>OX403617.1:39554466-40754466 GCA_948107695.1 Meliscaeva auricollis
TTCAGATTTAATTTTAGAACTTTGAACTTTTTGTTTTTCTTTTTTTTATTCCTAAGCTTGCGCAAGGCTAGGTTAAGAAATAGAATAGCGGAACATAAGAAACAAAAAATTGCCTATTATGAAATTCGCAATAGTCTACTAGATAAATCAGCTAAATATGCAGTGCTCGCATTCGCACTGTGCACTACGGCGTATACGTACTTTTTGTATAAATATTTTATTTTTACTTTATATATGTACTATAGTGCAAGTGTAGGATTCGTAAAAAAAACTCGAGATGTCTCTATCTCAAAACTAAGGCCCTGAAGCGATTTTCTTCAAACCTGGTAGTTAAGGGTTTTTGATGATAAAGTATATTTTTTCATCGCCTAATAACGGTACCTACCTCCTATAGACCTAATTTCCGTTTTTCTGATTTTTTCGTAAACGACTGATTGGATTTCGATGATAATTTTTACACTAAAGGCAATTTTCAAATTATCTCATATCAAAGTTTTCAGAATTTTTTTTTTTAATTTTTAAAAAACGTTTCATTTTTTTTTTTAACGTATAAGTAATTTTTTTTGAAAAAATATTTTCTTGAAAATCGTATACGTCTTTCTTTATCTTTGGATACTCAGGCATGACAATGATCCCAAACATGTATCAAAGGTAGTCAAAGACTGGCTTTCGGACGACCAAAAGAATGCACTGACTTGTCTAGCTCAAAGTCCCAATCTTAACCTCATAGAACATAAAGGAATGATGTTAAGGTTAAGATTGGGCAGAAAAAAAATAAAAAAAATCTAACGATCCTTGGGCCGATATCAAAGAAGTGTGGTATTCTATCCCAAGTAGATGTTAAAATTTAGTTGACAGTTTATCAAGAAGGTGCATGAATGTTTGAGAAATTTGACCAGCCAATAAAGTACTGACGTAGTAATACTGAAATGAATAAAAATTGTAAGAATATTTCGTTAAAAATTGTATTTTTTACAGTTCTAGGAATATGTGTTATTTCTCTGTCCACGAGAAATAACGTCACCACGAATTAAAAATCTAATTCATAGGTTATAATTTTAAATTAATATTATGATGAATTCTTTTTGGTTGTAAGAGGTCCAGATATAAAAATAAAAATGTTTGAGTTCATAAGTCAAAGGTTAAACGACTTTTCAAAAAAAACATAATTTTTTTTTATGGCTCTAACTTTATACAAATTTTCAATTTTTTTTATATTTTTAAACGAAGTCAAAAATGGAATACTTTGTTTAAAGGGCAAAACAATTTAGTAAATTGTTTAAGTCATTTTAATAATGATTTTTTGTTGTTTTTTTTTTTTTGTTGATTTCTTATTTTTAAAAATTTTATATCAGAAGCTTTATCATTCTCATCATGTCTTACAATATTATTTTTTCTTCATGACAGAGTTTCCAACCCCTTGATAAATATTATTTTTCTAGGAATACAAGTAGAATACAAGCCTGCAAGCCAGGTTCAGAAATGGAAAAGAATAGTTCTGGTAATGAAGAGCCTCTGCTCTGTAATTTGAATGAAAAATTATCTTGTTGTTAGAATTATTTTAAAATTAGATTTTTGCGTTTTTTGAGTGCATTTTGCAGCGGAATGATCCATGTTAAACGTCGTGGACTCGCGTTCTTGTAATGAGCAGAGAGTGGTTTGTCATTGCAAAGAAGAACTTTCTTGCTCTTTCAAAATCGAAGTATTGACCTATTTTGTAAACATTTTTAGAATTTCATATCGTGATTTTAGGCATTCTGGATTTTGAGTTTCGGCGTTCTGGGGTTTCTGGATTTTTGGATTTCGGTATTCAGGGTTTTTGGGATTTTGGGTTTTTGGTCTTTCTAAATTTTATATTTCGGAATTCTATCCGTGTCACCAAAAATTGTTTTAGGCTAATAGTCTATCAGACAACTTCGACTGAACTTTTTATTTGAACATTTGGCAACATTTCTGAACTTATTCAACTCAAGAAGTTGAAACTTGATCGAAAGCTAGGGCCAAGAGTGAAATTCTCTGTTCAAAATGTTGAGAAGAGTGTTAGAAGGCCAAGCAAGTCCGGGCCTGATAAATCAGAGTTCTAAGGTGTTCATTAACAACAAAAAATAATATATATAAAAAGTGACGACGCGTTGGTCGTCGTCGTAATGGCTAGTGGCATTATCAGTGGAAGTCCTAGTGGGAAAATTTAGATTGTCAGATATATTAACCATAAATTAGCTGGCAATTATAGTTTTGATTTTGCTAAGTTTGTAACATATAAGTTTTTATTTACTTTTAGGACCTAGCTATAAAAAAGTAAACTAAGTTTTATTTGAATTTCCCGTACCGCTAGGTTATATTTTTGTGTGTACTAAAATACTGTAAGTCAATTGATATGAGTAAAATTTTGTATAACATAAAAGAAACTCATAATTATGTCAAAATGCAACAAATCCGAAAAACAAACTCTTGTTGATAAGATGAGCTGTTTGAAAATGTTGATCTATTCATGTTGCATATAAAAATGTATATCTAAAATAGGTATAATAACTTTCAGGTGTGGGAAGTTGTTTAGTGTTCTTTATTAGTCACTTTTACCTGCCATTTTTTTTTTTTTTTATTAAAAATAATGTTTCTTTTGATGTAGTAGGTTGGTAGTTTTTTTTTTTTACACAAACATGCTGTTAAACACGTTTTAAAAAATGTTGCACAGTTGATTTTTAACGATAAGTACTAATACTCTAATTGTACCGAACAGTCATTGCCTTTGGTGATTGTTTAATATTTATATAAAAATTATAATGACACATTAAGGTTCCAAGTCTGTCAATATTGTTGATTCGTTAGTGAGTAACTTATACTTCAGCATTTTTTTTTTTTTATTATTGAATTATGGAACTAGAACAACGACAAGTGGAAACGAAAGTTGACATAAAATTCCTTTGACATTACATAAGATCATAAATTATTCTACTTGGAAAAATCAATGTATACTTTCAATGGCTAACATTCTTATGATATAGGGAAGAATAAATAAAAAAAATAGCACTTTTCACGCTTCATAAAATAAAGTTGTTGTAAATTTAATGCTTGCGAAATGAATAATAAAAATGAAAAATAAATAAGCACCGAGTCGAACGATCTGTGTACGCCGAACCTAGTTATTGATTTTGTTCAATTCTGATGTAATTTTTGAGCTATTAAGTAAAATTAAAGCTTAAAAAAAAACAATGCGATTGAACTTTATTACAAATAAATATAAAAAGAAATTAATATTTCCTAGAAAAGTGGTCTTGTGTATAAAAGAAAATAACTATTTGTCACCGAACTTTCAAAATAAGAAAAAATCAGCACATTGCAGAAGAATACAAGATATACGAAAGTATCGAATGAACTTGACAGCAATAATTAAGTCGACACTCCTAGGTTCTAGGTATCTGTTTGATGTAGTCAAAATAAATCATTATGGTGCGTTGCTTTGAAATTTAGTTTAAAAAAGTGGAAAAAATGGAAAAATACAAAAAAAATTGATTTGTTTTAATGGTTTTCGAGATGCTGTAATGCTCGTATTGTGACGAAACAAATAGAATTTGAAACTTTAGATATTCTCTTTTTAGATCTTTTACTGAATTATTTTTAAAAGCCACCGTTATCACGTAACTATAACAAAAAGCGCGAAACCAAAAATTATTTCTTTTAACTTAATCCTTACATTGTCCGGAAAACTTGCTGTAAATAAAATTTATATACATTTTTAATAATTAAAAAAAATTTCCTATACGATACTTTTGTAAACTTTTGTAAAAATCGAAAAATGTCCCATCGTTTGTACACTTTCCATAATGATCATCAATGGTACAAACTTTTGAATTTTCATTTTGTTTCTAATTTTATTTAATTTTTCAAATTCATGATTTTTTATATTGTTATTATTTTTTTTTTTAAATACAACATTTATTGATTACAAATGATTAAAAAAATATTTGGTGGAAAAAAATTTTACAATTGAATAATTAGTTTTTGTTAAAAATGTATTTGTTTAGTTTTAAAATTAATTCGTAGCAGGAAAATGAATTAATACATTTAAAAAAACGAATTATCTAATTCTAGAAAATATTCTTGGAGTCATTTGTTAGCGATTAATATTGTATTTTTGTTTAAAAATCATCCGTTTTCCAATTAACAATAAATGACTAAAATTTATAAAAATAAAAATAAAATTCGAGATTCATTTCAAAATTTCGTCAAAGAAAACATACAAATTCAAATGGTTGAATCACGCGGACACAACCAAAATAATAGATTTAAAAAAAAAAATATTCTAAAAACTGTTGTCATATGATTAAAAATTATTGCCGTCGCATTGCCAAATAAGGTAATACTGCTGCCAATCTTTAAATTGCAAATGATGTAAGTGCTTTTGATCTTGTATAAAGAATCAAACTCGTGCCTTGCAACAGGCGAGGTGATGGTTTCATATCAATTTACTACTTATTTCGTAACAAAAAACATAAATTAATTTGTTGTTAATATACAATATGTATTTACTAATTGACGTCATGTCGCTGTACATTTATTTGAAAAATCCCTACAATAAGAAGCTTGTCTACCTCATAACAAATTAATACAATAGTTTAAAAGATCAACCAAAAATCAAATTAATTTTATAAACAAATGATTTATTTATTTATATATATTTGTATGCACTTTAAGAAATATTTTTCCAAAGTTTGGTTAAAAATTATAAGTCACTTATTCGACTGTGAAATTGGCCTTAAATGTACACATTTTTCTAGCGTTTAATTCAAAGCTTTTAAATTAGGAAAAACTATTACAAATAAAAAGCAAAGTTACATTTTGTCACCACGATTTCATGCTATAAATATTGCGTCTTAAGACCACTTATTGTTTAAAACGAAAAAAAAAAAATGATAAAATATATTGCTCGGTTCATAAAATTGTATACAGAAGCAGTTTTTCGTTTGACATTTGTGTTCCCAGTTAAAATAAAATGTACGACTGTTAATGTTACTAAATATGCTAAGCCTTTATAATTAAAAATTTGTAAATGCAGTTTAAAAAAAAAAAAAAATAAAAAAAGAAAACAGTTTCTTAAATAAATTTGACCTCAAAACAAGATGTGTAATTTGATTTTGCAAAGACTTTTTAAAAAAATATTAGGTATGCCATTTTTAAGATAATATTTATCAACATCTAAGAACTTAATTATGAAAAAAAATATTCAGTTATTTTCAAAAGAAACGATTTTTCAATTTTTTTTTTTTTAAATCCAAAAACCCAATTTTTGATAATTTTCTTGCTGAACTTTATTACGGCAGGTACCGTAAATAACGACTATAATTTTTTTTAGTCGAAATCGTAGGATCCGTTTTTGAGAATAATTCAAAAAATATCTGGGGATATGCTCCACAAAAAACGCTATTATACCAAGTTTGAAGTAAATCGACCCATCCGCTTAGGCTGAAGCTGCTGATACATCCAGACAGACAGACAGACAAACAGAAAAAAAAAACTGACCCACTTTTTTCGCTTCTGTATCATCTTAATGTTTCATTGTTATTTCATCTTTTTTTTTGCACGAATTCATAATGTATGTATGTATGGTACCCATATCGCAAGTAAAATTAAATACTTGTTAATTTTTGGTTTTCGATTTTTCTTTCAATGACGCATGCCATTATTGCTCCAAGTTGTTAGGTACGGATTACTCGAAAAAAAACCGAAAGAAATCACACATGAAAAAGTTCTAGTCCACAAACATGCAGTAACTTTTGAAATTGTTAATTTCTGATAATTGGTACGACATTTCAAAAATAGCTACAGTTGTAGTCATAGTTTTCAGAATAAACTAGTTTTGAAAAAGTAATAGAAAACACAGCTAGCATCAATTTCTGATTACGAATTATTCAATATGGGTTTGTCAAAAGTAATATATCGTCTCTTTAAAAAACAAAAAAAAACTCAAAAAATTGATTCTCAGATGTTTAACATTTTTGCACTAAATTTGTATAACTTGGAAGATTTTATGAAAATATTTCCCAATTTGTTGGCTTATTGCATTGATATCAATATCTTGGTCGAAAAAAGTATTGTTTTTTTTTTATCAACAAATGAAAAATATAAAAAGAAAATGTGCAATGCATTTAAAACTATTTTTGTTTCTTTTAAAAATACACTTTAAATGGTTGAAGAAAATCACGCGGACACACCCAACTTTAAAAAAAATTTGAAAAACTTCTGTCATATGAGTAAAACATTGTTTCCATTGTTCTGCCAATAAAATAATACTGATGCCAAAATAACTGATTTCACAATTTAAAGAATTTGAATTAAAAATATATTTACTTATATTGACGTCAATTGAATGAGAAATAATTTGGGAAATCCCAATGTTAGGGGCTTGTCTGGCCCAAAATCAAAAATTTAAAATTATATAAGCAATGATATAATAAATATAATAAATTCAACTCATAAAACTATTATAACTTTCATAAAACATGGAATCCAATCTTTAAAAATAAGAAAAAAAATCTATAAAAGTACCATGGGTGGGTGGGGAGGGTAATGAGGGGTGTTTGTACTCGTGTAGTGTGTAGAAGATGGTAAGTAGATTGCACTGAAAAAACAATTCTTGTAATTTTTTAGAATATATCAATGATTTATAGACATTTTTGTTTTGTTCTGAAACTAATGAAACCAGGAGAGTTTAAGTATTCTGAAAAAAGTTTTAAGTAGTTTTTACGTCTATTTTTTTGCTTCAAATAAAACACGTAAAACATAACCAATAAATCTTTGAAGATAAAGTAGGTACACGAAAAATTTGAGACGTATCAACAGGGCGAATACATATACATATTTATAGTGAAAAGAGTGATTTTGTTTTTTTAATAGGGTGTGGTGAAAATGTGGAAAAGTTAAAATTATATACGAAAAGTTCCGGGCAAATACAAGTTTGAGTATTTAAATTTTTTTTAAATAATTTACTTACGGAGAAATTGAGGTGTATTTTTTTAATGCTGAGTCTTAGATTTATGCAGAATGATCTTAGATTGCACCAAAAAAGTTCAATCTGCCTTCAACTGAGCGTTTCAATTCAATTCAATTTAATTTGTAAAAAAATAATCAATAATGGACGGACGGTAATAAAATACTGGATGAAAGAAAGGGTTTTTTTCGAACTTTCTAAAAAACTGCAGTAAATTAAAAACCAGTAATGTTTCCAAACAAATTAGTTTCTAAATTCTGAGAGGCCATAACCAGGACCTGTACCATTTTCCATTTTGAGATTCGAGTAAAATGGGTAAAAACGATTTTTTTCTATTAACGAAGTACCTTATTTTTGAGAGAAATTTTGGTCATGAAATCATATTTTGGTAATATAAATCAGATGTATTTAAAAAAAATGTCCCTATTAACCTAAGGACTTTCGCACGAACTTGCTCATGTAGTCGAAGGCTATTATGTATTAACTAAGGTTGGAAATTTTAGCTTTTGGTTATCTGATGCGTGTAGGTATTGAGAGATACACACAAATACGCAAAAAATACACACGAACCAAAAAATTCTAAGAATTTATCTTTATAGAAGAAATTATATTAAAAAGATTAATCAAAATTGTAAAGCCTCTTCGAGAAAACTCGTATAACTCAAAAATGAAATTACATAAAAATCATCTGTACCAAATTTGAAGAAAATCCGTGTCCGCTTTTGGGCAGTGGAAACGTGTATAGCATGTGGACGGCATGACGAAACCCACTTTCTTAGTCTTCTCCATCATCGAATGTTGGGTTTGATTAAAATCTCATTTTTTTTTTTGACACAAAACTAATACTTGCCCTATAGAGCAAGTAAAAATTTGAAGTGACTTGTGAACCCTCTAGAATCTAGAGGGTTCACAAGTCACTCTAGAACTTTTTTGATCGGTCTGAAATAGCACGCATTCTGCTTATATACAGGGTGATTTGCGTAAGGTGTGACAAAAAGATAGGGTGTGTAGGTTGGACTTAGACAAGCAAAAAATCGTATGGGAGAGGGGGGTCCATTTTCCCCCGTTTAGGCGGGAGGGGCAATTTAAGAAAAAAATCACTTAAAACGGAAAAAATATTATTTAAAAATAACGGTTATACCTACATAGTCGTGCTTTAGCATTTTGAAAAGCCAAAAACCTATACATTAATTTAAATTTTAAAGTAAGTTGTTCAAATGAATAGTTTTTGAAATATTAATATTCAAAGTCAAAATTTTGAGAAAAAAACATAATTTTTTTATTTAAACCATTTTTTTTTCAAAATTTTACGTTATTAAATAGTATTTTCTGGCTTATTTTCAATGCTCTTATTTATTTTTGATCAAACACAAAAAACCGGATGTCAAAATAACCTGTAGTTTTTGAGAAAATCAAAAATTACAGATTTTTTTTTTTTTTAAGTTTTTTTTTCGTTATTGGATTCTTAAATAAAGCCTTAATCTTGAAATCAATCCAAATTGAAATACTTGCATATTCAGATAAAAATACTAAGTTACTATTTATTATAATATTTTTATCTTAAACTTATTATAAAAAATTTTCCATATGATCCCCATTTTGAAGAAGGCAAAGACTATAGCGCCTTCTTATTGCTGCACATAAATTTATACCTGATAAATTTTCTTGTAATCTGACTGCAGCCGTTTCAATCCGTTGTTTCAGTTCAGCCAAAGATTCTATTTCCTTTTAGTAAACATAGCCCTTCATGAATCCCCAAGCATAAAAAACTAAAGGAGTTAAATCTGGTGATCTAGTTGGCCATTCTGTGGGACCTCTTCTTCCAATCCAACGCTCACTAAAATGGTCATCAAGCCAGTTCCTTACAATGCGGCTATAGTGTGCTGGAGCTCCATCTTGCTGGTATATTAAATTGTCTGCTACGGCCAATGGAACGTTGTCAATCAAATCGGGCAGAAGGTCTCGTAGTAACTGTAGATAGGATTCTCCATTTATAACTGAACTCAGGAACCTGGGTCCAATAACTGTTTGTCCAACAATACCAAGCCAAACATTACAGCTAAAGCGGTGTTGAGATTTGGTTTGTTTCTTGTTATGCGGATTGCTGCTACTCCAGTGATGTAAATTGTGGAAATTTGTTACTCCGTCTCGGGTAAATTGAGCTTCATCCGTCCAGAATATCCTTCGAAAGTAATTGGTAATTGGTCAGTTTCATATCTTAGCAATAATGTTCGGCAAAATTCAGCTCTTAATATCTTGTCGTTGGCAGTTAGCTCCTAAACTGGTGTAGTGTGGTACGGGTGCAACTTGTCGGTATGAATCACTTCCCATACTCTAGTTTGGGGCAAATGAAGCATAGTAGCTATCCTCCTTGTGCTAAGGGAGGGATTTCGTCGGACCAATCCCAAAACTCTTTCCTCTGTGTGCACGTCTGCGGAAGATGCGTTGCTCCAGTACTCCACGTTCTCGAAGACGTTGATGAATTCTTGAAAATATCGTATGGCTGGGATGCCTCCTATTGGGATACATTTCAGCGTAAAGTCTTTGCGCTTCTCGACCTCGACCATGAGCCATACCGTAGCAGTAATGCATATCAGTTACATAATTCGATCCGAGAGTAATTTGACATCGTGATATGTTGACGACTTGACATTCAAATTAGAATTAATTTGTTCAACAAAACAGTCTTGCATTTTATATGTCCTTAGGTTAGACATATTTTTATTTTAGTGTACAAAATTACGCGACGTTTTGTTCTTGAACTCAACAGGCAGACCTCGCTCGCCAAACCGACCCCACCGCAATAAAAACAAGTTGGCAGGTCAATGTCAATTCAATGCTCTCACGCAGGTTTTTTCATTGAAAAAAGGGTGAAATATGGTTAATCCACAAACCCCAACAAAGACTGATAGTAAAAAAATAGAAAGTTAATCCTTTCTTTCATAAATTAACCAAGAATTAATTAATGTAAAAACCCCACCGTAATAAAAACAAGTTGGCAGGTCAATTTCAACCCAATGCTCTCACGCAGGTGTTCTCAATGAAAAAATGTGTGAAATGTGGTTAATTAAGTACTTTGTCACTTTATTGTATGTTTTGAAGACTAATAATACAAAAATGAAAAAGATAAAGTAAATCCTTTCCTTTGTAAGTTCATCTAATTATCCAATAACGTAAAAACTAAAAGAAAAGGTTTTTCTCAGACAAAAGTAGTTTTGGTCATTTTTGGTTTTCTCAAAAACTACAGGTTATTTTGACATTGTGTTTGATCAAAAATAAATAAGAGCATTGAAAATAAGCCAGAAAAATACTACTTAATAACGTAAAATTTTGAAAAAAAATGTTTTAAATAAAAAAAAAATATGTTTTTTTCTCAAAATTTTGACTTTGAAAATTAATATTTCAAAAACTATTCATTTGAACAACTTACTTTAAAATTTAAATTAATGTATAGGTTTTTGGCTTTTCAAAATGCTCTGTAGGTATAACCGTTATTTTTAAATAATATTTTTTCCGTTTTAAGTGATTTTTTTCTTAAATTGCCCCTCCCGCCTAAACGGGGGAAAATGGACCCCCCTCTCCCATACGATTTTTTGCTTGTCTAAGTCTAACCTACACACCCTAACTTTTTGTCACACCTTATGCAAATCACCCTGAATATAAAAAAAATAAGAAGACAGTGTTTAACTCCACCCTAACCTACAGTCCGTAACATTTAAATAGCCTCAGTTATAGTACATTCTTAAAAAATCGTTTTTGGACCTCTTTGGTATTATTGTAATGTAACTTTTGGTGAGCGACAAGGCAACACTACTATTTCTCTCATTTCGAGAAGTTTTACTAGATTTCTAAAATTAGCAGTATTTTCTAGAATAATTGTGTTTGTTTGAAGTCACTAAAAAAATCATTTTTTTGTCACATTATGATTCTTTTTTGTCTCACTTAAAAAAGTTAAAATGGCAATTATTTGATTATTAATTTAAAAAAAAACATTTCTTATTTATTTTTTGAAATAAATCAATTAATTTCGGAGTTTTTAGTACCCCTTCTTATTTTTAATGACCTCAAAAACAAGGTTCTAATTTGACAAAAAAAAAAAAGATTTTTTTGTGAATTTAAGCACAATCATCCTAGAAAATACTGCTAACTTTTAGAAACCCAGTAAAAATTCTCCAAATCTGAAAGAAAATAGTGTTCCTTCTCGCTCACCATCATTATAATAATCACTAAAGAGATTTCCAAAAAACGATGATTTAAGAATGAACTATAAGTGAGGCTGTTCAAGTGTAACGGATTGTTATATGTACAAATTGTGTATGTACAAATTCTTAGTTTATGATTGTGAACAAAATTCAAATATTTTTTGTTTTATAAATACCTTTTTAAATGATACAAGAATAATTGACACACCTCGAAAACACATCTAAGAATATTTTGTATCATGCAATACTCGATTTCAACAGGCTAAAATCTATATGAGCAAAAAAGAAAATTGGAACTATATGTATCGTAGGGGTCGATTTTTTCCGCCACAAAATGTATATTCATTGCCAATTGAGATTAATGTTGGTAAAAAAAAGATTTCATCATTATGCTGACCAAATCACGCGGACACACCCAAAATTTAAAAATAAAAAAATAAACAAAAATTATAAAAACTATTGTCATATGAGTACAAATTGTTTTCTTTAGTATTGCCAATAAAATAATGCTGCTGCCAAAATCAATAAATTTTGTTGTTGTCATGCAAACACGTGTGACTTGCAACACGTGATGATTTCATATCCATTTACAGATGATTTCTCAATTCTAAGAATCAGAATTAAAAAAATATATTTACCAAACTAATTGACGTCATGTCATGGGATTGTTCTTAAAATAAGGGGCTTGTCTGGCTAACAACCAATAAATTTTAAATTGTCTGAAAAAAAAACAAATTTAGATAAACCACGATGAAAATCAAAGTTATTTATTTATTCTTATAAAAAAATCGAATATTTAGTTACAATATTGTAGGTACAACAACAACTTTTCGAATATCTTATTTCCTCATATCTTCACATAATTGCTAAATTTTCGACAAAATTTTATACCTAAATTATCAAATTTTAATAATTTCATAAAAATCACCTCTACAATCTTTAGTTTGGAAAGTAGGCATTCCATCTTTATCCGTGTTTATCCTAGTTTACATTTCTTCTCCTCAAGATATATCTGCACAGTGAGCACTTAGATACAATAATTAATTTAACAATACCATACAAAAATAGAAAGTGAAATCACTACAAATTCATACCTACATATGTCTCAGATAGATTTCATCTGAAAATACTTCTCATTTGAAAAGCCTTTATTTAAAAAGTATTTAAATATGCTTAGCATCAAAAAAACTGTTATTTTATATTTTTATCATTTTTATATTAATATTTGAAAAGCATATAATGAAGAAAACAAAACACAAAAAAATAAGTTGCAATTTGAATTTCAATATTTTCTCGACAAAACACACATTTTATTGGTTGAATTCTGCACATGGACACATTGGACACGCCCAAATTTAAAATAAAATCACGTTTAATATATAAATTTGTTTTGGTTTGATTTAAGAACTGAAAGTCTTTTTTTTTTTATATTTGAGAAAAAAATTGTTTCCGTCGCAGTGCCAATACAATTATGCTGCCAAAATATTTAAATCATTTATTTATTCTTTTTACTACTAATACTCAAACTATTAAGTAACTTGTAAGTCAAAGTTCTCAAACTCAAAGAATTTAAGTTGAAAACAATTTTAAAAATGTAGATATGTATTTACTTACTGTACATAACTTAAAAAAAATAGAGGGCTTGCCTGGCTCAGAAGGTCAGACACCCAACAACTGAAATATATTTGAAATATTTGAAAAAGCGATATGATGAAATTGAACAGCATGCAGCAGATAGAGGCTTGTTGCTTTGAGTTCAAAACGGTATGTAAAAATTCCGTTACACCCCAATAATCTGGACTTATTGTCAAAAAACGTTTTTTAAACCTTTAAAAAGCTCTACAAAATTGCATTCAATTGGGGATTTTCTTAGCCAATTTTCAACCGATTTTTATAAAAAAAAAAATACCTCATTTGGCTCAGAAATAAAGACTATTTTAGAATATATTTTTAATGCATGTTTTGATGAATCGAATAAGAAAAAAAAAATGACCGCCATATTAAGAAAAACTATGGTGATATTTATGCAATGACGAATATATTTTCAGTGCAACGAGTTAGCGTTAACCTTTTAAAATAATCATACATTAATAAAATTTGGTATGAAGCTTTCAATTGTCATGCGAATCCACCAGACCAGAAGAGTCCATTTAAATATTTGGGGTGAAAGGGTGTTTCTTTTAGAGGTAAAGAACTTCGTGCAACAATTGCCAAAACACCCTGTAAAAATAATGTTAGATTGATTAAAGTACCTAAAAATAATCCGATGCTCATTAGAATCAAGATTACAATAGACCACATGATTATCATGAGTGTATGGGTGTTTTTTTCCCTTTACACTGCGAAGTGGATTTACTTTAACTGAATAATAAAATCGCAAGAACTTCGTTTTTCGATCCTTCTTTATTGAGTTACAATAAAATTTCTTAAAAACAAACATTTCTTAGAACTGAGAATTTGAATAGCTTTTTGCTAACAAAATTATTTGTTTGGATTTAGTAAATAGAGTATAATTACAGTGAAAGCCGTAAACAATGAACGATTTTGTTTAAATAAAATCTACTACACTGACCTTATATTCGATTTATTTGGGTCATAGACATTTTATTTAAGTGTCAAATTGAGAAATTTAGACAACATTTCAAGGAAAAACATAATAAAGTCAAAATATGTCAATTTGACATTGGCAATTTCCAAAATTTCCCAACATATAATTAGAACCAGAATAAATCGAATATAAGGTTAGTGTAAAGGGAAAAAAAAACTAAAAATTTTTCAGCTTGAAAAACCTTCAAATCCCCAACTACTTCCCGTCCTTAAATGCAATTAAAAGACAAAAAGCCAAGGGGAGATTTTGGGTGGACTTTGGAACAGCTATAGAGGATCTAATTCTGCGTCGATACCAATCAAAAAAATAAAATGCACGACCGAGTCGCACGTACTTGCTCTTAGGGTCAAAGTTGCTGGGGACGTTAAAGCTTCTTATATAACGTTTTTAAAAATAAATAATTTCATAAGAAATGGAAAAAAATACAGTTCATTACTAAAATGACATCAACAACTTCTTAAATTGTTTTGAGCTCCAAACCAATTAAATATTTGATTTAGAGAGATATCTTTTTAGAAAAAAAAAATTTGAAAGATTTTTTAAAAATCCAAAAAATATTAAGTTGTTAAGAAGTTTCCGTACAAAAAAAATTATAAAAATTGGTTCAGTCGTTTAAAAGAAACATTTAATTGTATGAACGAAATTATAATACAAAATTTTAAAAATATTGTTTTTTTATAGTTTTAAATCTTGAAGCGGTAAAAACGTGAAAACAAATAATTTTTTTTTATTTTTTTTTATTTAAGTCATGATCATGATAACAAAAAAATAAAACCCTTTAATTTTGTTTCAAAAGTTTGATTGCTTGTAACAAAGAAACTGCTCCAGAGATCGACTTGAAACTTTGAAATTTATTTTCTCAAAAGTTTATAAATTTCTCTTTTTCTTATGTTTTTCAAAAATGTCAGAGATGAAAAAGAAAAATAAAACGTTAAAGTTACAAAAGTATCTTAAAGGAAATTTGTTCTAGATAAAGGAAAATATTTATCCTAAATCTCTAACTTGTAACTACCAAATGTAAAAAGAAACTCTGTTATTGCTACTTAATAAATAAATAAATAATAATAAAATGTTCTAGTTTTCAAAACTGTCTTTAAATTTTATTTACAGTTATTGGTTGCAGAGGTATTGATGTTTGAAATCAGAAATATCATTTCCTACTCAAACCCCAAAAAATGGGTTGAAAAAAATCGTATTAAAATTTGAAAAGTAAGCAATTAAAGCTGAATACACAAGCCTTCTAGACATTATAAGGATTAACCTCAAAACAAATTGTTTAAGTAGTTGCATTGAAAACAAAATCAAATTAAATTTAAAATTTTTGGATTAGTGCTTTTTCTTATGACGTTATTACGGTGGCTTTTAAAAATGATTCAGTAAAAGATCTAAAATGTACAATATCTTAAGTTTCATATTCTATTTGTTTCGTTTCAATAATTTTCAATTGAGAACCTTGCATCAAAAGGGAGGCAGGTCCAGTTTTGAAAGTCATTTTAAAAACGAGAAATGACAGAAGTGACTAAGTCCTACATCAAACCAATGTATTTTTAAATTACATTTTTCGATTTTGACACAACTCCTCCATTTTAGACCTGTCCCACTTTTGATGCAAGGACCTCAATTTTAAAAAAATTCGGGATTTGTAGATATTCGTAATTTCAGTAGGGTGAATTGGGGTAATCTTATAAAAAAATCGAAAACCTATTTTTTTAACCTCAAAGTGATAGAGACATAATTGATATTGAAATCTATAAAATTTTTTAATGTATGAAATGTACTTATACAAACAAAAAATGTGAAAAATCTACATCTCGAAAGTGACAAATTGCTCAATAGATGATTGAAAAATAATTCAGCATAAATTATATTGAACTTTCTTTTGAATTAACTGTATTTTGTTGCATACAATTTATTTGTCTACGTGACTTTCATGCATTTAAGAATTCTATCGATTCCAATATCAATTATGCTTCTATCACTTTTGGTTAAGAAAATAGTTTTTCGATCTTTTTCTAAGTTTACCCTTATTTACCCTACTTGCATCTCGAATTTCTAAAAATCACGAATATCGAAATTTTTAAATTAAATTTTACTCATGTAATATTTTTTTAAAAAAATATAAGATCTGCCGTATATGATAGGAACAGGGTTTTGAAAAAAAAAAACTTTAACGCGTGGCAACCCTATGCCTTGAAGAGATATTTCTACGCAACCTATGTGCAAACAGTTTATTTTGACAATGCCTATACGAAAATATAGTTATCAAACTGTTTTAGCGATGAGGGTAGGTCGTTCTATGACGGTACCTAAAACTATAAGGTAGTATACTGAGCCATACAAAAAATGCATCATTTAGTGCCTTTTTTACGTGTAGACATTCGTACAACTTTCATGTTGTGGTTACAAAATAAATTTTCTCAAACCAAGTAGGTGCCAGCTGCCAAGTATTTTAAAAGTGTGTATCTATAATTTCTGAATAAAGTTATATAAAATTTTTGCGAAATAACTTTTAAAATAACGTGACTTACAAAAAGCACATGCATTTGACTTGCCATCATGCCAAATAAATTTATACACCCCCTAAATGTCTTAAAATTGTCTTTTTAAAATGAAAATTTGTTTTGCAATTTTTATTTAAAACAATTAAGATTAAGTAGTTTAGAATTTGCATTCAATTGACGTCAAATGTTACAGCGAAAACAATTTATGTAAATACTATTTGGGAAGCATAGGGGCTTGGCTAGCCGACAACCATCAAGAAGTTCATTTGAAAATAACAAAAAAATAGAACATTTCTATTGAGTGTGTAATGTGTGTTGTCTATTTCTATAGAACTTCTGGTGCTGTTGTAATTTTTATGTAAGTATAGGTAGGTATAGAGAATTTTTACTCCTAAAATAGCTTCTATACTATTGGTACCTGTATAGATGTAATACATGATGTATATTTTTATAAACCATTGCATTTGTCTACATCTGGTTAGATAAACGTATCTGTATATAATTGCACTTTTAGAAATACAACAAACAAACTCGTAATTCGTAACTTCTTGTCTTCGTTTTCGCTGTTCGGCGAGATTATAATGTACATCGGGAAAGTCTGTACAAAAAAGTCGAAACAAATTAACATGTACAGGTATTTAAAATATTTATTGCAATTATTACAAAACATTAAATTAATAATTAATACAAATCCATAAGTATTTGTATGTAGGAATCGATAATTTTACAGAAGTAAGCACCGAAGTAAGCGCAGTGGTCAAAACTAGTATTATCCGTGACAAATCTATTCTTTGTGGTGAGAAAGTACAGTCTGAGAAAGTTGCTTAGGTTGCAAGTACTCTATTTTGAAAAATAGTTAGTTGGCAACCCTGTAACAGCCTTAAAAAATTTGCACCAAATATTCTAGCTCTCTGTGTAAATCAACAATACAAGATTTAATACATAGATGAATTTCGGTTTAGATTTTGAGAATTTTTTTTTTTTGTTTTTTACTTTTTTCGAAGTTATTTTGCCCCACTGTGTGTGGCTGTATATTCACTGCAAACAAAGAACTTTAAAGATAGATGTTTTCTAATCTAAATTGATGATTTATTTTAAATAAATAGCGTGATGTGCGTTTGTGAAATTTAGCTTGCGCTGACATAAAGCATCGAAAGCAAAAAGGTTATATCTTAGCGCCAACTTAATTTTCTGTTTCGAAAATAAAAAGTGGAGACAAAATATAATTTTTTTTTTTTTATGTATTTCAGGTTTATTTTTATGCATACTGTGAGAGAAATAATATATATCATATAAGAGTGGTCGTTAAATTCATTAAAAAAAAAACTAAAAAGTGATTAGTGTTAATGATAATGATAACTTTAAAACATGCTTGTCACTTGTGTAGTCACTTGTGTAGTCGACGAAATTATTTTTGTATGAATCCATGAGAGACTTTCTAGTAGGTGTTTTTTAAGCAATATTCCAAGATTCTTCTATAGGACGACCTACCCTCATGACTATATCAGTTGAAACCTGTATTATCATAAAGGTTGTGTCTAAGGAAATTTTCAAGGCATAGGGTTGCCACTTGTATAGTTCAATTTGGGTGTTTTTTAAACACCCACTCTATACGACAGGTAATAGGTTAGGGCAGACAGTAAATCTCATTACCATCACACTTAGCCTTACTGGAGGAAATCTTTTTACTATACAAGCCCCGTTGCAGTGTGTGGCACCTTGCAACGACTGGTGTGTCTGCATGTGTCTGTTTTGTTTGTTCAGGTTTGCTGATTCAGCCGAGGCGGAAATCAATTTCCCCAAGAGGATCTTACCAGTCTGAGGAGAGGTGGCCCCATCAGCTCGCTGACGTTAGGTGCTAATCGTAGGGGGGGGGGGCAATCGCTGGGTTAGGGCTATGTGCCCAATCTCCATTAGTTTCTGCTCCTCCGAGAAACACGTGTTTTGTTCAGTTGTCTTTGTTCGTTATGTTATTGTCCTCGTAAGTCTGTCGCCTGATTGAGGATGAGGAAAAAAACGCATCTATGTCTTTTAAGAGCGCGATCATTTACTTCATCCTCACAAGACAAATCTTCCCTTAATCAGGTATATGGGAACGGTTTGGCTCGTTGCAACTTCAGGCCAAGGAGTTTGGTAGTTCAATGGTTGGCGTATATTAAATTTGTTTGAAACAGAGTTAGTTTTTGTTTTATTCCATCTAATATACCTGAAAAATCATTCCGGGAACGCTTCCATAACTCAAAACCTGAAATTCAAGCGGCCAAAAAATACACATAAATTAAATAATTTAGTCTCAGAAACTTCTCACATCTACTTTAGTTAAAATTGAAAGGAGCAAGTTCTTGGTTGGTTCTTTTTTGATCCAATTAATTAAGCTTAAACCACTCGACTTGTTTACACACAAACATTTGTGTATTTTTGCAATAAAAATACACAATATCATCTGAACCATAATTCGGATGACACCAAATGATATAGAAATCGTGTTTATAATGTCATTTTCTGTTATATCCAAAATGTGGTTCATATGATTTTGGACATATTTATGTCAAAAATACACAAATTTTGATGTCTACACAAATCGTGTGATACAAACTTTAAGGCGTATTACCTTTTTATAGCGTGTGTTTTAACTGCCACATTTTTTACTGAAAATCCGGCTTAATTTCATTGTAAATTTGACAACCAAAACCAATCATTGGGACATTCATTTATTTATTTTAGTTGTACCTAAAACTCACCATCATACATACGTCTAAATGTTCAGAAGGCCTTATGTGTCATTTTATTTTTTTATCAAAATTCTACCTTATCAGAAAACTCCAACAATATCACGAATGTTTGTGTTTTTTTTTGGCTTGAAAATTTGTGTACCTAATCACTTTAACTGATGTCATGTTTTGAAATGTTGTCAAAAGTCATTGTTTATTAATAACAGTGACGCTAAAAGATATTGCCATCAGAGCCACAGCACACAATAACTCAAGAGGCGTTGACTGTTGTTAGATTAGATACTAGACATGTACAATACATAGCGCCACAGAATGACAGATAATATATTGTGTTGAGTTAATTGTGCTACAAAAATAAATAATTAACAAACAACAAAAGTGTTTGCTATCGCCCGTTTGGCTGCCGTGGATAGTTATCTTTGCATGAAAGATTCTAAGAATTGCTTACCGTTTACAATAAATATTTCAGCAACTGAATTGTGAGTTATTCACATCACAGGAAGCTTGCTTACTTTGTGACATTTATCAATGTACTTATTATTTCTGATTATTATTTTAATCTAATCTAATAATCTTTGTGATCAAAATTTAAAACAAGCGGAAGCTAAAAGTTTGTAAAAATATATTTGTTTTAAAATGCTATAAAAATATCATTAAATCATGGGACACCAAAATTTTCCAATGCAAAATACTTCGAGACGTTTAGTCGCCATCATCAACACGAAAAACAAAAATATGTACACTGTACAGTCATCTATTTTTAAAAACCATAAATGAGTCACTGAAAAGTTGGCGCCGGCCGCCAAGCTAGTGGAAAATAAATTTGAAAATAAAAAAAAATATATATATTCTTTTTTTTTAATGATGGAGGATGTGTTATGTTAAAAATATAACCCCTTAAAATAGCCACCAAACAAAATGCATACATACAAAATTTTACGTTGATGACTGTGTAGTTGATACGTTTTTCGGGTTGAAACAAATTGTTGAAATAAAATTAAGTCATTATTTTGTTTCCACTTTACAATAATTATTATAGCAGATTAGTTAACAATCAATATTTTTTTATATTTATTTCAATTACCAAAAAGTTATTAGTTCTTGAATGTCAGGAAAAAAGGCAAAAAAATTGTTAAAAATGAGTTTTGGATCAAATGTCTTAAGATCGATACATAATTGACTTTAGACAACTTTTATACTACTTAGGGCCAGTTTTTACTTGCGATATGGGTACCATATATCAAGTTATGCATTCGTACAAAAAAAAGCTGAGATAACAATCAAACACGACATTACGATCATGGAGAATGAGAAAAAAGTGGGTCCGACAATGCTGTCCGTCTGTCTGTCTGTCTGTATGTATCAGAGACCACTTGGTATGAGAATATCCCCAGACATTTTTTTGATTTTTTTTTTGGACCCCAAATAACGGTACCTGTCATATATCGGTTTTACAAAAACTCATTTTTTTCAAAAATGGTTACTACGATTTTGATTAAACAAAATAGTAAATTTTTTGGATAAGGTCTATCTTAAAATGAAAACCATTTTTTCAAAAACCGTTATTAACGGTACCTGCCATAGAACCGTTCTTTTAGATCTGATTTTCTCCCTTATGACTCAATCAATTTCAACCAGGAATGCTTTTAAGTTGCCGTAATAATATTTAGTTAAAAAAATTTCGAAAATAATTTTTTTTTTGAAAAATCATTTTTTCGAAAACTACTCAATATTTTTTTTCAAAATTTAGTTTTTAGATGTTGATTAATAATATCTTAAAAATGACGTACCAATTTTATTTTATAAAAGTCCTTGCTAAATTTTATATAGAAAAAATAGTTTTCTTAAAAAACGGCTCTAACGATTTTCAATTTTTTTCTTCTAAAAATGTATCATTGTAGAAGAAATCAGATTGCATACTTTGTTTTGAGTTAAAATTCATTAAAGAAGCTGTTTTAGTCATTTGATAATCGAATTTTATGTTTTTTTCATTTTTTTTCAAAAACTGCATTTACAAATTTTTAATAAAAAAGACTTTTTCCGCGTGATCACTGTATTTCGCGTTGATTAACTATTTCAGAGGCACTTGACTCAAACTGTTTCTAAACATGTAAAATAATTATCCTCCAAAGATTAGCCGAAAATAATGAGTTTTAGAGGTCGCTAGAACTATTTTTCAATGTTAAGCTAAGTTTCAAATTATTTTGCTATACCTTGGTCTATGTTAACGATGGTTTCTCTTGCAATAATTATGATAGAAATGTAATTGGGGTCTTCATATTTAGAACAGTTGGAGTCAGGTGCCTCTGAAATAGAAGAGATCTTTTTTTTATGGTCAAACGAAATGGTTAGGTCCTGTCTTAACCAAGAACTAAGCTATTTTCGGTGGTAATAGCTTGAAATTTTGCTCACATCTGCACCATACCATTTTGTTTGCATTTTTTTTTGCTCGCTACGGATGTAGATTCATTGGGTGAATTTGATTTAAAAAAAGAAAGTGACGAAGAGGTATTTGCATGAATAAAAACCTATTAATTGGTTATATTTCAATATTTTTTCTGCTGTATAGTTTTCGTTGTAGTCAAACCAACATTTGGACAAAGAATATAAAAACGTTCCTCCAGGTTAAGTCAAAGTTTTGTCAAAAATAAAATAATCATGAAGTATCGTAGTATTTAATGAGTAGGTACTATTTGAAGGCATCCTTTAGAAAAACAGTTGGAATCTATCTTGATCTTGATGGTTTTAAGTGGGCTTGAGTTGTTTTTCTCTTGGACTTTTGAAATGAAAAACATCTTGTATTAAATGCTTCCTACACTCAGTCTTCTTAGTTCTCAATAAGCCACTCGTCTACTATATAATGTCTTAACGACTAGTTGTGGTGAACATATACATACTTGTAGATTCCCTTACACGTCACATCCCACCTGTCAATTTAAGGTTAACTTCTTTCCAATTGAAAACAAGTGTCCTAATCAAAATTTCTACACACCTTCACTGTCAGTGTTTTTTTCATTCTCAAATAAATTTGTACTTGTCCGGCTCAACTCACAAAAAATATATAAAATTATAAAGAATTTTATAATTATTCGAAACCCCTCGAATAATAACACCCTATACTCTTCACAATAAATACCTATAATCGGACAGTTTTCAACAATAATATTTGTACGTGTTTCCCAGTCACAATCGCTTACTACAACACTACCGCAGTACAATTTTTTTCTTTTACAAAAAAAGAAATTTATTGTTTTCTATTTCCTTGCCCATAGCTACTGGATAAATTCCTTAACGTATTGAACCTTTGATATAAATCAAAACTTTTCCAGAATATCAAATATGTATTATTGTATTTTTTTTTTGTCATTGTGTCTTGTATTTATTTATTTTCATAAGATTTATGTACTTTTTCTTAAGTTAAAATTTTCTTCTATTTTTTTTCTGTTTTTTTTTTGTTTACTTTCAGTTGGTATTCGCACTCATGGCATCGATATTCACGCCGATACACCTTTACAATGGATGTCCGAACACCTGAGTTATCCCGACAACTTCCTTCATCTCTTCATAAACTATGAAAATGCCTAACGTCGCTGTTGTCGTCGTCGTCGTAGCTAACCTGGGCCATTGGCAATGACTTATTTTTATTCTTATCATTCGATCTGGGATGCTTCTTATACTCATATTATTTGTGTTTCCTTTATTGCATTAAATTTATTAATATATTCAGCTTGTCAGCACAACTGTATTTCTATAATTATTATAATAATATAATCTTAAAAAAAAAAAACACAAACACATTGTCATATTTTACGATAAGAAAAAAGTATAAAAATAAACAGTAAAAAATCTCAATATTTCTTAAATATCGTTTTTAGAGGATCTTAAAACTCTTGGATAAATTATAAAAACAAATGGGACAGCAGAGGGTGGTATCCTGACACCACTACTAGTTTGAGGTTTAATGATAATTGGTTGTTTTACAGTATTTGACGGTAAACACTAATATAAAAATCATGGTTTATACTTTAAATATCAAATTTATGAAAAGTTCAAGGCCATAATTGAATAGCTAGAATAATTGAATTGCAAGATATGGTTCAACGAACTTTCTAATTTCCTTTGAATTAATTCCTTATAGATTAAAAACCAATTCGTTTGAATATTCTCTCAAAAATACCACCTTAAACTTCAAACAAACATTAAACTTGATGAGATTGAATTGTAATGTTCTTTATTTCTTGTCCAAATGAATTTTTATTCCTCAGATCAGATTCAGATTCTTGGAAAACTACATTTTTTGATATAAAATATAACAAAATAAAAATGAAAAGACAAAAAACGGAAGGAAACAGAAGCTCGAATTGCAGCTGCACCTTTGTTGGAAAAAGATATTAACCATCTATGAATACCTTGTTGTAGTTTTTGTTATTGTTGTTAATATACTCTACTCGTTTATACAATTTGAAGAAGAAAAAAAAAAGAAAATTAAACAAAATTATGCGCCACAGCAATCGTTTTTCAATGCACAAGTGCACAAAGCGGTGTGTTGTGTCAGCATAAAGGTGTGACACCATAACCGTGAATAGAATAGCCAAACGCCTGAATGTCTTAGTTAAACAAACATTAAATGAACATCCGGTGGAATATTTAGAACGATTTTTTTGTGGATTTACTTTTTTTCCCAAGAAATATCCGTAGCATCATAATTTTGTATTCATTTACTTTACTTAACAATCATGCAACCAATTTTTTGTTTAAATTCATTTTGACCATAAAATCTAGCCAAAACAAATGCCATAAGACTTGAGGAATGAGCTGGCTTGTATTCATATTACCTCAGGGCAATAAGGGTTTGACCCTGACAAAATACTTTAAAGCATATTAATTTTTGGAAATTGTTGGCAGAAATAACTTTATTTATATCCCAAAACTCCAAGACAATCCTATTTGGAGTTTGGTCACCATCTTGAAACAACTGCATTAGTATTGCAATTATCGGTTTTGCTTATTATCTTTATCTTAAGAGATCATTTAAATGTCAAAACATTATTTTTTGTATGCTGAATCTATTGATATTAGAATCAAACAAATACTATTGCGCTAAATGACTATAATTGTCCTTTTAATGTAATTTCCCATTTTCAGTGCACCATGGGATATTTTTCAGTTCAAATTTGGCACTGACGTTTCATTTGAACTTTGTGAACTCTAACTTCTTAAAAAAATTAGGCCATTAGTTTTCAATTTTCAATATTTGTTGAGGTAGTCAAGTCCATCCAGCTTAGCAAATTTCATCCACTAAGCATGAGTGGTTTATGAGATACTGGGCTTCCAAAATTTCTAAAACCGTAACTGACTGACTGACTGACAGATCATCAAAATTATGAAACACTTCCCGTCACCTTAGAACTTTGAAATTTTGCGCAACAACAGACTTTGCTGTGCATATAACAGAAAAATAACGAAAATTTGACAATTTGCATTCAGGGTGCGAGGAATCCGCCCATATTCATTGAAATGATATCAAATGTATGGATCTAATCTTATCTCATCTAATCATCGTAGAGTCTTCAAAATTTGCACAATGGTAGACTTTGCGGTATACATAAGGAAAAAAAATCGATAATTTGAAAATTTTCATTCAGGGGGCGTGTATCCGCCAATATTCTCTAAATAAGTCTAAAATCATCGTATTTTTTATATGATGGACTTTCAAGCATCGTTAAAACTTATAATTTGACAGTGAGACCAAACGTTTAAAAGTTTCAACATTCGGCATTGAAAATTTAAAACTTTACACAGTGGAAGTATTTAAGGTGTTACGCGTTTCTTGATCGCAAAAATAGAGGGCGTAGAATCTGCCTGAAAACATATTATATATTTGAAATATTGTTTTCAAAATATGTATGTGCTTTGCAAGAAATAATGAAATCACAACAAAAACACAAGTGTAAAAAGAAAGCCAAGTTCTTCTATAAAAGTTCTTTAAAGTTAAAGTCGCAATATAGATTTTAATATTGTCTACGAAAAAACAAGGGCAATTTTTCTCAAACAAGTTGCCAAATATTGCTATTTCAAAAGGGCGAACAAATATTTCGCATATAACCCATTAAAAGTAAATTCGATAAAAAAAAATGTATACGATATAGTACATATCTAATATAATTCTCCATAAGACATATTCAAAAAGTTTTTTTTTATAAAAGCAGTTAAAAAAGAGATAAAATTATTTAAGTAAATAGGTCAAAAGTCGAAAAAAAAGATTTTGTTGCACTCAAATGGTGAAGTTTTTGACAAATAGTGAATAGATACATAGTTTATAGATATAAATTTTTCCCATAAGAGTTGCCATGATACTTTTTTCGATGCGAGCTATAATTTAGAAGATATAATGACTTTAAAAATTATAAAATTTTGAATATACTGGTTTTCATATTTATATCTAAATCCCGTGCATTGATACAAGTAGTGCTTCCAAATTGTCTCAATTGTCTAGATTTCTAAACAAAATTTCAAATAAAAACATTTTGCATGGAAATGCAAGTTTTGTTAATCTGAATAGTTATAACCAGGGATGGGATTTTGTTGACCTTAAAATTAAAGAAAAAAGGCAAAATAAAAATCTTAATAGGCAAAATAGTAAAAAAAAGGCATTTATTTAAGCAAAAGGCAAAAAAATGAAAATATAATTAAAACAAAGACAAAATTACGGATTTTTTTTTAAATAATAATTCAAATTCAAAAACCATGAGATTTTTAAAATTTCCGGGCAATAACCACTTGCGATGTTCATTTAACAGCACCTTACAAGAGCTTCTCTACTTCAGCAGAAGCGAGTGACACCCAATTGAAACATTCGATATAGTCAACTTCAATATTTTCAGGTATTTCACGGTTTGCATCACCTTCGGTTACTCAATTTACTTGATTCATAGTCTCAGATTCTATTTGCCGCAGATCATTTTTGTTTTGATAAAAGATCAATGTTTTCAAATCTTGATTTTCAGCAAGAACACCTATTTGCACACGGTGTTTTATTTTAAGTAAGCGTTTGTTTTTGTTAATTTTGACAAGATTTTTTTACAGAAATTTGGCTACCATATAATTACAAATAACAAAGATAAATCGGATTTTAGTATCCATTACCAAGAAAAATAAGTACATCTCTGACCAACATTTAAAAAAAACGCTGATTTTACGCATTATTTAGAAATGTGTGTGTTGTTGTACTAATTAGTCAACACATAACAAGAATTGCAGATCCGATGTGTAGAAAGTTTGCATCTTCGAGACTAAAAGGCGGAAAAATAATGAATAAAGGCAAAAATACAAGAAGAGGCAAAAAAATGCAATAAGGGAAGAAAAGGCAATAACGGAAAAAAAGGTTTATACCTATGAAGGCAAAATAAAATGCATATATTTGGAATCAGAGGGACGTGAAACGAGTTGGTTTAAAATTTATATTTTCATACGACTGCGCAAAAAACAAGGCATAGTGACCCAAAAGCCTATCCCTAGTTATGGCTTCTTAAACGGCGTAATTGCCTATAGTCTACTTTATGACTGCTCTAAAACCGGATACAAAAATATCTATCTCAATGGGCACTCAAAATATGTGATTTTTTTCTTCAGAGTAATTTATTTTCAAAAACTTTACATTTTTGAATACCACACAATAGACTTAATATACATATGTGTAGGTACCTTTACATAAATTGAGCGACGAATTAATTTTATGTAAAAAGTAATTAATAACCGATACAGCGCTTTCTTCTAAATACAAAAAGCATTGGTAATTTCGTTTCATTAATTCTCATACAATCGAGCCAAAATGTATAAAAACTGCCGATAGGCGACCATTGTTACCCAAGGTCAAATTAATATTCTGAGGCAAATATGAGGCGACCAAAAGTTATGCAACCAAAATTGACTGCCGACACGTACAACTGCGAGGACAACGTACCCAACCTTTTATAACTAAGACGGATCTGGTAAATCCCTACCGAAAATGGTACATCTCAGCTGAATTTAAGGCAAGTTTCTGTTGAAACCTAGGAATAATAGCCGAAATTTGTAGTTTCAGGAATTCCTTACTTCTAATGGAAAGGAGGCAAGAGTAGAAAAGCTAAGAAATTATAATAAACTCATAAGAGAAATGCTCCAGCATTTAGCAACTTACTTTTCAATTGATTTGTTTGTAACGCACTTTCATACCAAAAATTAAGAAAATGTTGCTAGAGCCTTACGAGACGTTTTAAGTTATATTTACGAAGTTAAAACTCTCACAAGAAAACTAAAACTTTTATACAGTATCTCATTTTCATCATGTTTCAAAACTAAAAACGTTTCTCCTAGCTAGGCCTCTTAATCTTGTACCAATCGTAAAATAGCTTTAAGTAAATTTACGCTTTTCGCTGTAGAAAATCAATCTTGTAATGCTCTTGTAACGTAACTGTTTAAATTGTAACGTGACTGTTTAAATTTAAGTTAAAACTTTTATGGATCTTAACAAGACCGAAGTTATTTTATTAATTTTTAAAATTAACAACACTTTCAATAGGGAACCATACAAAAATCACATTTCTACCATCAATTCGTCTGAATTTTAAAAGTCCCACCGCGTAAAAATAAATATACCTTAAAAACAAAACTAAAAAAAAATAAACATTGCCAAGAATTGAAACTAAAAATGCATCTTCTGCTTAAAGTAAGGAAGGAACGAAAATAGCCACACCTACAAAAAAGCGCGTGCAAAAATAGAAATATGTAGATATACCTGCTATTTATACATATATTTATTGTTTACATCTTATTTTGTCGCAGCGAATAATTTAATTTTTAATTAAAAAAAAATACCTACAATGAGATACAACACATTTATTTTGTATTAATTTGTCTCTACTATATTATCAGGGAGGCTTCGGCGATTTCAGCATAACAAAGGAAGTTTACTTAAGAAAATTTATGTAATTTTTGAACCTCTGAATTCAAAAATCATTTTTTTTTTTTGTTCTTTAAACGTATTTGTGATCAGCAGGAAAACATGCACACACATAGGCATATAGCATAGACAAACACCAATGTGCAACGAAGAATAATAAGTGTAAAGTGTGTATGGGATTAAAAAATGAATAAATCTTCATGCTGCGTAGTGTGCGGTCGGTCGTCGGTCGTTTAAAATAAGAACATCAGCGCTTTGAAAACAATAAAAAAAAAAAAATCAACAAAAAAGCACTGGCTTCGTTTCTAAATTTATATCAAGCATAAACAAATAAAAAACATAGCTGCGCTGCCATGCAAGGCAGCGAACTGCCAGCAAAGATGTTGCATGCCACGTACATGATTGCCACTTTGGTACAGTGCCATTACATGCGGATCCGCAATGAGTGCACACGCGCTATCATGCATAGTGCTGCTGCATTTGATTCTAATTCGAACATAAAATGCCGCTCTTGGATATAGCTTTTCCATCTTCACGGAGTCCAATTGAAATTGAGAAATGGTTCAATTTTGGTGTGAATTTTCATATAAGAATCCGAATTTCCGGTACATGTACAATGTAAATATCAACGGAATATCCGTGGTTCATTTAAAGCTCTTTGAAACTATAACCTTTACAGTTTCTGCTTACCTTGGGCACCGACCGACGACTCACATTATGGAAATAAAACAATCTGTTCATTGGAATTAAAAAAAAAATGCGAATTTTTAGTACTCTTCACACAAAAGTGACGTTTTTGGAAGGTTTTTGGATGAAAAGTACAAGAAGTTTTTATTCAAAATGGCTGAACTTAATCTAAGTCAAGCCATAATCTCTATTGAAACAAACGTTATCGTTTTTACAAATTTCCAACGCAAACGGCGCATGACGATACCGACAATGGCTCACGCACATTCAAATGTCTCGAAAACTTTTTACCTTCCCTCATCGCTATACCAGTTGACACCTACATATATTTTCGTACAGGTTGTGTCTAAAGAAACAGTTTGTGGCAGTATCCTCCCAAGCAGTTTCGTTTTTAGGGGGGGCTGAGGGGCCCATGCAACCCCTTCAAGCCTCTAAAATCATGATATTTTTAGAGTGATTTTACCATAATGCACATGATTAACTGAAACTTTTTCGTAAATCTAAAAGATTTAGAAAAACTGTAACGAGTCAACTTTATCCTTAAAGCAATTTTGTAAAGGCTTTGCTATTTGCTTAATGCTATCGGTTTCCGTCAAAACACTCCTTTACGATTGCTACTTCTTGAGCTACATACAATACATCATAAAACTCTTCTCTAGGAAAGTGTCAAAATCATCGTTGCGGTCATTTAGATTGTAGTTGGACTCAAATTGTCTTGTTTTATATAAATAAATAGAATACATATATATTTGGTAGATTGTGGCAGGGCAAGCTCACGAAGAACCAAGGCTTATTGATTGAAACTCTCAACAATCTCCTGTGTGCGTTAACTAAGCAAGAATGAAGTGGACCTACAATTTTCTGAAATATTATATACATTCTACATTTTTCTGAAATTTTAGGTCCCCTTCATTTCTGCTAAACTAACATAGACAGAAGATGGTTAAGAGTTTCAATAAGTAGCTGTGATGTACTCTTCATGCCAACCAGTACCTCACTTGTCAATTCCTCACAGATGCTGAAAAACTAGAAGCAGAACCACTGAACAATTCAAGGTGACATAGGTTGGGATCAATCCCAAACATCAAGCGTGATAGTCCATCGTACTAGCCATTACGCCAAAGGGAACTATTTGTTTGCTGTAGTACCTCCAATTTGTCGGAAGAACTTATAGAAAACACACTCTTATCCCCCTAGCACAGTCTTTTCCCCCTCCCCCCTAATAATAACTGGATTGATTTGTTTCTTTTAAATCCCAAAGTTTTTTAGAACAAAAATATTCCAGTTTAATCTAGAAAACTAAAATTGTTAACGAAGCACCAAAAAAGTTTGTTATCTTCCATTCGCAGAGGATAACCCATCAAAAAAGGCTTGACATTCATCACAATATTTAGTAAAATGACAAAAACAAAAAAAAAACAACCTAAAAGTGACAAAAATAAATAGATAAGAGACATTGACAGTACCTCCCTACAAATTTTTGTTGTTGTTGTATTTCATTGGATTGGAGAACATTGGGCGCCGAAACGTCTGGCACTTCCACAATTCCAATAATAATACCACAAAAGCAAACACAAACAAAAGATATTTATTAGGTGTTGAGTAAATTAGAGTTTTATCACCCGTTCCGTTGCCCTCTGTGTAACGTTCTGATATAATATAGCAAGCTATACTATAACGCTGCTGCTGCTGCACTCGGTTCTATTATTTGCTCAGCATAATATGCATCGATGAACGATGAATCAGTTTTATCTATATACGGAAAAGCAGGCCACACTGCGTTGTGTTGTGTGAATTGAAGTACGAGCACTGTTCCCTTATCGCGCACACACCCAGTTGATTGTGAATTGTGATGAGTTCAGCGTTTTGTTAACTAAAGCTTGTATCAATAGTAATTAAGCTTTATATTTGTTTTATAACACTAACAAATATTGTACATGTACGAGTATACAGGCAAGAGTATACCTACTGAACCTTTCCGCCTGTTTTTCTATTTTGAAAGAAAAAAGAATAAAAATGGAATAATTTCTTCACAATAAAGCCAGAAATCTATGGAATATTGTAGTTATTCTATTAAATTTTAATAAATTACATCCTTTTTTATAAACAAAACATAGAATTTCTTTTAAATATCAATTAAATTTTCCTTAATATTGGAAGGTCTTCAGAAAAAAATCCCTGTTTTATTGAAAATAGAAATTTGAATTAAAAAGACAAGAGTATATTCTTTGCCTTGGTTTTGATCTCAATAGATTTAGCATACAAATAGGCTTGTTTTGACACTTAAATGATCTCCCACGGACAATAAGTTTAGATAAACAGCCCTATTACGGATTCCATCATAAACGAAAATGTTACCGAAATTTCAATTACAAAATCCATTCTTAGTGGAAATTGATGCTACGAAATTCGAAGTTCGTAGAATTTTTATCAGTAAATCCGAAGGGAACGAAAATTTGTGGCCATATTCTACGACAAGTTCGTCTCGTTGTAGATAGGCTTATGGAGTACCCTGTATTTGCACTAAAATCCAAGAATTTAACAAAAAAAAAAAAAACCGTTCAATTATTTTATTTTATTTATTTGTAAACTAGGTTTAAAAGTAAACTTTTCTTATTTAATAATTTCGGCGAGTTTTGTCACACAATCCGGATGAGGTTTAGCTTACCAATCTTCATAATATTTTTTACAACAAATAGAGCATTTTTATTAAACATAGTTGAATGGAATAAAACAAATTTATAAACAAATTTACAAAACTAAATCTATGCGGTGGAAAAACAAACCGAGGAAGTAAAAGGACACAATACCACTTTCAAAACACGTCGAAGTAACAATAAATTCATTCTAAACTATTTTATATTATTTTTTTCCTTTTGAATTTCCTTTTTTTTTTATTGTAAAAATGCAAAAACTTTCACAGATGAACAAAACATCAACAACACAGACATTTTTTTATATAGCCTGAAATTATGTGACAGCCGACGTAGTGTTAAGAGACAATGGGAAATTATTGTTACAAGGGATTTTTTTTAACTCGAGACCGAAAGAGAACACTTATGTCATTTTTTATTTAAATGATGTTTTTTTTAACCACAATTGTTTCAAAAAAAAATATGCCACCAAATTAACAACAACAGTTTAAGGCCGATATTCATCATAAGTTATGAACGCCGCTCATAAGTCATAAACCTATTCACCAAAGAAAATATTAGCGACTTATGAGTGGTATCGACCACTCTTAAAGTTGAGAGCGCTGAAGGGAAATTATTTATTTATGTGGGAATTTATTCCACTTTTCAAAGTCTAACAAATTCGCAGTAAACGTGCGAAAGTATTGCACAATTTGAACAAGAGTTCAACTATTATTTCTCACTTAAAATGTAATATTATTCCACTTTAAAAGTGAAGTATTTTCCCACTCAAAAGTGGTAGAATTTCTCACTTTCAGTGAGAATTAATTCCCCTTTGAAAAGTGGAAGAGATTCCCACTAAAAGTATAATAATTTCCCATGTGGAGCAGATTCTCGTGGAGTAATTTCTTAGTAATAAAATTAATCGAATGTAGAAAATAAAATGGTCTTTATTGGTATTACAGTTTTGTAAAAAAAAATTGTTTTACACATGGAACTTATAAGCTGTTACCCGAATATTAGGGGAACAAAGGAACAATTACGTTATACTTTCCTCCAACCAAATTCTAGAAATGCACTCATTTTGCTCCTGATCTAATCATCTCCCTACAATGTTTCTAATCAAAACAATAGCAATAGCGAAACATTATTGATGAGTAAGATGCAGGGCACAACAGATTTAAGATTGGAAACTATTGTTTTTACTTCTTCTAGGTCGGGTCAGCGCATATTTAGTCATAACATTGTTCAAGTAGAATGGGTTTTTCTGCATAGCAACGGACGATTGACTGTTTTCATCTTTCAGCATTTTAGAAAAGTGACTTTTCAGATCCTCAACGCCGATTGCGTATCTCATACCGTATTCCCATTTGTATTGATTTCCAGGATACTGGATGAACGCCTTTATGTCTATGGCAACATGACCAATTTGTTTAACAGCCTTAAGACCGCCAAGTCACTAGCGATTATTGAGATGTGTGAATCGATGCTATGATGATATTTTGCCCTGCAGCGAAATCGATCAGTTTGAAAGATTTGCCGTGCAGACTGTGATCTTCAATCGTCAAACCAAAGATGCCTTCCTTAGAAAATTTAAATTTTTAATAGCAAAATCTTAAAGTATTAGCTAAGCTGAAAACGCGTGTTGCCTTTATAGTTTGTGGCAAATACTTTTTGTACTAATGTAAAAGGTTTTTTCTTAAATGTTCCTGATGTTAACGTTAAAGTTTCCAAGAGCAATATTGACGTCGAATTTCGGCCACCTATCATAGGATCTTTTCGAAAATTCTGTATAATGCATCCCTATAGTCGGGATATCTTTCTCCATTATTGGGGCGTGGGCAAAAACTAGCGTGATGTTCTTAAATTTGGGTTGCCACAAAGTACTGGCTTACATATTTAAGTTCATTACTTCTTGCCTAAGTGCTTCTGTTTTTTTAAAAAAAGCCACATCCAAACAGCCGCTATCTCCATTTCCTGTACAATTTACCGTAGTAGATATCGCATAATTTCTTATACGTATCCCCTCACCACCCCATTGCTGGTCGGCTGCACGTGGTCTTTTTAAGGATCGGACATCTCCGGTACAAACCAGAAATTGGTTGTCCAAATTTCGTTTGCTAGGGTCGGTAACATTAGGATCATCCGTATCAGAGGCTTTAGTTTTTTCATAGCTATCAAACTTAGTCTTATGTCGCAGCGGCAGGAGCCCCCAACCTGGAGTCCAGGTTCTTTTATGACTCCAAGGACGGGAGGCTGGATTAATTACTCCTTATAAGCCTATACGCAGAGCAGCCCATTTTAGGCGTTCAAAAAGAAGTTCATCTTGATTCCATCCAGCGAATACTTCCGCTGCCGTCTCATCTTTTGAGATTTCCTTTTGAGAGATGATTAGTAGCAACATCCTATTCCACTTCGAACTTTTAACCATGGGTGGGCCTTTTGCAAAATTAGGTTCCGCATAGCACAGCTATTCATTCTAATAGTCACCGTAGCCCCTCCCCTCCACCACGTCAAGGTTGGAGGTAATATAACTATAAGTTTCGATTTTTTACTATGTAATACATTTTTTTGCTGTTTTTTCTTCATAATAATAAATAATGTGTAAAAGTGTAATACTAGATTTGCAAAATCATGAGTTTCGTTTGCAAAAGAATGAATTTAATTTGTAAAAGAAATAATTTAATATTTTAAAAAATGTACCTACCTACTGCGAAAAGGCATTTGTATGAACACCTCTGAACCTGTATCATTTACATCTAAACAAAATCCTTAAATTTACCAAATGATAGAAGGATTTTCCTTTAACAAAGTTTCAGGTAGTTACAAAATGTACCTATTCATCGTTTGGTCCAAATTATAACGATAACCAGAGTCCATGCGTTTATGAATAAGACAAAAATACAAAATGCCATCAAAGGCGAACAATTTTACCGAATATTCTAGCCAGACAGGTTGGAGTCAGTGAAAAATATACTCTGGCACTGGCACTATAAGTTACGGATACACACATATTCACAATGTAAGTATATGTGAATCAAGCTTATGTATACACAAATCCATATATACACATTTATAAATATATATTATATAGGCATATGTATCTACAACACGATCGAATCCAGGATGGATGGATGTATCTGTCCCGTAACGTAATGTCTCTGCAGAAAACGGCTCTCGACTACGAATACGAACTTCTTAAAAGGGTACAGTTTCAAGTTCTTTCATTCTCGAACTGTTGTTCTGCGCCTTCTACTTTTTTTCCAGCTTTCCTTCTTTGACTTCTTTAATGTTGTTTTACTTTTTTTTTACTCAACTGCTTATAAAGAATGAAAATGTTAACAAAAAAACAAAAAAAAAAAAGATTGAAAGAAGGAGGCTGAGAGGACAAAAAAAAGAATTCTTTAAAACTCCAGTTTCGTCCGGAACCAAAGCAAGTTCTTCTCTCTTCGTCGAGATTGCCACTATGAAAAAAACATCAGTTTTGTTAAACATTGTTCGGCGAAATCAGATGACGAAATGGTAAGAGAAGTTTAACTTTTTTGTACCAGTAAAACGGTTCTTATGATCTTATGCAGACTATAAAAATAAACAAGTATAAGCGCAGTATTAGAAAAAAAAATATTTTTTTTATTATTTAAACAGTTAGTCATATTTTTGTATTCTAAATTATTAACTCTTTTATCTTTTAAGTGGTGCTAAACCCAAACTCTAACTGAACACGACTTCAACAGATTCACCCCTAACATACCTTTTAAACCAATTGAAATGTCAAAGTGACATTTAGAGTTTGTACCAGTAGGTACGTTCGTTTAAATGATAAAATAGGTTATTCATCATTTCAATCCTAAAAAAGTGCTTATAGGTATGCCAATACAATCGAAAAGTATTTGGAAAATTGTTTTCATTAATTTTAACTTTAAAAAAAAAAAAATTGTCAATTAGAAAATAAAATTATCAAAGTTAATTCGGTATTTACCCAAGTGGCAATCATGATCTTGGCATGGCGATCGCAAAGGCACATTGTTTTTTTTTTAAAGATGTGATTCCTCCTCTTATGGTAACCACAAGAGCCCCCTGGGGTCTATTAGAACGTTTTTGTTGTTGTTTCTGTTGCGTACGAGAATGGTACCTTTAGTATGTTCATGTTCATGTATATAGAATCTATAGGCTCCTCTATAATAAAGTGTGTTGGTATAATTTGTTTTGGAACCACAATGCCTCATAACATAAGTTTTTTTTTCTTTTTGTATTTCATATATTGGTTTGCTTGATTTTCCCGCTTTAAGCGGAATGGTCGCTGACTGATTCTGGCTCCACCACCACCACCGACCGATGCGCTCTATACCATAGTCATGCCTCGCCATGCTGCATCCTCATCCTCATGGTCGGTTCGGTTCGGTCTTCGAGATCACTTGAGATTGAGAATTCTTTTTAGGATCTGGTTATTTTCCTCAGGTCCATGATCGTGTTGTTTATCTGCCGAATGCCTTACCCATGGTTACTCCATATAAAGTCAAACATAGAACATCCATATACCTATATTTATTAATATGGATGTGTGTGTGTGTGTGTTTTTGGACCGCGCCAGTAAACGCACACTACCCGACCGGACTGGCGACGCTATGTCTCGGATGACGATCTCAAATGCCGTGCGCTGGATTTTTTTTTTTTTTTGTTTTGTTGTTTTTTTTTTTTTGGGACTCGAGTGCAAGTGGATGCTTCCTTTCCTTTATGTTTTGTTTTTATTAGTTTTTTTTTTTTAACATGAGATCACATAAAAAAAAAGGAATGAAGACGCACGGATTTGAGACTTTACGAGTTGAACAAAAAAAAAAAAGAGAAAATGAATTATCGGGTGCTAAAAACTAAAATTTTCAGAGAACAACACAGTGATGGTGCAGTGATATGGCAGCAATAGAACGATCTGCACATTTTTTTTCTCAAGTTTCTCATCATGAGAAGTATTATATGGCATGAGTACCCAATGGTTTTGATGTTTCAGCTAACTGCATGCGGTTTTTCAAGATGCTTTCGTCGAGTAAGCGGATGTGCACGTTTGTTTTGAAGAGAGTCGAAATGAAAGATTTTGCTATTAAGATTGTTTTACTAAAAAATATAATAAAAAATAATATGTGATCATATTCTTCAAAGAAACGTGGAAGTATTCTAATTGCACTTTAGAATAAACCCAAATATCGTTATTATAACCAATCTACTTATCAATTTTTTTTTCGCTATACTAACAAGCACAGCTTTTTTTTTTTGTTGCCTTTTAAATTCGATCAATGCACTGTATAATCATACGTGTTTTGTTGGTTAAATGGGTATACATTTTACCATAAAAATACCCATTTTTTTTTATAACAAATTGCAACTTGCAAACAAAACCACTTTCTAGTACTTGAGGATAGTTTTGAACATCAATTTAAACCATATGTTTCTAAAACAACATGCTGTTTTAAAAATATATTCTAAAATTATGTTTATTTCCAAACCAAACGAAAGATTTATTATAAAAATTGAAAATTGACTGAGAAAAATTATTTTAACGAACGAAAATTTGACGAATCTAGATATTTTGTAATGGATAATGGTCCAAATAACCGTTGTTAGGGAAATTTTAAATATCAGTTTGTAATCAGTGCAACAAGTTCTACAAAATTAGATTCAATTAGGGAGGTTATCGAAACTAAAATTTGTCGGTTCGGTATCTAAGCGTTCGAAATTCTGTATCTGGGTTGAAATCGTTACAATTTTGTTCATAGCCAATTTTTAAACGATTTTTATAAAAACAAAAATCTCGTTTGGCTTGGAAATAAACATCATTTTAGAATATATTTTTGAAACAGCATGTTGTCTTAAGAACATATGCTGTAAGTTGATGTTGAAGTTGGGTAAATGACGAAAAAAATGGATTTTTTGAAATTTTTCAGTTTATACATTCTAGTTCGGTTTTAACAAACCACATGTTTGTTACATTTTTGAAAAGGTCTTTCTCCAAAAAAAAAAACTAAAATGGGTAAAAATTTGACGAAGCTACATTTTTTACTATGGATATGGTCAATAATACGTTTTTTGCCCCTAACCCCAAATTTTTTGGGTGTTACGGAACTTTTGCATATCATTTTGCATATTTTGAGAGTCGCACTTAGTTATTACTAGGTATACAGTAAAATTAAGCGCTTTATATCGCAAAAAATTGCAGGTCGCTAAATTTTTTGGGATATTGTTAGGATATAGCCAGCAGTGAAGGACCAAGTTTGCAGCTTCGAATAACCTGTGCTAACATACATGGTACACCAAAAATCTTGATATTTTCGAACTTCTTTTTCAGATTTTATGTTTTAACTTCTAAAGTGTGCATTTTATAGAAAAATCTATCAGGCATCAGGCTAGAATTTAAGTGTAACAGCAGCGTTGTAGGTTCTTCAAAATTGGCAAGTCTTTAGAAATAATTTTTTTAATGCACACTTAAAGGAAAATCATGTCAAGACAATCCGACTAACATGGTGAAAGTTATGGCACTTTTTGGAAGAAATTTAACTGACTGAAATATAAGAAAATTTATGAAAAAGTGACTTAACTTCCACGCACATATAGCGTCGCATTGTCTTGATATACATAAGTCTCTTGAGAAACGCTTTTTTAAAATATATTTGTTGTAGAGTATGCAAACTTTGCTATAGCGCTCTCTTTATTTTTTTGACGAAACTAACTTACACCAAACCAATGCAATAAATTATGTTTAAATAATATTTTTCGATTATACCACAGCTCCTTAAAATTGGGCATGCCTTTCTTTTGCTGCAAGTTCTTCATTTGTGGCTGGGGTACCACAAGGAAGTGTACTAGCTACAAGATGTGCGAATGGAAGCCAATGATTTTTTTAAATTTTTCTAATAAGAAATTCGTTTTTGAATGAGAATGAGAGGCTTAAAAGTTCGAACATTTATAGAATGTTGGCCTTTTCTACAGAAAATCACATGCTCTTATTCTCTCCTTGGAGCTGGTAGTTAAATATAATACATGAAAGCTTCAGATATTTATCAAACTGAGTCCGAGAATCGCATTAGGGGTTCTAGTGAAGTGATAGACTGAAAAATAGTTGTGAAAACTGAAATGATATTTTTTTATCACAGATCGGGAATCGACCCTCAGTTACTTGAAAAACATTCTAAGCTAAGTATCGAAAGGAAATTATAAGTTTACCAGACTGGTTCTTTAGCCTGTCTGAACCTATGGGATACACAAATTGGGGTTGTATCCTTCAAGGGCGTACGCAGGGAGGGCTCTTGCTTACAGCTCCATTTTTTCTTGGAACTGACTTAGTTTTACATCAATGTAATGTATAGTTCAATCCAATTTTTTTGTCGTTTTGCTGCAATGTCCTCAGTTTGAAATAATTAGGAAATAATAAAAATTTCTAATAAAAAAAAAATTTCTTCTTACCTAATGTAAGACGCATTTTCTTACTTAATTTTTTTCCGCAACACATAATATCTTATCTGAGAATGAAATTGATGATTTATCAATATCTATTATTTCTTGAAAAAAAAACTACATAACAGCACAAGGTACCAAAAAAAAAATCATGAGAAAAGATTAGTAATTTTTTATCAGCAATCTATTTTCTATCGATGAAGTCAACAACTTCAATGTTGTTTTAATAAACTGAAACTCATATCTAATCAGTCTTATTGTCTTGAAGGCTTCCTTTATATCCATCAGATAAAGATAATCGAGTGTCTGTTATTTATTGTCTTTCCCGTTGGTTGTAATATGAACAAATTATTTTAAAAACTTAATTTGCAAACTGTTTGTATTATAATAATCAAAAATAGATAAAAATTGTTTATTTTTATGTCCGATAGAACGAGAAATTTTAAAAATTATACAACAAAATTAATTTCTGAATGTTATTTGAAAATGCTTTCGAGCATGCGGTTTGTTTTTATATAATTCATGAGCACCAAGGGGCTTAATGTATTTAAATACAGTGCAATAATTAAATGAAAAGGAAGTTATTAAAAAGAAGATATCGATATCGTACATTGGTTTGAAACTTGGAAGTTTTGGATCAGTGCCTCATTACACCAACTTACAAACTACAATTACAAAAATTGTGAAGCTATTTACTGTTGCATAAACATCTAAATTCATACGAAAAGTTACAAAGTTTGTTAAATAAATACAAACAAAAAATTTGTAAATGTAATTTGTAGTTTGGTGCAATATGACTTAGAAGGTAATGCTTTTGTTGACGAAGGGTGTTCTATAGATGTCATATTCTTCTTCGAGGACTACTGACTGTACGTCAGGAATAACCCAAACCAAGTTTACTTCCAAGGCGACAACTGGTTTATAAGCATACACAAGCGATTTCACGTAGCCCTACTGAAAAAAACTAGAGATGGTAAACTCCATGCTTTAAAGACTAGTACGCTGTCGATGCGAAACGAAATTTTCTGTAGGTCTATACGAAAATGCTTACGAAAGGTAGACTTCTTCAAATTTAGCTTAGTAAGAAGCTGAAGCAAAACGAAATTTTTCATCAGTCTCCACGTCCACAGCGAAACACCAACGAAAACATGAGGGAAAAATATTTAAGGAGAATTCTGTCAAATTTGAAAGAAAAAAAAATAATATCAAGAAAAAAAAATCGGAAAATTTCTTAATTCAAATAAAAAATTGTAAAAAAAACAATAAATAAACTAAAATCCATTCTTTCCGGTCAAAAATATTAATTAATATTAATATTTATTAAATTAATTACACCGTTCGAGCTGCGTACTGCTGAACGAAAAGCAGAACGAAATTTTTTGTTTATGATTTCGTTGTGTGATTTTTGTATGAGATTTTCCGTTTCACTTCAGCTGCGTACTTGGCTTAATCTATATATTTATCTTGTGAGCCCTTCAATTGACAAATTTATTTATTAAAATTAATTTATCGCCAAATTTGGAATTCAATAATTCGATGGTTTGTATAGTGTACTTATTATCCATCTCTTTTTTTCTTTTCTTTTCTTTTCACGTATTTTGTATCTCTTTTTTACTTTCTGAGAACAATCGGAAGATTGAAATCCGTATTTGGGAAATAGGGCAATTAAAAGTGTGAAAAAAGTTTTCTCACAAAATCTTTAAAAAAAAATGTAGTTACGAGGTTCACGCAGAAATTGGATGATATACAGTGGCTAGTTATATTTAATATGTAAAAAAAAATCTTAATATTAAAAATCGGTTGGTTCCTCTCGATTGTCAAATGGCCGAGATGCTTAGCTATGGTTAGGATGGTGGTGACGCTTAGACACGAAAGTGAGCTGACCCAGGGTCATTGTAGGAGGTAAGTGCTTTGTCGTTAATTACTGGAAGAACCAAAATAAGATGAGGAAGAAGCGTCCATATTTCTGTTACATTTCCTACTTTTCTGGTGTAAATTACACATGAACTTATTATACAATATGCATCAGGCTCTCATGCTAAATTTGTCTCGATTCAATTGGCATGCCTCAAGCAAAAAATAACCAAGTTATTTCAGGCAGTGAGAACCATGTGATTTTTGAATATTCTATTTTTAAACTACGAAAACTTGTAATTATGGTCACGAAAATTGGTTTCTTTTGAAACTGTTATTCATATGATATTTCAATTAGTGCATCTTTTTCAAAAACAACTGAATACAAACAATGTGAAGAAATCAGTTAGGCCACTATTGGCTCTCACACCTTCATTTAATGTCAAGTAAAATTTACATCCATTTATGTTCGGTACCTATGTACACTGTAAACGTTCGAGTTATAGTATTTTGGTTGAACCGGAAAAATACACAGTTGGATTTGGAAATAAATATTTTTTAACTATTAATTAAAAACTATTTGAGGAAACAAACTGAATTTTTGAAATTCTTGAGATTATAAACTCTAGGTCTTTTTACGCAATTCAATTGCTTTATGTATCGTTGGAAAGGTCTCAATGTCATCAAACAGAAATAAAATAGCTTAACAATTGGCGACGCTGGGATTTTTGAAATAATTACTAAAATTATAATTATTACTAAGAGTCCAAAAAACGTTTTTTTGCCCCAAGTCCAGATTATGTGAATGAAATAAATTTTGTTTGTAGTTTAAGTGTTTTTTTTTTTTAACGCAACCCCTACTCCATCTAACTGAAAGTGAAATATAATAAATAATAATAATTCCTCTCTAAAAATCAATTATTATTCGGCCCAAAGCTATCGTACTACTGCCTTTCAGTAATGAAATTGGATGTAAATTGAAAAAAAAAAAACAATTTTAGTTTGTTTTTTGAGTTTTCATAGTTTTGTTAATTATACTCTATGGATTGTTAATTTGTTTAAGTATGTTATTGTTCCTATTTAAGCTTTTCAATCTTGAACCTATTTAGTGAAATCCTTATGTAACTTGTATTCAATAAAACCAACCTCTACCTATAATTAATGTCTAGCCTCTTCATATCCTCTTAAAAGTCACGACCTTAGCTCATTGCACCTTCCCAGACAAGGAACTCATTAGAAAAAGAAAATGATCCTATGACTTTTTCTTCGATAAAAAAAAAAAAAAAAAAAACTTTCCTATTACACCATTCAAGGTATATAGCCACAAATTTCTTAAGAACCAAGCCCCACTTCTGGTGAATTAACTATAAGTTCCATTATCATCGGCTCATCCGTCTCCGTTCTAGGCGCAATTCAACAGTGGCAGCTAATACACCTACATGCGAGAGACCAAACAATGTCTCCTCACCCTATACCCATCCATATATTGTGTTTTTCTTGTATAGGTATTCATTAAAAGAAGCGTAAACGCTGTGCGCCGACCAACAACTATAATACGACGTCTCTACGTCTGGGTCGTTTTTCAGTTGTTTGCTCCGAACTTGGATGAATAGCAATGGAGCGCTTGGCCTGGCACTGGCACTGGCATCCTCCTCTTCTAATCACATGCGGTCATCGATACTCATCTCTCCTCTGCGTCTGCATGTTGTTCACTTGCACTCTAAGGTAGTTGTTATCCGAGTCACAGTGTTCAACTCATTCCATTCTATTCACGGTAACAACAATGTCCGCCAACCGCCACAACTAACAGCCATGACTGCAATTCTTGATTCTGGAGCTGCTCAGCAAGCAGCTAGCCTGATCGAATAAGGTATATTATACCTACATGTTGTTGTTGACTCGCTGTGGTGCCTTGCCTTAGCCAGAACAGAAGTGCATACGTTATGGACATGGACATGGGCTTCGGTGCATTTATGTCGGTCGCAGTGGTGGCTACAAAGATTGCCTTACAGTACGAATACAGGGACGGATTTCTATTTTTTTTTTTTTTTTGAGAATTGAATTTTTACAGGTACACAAGAATAGAAGCAAACAACATATTTAGCGCAATCAAACAAGACATTCTGTTTAATTTTCGTAGGTATTCAAAAAAAAATTTATAAATACGAGTACTTTATTTTGGGAGAAATAATTGTTGAAATTTTGTTTGCTAGATTTGCAAACTTATGAAATTCAAATATGTAGTTGTGTTTTTGCTTCTGTTTGTTTACTTATGTTATAAAAAGCTATTCCACTTGCTGTTTTATTAAAATTGAGGAAGTTGAAAGTGATTTCAGAATTACAGATTTCTTATTGATAGTATTTTTTCATCTATAATTAAACTGGGCATATGTGGCAACTTTTTGGAAATCATTTCTTGAACTGTACCTTCAGTTTTCCATAAAAATTAGATTATCTCGTTTACATTTAATAAATGATTTTATTCGTCCGGCAGTTCATCAATGAAGTCAATGAGGTCAAAAATAATTTTATTTTATTTTATATAATTTACAATTTAACGGACAAAAAACAATAAAATTTCAAAAAAGGTTTTTGTCTTTTCTGTCGATCTTTTATTGGTATACACTTAAGAAAACTTCGACTCCCAGAGCTAAAAGTATGACAAATTGTATTATTCAAAAAGCCAGAAAATTGTGAACAAAAGTCGTTTGATTAATTACAAAAAAAATCACTCATACGCCCCAGTGACCAGATATGTATGTTAAATTTTAAAATGCAATCAATGTCTACCGCTGACCAAATTATGAAACCAGTTGAACTTTTTCTGATCATTAACTAACTCTTAAAATTATATAGACATCATTTCATCAACTATTAGTTCCTTCCCAGAAAGAAAAACAAAATTACGGTGATGTAGGAGTCCAAAACATGCTGACCGTCGGTTTGTGCGTCGGTGTGGCAATTCTTCGGTGCGGCAGTACGCCAGTACAGCAGTACGTCGGTATGGCAGTGCGTCGATGTCTTTATCTGTGACTTTTGAATTTATTGATTTTTTTCGTAGCAAATCAAACAAATTTCAGATTGATTTGTATTTGCTACATCAAAATTTATGTAAATATGTTAATGTCTGTGGAACAGCTAGCCATATTTAATAGAATCTTTTTAATTTCAAGTTTTTGGTGGGATTTTAATTTTTTGTTTTAAAACTGCTTCCATTGGAACTATAAACTATTTTTAACTTTACAAATTACTAAACAAACACTTGTTAAATGGAAAGCTATGAATTATCATGCATAGTGGTGTTAGTAGATCTGCTGAAAAATCTAGTTTGGCAATTTAGATTTTTAATCAAAAAAATAAATCAATTTTTCGACCCAAGGTTTTGACAAATCTAAAAGCAAAATAAATGGATTTTTTTTACCAAACAAAATCCCCATAAATTAAACGAACGTTAAACAATGTTGTTTAAATGTAAAAACTCCTTACAAATAAGGATTTATTACTTAAAAGCTATAAAGAATTTGATTAAAGTAAGAGTAGATATGGATAAAATTTCGTTTTATAGATTTACAAATTTATGAGTCAGTAGTTGTATGGTTCTGTTCGTTTACTTCTGATATAAAACGCTATTTCAGTTGATCTTTTATGTATCTAAATTGACTTCAAAATTACTTCTAAAATACGGCTGTCCTTAAGGTTTTATTTCCTTTTAATAAAATAAAATAAAACTTTTGCAAACGTATCTATTTACTACATTCATTACCTATTGAAGGTCATTTATTAAAAAAAAAAACTTGATATCGTTTTTTAAGTTAATTTAAGCTTTTCGAAATATTGTAATGGTCTTAGTAAATAAATACACGTTTAAATAAAAAAAAAAAGATTTAAAAATTACAGAGCTTTTAATAATAGTATTTTTGCATATGTTAGAAACTGGAAAATTTTGGAAATCACTTCCGGAATTGTATAAATTTCCACAACTTTTGGTCCAACTTTTAAGTCATCTCAGTTTCGTTTAGTAAAAAATTTTTTGTGTATGTCAGTTAATTAACGAAGGCAATGAGGCAAAAAAAACGCGATTTTTATCACTTTCTATTTTATTTTAGGTATATAGTTTACATTTGAATGGGCAAAAAAAATGTCTGTCTTTCCTGTCGATCTCTTGTTATTATATATCGAAGTAAACCCCATTGCTAAAAGTTTGATGATTGTATTATTTAAAAATTCAAAGAATTGTGAACAGAATTGGTTGGTCTGACTAATTGTCTAAGGGTAAAATAAGTGAAATAACCTTAAACATATGCATAGAAAAAAATATCACTCATACGCCCCAGTGACTAGATATTCAAAATTTTATAATAGGAAAGAGATAACCCCTGACCAAGTTGACCTTTCTTGACCATTAACTAACTCTTAAAATAATATATATATTATTTTTATGGCCCTATAGGACTAGTATTGGTTTCGTGTCAAAAAAAAAAAACAAAAAAACTGGAGTTTTTAATCAAAACCAATATTACGATGATGGAGAATTCCAAAACAGTGTTCATCATGCCAGCCACCACGCAGATTTGTGCGTCGTCGGTGCGGTTTTTTTTTTTTATATCTCGTTCAAAACGCGTTTAATAGTTTTCTTGAAAACGATTCTAACGATTTCCTTCAAACTTACAGGCTTATTGATTAGAAACCACTTAACAGATAAATAATTATTCACTGTTTAAAGTTTTATAACAAGTCACTATACAATGTTGTGTAAATTTGTATTCATAAAATATTTTTCAATCCATTATATTTATAATAAGCTTGTGTAAATAATATTACTAAACAGAGAAAATCTATAATTACAGCCATAGTATTACAGAGTTTTTTAAAACTTAAATTATTCTCAAACGAAGAAAAGCGTTATTTTGATATTATTATACAGAGTGCCCCACAGCCACCGCCTCGCCACTGACGAAAATGGCTCTAACGATTATTCAAAGTGATTGCAACCAAATTGCATTCATAGGTTTTTCTAAAAAAACTACTGTAACTGAAAAACAGTGTTGCCATTTTTCTTGAATATTTTTTTTTTTTGTAAATTTGTGTATCTCTTAAACCGCTTCAACCGATTTGAATTAAAACTTGCAAACAGATATTTTATATGGCCCTAAGCATTTTTATTAAATTTTCAAAAAGAAAAATTAATATTAATAAAAATTTTTAATTATCCTACAAAAACAAACTGAGTGCAATTAAAAATATGTAAATTGAAATTTAAAAAAAAAATAATGAAAACTACTTTTAAGCTAATTTGTGTACGAAAAATGTCCCAACTTAGCTCAGAAAGAGTTTTAGTTAATTCTTTTTTTTATTATTTTTTTTTTTCTTTTATTATTTCAATTAATTTTTTTATCTTACTCAGTTTGTTTCTTAGCATAATTAAGATTATTGATCTTTTTTTTGCAATAAAATGTATGTTTTTTTTTTAAACAACATAAACTGGGCTATTATAATTATAAGCAGCAAAAGTTATTACTTATTATATTTTTTTTAATACAATTATATGAAAGTATGAAAAGAGCTTAAAAAACAATACAAAATAGGTTCCATAAAACATTGCGGGAAAACCGTTGTATGCACAAAAAAAATTGTAGGCCAAAGTAAAACAGTAAACGAATTCGGAGTCGTTTGGCAAAGATAAGTACAGTTAAAGGAAAACAGAGCCAAAATCATAAAAACCGTTATAACTCGCAAACGAAGCGCGTAATCGAAATCTTTTCGCCTTAGAATGGCCTAAGAAACCCACGGCTTTCTAGTAGTACCTAGTTAAAGATATTTTTTATTTAAACTGAACTAAATTAATAACAAACTAGGAATTATTCAAGGGTTGGGTACCTTAGCCCCAAAAACAAAATCCCCAGCACTAAATCCCCAAAACAAAATCCCCAAAAGCAAAATGTCCAAAATCTCCCAAAATCCAAATCCTTAAGCATCACCATATTTCGAGTAAATCTAAGAAATTAGATATTCTCGAAATATGGTACTCGGAATATCTGTGCTTAAGGATTTAGATTTTGGGGTTTATAAGCTTGGGGATTTTGTTCTTGGAGATTTTGTTTTGGGGATTTTGTTTTCGGGGCTAGGGTACCTACCCATTATTCAAGCTATATATTAATATTATTTTAATTGTTTTTTTTTTTATATTTTAAACAATTTCTGCAAAGCAAAATTTCACAAACTGCATTCATCCTAATAGAATTCCAAAATATCAGTGTTGATGTGCAATTTCTTCAACCTAGAATGTCTTAAAAAACTATAATTTTTCAAAACTTTCAATCTCATATACTAGTTGTTTTCGCCTTTGAGTAGTGACAATATACATTTTCATTAATCCGACCATGGTTTCCTCCGCCTCCACAGCACCACATCTATCCATCAGCACCATCGATAATTCCGATGTTAGCTCATTCATTTGGTTTCCTTTCTAAGCATACTATGCCCGGGTTTGGTGCGGCCAGTGGCGGCAACGACACAACAACAACAACGATTGGTTCTCTGGCTATATGGTGGGCTCTGCATTGGCTCTGGCTCTGGCTCTAGCACTGGCACTCACCCAACGTATGTATTGTGTGCGGATCAATGCAGCCGTACTCGAGTTCGGAGTATTTATAGAAATTGTAAGGCGATAACTTGTTGAATTTTCTGAGAATCCATAGGCGTCGGGGGATTATGATTGGTGGCAAACGTGTACACTTCTTGCCTTCTTCGTCTCGTCATCCCTCTCGCGTCTTGGTCTTGTATGTCGGTTTAGTTTGGTCTTTGGTTTGCTTATTTTATTCATTTTATTTATCCCTCTCTTTTTTTTTTTTGTTTTTCTTTTTTTCTTGTTGTATTATTTTTGTGGGCTCTTACTTCGTTCGTTTTCGGATTCGAATTCGTTGGTTAGGTTAGACTTGGTGGCGACATACTGTCTGGCGATACTACTGCTTTGTCTTCGACTTCAACGTTGAACCTCCTGTTTCGTCTCTTCCAATGATAAGTATTTCATTTAGTGTGGTGTGGTGTGGTGCCTCTGGACTGGTGTTGCAGCTCTTCAGGTGGGCTCTGGACTCGGGTCTCTTTCTAGGCGAGTGCGGCGGTCGGTCGTTAAGGTCATCATCACATACACAGACACACAAGCAGTAGATACCTGGCATAAGGAGTTATGTTGAAGTTTGGATTTGGAGTCTTTGTTATTTCATTATTATTAATTGAAAAGGCATTTGATATTGGAAGGTAGGTAGTATCTTCAATGGAATTTTTTTCATTTCCCAAATAAAGATTCCATATACCTTACCTACTTATGTATACCTGCCTTCATTTGAGAACCAGAAGTAGAGACATGATGGTAAATGTATGGGATAGGGATTAGTTGCCTTTAAGCTCATATATATGACGTATATGAGACCTCCATTTGATATTGTAATTTTTGTGTGTGGGTAGAGAAAGATACACGGGCGTTTTTTTTTTTTATATCATCATTTGAGATCAATCTGGCGCTTAAAATGGTCAAAATTTTAAATTTAAATTTTTTTTTAGTTACGTATGCATAATTAAGTAAAAATAACTTGGCCATGAGACAAGATTTGAAGGCTTAAGGTAGTTTAATCTGAAAAGCATTCGATTTGGAAAACCACGCGATGTGATATGTGCCAAAGGCGGCCCTTAAATGACACGATGACTTCCGGAAATACTTATCTTTGGAGTATGCATATCTTGGTTTCTGAGAAACTAATAAAATGTGGGTTCATCATTATATTAAGTGGAATAAAGAGAGAATTTATAAAGACTAATTTTATAATATATTTTAATATACAAAATTTAATCAATAATTTTTGAGTTTGACATATTTGTATTTTCAGTTAAACTTTAACAAGAATATCCAACCTTTTTTTGTAGTATATACTTTGGAAGAAATTCCCATAAAAACATTTATAAAATGTATTGCACTGATTGTGTACTTGGAAGCACTTTTATTTTATGGGTACAAAATATCTATCAAGCGGTCTATACACACAATATTTTGTGCACGCACTGCGGCAATATACATTATGATTAAAAATAATATTTAATTTTAATTTTGAGTGCAATCCAAAAAATTAAGATTTTTATTTAATTAAATAGGAAAATAGTCGAGAAGTCCAAAAATGTTCTTCTTTTAGTTGGTGCTTCTTAAAGAACACACATCAAAGTGCATTTTGGCGGAGGGCCAAGTCTCCTTGAGATCTCATATCATCATAGACTTCTCCGTGGATATTGTCTCAAAAATATAAGGTGATAATGGTCACCAAAACTTATTTCACCTGAGGACGGATTAGAACTGCCATTTGTATTTGTTGACATAACTCGAATAACAACCTTTAGCTCACCAAAAGATACCTTATTATTTCGAATAATTTCAAAATTCCAGTTTTTGAATTTTTCGGAGTTCACCTTGCATGCAGAATTCAGCATGTAAAACGTTTTGGACACTTGTTCCTCTAACAAAGAGAGACCGCTCTATCATTGGATAGAAGAATTATCTTGATATCAATATTATTTCGAAAATCGATGTTTTGTATTTTCTTAATGCACGCAAAATACCCTGATGTAAAAGGCCTTGGACCCTAGTTTCTGTAATAAGGAACTACCTGTATATAGATGCAAAGGCGATTAACATATCTAGCTAACACAATTATTTCGATAAAGTTGATTTTTTGCATTTTTTGAGTGCATCTTGTAAGCAGACGGTCCCATGAAAAAGGTCTTGGACATCAAATTCTTCTATTTAAAATATAATAGGTATATCCTTTTTGCTGAAGTTTGAGGCAAAATTTGCAAGCAACCCATCAAGTTGAAATTCTGATTCGCATGTGGATATTGCCTCAAGAATAGAAGGTGCATCGCCGTCGCGACCACATAAACATTACCGAATTACGATTAGTTGTTGAAATGCTTCGAGTAACAAGCCTTTACTAAACTTGATCTTCCATTAGACCATCAACTATATTAATTTTGGTTAATGCATTTGCATTATTTATTATGGTAGTTGTTGATAAATCACTAGCGTGAGAGTCCAATACTCTACGATTATTCTAATTTTTTAATGGCTGCTTAGTCTTGCCGCTCAGGATTGCCGCTCAGGACGTGGCCACCTTGCCGCACAGGATTGACGCTCAGCCGCTCTGCCGCTTTGCCACTCTGCCGCTTGCCGCTCACTGCATGGCCGTACCCTAAGCATGATACGTGGAAGGATTTCGTAAGGGCAAAAATCACTTCTTGCTAAAATTGTGGCCGATAGAATTTGAAATGCGATGTTGAGAAGACTAATACCAGTTTAGTTGGCGTAGTTTAGTCATCTCGATCTCCTTGAGTTGACATTTGCTCCCAAACAAGTAATATCCTGCGGCCTTATGTAGGTCGGCTGTCAGCCCATTTGAACTAGGAGCGTTGGAGCGTTATGTGACTTGAATTTGGATATTACTTCGAAAATACACCAAAATATTTGGGGTATTTTTTGCACATTCGTGATATACATTTTCAATATTTAAAATATACCATTTTTTCGTGCAATTTTTGCACAATTTGGTGGATAAAATACCGCCTTCTTGTTTTAATTTACACCGGCTGTACATAAATTATACCAAAATTGGCATATATTGTACCACAGGTGCATAAATTTGGTTTGGTTTCTGGGGTATTAAATACTCCAAATGTGTAAATTCGAGCGCCTTGAAAATTTAAATAAATTTACGATTTTTATGACGATGCGGGAAGATTATTTTTTCGATACGATATTTATAATTTTTTGGTTGTTCATTACTTTTTTAGTGACGTACTGTTAAAAATAAGTCAAAAATTTCAAAAATGCACCATAACTATCATAAGATCATAATTAATTCATTCATAATATGGCGACCATTTTTACTTAAATATTTTCTAAAAAATATGGCCGCCAAATTCCTGAATTTGGGGAAAAAATGCAAAAAATACCAGCTTGCTACTTGAGTATCATTTGGGTTGCCCTGCCATATCTTCCTTCAATAGACTCGAACAGGGGCAGGGGGGGTTGTTACAGGGTCTTCTCCTCTTCCTCTTCTTCGGAGTAAAAATTCCATTTTTTGGCGAAAACCGTCAAAATACTACTTCTACAAAATTTAAAATAGCGGTTATATTTCAATGGATTTTGAAAGCTAGTTTTTTTTATTCTTGGATTCTATTATTTTCAAAATCAATATCAGAATACTCATTGAAACATTTTATCCTAAAATCCAAATTTGTGGTACCCTCATTGTTGGTGTTTTTTTTTTTTTTTAATAAAAATGGTTTAAACTTTCACTCAACCCTAGTTTTCCTTATCCTACACTTCTTGCATTCATAATTATTTTGAGCCTAACAGAAGTGATTATGTTACAAATTTCCGAATCAAAATCGTGTTTTCTTTGCATTTCAAGGCTTTTTAAAATAAAATCGACAAATATTGGGAGAGTCACTACAATTCCACTACATATAACCTGTGCGGATAAGGAAAAATAATAGGTATTTGCTTTTTGCACCACTTAATAAAATACTGGTGATCTAATTTTTTTTGTCGGTATGATCCATATGCTTATGCATATATAAATCAAATATGTTTAAGAACGGGCAGTCACTGTCACTGCAAGAATGGGCTCTCGGAAATAACGCTAGAATTTATTTTTGTAAATAGGCCAAATTGGGAAAAAAAACGAGAAAATTATTTTGGAAAATAAGCCAGAAACGTTGGAATATGGGCCAGATAGGGATGGACATTTCCAGAACAATCAAACGTCCGTATTAGGGTGCTTCCTCGGTCAGGTCATCTATCTCCACTGTTGTGAAGTGGGATTAATTTTGGCCCTGGTACGGATTGTGACAACGATATACTGATACCAATTTATCAATCAACTCAAAAAATGAAAATATAACAATTCTAAAAAAAACCACAATTTTTGACTTACAAATATTCGTAGACCACTTTATTAATTTGCATTCACAGAAGTTTTATTGGAATTTATTATAGAATTAGTTCTCTCATTTTTTTATATAATTTGACTAGAATATTTGTCCTGCATAATATATTGCTAAAATTTTATGTCGACTTTATTTTGGTATTCTAATCTAAGTAAGAAGTCTTCATTTGTTATCGAATTCGCTAGAATTTAATTCTCTTACGGTGTAAAATGTTTTTAAAGCAAACAATCCAAACAGATATGGTTTTTGATCAGATCAATCAGTCCGTATTTTTTGATGTAATTCTCCCCATGGCAGCTTGCTCTCAGAAAAAAAAAACTCCAAATGTTTTTAATTGTTATAACTATGGCGACAAAATGGCTCACCTAAAAACCTCTTAGAAAATTCTTGATTCATTTACTATATAGTACCTACGTATCAAAGCACAAAAATGACTTAACAAATAAATGTAACACATTTATTCGAAATTATTTAATTATTTACATCCACTCGTAATAAATAAAAAGAACAAAGTACATGCATGAATTCAATAAAAAAAAAAAAACAAATAATACTCAATCACTGTTCCATTTTTCAAAAAATAAAAAAAACGTTCTTTTAGTGGACAAAGCAGTTTGATAACAATCATGTCTTTTTAGAAGACTGACGTAATTTACTTCATTAAAGGTATTTTTTTTACAATTTTTTTTAACCGAGTGTTTCATTCGGTTTTTAGGTTTCTTTGTTATAATAATAAAACAAAAAACGATGATAAGAGCTTTGGAATTCTTTTAATTATTGATTTGCAACTTGCCGCACACTCTTATCTCACACTTTTTGCAATCAATATAGAAAAGTTCAAATGTTCAATATAATAATTGTTAAGTTATTGTTTGCCATTATGGAGCATTTTTTTTTAATTATAGATTCTTTAACGATCGCTAACGTATACATATTGCAAAAAGAAAATATTGCTATCTTATCTGTCAGCTATATAGACTTCTCTATCTACAGTTTTAATAGTACTTGTATGAACATATAAGCATGTAGGCATGGTGGAAATAGATGACGAGTCAAATAGAGCTATTATAGACTTAACTGCGCCGCCGTTTAATTAGGCGGCATGTTGATACTTTATTCTACAATACAGACAAGATCACACTATGTGATCCGATGAGTTAATCAAAGTGAAGTATAGATGTATAAGTATAATGTAAACATCCTGGAATCATTACTCCCTGATTTTAAATAGATATGTATTGTATATGTAACCTCGCCGAAGAGTATGATTTAGCGAGTTTAGATATAAATTTCATATTTCCCTCGGGTATGCGATATTGGGAGCTAAGGAAAAATTTACACTAGGTACACAAACATTAGTTCAGAAAAAATAGTAACAAATTACCGATTCCTTAGAATTTCGTTCTAAAAAGGCTTATTTTTCCAAATTCGAAAGTAGGGCATTAAAAAAGCTTAAGACGTCCATTCCCTCTTGATATACGCGATTTTTGAAAAAGCAAATCAATTGATATCTTAATCTATTAGCCTGGACAAAAGTTTTAAGATATATGATTGGCTTTTGTTTGCACCTACAAATGTTTATGTGCAGGATATATTTTTTAAGCAAGGACATTTTAATTTTTTTAGTTTTTTTAAATTTTCTTTTTCTTGGAGAAAAAACATAAGTAATTTTTCTCCATGATGAAATGCTGCATTTAAAAGTTATAATACCGAAAAATCCACCAAGTAATATAGTTACATATATGTACATATTTAAATACGAGTCCACCGCTACAAAATTTACATGAATACGATTGTTTTTCAAAAGGTGTTACAATGTCCTGATAAATTTTGACTACTTTTGCATCTGGTCAATCGTGTCAAATGTTAGAGACCATTTTTAAACATATTCATAATTTCAATTTAAAATTTTGGACTTTTTGACCGTGTTATATTGCGATTCTCGGTAAAACGTGAAGCACATTTTTAGTGTAACCCTTAAAGCACACTCCTCCTTTCATAAAGGCGGCCGCGGACGATTTTTCGTTTTTAAAAATGATTAATAATGTTTTAAGAACTAGTTTTAAAAACTATTATCGCTTTGTATCACAGATGAGTAACTGATCTGTGATACAAAGCGTACCTACGTAAAATTTTTGTTGTTCCAATTTAGTGCTGAATGTTAATTTATTTTTATTTGTTATTTTTAAAAATCAAGCAACTTAAATCAATAGTTAATTGTAATCCGTTATTTTTCATTAAAAAAAATTAAAAACCCCTAAAGAGGCCGTAAAATAGACAGCGAAACGTAGAGTAAATGAAGATTTTAGTTTTTATTAACTGCATCCATTTAAACTATCATTAAAGCCCAAATAACTACCGGATTTAGTAACGAAAATTTCTTAATTCACAGCGTATTACTCAAAAAATTAACCTCATTTCGCAAAAACGGCATAATTGTAGAACTAAAGTAGAGAAAATTAACGAAAAATTTTATCATTTAAACATGTACTACATACAGCTGTGAAATTAGAAATACAAATTGTGTACACTATTAAAGCAGTTTCTCGGATCAATTAATAAATTAATTAGTATTTTTTTTTACTCAAAAACATTTATTTGCTTTAGAACTTTTTATTTTTATAACTTTTTTTCAAAAAAAATATTAATATTTATTTTCTTATAACGATTTTATCAAATAAAGAAACTTTTTGTGGTGGACAACTAATTGGAAATAAAGAAAAAATGCATATCTAAATTTAATTTTGTTCAGTTTTAAGATACCAATGCTCAAAAATTCGGTAGTAACAATAGTTTCAAATCTTTATGCATAAGAACCTCTCGCCATCTACACTCCATAAGTTGAATAAAACGCTTGCAGAGTTTCGCGGGTACAGTCTTCCAAGCGGCCTTGACATTCGAGTAAAAAACATCAATATTGCATTGGTGTTTTTTTTCAGTGAAACAGCCTATTTCACTTTCCACCTAACATGCTCAATAGGATCAAGGTCAATCCTTGACAATGCCCATTCAAATACAAATGATTGAAATGTCTTTAAGAAACTGTTTTGTTATTCCATACGTGTTTTTGGGGTCGTTGTTTTGCTGTAACTGGCTTATTTTTATCGGCCTAATCTACTTGTACTTTCTTTAGATTAGGGATAAATTTTTAAGTTGTCAGCGTCCCGTTGATTCGATGAATTTGACTTAGCCATACCAGGAAAAAGCAGCCTTAGCAATTTGATCGAGCCAAAGGTATTTCAGATCAAATATTGTACCTTTTGGCAACCAACATATCGGACATTACATTATCAAAATTCATTATCAAAGTTCGTCCAGAGGACAGGTGACATTGCGAAGAGTACCATAAGCCAACGCTACCTAGGGGCTACTTGTGACTTCTTGCGTGAAACTCTGAAATGGAACCCAGCTTCATGGAACCAATCGTCTTCTAATTCTGAAATTATAGCTCGTAGCTTCTGTTTCATTTGAAATTTGATGTTCAATCATCAAATGGAAAGTTTCACCAAGCTAATGACCCCAAACACACGGGTGGCATAAAAAAATACTCTTTTCCTGACAGTTCAATCACTGTAATTGAATGAAAATCGTCAAGTGTAGACCTTTATCCTATTGAGCGTTTCACTGAAAAATAACACCAATATTGATGTTTTTTTATTCGAATGTCGAGGCCGCTTGGAAGGTAGTACCCTCGGAATCCTATTTTGTTTTGATTGCAGTCTCAATAGATTAAAAAAACCAATGAGATTGTTTTGACATTTAAATTACCACTCAAAGACAATCCTCGGTTTCAAACACATTGTGTTGCCTTCAGCTGAGAGTAAGAGATTCTCAACAGTCAGTTTTTTAGATCTATAAATGTAGACAAACCTACAAAAAATTAGAATTTGTCGGTAATTTTAGATTTTCGTTTTTTTATTCTAACAAGCTGTTTTTGCAAACAAATAAGTTAATTTTTGAGCAATACGTCGAAAACAAACAAAAGTAAACAAATTTTTCGAAGCTTTTCTACGATTTTTCATGATTGCGATGGTTGGGCCATCGCCCACTGGCACTTTGATAACTTTTTAACCCACTCCAAAAAGGGTTGAGAATTTTACTCGTTTCATTTTATTTTATTCTAAATTTGCATTTTTTTTTTAATTTAGCGACCCAAATTTAATTTATTTTAAATATTTTCTTGTTTTTATTTGAATTTACTTTTCATTATATTCCACAAATCAGTGATCTAGACTCTTGTCTGGAGGGAAACAGCTTTTATTTTCATGCTCCTATTTTATTGCATAAGTTCAATTTTCAATTCAACCCTCTCGAAAAAATAGTGCAATAATTTTAAAACTGCAAATATTAACACATAAAATATAAAAAAAAACAACCCACTAATCAGATTGTTTTTTTTTTCATGTATAGGTATAGGTACTATCTAAAACACACAAGTTATTCGTTATGCAAGCCCAGCAAGCAACAAACACGAACACAAACAAAATGTAATAATAATATTTTTGCCGACAGAATGTCTAGGAGAACAGTTTAGGTTATGTTGTTGTTGTTTTAATTTGAATCAATGACTTTTGCTTACAAAAACCAGGTAAAGGTTGTTAAAAAGGCACACACAGGGTAGGTTAGGTGTGTATATTATGTTGAAAACGCATCAAGTACACAAGAAACAATTCAATAACTTCCGAGCAATAAAACAAAATTTGTTTATGGGTTTTTCCCCAAACAGTTTGTTTTATGACCTCTTTCAGACTTTGTACCCAAAATATTATTGAAATGGAATTTCCGCCCAAACAGGTAGTTTCGCAAGTAGGTAAGAAGCGAGAACTCTATGAGCATATTATAACCTAGCGCACCGCAAATTTAAAGAATGAAATTTTATCGATTTATTGTCGTTGGTATTTATTGCCATCTGATATTATCATATAGTTATTATTCTCATATACATATTAATATTTTATTTTAATAATATTTTTATTTGAGAACTGTAATTTGATCCATTGACATGTGTATTTAACCAAGAAGTAAGTGAAAAGCTTACGCCGACAAAGCTTAATTTATTAATTTTGTTTTGTTGTTTTTGAAGGAATGCAAATGTGGCTATAATATTGAGTTACAATTTTGGAGGACTGTGTTCTATTAAATGACTTGAAAAACATGTTGCTAGTTTTTAAATGCTATATGTCAACTTACTGTGGTCAAGATGATGGATTCAAATAAAAAAAAATAATATTTTATTTTACTGTAATGCGGATTAAACTGGTTAAGCTGTTTGGTACTTCAGATTTTTTTTTTTAAATCAAACGTATAGGTAGTAAAGCGTGTTTTATAAGAAACTTATATTCAGTTTTTTGGAAAATTAAGGAATTTTTTCTATCATACTTAAATCACTAAAAGCTCTATTAAATCCTTCGGGGCTGGTTGTAGCGATCAGGAAAATGAATTAGGACAAAATTTCGAATGGATACAAAATTTTTTTTTCTTTGAGTCATTTGCCATTGATTTATGTGGCTTTTGTATTTTAAAACGAGTGAAAAAACATAAAAATCTATTCGAAATTTGTTTCTAAATCGTTTTCCTGATTGTTTTAACCGGCGCGTCTTCCTTGAATTTTAAATAAAATGGTTATTTGGCTATATGCTGGTATTATACAACATTTAAGTTTTTAATTTCTCTTCTATTCGGCTTTTTTGGTTGCAATAATTTATTAATGAACGTTTTTCCTCATTTTTCCCATAATTTAAAAACTGAACTGATTTTGACATTTTTACTTTAGTAAATTTTTGTAGATAATTATTTTCTATAGAATTCTTTTGTTACTCATTCCACAATTGAGTTTGAAAACCGACGGCAAAACACAAAAAAAAAGATATTTTCAAATTCTATATAATGTATACCTTATGTATACATACAGTGACGAGCAAAAGTGGTCAAATGTTTTCACTTTTTTGATAGAGTTGATAAAATTGAAGTCGCTTTTTAGGTGTATTAATATCCCAGAAAAACCTATAAGATTGTCAAGAAATTTTGGACTGCTGCATAGCCAACACAAACCCTTGACCTCAATCTGATTGAGAATTTCTTTGCAATCTTAAAGCAATGGTGAGGGCAATACGATAAACATAAATCTAACGCTAATGGGCTTTGGGGTTAAATTTTGCTGAAATAAGGCCGAATTCTTAAACTTTTTCTTCACAATTTAATAGGTTGTATATGTCAAGGCATTGTTTACAAGTGATAAAAAACAAATCCTCGTGAACAAAATATAAAAGCAAGAAGTGTATTCGAAACCGGGCAAAATTGGACAAGTCCCGAAACCAATCAAATGTTTTTTTTTTCTGTATAATGAAATATTTTTTTAAATTTTATTAAATAAAACAAACGATAGTTAAACACACAAAATTAAAAAATAAAAACAATTTCCGTCCTGTAAACACCACTTAGTTTTATCAACTTTTTCAAAAAAGTGAAAACGATTGACCACTTTTGCTCATGACTTTATATAAAAAATCAATTCAGCAACCAACACACATTATATCACGACCGATTTAAATCAAAATAATTGCCAGACCAATATTAAAAAAAAAGTGTAGAATAACTGATAACGTTGTGAGTAACGGTGAGTAATAAGTTCATCAGTAAAATTGTGTATAATTAGACTTTAAAGTATGAAAGTATATACTTGCACTACTTCGTGTGTTTAATTTTTTAACGTTGATGTCATCATCCCTCGACAATATAATATTAGTATAAGATTTTCTGAGTTTTGCAAATTAAAAGGAAACAATATTTTATTAATAGCTTAGAATGTAATAAGTTTACTATATTACAGGAAAGATAGTCAAAAAAACACCCACTTTTGATGTAAAGCTTAATTTATAATTATTAGAACGCAACACAGTGGTGCTTTTTATGAGTTTCAATGACAGCATTCATTCCGTTGCCGCATTTATTGACTAAAGTTGATGAAATTTGGTACACTTAAAACTGTCAACTTTTTGATTTACAACATGGCGGCTCCAAAATGGCGCCCGAAGCAAGCAATGAAAAGGTTAAACTGAGAACAAATCATTCTCTTAGTTAGAATTATGGCACACATTTAGGGTGGAATACCAATTCGGTAAGTTGAAAAAAATCTTAAGCAAATACTCAAGTGAAATCCATATATTCATAAAAAAATGGAAAATCTCTCCCTTGAGTGGAGAAAAATCTTAACAACGATATAATTTTAGATAACTGACAGGCAAAAATTAATATTTTTTTTTTTTAATTTGTAATTTGTCTAACTTTTTGTTCTCTGTGCTGGGTTTGTTTTTTTTTTTTTAATAATTATGTCCGTAGTGAAAAAAGTGCATTTCAGTGTTAAAAAGAGAGCTGCCGGACACTTAAGCTAAGAAAACAATGAAATAAAAACGGTTAACGAAAACTTGACTTTTCTTAATAAATTGGAACTTAAATATCTTTTCTTTAATACCTATTGCATAACATAAAAAGTAACAAAAATCCACTTTTAATAAAATATTCCTTTGGCTGCAACTGTCAGACCTAATGGGCAATGCCGGCTAAATAAAGTTCGTGGCATTTCTCACTCAAGAAGCCATCTGCCAAGTCCTCCCACTGCATTCTTCATGGGCCCATAACCCGCATAGTATGCAAATACCAGAGTTTCCTGTTTTCCCCTATACACCCACATATTAATGCAGTCAGTTCCAGGAATCAAATCATCCAAGTTCTTCATGACTTTTCTGGAGTGTTTTTTTATTCTTTCAATACATTTTCTTTAAGAGGAAATGAGAAAGGTAACTTCTGACCTCACTTGAGTTTGATTTCACTTGAGAAAATCCTCAAGTAAAGACTTAAGCATTTCCACACAAAATTAGGTATACATACCCGGTTTTATTAAACATTGCTATATTATATTATTTCGAGTTGAGCGTTGACTTAAAAGCTAGTTCGCAACAATATAACTTCAAAATTGTTTTAACTTACTTGAGTTAAAAAAATGTGTGTTATTCTAGCAGGTAAATATTCTAAAATAAGTGTAATTCCCACCTAAAGTAAGTTGATTTTTCATGTTATGTGAATAGTTTTAAACCATAATTCAACCGTAAGTTCACTCTTAGGCCCATTTCAACCGGTTAAACGGGCCGGTTAACCGGTTGCTGGCAAAACATTTTTTAGTTAGATCGTGTGAAAGCGTTCATAAGAATGTGTTCCCCGCAACCAGCTAATCAGGCCGTTTAGCCGGTTTCCGGCTGTGTGAAATGGGCCTTAGGCTAGGTCCCGATGAAAATTATTCAATTCGATATTTTCTCGTATACGTTTTAATCGAATACCGGACAGTAGTTCACACAATGAAATATTTGTTGTATAATTTCAGCCTAAAGAGAACGAAACAATAAACTGCTCACGCTTCTCATAAGAACGTTTGTATTTCATCGAGAAAGTTCTGCTACTTTTTCCGTCACGTCCGTTCTTAAGGGTCGCTTCTCATAAGGGGGGTTCACACTGACTTACTTACCGGACGACCAAATGACAGCTCTCTCCCTGGTCAAAATCATTTGAAACCCATCCGACCGACTGTCATTTTTTTCATTTTGACAGCTCGTCGTCCGGTAAGTTAGTCAGTGTGAACCCCCTATAAAAACGAGCTGTCAGTTGCACGCGGACGACGGGTTCTATGAGTTGGCCCCTTAAGTCACATTTGGGATTTTGACTTACTTTTGATTGCGTGAAGTTTTCTGAACTCCGGTCTAGTTTGATCATAAATCTCCGACATATATGTCACTCTACCTATAAATCGGAATTTATTCATTTTAGCAGACCCACACTTCTACATGCAACTATAAGGTACCTGGGTACCTACAGCCTAGGTACCTAAATAAATACTTTTTGGTTTTTGGGCTGCTTAAAAACTTAGCAATTTTAGGTTAGGTAAAAAACTGTCTAGATACCTTGAAGTTCCTATAGGAACCTAGGTATGTAGCACAGAAAAAATTGCTTAGGATTAAGGTAGGTACCTATCTACTTTATTGTAATTTGCGCTTACCTATAAAAGGTTCCCATTATTATTACCATCAACAAAATTATCCAATAAGTTAATTTTATATTATCTAACACCCAGGCATAAGTCAGTTTGATATAATCCCACTATAGATTCTCCGCCATAGAGGTTCCTACCTATACATTCTACATACACGGTTCTATATCTACCAACCTCACTTTATCCTATCACCTAAGATAGAACAACAGCAACGAAACACACATAAAAAAGTCTTTATCAAAAAATCGAAAGAAATAGATTGAATCTAAAAATGACGACCAAAAAGTCATCGAAACCCCCAAAAAAAAACCCTATAGGTATTCGGGTTTATAAATTGAAATACCTACAAAAAAGAAATAGTAAAAAATCAAAAAAATAAAGTGTTTTCCATTAAATTTACTCCTATATCGTCTCCACACGCATGTTTTTTTTTTTTTTTTAATTCAGTTTTATTTGTATGTAGGTATTTTGATTCTTTCATTTCTTTTGAATTTCGTTGCAGTGTTGTTTCTATTTAATTTTTTTTTTTTTTTGTCGTATTCTTCAACAAAATGCATTTTTTATGTTCGTTTTCTGCTTTCTTTGAAATTTTAGATATGAGAAGGCACAATAATTGCGACGTGGTGTCTGGTACAAGCGCACAAACTGGCGACATTCTGTCTGCCCTGATCAATGCTATGTTGTCACATTTCCCATTAAAAAAAAAAAAAAACAAATACCTACCAATACGAAAAGTTCACTTTGAGAGATATTGCTGCTATTTTGTGATATGTGAAGTTTTTTTTTTTTTGATATAATGATTCAAGTGTGCATTGATGAGTTTTATTGCAAGCATTTCATTGAAAATGTTTTATTTAATCAAGAAGACTTTTAGTTCTTATGCATGAATGTCGTTTATATATACAAATAAATCAAATCATTTGAAATTAGACAACAGCTCGGAATAAAATTCGAACTTGTTTTTTTTTTTTTTTTTGTTTCTTACTTATCTTGGTTATTTTCTTTCTCAGCCAAAGCAACCGAATGAATATCAATACCGTAGGCGTGACTGAGTAGAAAAATGCCATCAGTTTGGTGTATATGTGCGTCAGGTTTTTTTTGTATTATCTTTGATTATTTCTACTTGCAGTATAGGTACCATAAAGGCAAGTTGTAGGATCTTTAAAAAAATGGTTGCAAATACCCACATTATACAATGTACGTAGGTACATTTACCGAAGAAATAAATGAACTTGTATCTTGTTGTCACATCCTTATAACGTATTTATGTTGAGATCAAACCCCGAAAACGGCCATTGTGTCACACTCACAATGTCACAAAGGACGAAACCCCAAGATCCAGTGTTTTGCAGTTTGATAAAACGAAAAAATTGCTATCGAAAACCAAGCCACGAATTCAAGGTTTAGTCGTTTGTGAAATGCCATGGTCGTTTTTTTGCCGTTTTCAGGCATACTCCTAGCATTTACAGCAGTCGTCCGGTTAGTCGGAACCCCCCTTATGATGCAGAATATTCGTTTTACCATACTTTATGTTGAAAAAAAGATTCCAAGTAATGATATTGTCTACATTCCCCGATAGAAAAGAGAACATGACATTATTTCATTGATTTTTTCGGTACTTATTTGAAAACTTTAAACACTTTTTTTTTGCAAAATCCAGTTTTTTTTAAGTATGAAAGTCTTCCATGACAGTAAATGAGCGATATGTTCTAAATTCTCTATTGGACTTTCTCACGACATGATCACCAAGATCCAGAAATGAAACGTAACATCTTCTATACAATTGGACATAAATCAAACTTGAGCAAGTTCATACAACCATCTGTTGTACTTTATTTCTTGTTGCTTTTCAAAGGAACGCAGCCAGACTATAGCCAACAACACTATACTATTTATTCGTATTGGTAAAGTGGTTCATAATGTGTGAGTTCTTCTTGTTATTTTGTTGTTGTTTTTCATTTATCGAAAACACAGAAATGCACTGCACTGCATGGTGCACCAGATAGAAAGAAAGGAAAAAAAAAACCCAAACTCGAGAGCAACAACTAACCAACCACCCTACAACACTTCCACCCCGTTGACATTCCGATATACACTCAAGAGTCGAGAAGTTTTATGAAGAATACAAATACATATGTAACTACAAAAAAAAATAAAATTCTCTCTAACTATGCACAAGTGTATTGAGTATCTGATGTATTTTTTTTTTTTTTTAATGTATGTGTTTGATCTCTCATCATCATTATCAAGAAATATACTATAGATACTACACACATGCAAATGCAACGTAAGAATGCGCCAACCAACAGAACAAGTTACTTTTGCTGCTTTGGACACAGGGTTACAGTAGGACTATTGTATTAATAAAATGGACAAAAGTGTTATTTTTAAAAGAATATTGGATCAATTTGAACACTGGTGAAATTAAACTCTAGTTAAAACGAAGCTTAAAATCTAAGAGCCGACAGCAAATTTTGGGTGGTGGAGGTATAACCAAAATCTGAGTATGCACTTTTATAGGTATACGCCTCCTGACTTCGAATTCAAAAGTCTGGCAGCTTTATTTTTCAGCCTTCTGTGGTTTAAGGGTTTTTAAAAAAAACACGATAGTTCCAATACATCTGAGAAAGATTAATACACTTCAGTTTTCATTAAAATATTGAATATTAAAAATGATGCTCTGTCATTTTTCCTAAGTCTGGAGACCTCAACCGTGAAAATCTGATTGTTAGAACTCAAGAAATAAGCTTAAGGTCTTTTTTAAGAGTTTTCAGCTTAGAAAAACAATCAAAAAATAAAACAGAAATGTCTCCAAAAATGAAGAAATGTCTTAAAAAGCATTTATATTGAGTTCTGTTGATCGGATCGTCAAGATTAAGGTCTCCAGACTTAGGAAAAATTATAGAGCATCATTTTCAATACTCAAAATTTCAATTGAAGTGTATTTATCTTTCTCAAATGAATTGGAATTATCGGTTTTTTTTAAAAAACCTTAAACCACAGAAGGCTGAAAAATAAACCTGCCAGACTTTTGAATTCGAAATCAGGGAACGTATACCTATAAAACTGCATACTCAGATTTTGGTTATACCTAAACTCCCAAAATTTACTGTCGGCTCTTGGTTGGTAATTTTTTGAAACGCCGAATTTCTGTACTCTTGATACTGGTCAAGTTAATTATGGTAAATCAGTGGAAAACCAATAAAAAACGATATTTTGTGCTTTTCAAAAGGACTGACTTTTATGGATTTGTCAACATTTTTTGTGAAGCATCCCGAAGTCGTACAAAAAATTAGTCAAAACATAAATTTGGTAATTTTGTCTACATTTGTTCTTCATAAACGGTTTTAGCGAAAAATGTTCATATTTTGGATAATGCACCAAAAACAATAAAATAAAAATTTGTACGTTTTTTCAATGATTCCTCATGACTCCCGTGATAAATTTTGATAGATAACTTCAGATTAGTGATCAAATACCAAAAAACATTAAGTTAGCCATTAAAAGTTATTACTTCAGAACTTTCCACATCTAAAAACGCTTTTATTTTTACAGATCTTAAATTTTACTTTGCAATATCTTTGCGCTGAAAGCGAATTTTTTAATTTTAATTTTTTTGATTTTAACTGTGTCAATAAAACGGGGTTTTGAGATATTTATATTAGGATATCTCGAAAACATGACGTACTATGGTAGTTTTGACTTAAGATCCGGGTTCAGTGTGCCAAAATACTTTAGAAAAGTATAATTCGGTTTGAACGCGATTTTCGTTGCAGACCAGTGTCATTAAAGTTGTTTCAATTAATTGTTTTTCAAAAATTTAATTTCAAAGTCAAACATTTGAAAAAATGGTTATTTTTTAAAATTATTTTTTTTTTTTTTAAATTGGGCCATTTTTCGGTGTTCAATGCTCTTATAAATTTTAATATATACAAGGGCGTACGCAGGACCCCTAAATTTTGTATGCTCATACAATCTTTTAATATTTTTTCTAAAAAATTCAGTACTTAAAAATTACATTAATTTTTATTAGTTATTGAATGAGTTTTGCACCACCCCCATCCATCTCCTCTCATCAGCGGTCAAACATTGCAACTTTAACTACATACATCGTTTTCATCGCCCGCATGTGTCTTGACCATTTTGGGTCAATTTTTTAATCAAATTTTACAATTGTACCCCAAGAACAGGCAATTGACAATAAGGAGGCAAAAGTATCACCACAATGTCTGAACAAAAATTCTGTTGTCCCCGCTGTATCTGTATCTTTCTCTGTACATAGCCACAGCGGCAGCGACTACAACAAAAATGACAAAACGACGACGACGACAACGTCTTTCACCCTCATCAGCCCCTCTCACCCCCTTCACATAATCTTTAACTACACAACACTATACAACTTGTAGACTCTAGTTAAAAGAGTATGTGTGTATGTGTGTGTATGGCTACTGGTTGATGTATTTACAATAGTAAAAATAACTCTATGTATGCATGTAGTACATCCATATATAGATACACACTCACACATTCCAAAAAAAATTTAAACATTGCCAGACAACGACGACGACAGTCAGTCTCTGAGGTTTCGTTCGGTGTTCGTTCAGATACAATCCGCTCAAGTATTCAGTATTTAATAGACAGCGATGAAAGGGAGAGGCAAATCGTGTTTTTCGTAGCATAAAACAAAAAAAAAAAAAATCGACGCACCAATTTTCTTCTTCTTCAAAAACCCATTATATTATTATTCGTTGTTATTAATTCTAAGTTAGTTGGAAAGGTGTCACAACAGCAAGAACTACAAGTATAACACTCTACCCCTATTTTATTAAATAATAAAAATAATAACAAAACGGCCATTAGAACCAAAAAAAAAAAAAAACAACCAACAACACCAGTGTTTAAGTTATTTTATTTTTTTGTTAAATTATTAAATTCTTTTCGATAATTTATCAATTTTAATTTCGGTTAAACTTTTAAAGTGCTGAATGTTATATTTTTTTGTGAAATAAATCGACAACTTATTTAAAAATAAAAAAAAAGAAGATACTTTTTCTACTATTTGTGTTACAGACAGCTACACGTTAAATTTATTTTTGAATGAAAGAAATGCCTGTGCCACACACTGTTATTTAGACTTCTCACACAACCGACGGTAATTCGCATAGATTAACAAAAAACAAAAAAAAAAAAAAACAACAAATAAATTATATATTTTGTGTTGTGTCTTTTTATTTTTGTGAAAACTTAAGTGCCTAAAAATAACAAGATATTTATAAATAAAAAATTTAAATAAATACAAATAATATACAACATATTAGAAATATTTAAAAAAATAAAACCTCTTCTCAAATGTTCAAATCAAACAAACCTATACCTACCGCATAATTTTTGAAACTGCAATTATAAAAAATCAAATAAAATAAATTTAAATTTTAAAAGTATGACAAACGAATCCAGTTCTATGACAATGAAAAGTGATAATGAAAGCAAATTAGATAACACTACTATTACTAGTAACAACAATATCGTGAACAATAATAATAACAATATTTACTACACCTGCAGCAGTAGCAGCAACAAGTCAACAGCAACAGCAACAACATTAACGGTGGCGGCAACAGCTCCAGCATCATCGTCAATTGTAGTTAGTGATTTGCCATCGATAACTTTAGCGCCATTTGCGAAGATCAAACGTGAAGCAGATTGTATAAGTAGTAGCCCTGCTGACTACAACAATCGATCATCATCATCATCAATGATTATGAAATCAGTTACAAACATTAACAATCATAATAATAATAATAATTCTCAAGTGCCAACAACAATAAATAGTAATAATAATAATTCAGTAAGTGCAAAAATGGGCTCACGTCGAATTTTCACGCCGCAATTTAAGTTGCAAGTTTTGGAATCATATCGCAATGATGCCGATTGCAAGGGCAACCAAAGGGCTACAGCTCGCAAATATAATATACATCGCAGACAGATTCAGAAATGGCTGCAATGCGAATCAAATTTGCGTTCGTCGGTGGCGAATATTTGTGCGAATAATGTGAAACATCAATTTCATAATATAACCCATCATCAAATGCCAATTGTAACAAATTCAACGTTGCCATTGCCGTCGTCGTCGTCGTCGGCGGCGGCTGCTGTAGCGGCAGCGGCGTCTTCGTCGTCGTCAATACACTCAAATAATAATCAACATCAACATCATCATCATCATCATCAACTTCATCATGCCCACCATAATCAACAACAGCAACAACAACACCAACAACAACAACAATATAAAGCCATTAATAATCGGCTGTCCTTGGACACAACCAGACATAGCGTCGCTCTGACTTCCATACAGATTCCAACAACTAAAGGGGTGTTGGCGGCAGCAGCAGCAGCTAATAATGTAGGAGATGTAGTAGGTGCAGTGGCACCATTATCATCGTCGTCGCCCTCTTCTACGGCGTTCTTGTCCACCAGCACAGTGAAAAGCCTACGCGCACCTACATCGCCCGTTCTCCATTCTCAGATTCTAACGAAGTCATCGTCGTCGTCGTTGAGTACGGCAGCAGCAGCAGCAGCGGTGGCGGTGTCTCCATCAAAAGGGGGGCATTCGGCGGCACCATTACATGCCTATCATCTTGATAGTATGGGTATTCACACACCACCTGCTTCGTTGTCAAGTGTGCCAGTATCAGTACCAATAATTACACCACATCCGCATACACACTTGCATGTGACTAATTTGAAAATTCATCATTACCAGCACCTCCACATGGAACAACAACAACAACATCACCATCACCACCACCATCATAATCTGCATCACCCATACAATCAAATACCACTACCTCCGCCGTCGTCGCAACAATCAAGTGAACGACGTCCGTTCATGCCGTCAGCAAGTCTGCCTGTTTTACCTACTTCTTCGTCGTCGTCTTCATCGTCGTCGTCGTCGTCGTTCTCGACAACCACTACATCGCCCTCTTCACCCCCGACATCAACACCATTGACAGCTGTTGCTCTCTCATGCACAGACACTCTGGCAACCAACCCTGCTGTGGCTCTCGCTCATGTGGTGGAGGAAAATCGAATCGACGAGTTACGTGACTATCGGTCGACGTCAACAGAAAATCGTTATATGAATGAAAATGAGTACGCTGCTGCTGTGCAAAGCCGAACACTGATGCATCGTGCTGCTTATGAAGGATTCCATTACCTTCCATTGCCTATGCACATGTATCCGGCAGCGGCCACGATGATAGCGCCAATCGATTTATCATTGGGCACGAAACGTCTTGGTTATTCGCTTGCCTCCTCACACAATCAGAATAATAATAATTTGGAGCAGCAGCAGCACCATGCCGCCGCTAGAGAATATCATGATAATACAATCATCAAATACGAACAACCATCATCACCAAAGAGCGAAGACGACGATGATTCTCAGTTAAATGTTGTTGACTCTGATATCTCTGAATCGTCCTCCGTTGTAGATTTGACTTTGAGAAAGCGTAAAGTTCTAATGCCCATTTCTGGCGAAATCACAGCTGAAAAACATACAAAAGTCAATGAGAACGAGGCCGAGAAGCCATCTTCTGAACCACCAAAAACGTTCAAACTCTTCAAACCCTATCTAATGGACGAAGAAGGCAACAAGTCAAGCAGCGAGGACTCATCAAGCAAGATATCCAAGCAAAAAGATCCAATAATTTGGAGTCATCACACTGCTTGTTTATCGCCACCAATCAGCATCGATAGTCTACAATCTAGCAGTCGTGGAAGTAATTTTCAATCGCCTCCAGTCGATGCAACATATCCATTTCCAGCCGGGAGTCCTACATTTCAATCTACCAATGCAACCACATCAGCAGTCGGCTTCAGATGTCCCAAAGGCTCACCAGTATCCGGTTACGAATCGTCATCGTCCATCTACTCCGATTCGGTATCATCAAATAGCGGAGACAACAACCCTAACTCAATCCCTAACTCCGCCACCATCAGCTACCGTTTCGACCTCAAGGTCCACAACATCAACGGTGACCTCCCGACCAACAACCTGATATCGCCCATACCCCTTCTCCCTCCCAGCATCGCCCCAACCACCCACATCAATCATGTCCAGAGATGGCTGGACCAAGAATCTGGCATCAGACAAGGCATTGCTTTGTATGTTTAAAAAACATTCACTCACCATCTGCTGATAGTTCTGTTCGATTTGAAATCGACTTTGAAAAAAAATTTGTTTTCGTTTTATAAATTGTACATAAGGCAATATTTTTTAATGTTTTAATAATAATTTGTATAATTATGTTTAAGAAAAATCAAATAACCACCAAACCGCATATCACAATTATTTCAAACAAAAAAAAAAAAAAACAAAAAACAAATATTTAAAATTTCAAAATAAAATTTTAATTTGTACATCAAATTGTATAATCATTGAGGCTTTATTCAGAATTGAACATAAAAATAAAAAAATATATAAATTGCCATAAATTATTTCTTATTCTAGTTTTTAAGTATACATTTTTCATAATTATTATGAAATATAAATAATTTAATTTTGTTTTTAGTTTTAAGAAATAAAAATATAAAACTTATAGTTTCCTTTTTACTTTATAAAAAAAAACAAACTCAAGTGCGAAATCTTTTTTTTTATTATTACTTGGTACTTTCATAGAAAGGAACTTGAAAAAAAAACAACATATAGTATAGCTTTATATATTGAAAAAAAAAACACATATTGTTATTTGTTAACTTAAAAAAAAAATTTAATACAAAAAAATCTGAAGTATAATTGTAAAATTGAAACAACAAAAAAAAATAAAATTTAAAATTTTGTGATAACTAAAAAAATCAATCAAAAGAAACACTTAAAAAAATCAAATTTAAATTTAAAAAAAAAATACAAAAGTCAATTATAAATACAATATAAACAATTTTTATAAATACATATATAGGGAAACTATTTTATATATACATATATATATTATTATATATTAACAGAATACAAATATAGAACAGTATTTTTGTAAAAAATAAATAAAACATAAATCTGAATAATATACAATTATTATATGAAATGAAAATTAAATTGATTTTGAGTTTTTATTTTTATTGGAACATCATTTTTGTTGGAAGAGGTTCTTTTATTGAGTTGGCTTAGCATTGAAAAAATGAGTCAATTGTACGCTTTGCGAAGAAAGCATGGAATTTTCATCGTTGGTAGTAGCGATACTAGACATAATAGTGATTTTGAGATATTAGGCCACTTTGGATTCCATCTGGGCGGGAAGATACAAGAGTTTTTCTATATTGCACATTAGGGTGGCCGTTATTTAAAAAAAAAAAATAATTTTTTTATGCTCCCAGATGCTTAAAAAAAAGAAAGATAAATAAATAAAAGAAGTTTCTTATGGAAATAGTATGGGGTTTTGAACAGTCAGTATTTAATTTCAGCTGAACTATTAGTCCTTAAATTCAGAAGTTTTAGAATTTTAGGACTAATAGTTCAGCTCAAATTAAATATTTATACTTCAAAAAGCAAAACCCCATGCTATTTCCATAAAAAATACTTGAACTGTTAGAATTAAGTAAGAAATCTGAAATTTGGAGAATATTTTTTTTTAAATTTATTTCCAACCATATAGGCAATTTTTTTTTTTTTTTGAAATAACAACCACCCAAAAAAACATGTTATTCTGAATTTCAAAGTACAAGAAATGAAACGTCCGTACTCAAGTAGTTCAATGTGAGCTGACCATCACATAAAAAGTTATTGGCTTTTATGTAAATAGTTTTTTAGTGCTACATGTTAATTTTACACCAAAATACACTGGGGAAAAAATGGACTTTTTGATCTGAACCAAAATTTTTGCCATCTGGGAAAAAAATCAGAAGCCATCTTCGATTTCTATCTTTTGGTTATATCTTTCAAAATAATTGACTTTGAGAGATCATACCCAGTGTTAATTGAGGCTATATTAATCTTCTGAACTAAATGAAACCAAAACCAAGACGATATGAAGTCTCTATGATAAGTAATCCTCCTTTTTATGTATATATACTTGGAGTTTCAGTGCAACCGGTATAATTTTTACTGAAAACTCGTTTAAAATAATGGCGGTTACACTTTAATTAGTTAATTTTTTCTTCTTGCACATTTTAAAAGTTATGAGATAAAAACTGAAAAAACGCGAAAGTTTTTGGTGGACCTTGCAGTTAGCACGAGTTTTTCGAAGCTGCAAACTCGGTTGTAAACTTCTGGCATGTTTCCAAACAAGATCCCAAAAAAATCAGCGATCTGCTATGGCTTGTATTACTGGTCTACTTCTCGAGCCTAGATATTCAAAAAAATGAGTAAAATCGAAAAAACTAAATTACATTCATTCTTTTTTTCATTCAGCAGTACGCAGCTCGACCGGTGTAATTAAATATTATTGAAATTATTGGGAGAAGTCTCCACAAATTTTGCACTCACAATTGACAGTCCGACACATTTTTTTGTTGCCATTTTTAAATTGAATTTATAGACCGAGAGCTTATAGCAAATTCTGGGAGTTTAGTGATAACCAAAATCTGATGAGTATGCAGTTTTATACGTATGAGTTCCCTGATTTTCAATTCGAAAGTCTGAGAGGTTCCTTTCACGGCATTCTATATGGTTTTCTGGGGGTTGAAAATCACAATAATTCCAATTATCTGGGGAAGACTAAATCCACTTCAATTGATTTTTTAATATTGAGACTAAGTATCTGTCATTTTTTATAAATCTGGATGCCTCAACTTCTATAAGTGCATTTATTGCACTAAGTCTAACATTTTATAGAAAAGTACTAAAAATTGAAAAAAAATCCCTACAAAATAACGGTAATACCTACAATTAAGTTTTGCAACTTTTTTTAAGTTAATACTCTGTTCTATTAGCCAGTTTTTAAATGAAGTTAAATCTATGCATAGTTTTTGAACAAACTAGTTTCAAACTAAAAATTTTCGAAAAAATATCATTAAAGTGTAATTTTTTAAAAACTTGTTGTATGTTTTTGATTAAATTAATAAGAGCAATGATTTCTAGGAACACAAAAATAATATAAAATCTCAAACTATACAAATTTTTAATATTATGTTACATTTTATGCAAACAATTTTTTGTTATTAATTCTACCCAAAAAAGGGTTGTTCAAAAATTATAAAATCTGGCATACTAAAACTTATATACCTTTATATGGCTTTTTTATGGCTTTTACTTGAATTGTTTACAGGTGTTTAAATTTTGAATTTATAACATATACTATGCATACAACAAAATCTTAACTCCCCATACTGTAGAGGAGAAGATTAAATATTTTATTAAGCTCATCTAACATACCAAGAGTTTTGATTTCTTTCAATTTTTCTTAATTTAGTCTTTAATTAATTTATTAAAATTTGTAGTACAGTAACTATATGCAGACCTTACGTTAAATCCGGTAGTTCTGATTTTTGTTTAGCTTTTTTCAGTAATTGGCATTTTTAGGAGCTATGAAGGACTAGTTTTTGACTAAAACTATCTAGCCGATAGTTGGTGAAAAACTTATTTTTAAACTCAAAACTTTGCAAGAAATATGAGTTTTTTCCGTTTAAAGTACCTATTATTTAAAAAAAAAAAATACATAATCGCGTACCCTTTTGTTTGAGTTTTTTTAATGCTCCTACCTACTCCTTTTATGTCATTCAGATGGTTTTGTACCTATTTATATCAAAAAAACACAAGTTTTTATGCAAATTTTGGTGTTTACACAAATCATTTATAAATACATATTAGCTAATAGCTTTTGTGCTCCTTGCGTCAATAATTGATTTTTGTTTTTTACAATTCTTGCACTTTTTTATTGGTTAATAGCTGGAAAAATTTAATTTTTTTTTGCAATTGTTCCTCTATGTTTCCCTTTTTCAAATTATAGAATATATTACAGCTTTATACAAATTGTTCATTTAGAACGTCAAGTAGATTAACTATAATCCTTTCCACGCAAGTAAATTCTTCAGTCCATAGAGCTTAGAACATATTTTCAAAGTTGTGCACATATAAACTTTAAGCCTTATGCAGCTTATCTTTGTATGCAATTTCAATCAACCTGTAGAGGCAATCCCGTCAATTTCCCCCACATTGTTCATATTTTCGACAAGTCTACTGCTTTATAAATATTTAATTATCTTCTATACGAACAACAAGAAAAAATTATAGTGACCTCAGGCTAACCAAGTACCACCACATCAGGTATTCTCTTATGGTTCAATCCACTTTATCACTCCTAGGCATAATTAAGACAGACATCAGCCGTTACAAAAATAAATTATTTATTGAAATGCACCTGAATTGTCTTAAAAAATAAACCTTCCAAACTATATAGCCTTTAAAGCAAGACAGTGTATTCTTCTAAGAACTAAACATTGAATTGGTTTAATTTTCAAAAGCAAACCTGTTGAAAGATTACTTCCAAACAAAGATTAAGATGATATTTTGGAAATCCTGGGGTTTCCCATCGTAAATTTCGATGGTTCCGGAATTTCCCATATGGATCTATTCGAACTGGGAAATTCCCAAATATTTAGAAAATCTGGTGCGGTGTGAAATGAATATTTTTATCTTTTTCTTTCTGCAGGATACACACACATACACCTGCGACCTACCTGATTTGTGTTCCTTTAATTTACCAGTTGAGATATTAATTGTGTTTGCACATAAGTAGTTGGGAGAATGGCGAGGTCATATTTTTGATGGGTACTGCAAATTTCGTTCAGATTTTATTAATTCGTAGTTTAGTTCTCCACATTCCAATGCTCAATATAAGATATAGTTTAATCCAAAAACGAAACATATAAATCGGACTCTGAAAAAGTGTAAACTAATTTTTTTTTTAATTTTCTGAGAAATGACGAAAGGTGTTTAGTCGCCATTTGAATAGTCACTCTTCAATATACACTTCACAGTCTATACAGAGAACATAAAAGATTACATTAGTTTGCAAAAATATAGTTTTTTTGTCCTTCATATAATTTTTTGATATAATACAAGATTTGACTTTTCTTAATCTACATACGGTTTCGGAAAAATTCTATCACGTACCAACAGTTTTTTTTTTTTAATGTTATTGTTTTGTAAAAAAAACGGTTCCCTTAGATTCGGTTGACCTTGTAAAAATTTAGAACTATTAAGTCAACTCTTGGAAGAGTTATTCCACTTAGTATAAACAAAGACCTGAAACCAGATTTTTTGTATTCATCAATGTGTACTCACAGTTTAAACAGTTATTTAAAAAAAAATCACCGTAAATTTCAAAATTTTGTAGTTTTTCGGATGTACTATTTACACTTCAAAAAAATATCTATAGTCTTGATATTTGACAACTTAATTATGATGCAAATTAGGCACTAATCAGAGGAAATGAAAGCACTGATTTTAATCAACTTTTAAACATTTTTTTTTTGAAGAATCTAGGAACCATACAAGAAATTGGTAATGGTCTCCGAACGAAACGAATAATTTTCACATTTTCAATTATACGCCAAAAACAAATAACAAATATTTTCTTATGATTCCTGTGAAATTTTTGATAACTTCAGATTCGTGCTCAGCACCCCAAAAGCATAAAGTAAGCTTTTGAAAATTATTACTTCAGAAGTTACCACCTCTAAATACGGTTTGACTGAACTAGAGAGTATTTTGGAGGAATCTTAAATTTCACTATGAACGCGGAAAACGAAATTTTAAATGATTTAAAATTATTTAGAAAATTATTTCACATCGAATTAATAGTTTTGTATCAAATTATTTAACAGTGAAGAAATTCGACGTTAAATGTAATAAAAAGCGTTTTTTAAACATTTTTTCTTTAAAATATTCTGATTTAAAGTAGTTTTGACTTCAGATTCGGCTTCAGCATGCCAAAATGCTTTAGAAAAGTATAATTGGATTTGAGGTCGAGTTTCGTTACAGACAAGTGTTATTATGTAGTCCCTTTAGAGTTGTACAAATATCAATGCAAAAAAAATGCAGTAAAATTAAAAAAAAAAAATATATTATATAATATGCAAATTTAAAATTGTCAGCATTACAAAAAAATGATTGCAAACCGAAAATTTTTTGAATTAAAAAAAAAAGATAATATATAAATAATAAAGGGTTTGCGTTGGTCCGATGAAAACAATAATTTGACCTGACTTTATAGACGCAAAATCCCTTTAAACAAAACTTCACAGAATTTCTAACAATAAGTGCAAGGGAGAAGCTGCAATCATCGTAAAAAAAATCAAACTTAAGATAAAAATCGAGCAGGACATTACGATTATAGAAAATTCAAAAAAGTGGGTCCTTCGATTCTTAATTTTGTAGGACCATTATTAAAGGTACCTAGGTACATACGTATATTGATTTTGTAAAACTGATTTCTCTCAAAAACTGCTGCTACGACTAGGTTTAACTTTCTATGAAGCCAGTTTCTTTTTTAAGTGTCTTTTAACGGCACATGCCAGAAAACCGTTTATTTCTATTTCTAAACTTCTCCTAAGAGGCGCGTGTTCTTAATTTCAAAGAAATTACGCGATGATATCCCTTGGTCCTCGTTACATAAAATCTCTGACGAGTATCGTCTTCAAAACGATACTTGTGAACGATATGTCAATAGTTTCTTCTATTAGTATCACTGCTCTCTCATCATCTATATCGTATTCGTAACTTTAAGTTTGAGAACGACTGTAAATAACATCAAACATGACTTATTGGGTTTTCATTATCAGAAATTGTATATTTTGATGTTGATTTGAAGTTTTTTTTTTCACAAATGAAAACACAAAAAGTCATGTTGGGTGATGCCACTGCTGGAGGAACCCAACTCTGTCCACACTTCTTCTTAAAGTTATTTAAAGCTCTTTGCTGCAATAAACAATAAGTTGCCTTCTTGAATCTGAATCTTTAGGACATGATTTGGAAATCTTTTTGTGTATTTTCCTGGACAGCTTGACCCTTGGTACCAAATATTTTACAGTCGTTCTCAAACTTAAAGTTAAGAGAACGATAGACAGTATTTATGTTGAACATAAGCGCTTATGGGCTACTTTTTCCTTTGTTAACTGTCACATAAGACTTTATGTTGAACATAAATGCTTTAGTTTCGTTTCAGCAAACAGCTCTAATAATACTAACTATTGACAATATCGCTATCGTTTATAGCTATCGTTAAAAACTATCGTTTGAAATTACGTCATGAGATACCTGATTATTCTAAACGATAATGGCAATTAATTGATTTATTATTCTTAAAAAGTGTATTTGGTATGAAACAGTGGTGTTGCCACTTTGTACGAAGAAAACTCAAATTGAACTTTTACAAAGCACTGAATGTATTGCATTGACCTGCAGTGTATTCGTATTTATATCGATTAGTTTCTGTAATATTTCAATTGGCATGGACATTCGTTTAAAGTTGTTTTAAAGTGCTTAGGCCACTTTGCATATTCATTAAGAAACACCTTTTCACTTTAAATCTATATTACATACAGAAACGTAGTTCGGTAAGAAATCTGCAATGAGTACAAAGGCTTATATCAATGATGTTAAATATTAAAACACATTTCATATTAATTCTTATTAATCGAATAGGTATCTCTGATAAAAAATAAAATACAAAAATCTCATAACTACATATTTAAGTTGTAAGTACCTATTGTCAAATTCTTAATAGTAATTTTGGTTATCCATAAACGGATGGGCTGTGGCCAAATAATGCGCACCTGCGCAGAAACTTTGATCGATAAAGACACGTCGGTTGATAGTCGCTTTAATGTAAAAAAAAACAACGCCAATGATATAAGCTGTTTAATATGTATAATTTTTTTTATGTTTTGATAAAGGTTTACGGCACGTAAGGGGTGGCACGAGACAAAGCAACAAATGAAGGAGAATTATTATGAAAAAAAAAACAAAAACAAAATCAATAGTGATCCCGAAATGGTGACACTATCATCATGACTGACACCTGATGTATATTTTATGGCTTAAATGGTTTGTCGTTACACACACCTTTCGAATTTCATTAAAAATTCTTCTTTTATTGATATTTAAATATGAATTTAATGTATTTAATTGATTGACTTATCTTGCATATAAATATTGTGCAGAAACTCAATCTATAGAAATACTCGTATAAAGCGTATGCCAATACGTTTATATGTTTAGTGTAGATATAGTCTGAGACAGATTTAACATTTTGACCCGAATAAATTCAATAATGTTATTTGTCAAGTGAAATCTAGTTTGTAACTACGTTTTATTATAAAACTTATGTTTGCAATAAGAAAATAAACTGAGTAAACACAAGAGTGTAAAAAAACAACTTTTCATATTTAAGAACAACTGTTTGGCCCGGACAAAAACCTTTGCAGCGTTTTTATTGTCGGAATAACTATTGGCAGCAATGCCTTACTCACATCCTAAAAGTTCCAATAATTCCAAATTGGGGTTTGGCCACCATCTTGAAAAAAAGTGCACCAATGTTACGATTGTAGGTTTAGTTATATCTATTAAACAAATTGTCCTTGGAAGATTATTTAAATGTCAAAACAAGCCTTGCAAATGGTGAATCTATTGAGATCAAAACCAATGTAATGACTGTTAGTCATTTTTATGTAATTTTCTACATTTAGTGCAACAGGGATTTGTTTCTTCTTCAGAATACCCCCTTTCAATAAAGGTAGAGCGATAAAATTTGGCGTTAAAACTATAAAATCCAAAAGAGTGCATTGAAATGTTTGAATCGAAAGGGTGTATTTTTGGAGGGAGAAAGAACGTTGTGCAACAATTTTCAAAACACCATAATGTGAAATATTGTAAGATTTAAAAAATTGTTAAAAATATTCCGATTCACTTGTGCCTAAAATGGTGCCTTTTTCAATTAAACTGATCCTTTATTCGATTTTCCGTAGACGTTAAAAGTATGTTAAATGCCGTTTGGAAACGATTCAAATTGAAGTGTAAAACAAAATATGTAGTCAAAATTCGCAAAGGCTTGGAATGAATAAGAGCAGAAGATTGGTTAGTTATATAAGAATTTCGGGTATAAAACATCATTTTGAATTTTTTTTTAAACCACTTATAACGATACTGGTTTTTTAATGAGTCAAACGATTTCAACAGTGAGAACTTTTAAGTTGCCGATTATATAGTTAAGTAACAAAATTTTCCAAAATTGGTTTCTAGGGTTTTTGAAGAAATAAAACTGTTGAAATACTTATGTATGTCTTGTTTTTTTGTTACTTTCTTCATGGACCAGAGTATTTAAGTTTTGAAACGGACAAAATGCTTTAAAGCATTTTTATTGGTGGAAAGTATTATTATCCATTCTTGATGCTGTTTTTTTTCAAGGATGGTAGCCAAATCCCAAATGGGATTCGTTGGGACTTTTGGGATATGATTTTTTTAAATATTCCTATCAATTTATTAGAAAATTATTTTGTTTAGAATAAAAATTAACTAGAGTGGATATCATTCCTCTCTCAAAATAAAGATCGTTCATACTAAATTCAAACATGTTACGTTATGTTTATTTTCACGTTGAGGTATAACACAAGTTATTTCTAATGAGTAAGATTATCGATTGGTTACTCAAGCAACACTGGTTCGTATATACTGCTGTTTTTTGTTTTTTTTTTTTTTGCGTATTCAAAGTGGAGGGTTTTTAAAATGTACGTAACAAACACGTGCATTTTAAAAACACTCCACTTTGAATACGCCAAAAAAAAACCACCAGTACATACGAACCAGTGTTTTTATTAAAATAAGTTGTATGTGCAGATGAAATCCCTAAATAAGGACTTCAAAAAATACCATTTTTTTAATTAATTATTTTAATTAAAAAAAGAGAAATTTTGAGATCAGTTTTGATCGAATATTGTGTAAACCTTTGAACTTAAAAATTAGTTTACAACGGATTTTTTTAACAGTTTTATTTCACCACCTGCTTAATCCGAACATTGTTTTTCTCACACCTTTAAATTTTTTTTAAACTGCCCATTTTTTATTTTCAATTATTATAGTCAACGATCCGGCCATATGGTTACCTAACCGCATGGACAAACCACATAAGAGGTACACCTAGCGATGCCCCGCCAAGGAACAGGGCTGCCACGCTTTAAAGTTTAATTTTTTTTTTTCTAACGCTCAGTCATCTCAGCAACCTGAACAGGATTCCTCAGAAAATTTGCTGTCAAAACTGAGCAGAAAAAATTTTGGATTCGTTTTTTAGCTTCTGTCCAAAAAAAATCTCTGAGATCTCAGGAAACCTGAACTGACTAAATATTTTTCTAAGGCTTGCCAAATAGCTGTGTCAGGATAGATATACAAAAAAAAAAAAAAAAATTGAGCTTTAAAGCGTGGCAACCCTGTTCCTTGGCGGGGCATCAGTAAGCAACCCTAGCGCAAATTGTTTTTTCCTTAATACTACCTTAATAATTGTGTACCTCTTATGTGGTTTGTTCATGCGGTTAGGTAACCATGTGGCCGCATCGTTGACTATAATAATTGAAAATAATAAATGGGCAGTTCTAAAAAAAATCAGCGACTCAAAACTAAAGCTTACATTAAAAATATGGTGGATACATGTCAAATAGTTTTTAAATTTTCTATCCAATATAAAATTTAAAAAAAAATTGTAATATGATTTTTAGTGAATTGTTTCTCAAACATTAATTTTGACATTTTTGACGGTTAAACACTCAAAAATTAAATTATAACGCATGGCAACCTTCTGCCTTGACAGGATACATCTACGCAATGCAACCTGTGTGCAAAATGTTTCTTTTAACACTATTTCTACAAAAATATAGGTCTCAACTGGTATAGCGATGAGGGTAGGTCGTTCCATGGCGTGATCTCAGACTAGTCTAGACCAGTGATATTCCAGTTTTCAGAGGGCAAAAGTTGGAAAAATTAATAGGGTGTTGGGAAAATGTAGGATAAATCGTATATTAAAGGGGAAAAACAAATTGCCCACCAACAAATTGGGAAAAAAAAGGATGGGTGGGCTAAAAAGTGGGATGGGTTATAGGTGTCGAAAATTGTGGTGTTTTACGATTTTTTTTTTAAGGCGAGACCTATTGATAAATATTTATACAAAAGTTGTACTTTTCTCTTTTAATCTTGTTCCTTCTAAACAAATAAATGCGAATAGAATTGAAATTGCCTTTATTTGAATCTCTCTTTTCAAAAATATTTACAGAAATTTGCACACACACTAAGTTTTTTCGCTTTTGTTGATTTATTTAATGTAATGAAGAGTGAATAGTTGTAAAGAATCACAAGTAATTTGTTTAAAACATTAAAACATTAAATTTGTTTAAAACATTAAAATAAATAAAATGAATTCGTGTGTGGTCAATATTGAACATTTAATTTTATTTTTATGTTGATAATTTTTAATGAAAATTAGTAAAAGGAGCTTTGAGTGCGATATTTTTTCAACGAAATAATTTTGTTTTGAATAATTTACGTTTGTCTAGGGGCCAGTTATAGCTATCATTTTTTTCATTTCAAATTTAAAGACATTTACGCAAATAATTGTGGGTTCAAATGACATGGTTCAAAAAAACATGTTTCTGATACTAACTTTTCATAAATAAGTATTGAACTTAATGGGGCAACGGTAAACTACGTTAAAAAAGTCAAGAATTTGGAGGTAATTTCCAACCAAACTTTATCCTGGGACACCCATTTGGCAAGTGCTGTTGGTCGAACTTATGCACCTTTCAGGAAGTTATCTTCCGGTTTCAACGAAAATGACTCTTGCCGAAAGTCTTGTTCTACCTACCCTTTTCTATGGAAGCCCAATTTTCTGCTGCTTGGACAGTGCTAGTAAACGAAAACTCCATGTAGCTTTTAAGAATATAGCTCGTTTTATATATGGCTTTCGTCGTTTCGATCATGTTTCTGTACAGGCGAGTAGTGTAGTTAATATGCTTTTTAACAAATATCTGGATTTTCTAACACTAATATTGTTCATACTAAAGCTCCTATTTATCTATTCGAAAAGATTATTTTTCCAGTATCCGAAAGAAGTAATATTCTCATTGTACCTACCTTCAAATATAGAAACTCTAAACACTATTTCTTTGTGCATGCTTCTGGTCCTTGTAACTCCCTGCCTGCCTGCCTGAGAAGACTTGATAACTACAATTCTTTTGAATTCACACAATTCACTTTTTTTTCTGCTATTTGATGTAAAATATGTAACTTAATATATTTATTTATTTTATGATTGTTAAAATTATACAAATTTTTGTATAATATTATATTTTTTGTTTAAACACATATTCTGTTAAATAACACAATATTCACCCCTATATCCTAAGTATTACGAAAAAAACTATGTTTCCAATGATCCATTACCATGATAGCTATAATTGGCCTCTTAGGAACATTCCAAATTCACACCTACTACAATCGCAGAAAAAATCAATTGTGTTTCATGTTCCTTTTCAATCAAAAAATTTTAAAAGGAATTCGACATAAGTTATTTTGAACGGTCAATATTGACAATTTGACTACAGCGCCATCTTCTGTTTGTAGTTTTCAAATTTTTCGTTCATTAAAAAATCAATTTCTTGACAATCTGACTGCAGCACAACCTGTTGTCAAATTTTTAATTTGCAAACGTATAGGTACAGATACACAACAGCACCACCTGTTGCCAATTTTTAAATGCTCGAACAAAAATTTAACTAGGTTAAGTTGGCATATTTAATCCAGATTCCAAAATGATTTAACTCTTTCTTCAATTTTTCTTAATTAAGGATTTTTTTATGAAAATTTAATTTAAAGGTCGTTGTTTTTACTTAGTCAAACTTGAGGGACCCTACGATTTCTTAAAGTTGTAAGGGAGAATGGATGGTTTCTTCTATTGGTATAACAAAGTGCCCTATATGGTTGAAAAGTAAAAAAAGTGATTTAAACGATATAGGGAACTTTGTGTTATACCAATGGGAGAAACCACCCATTCGCGTGGGGAGGTAGAGTTATGGGAAATTCTTTGGTAAAATTTATTAATTTTTTAATGGCCAATAAATTAAAACCGTTAATATATACATTGTCCCCACTAGAGTCTGCAAAATATGCAAATCTCATACATTACAATCAGGCGAAAATCCCACGTTAGTTCTAGAAGTGATATTCAACGTTTGAGTTAAGCAACCATCACTATAAAAGGGAGAAAGTTTAAATTAAACGTCAATTATTATTGTTGCTGCTTTTACATGATCAACTAACAACGTCAATTTGGGATCAGTTGATTCAAGAACATTTAAAAGCCTTTTAAATAATTTTAAAATAAAGTTTTTTTTGTGTGGAACAAATGTAATTTTATGTCTTAAAGGTCTGTTAGATTTAGGGTTGGTAAAATAAAAAATATACTCGTATTGGGACCTATCACATTTGCTTGTCACACTGATGACGAAACGAAATGTTTAAATTTTATTACATTCCCAAAATCTGGATCTAGGTACGAAAAATGTTTTATTGAAATCTACACAAAATATTAGCTGATTTTTTTAATTTTTGTTCAATGTTTCCTCTTATTTATTATTACATCAGTTTTTTACGCACTATTTGAATAACTTTTTGCTACCAAGTGCAAAGCAAAACTCGTAGCTCTCATAAATTCCAAGAACTAGGCCCGAAAAGGATGAGAAAATGTTTCGCCAAGATTTTTCGAACGGCACCCTGTCTATCGGAAAAACCATACTTATACGTCAGACCAATTCTCAGCCGACGATTCTGTTTTATTATTTGAACAGAAAGGTTTTTTTTTGTTTATTTTTTTAATCTTTAAAAATACCTTTTATTTGAGATGAAATAATTATTTCTTGTAAACTACGCTGGAATTTGAAAAGTTTTATACTTTGTTTAAAAGTTAAATAAGAGTTAGGATTCTTGTTTATAAATTCTGAACGTTCAACACCACGGTGTTTAGTTTGGATCATTACTTTTGTGAAACATTGCATGTGAGTAAAAGTTCTTAAACAGCTTATAAGGCTGTGAGACAAACTTTTTAAATGTTGATTGATATTAGGAAGCTAATACTTATACAGACCTTTTCATGAAATTTGGTTTTAAATGCACTCCAAAAACTTGCAAACGGGTCAAGGATATGGGAAAGCTTAAGGCGTCTTCATCATTGACTTCAACGAACTCACAACAAACGATGTTCCTTCTGGGGATTAATAGCCATCGAAAAAGTCTGTCTGTGTCTTTAGTTGCTTGGTCATTCTCACACCCCAACTAGCCATTATTTATCGCTTTAAGATTTTAACAAAATAAATAACAGAATCATCTCTTGCGAATTCCTTGAAAGATACATATTGTCAGGCTCTTTTCTCAAATAGCTGGCTTTTTTTTAGGGCATCGAACAAGAATAACAATATTTTAAATTTGATAGTGAGAAGTGTATGTATTTCTTCTTTTCATGCTTATGGTAATCGTTTGTAATCAATTTTATCCAATTGCACCAGTGGTTTGAGTTGTTCGGCAAAGGCACGCATTTCATCACCAATGGCATCTTGTCCATTTGGTGCTAGAACCGAAAGTTCCACTAAATAACTCTGAGAAATTGGTTCATTCATTTCCTGCTTTCCTGGAGTGATTTTGATAATTTTTGCTACCGTTATCTTCATCCGTCCCTTCCGAAACATATAACCTATTTTATTGGTAATGTATTTTTATGTTTATAGAAACTATTTTGTATTATTTCTTACCTCGACTAACATATTCGAAATCAATTCGACATCCCAGTTCAGTAAGAAACTCAAGGACTGTTGATGTACATCCCATATCAATACTCGATCGTACCAGAGTGGGGCGTGCTCGATCCAGTTCAGGCTGTCCTATGTATCTCAATTGAAAGGGATTATTTTTGTCCATATCTAAAGCACGTCGGACTCTAAGCAGGAGTGGTTGCATTTGGTTGGGAGGTCTTAGACTGAGACAAACTTCTAAATCATGAAATTGCTCTGGTCCAGCATCTACATTGTCACAAAGTCCCTTTAGTCTAGGACGAATTATGTATAATATAAGTATATAAGCAAACAATTTTGAATTAAGAATATTTGATTCTTACCTATGAAGCAAATGGTCAACTGCTGAATCAACAATGGATCCTTGCAGCAAGTATTCTTGATTCGGTATAATTTTGCTCAGTAGAGCTTGTGATAGGGACTCTTTCGTTGATGTTACTTGCATATTTATCCAAGGTAAGAATAAGTGTTGCTAATTTTTATTAAAATTGTTTATGATGATGATAAATGATGAGAGTTGTTTTTAATTATTATTTTTTGTAAAAACAAAATCGGCTAATTTTGATGCTTTATGGAAATTTGACAGTTATCGTTCAGGTGTGTTAACTTATTTTAGAAAAGTTGTGTTTGATTTGTTTCGTAAGTTAGATCACCAAAGACACCATTTACATTAAACGATTTTTGTATGCGACAGTGCATCACAACATGAGCGACACGATTTTTATATGAAAAACGTTTTGCGCTTAATCGCATTTTGTGTTGGTACTCTCATATGATGCTGTCCCACTGTTGCACTGCGCACACGACAGTGCGACACGACAACGCCAAAGTTTATTTACACAGCGTCATAATGAGAGTATCCCCACCAAATGCGATTAAGCGCAAAACGTTTTTCATATAAAAATCGTGTCGCACACGTCGTGACGCACTGTTGCACTTTGGTTTGGGCAAGCCTTTATTTACACAGTTCATAATGAGAGTACCCACACCAAATGCAACAAAGCGCAAAGCGTTTTTCATATAAAAGTTCTTGTAGCACTGCCGCACGACAAAGCATCAGAGGCTTTTATATAAAAAAGCTTTTCGCTTTGTCGCGATTGGTATGAGTACTCCCATATAATGCTGTGAAAATATTTTTTGTAGTTGTCGTGTCGCACTGTCACGTGACACTTTGGTTTGGGCAAGCCTTTACTACATAGACCATAGGGTATTAATGGAACGTGCACCGTAAGCTTTAAGGCTTGCCCAAACCAAAGTGTCACTCTGTCGCATGAGAGTGCGACATGACAGTGGCAAAATCTATACACTGTCATTTCCATACAAATTTTGACATGTTTTCCACATCTAAAAAAAATTACCACACTTTACCAAGATTGCATGAATACCTCTAAAGAGAAGCAAATCTTATAAAAAATTAAATCTCTAATAATTCAAGTCAACAAAAATTTTATAAATGTGGGGAAGCCTTTATCCAGTGAAGTATCAGTACTGGTATACAAGTATCTGCAGAAAACCCTGAAAATTCTCTCAAAACAGATAACACGTATTCAATTTACAAGGTTTATCGGGGTTTTTGGCATGAATATCCTTAGTAAGTTACACAAACTTTAGAATCAATCGAATTGTTTGCATAGTGCTCTTAATCTGAAAATAATTTGTTAATCACCAATTATAAAGGGCATACAAATGAACTAGCCTATTTATTTAATCGTGATGTAGGGTCGACCTTATGCCTTGGCTGTCACTGTCAGATGATGACATTTGTTTTTTTTTGGCATGTCAACGAACAAAAATATTTTTTATTTGTAGTTCTTGCATCTTAGAGTTGATCGGCTATTTTCATAAAAATGAATAATAACCTGAGAAAGGTCTTGAATCCAAGACTAATCAGAATATTTTCCGAAAACTTACATAGAAAATTTAATACAAATCACCACCATTTGAATCTAACAAATTCCAAATATACCAAACAAAGTGCATCTTTGAGGACTAGTGGAACCTTGACAAGGACATTTTGCTCCAAACCCTCGGACGCGGTTGCTTCAACATCAGTTCCACTTGCTCAGCTAGAGACTAAATTACAATTAGCATACACATGTAAGGTCTGTAGTACACGCAGCATCGAAACTATTTCAAAAATTGCATACAACCAGGGAGTCGTGATAGTAACATGTAAAGGCTGCTCCAATAACCACTTAATAGCCGACAATTTAAATTGGTTTACAGACATGAATGGCAAAAAAAATATTGAAGATATTCTTGCTGAGAAAGGTGAAAGCGTTATCAGAGTAACCTCTGATAAAAATGGGGAATTCATTTTGAAGTAGAGTTACTGAAGAATAAGTAAGTCAGAAGCTAAATTTTAAAGAACAACATTATAATATAAGAAAAACTGCTTTTTAGGTAATAATCAACTGTAAATAATTCAACATCTTGTGTACAAACATGTATAATGCCTAGGAGTTTAACAATACGCAAATATCAGGATCGAGAATCACAAAAAAATCGTGTCTGTTCATAAATATAAATTGTATTTATAAAGATGCAAAATAAAACCATTTTATTTGTACAAATGTAATGGATAAAGGTACCTACATTTTGAATTTGTTCTTACTTGCTCTAGATCTAGATTTATCTTTATATAGTTCAGAAAGCTAATAGATAAATGTATTCTGCAAAATCTCATATGGTAATGAACAATAACCGTTTTTGCTTTCTAGGATAGTAATTAAAGCTCCGAAAGAATTCTAAGGAGCTGGGTTCCCTTTAAACCTTTCAAAATTTTGTATTTTTTTATTCCGAGTTCTAATAGTTTTTGATTTATTGCATTTTTATTAAATATATTTATTTCGAAACCCCATTTTTTAAACTAGTATTTTGCACCCTCAACTTAAAATAATTTATGTTTTCTTTTCACAATGTTTGCTCTTTAAAATCTATTATTAGTTCTAGACCGAGAGCCCACAGCAATTTTTGGGTGTGAGTGATAGCACAAAATCACGGATACTTTAAGATAGATTGTTACCTTCTATAATCAAATATCGAGTTCTTGCATATTGAAGGTGGGGCGATCCTGAAATAACTGCGATAGCAATATAATTCTTCTGTACAATAATAGAGCGGCCCCTTTGTTTCAACGATAAAGCAGAGCATCTTTATTGCAATAACGAGGATTCAAAACGCTTTAAATGGATGGTTATTATCCTAGGACCCCCAAACAATATGCACTCAAAGAATGCAAGCAAGCAGATAAATAAAAAAAAACATTTGCTTTCTTATTAATAATTAAATAACTATGGAAAGCTTGTTTTTTATCTCAGCTTGCTTGCATTCTTTTAGTGCATCTTGAGGAGAGTCTGTTTTATTATCGCAAAAAAGAATTATTTTGTCTTTACAAAGAAACCGAAAGTTTTTTATTGCATTTTTCGAGTCCGTCTTGCAGGCAGAATGCTCCATGCAAAAGGACCCCAGTGTTCATATATCTACGGCGCTTACCTCTTTTATTTAAAACGTTAATGACTTTGCTATACCAATTAAGTGCCCAAAAACATATTTCAAATGCAGCATTACTCAGGAACGCCCACCTTCAATATACAAGAACTCGATATTTGGTTATAGAAGGTAAAAATATATCTTAAAGTACCCGTGATTTTATGCTATCACTCACAACCGAAAATTGCTTAGTCTATCGGTAAGTTCTATTTATTGAAATATTATATGAAGAATATAGAAAAACTTTATTTTTATTAAACGGCTCTAACAATTTTGATTAATATTTTTGCGTGTACTAAAATAGATAAGAACGTACTTTTGAAATAAATATACAACTTACATAGGTTAATTAATAATGGTACCTTAAAACGGGGCTACTTTGCAAGATATGCATTTTTTATAATTTCCTGAAAATGGCATACCAACTTCTTTTTAAACAGGGTTTGAAATGTTTTTATACTCACAAAATAATTTTTTTTAACGGCACGATTTTCAAAATCTTTCTACTAATAATTTATCTACCTTACTAAGCCAAATGGCCTAATTAGTTCGTAGCTCAAAACAATTTTAAAAATTGTTTATGTAATAAATTTGTTTTTGTTTATTTTATTTTCAAAAACTTTTATATATAAGAATCTAACTTCCACATCAACTAAGTAGGGTTATCCCTAAGAGTGTCGACTAAAGGATTGCTCAAGCCATAGTGTTGCTATGTCACGCGACACAACGTCACGTGAGACTACCCACACCAAACACAACAAAGCGCTAAGCGTTTTTCATATGGAAGTCCTTGTCGGTTTGTCGCATGATAGTGCGACACTTTGGTTTGGACAAGCCTTCTGCTACACGACAGTGTGACAAGAACTTTTATATGAAAAACGCATTGCACATTTTCACATTTGGTGTGGGTACTCTCATAATATGACGATGTGTAAATAAATTTTGCGGTTGCCGTGTCGCACTTTGGTTTGGGCAAGCCTTCAATTGTGATTTTGTCTTGTTAGGTAAGTTATTGAATAAAAAAGAAGGCTTTTTAATTAAAGTTTTGTAAATGTGTTTTTAGTACCCCTTGACGTAATGGTTAGTACGATGAACTATCACGTCAGAAGTCTGGGTTCGATTCTCAGCCTATGTCACTTTGATTTTTTCAGGGATACTGCCTTTTGCGACGAATTTACAAACCCTCCAATAGTACTCTGCTTGTCACGAAAAATACATCTAAACAAGCCGTTCGGAACCGGCAGAAATTGTAGGTCCCCTCCATTCCTCCTCACTGTACACGCACACAGGAAATGGTTAAAAGAGTCAGAACGTTAAAACGTGCGTTAAATTGCACATATTAAGAACACGCATAAAGGCTTGTCCAACCTAAAGTATCGCCTTGTCATGCGACAGTGTGACAGACAAAGAAATATTTACACAGCGTCGAATGAGAGTACCCAAACTCAATGCAACAAAGCGTTTTTCATATGAAAGCTTTTGTCGCACGACAGAGCGACAATTTAATTTGGGCAAACCTTTAAAACGCGCATAAAAACAAACAGTAAACGTCATTGACTTATTATATATGGACTGCTAGTTGTGTAAATTTTCATACAAAAGTTGCCAGAAAAATGATTCTACGCTTCTTTGCGACACTACCCCTCGAAGGGACACCAGTGGCAAAACAAATAAACATATCATCAATTGCGACAAGAGACATCTATTTTTATCGATTGGAACTAACATATTTGTACATAGAAGCTACGGCCATCTACTTGAACTTTCTATCAAAAAACAATGCCATCTGTATTTATTTGATTGTTTTTGTTTGACGTTTAACTTTTTGTGTGTTGTAATATTATCATTTTGCAAGAGTTTACTTTTCTCATGCCGGTTTAGGAGAGAAAAATAAATGCAAAATAAATAAAATATAAATAAAACACGGCTCTCGACTCGTGTAGAAAAAAAATATTTGCATATTTTCCAGTAAATAGTTGTTGCACCGTGTCTATTTTTCTTATTTGTTTTTTTTGTGATTGTGCTATTGTGCATCGAGTTGTGCATCTTCAATTTAGAAAGAAAAGAATCCAAGATTCCCAGTCCAGTTATGGACTGCATTTAAATGCAAATCATAGTCTACTTCGTTAAAGCTATTTACAATAGCTATTTGTTTGTCTATTATTGAGATAAAACGTTATATGCTATATATACTTTGTATGATGGCCACAAAAACTATAAAAAAAACTAGGTTAGGACGAGCAAAACTCAAACGTCAAAACTGTTTATCTTTCTTATCCGCTAGTGTCCTTTCGAGGGCTAGTATCGCATAGTTCTTGGTAGAATCATCGTGAAGTTGGCTACTAGCAGTCCATACATAATAAGTCAATGGTAAACGTTATTGAGCTAAATACATACCTAGTGTGAATTTTATTGCAGACAAGTACCCAAACACACCTTTTATTTAAGCCTGAACGCGATGTCGCATTTGGCGGATTGTCAAAAATCCAAGACATGTTTTGTTTTGACAGATACATTCAAGACTTTTTTGGTTACGTTATTTTTCTTATCCCATTAATAAATTAAACGTAAATTGTTTAGTTTTTATATTTATATAAAAATGATTTCACTTACGAGTGCCTTAAGGGCAACAAATAATATCTCTCGTATATTCACAAACTCCATCAGGTATTCCGAAATGGTTTGAGCTTTTTTTGTTTTAATAATGCTAACATTTTATTTGGTAATCTTTCAGGCCAGGAGGTGTTATCCAGTGTCAACCTGCAGCTGGATTAAAAAACCTCGAGGAAAAAGTTGGACTACCACCCAAACCAAAAAAGCCACTCACACCATTCTTTCGATACATCAAGCAAGTACGTCCGAATATTTTAGCTGAAAATCCGAGTATTAAAGCCACCGATGTTATCAAAACGATTTCCAAGCAATGGGAAACAGTTGACCCCGCCATTAAACAAAAGTTCCAAGAAGAATATCAAAGAGAAAAGACAGTCTATGTTGAGATTCGTGCAAAATATGATAGCCAAATAACCGAAGAACAACGCTATGAGATGAAGCAATTGAAAGATGAAAATATTGCTGCCAAAGAACGCCGTATGACAAAGAAGCGAATTGCTCAATTAGAACGTCCCAAGAAGCCTGCCTCTGCCTTCCTATTTTTTGTTTCCAAACAAAGACAAGAAACACCTCAACGTTCAAATCAAACATATCGGGAATGGCATGCTAGTATGGTTCAAAAGTGGTCAAATTTAAGTGACGCAGAAAAACAACCTTTCCTACAAATGTTCCGAGACAAATTGGTCAAGTACAAGTAAGTTCAACAATTTATTACGTAACATTTTGTTTATAGTTGATTCCTGTTTTTTTCAGAGAGGATATCGCTGTATGGGAAGAAAAAATGGTTAGCCTCGGCAATATGGATGTTGTTCGGCACGAAATACTAGTTGACCCACCTACTCCAAGGTCTAAGTCAAGAAAATAAATTTGTCAATTTTCCAAGTTGCTTCATTATTCCCCGTCAAAAGGAATATTTTCATTTTTCACATATTTTTTTTTTTGGTTTCTTGAATAATTTGATAGTTTTAAGTTCTTTTTTTTTGTTTTACAATACTACAAATAAATAAGTTGACTGAATTACTTAACTCTTTTGTTTAGTTATTTTTTTTTTTTTGTAAAGCGTCTCATTTTGGATAGTCAAGTCTTATATCTCCATACTCTAGGAAAGTCCCTTTTCATTTGTTATTTTTGCTATGCTGTGCCTTGTAGTACCACGAAATTTTAAGCACCTAACTTAAAACAATCGAGTTAAGTCGATACATTCTAGCATTGGCAGAATGTACACTCGGCCATATAGAATGAATATTAAGTCAACGTCATCTCCACAAGTTTTAGTAAAGCTTTTGACAAAATTTCGCACAGACTTATAATTTCAAAATTGTCCTTCCTTGGTTTTGAACCTGGTTTCTTGAAATTCATATCTTCTTATTTGAAAACCCGTTACTAAAGGTAAAGAGTTTGTTTCAGATTCGTACTTTCCCTTCTTTTGTAGCTACCTCCGGGGTTCATCAAGATAGCCAATTAGGTCCTCTTTTTTTCAACCCCATTAGAAATGATCGTTAAACTGTCGAATATGTCAACTTAAGCCGACGATACCAAGTTCTCTATTTCGTCGACATGAATTAACCCTTATTCAACTAAATCAAAAAAAAATGTTTCCTGGCGTTTAAAAACTGCACGGAGCTAAATATTACCAATTGCCGATCAATCCCATTTTCGCGGAAGAGCACCAAATCTCTTCACCGTCTTTACTTTCTACATGGCCAACCCATAATCATCTGCACGTTCTTAAACGTCAACTAATATCTTCCTCACTGCTTTTTTGCGATGCCGATGTGCAACGTAGCTGATGCCGAAGTTGTGCATAAACAACTATTTGAGAAGCACATTCAAGAAGAGGGCGAACAAAAGTCCTGAAGATTCACGATAGGGCGACTATCTCTCTATGTTGCTTTTGTTCGCTCTCTTCTTGAAGGTGCTTCTCAAGAGCGTTTGAATTATCAAGGTATTCACATATCTAGAAACGAGAGAAAAAAACCAATCGAGAGAATCGAATAGAGGTATCATATATTTTTTTCAAATATCGACTTCCCTACTTATTTCCTTCAATATGATATGGTGACTATTATAACTCCCTGCCTTTTCTATCTGCCTGTCCACTGTAACTCTTAACTGCTTCGACTTCAACCTAAGTACTCCTTGCCTCAAATTTTATCTGTTTCTTTTTTACATTGTTGAAAAGGTCTAAATGTCTTCTTTCCAAAACCGTAAAAAAAAAACAATATTGGTCAAAATTTGACGAAGCTAGATTTTTTTTTGCAATGGATAAAGGTCCAAAAACCGTTTTTTGACTATAAGTCTAGATATTGGGGGTGTTTTAGTTAAAACGACAATTGTGGACTTGTCTCATACGGATTCGGTTTCATTCGGTTTGGTCCGTTTTCGCTTTAATCGAATTAGTTGTTATAAAGCAGAATTAAAAAAAAGAATGATACCGATTCGAAGGGCATTCGGTGGCAAACGGTACAGCCAAACACAAACCGAATAAGGACGAAACCGAATACATGTGAAACAAATAGAGATTTTTAACCATATGGCCTGAATGCTTGTTTTGGGCTCCTGTTTAAAATTACATTATGTCTTTCTTTGACATTTAGCTTGATGTGTAGGGCTAGAATTTCTTATGGCATTAATATATTTAATTTTTAAAGAATACGAGTGCTTTCTGATCAATAAATCATATCATATTTTTATTAATGTCAAAAAAAATGAATTAGCATGGAATATAAGCTGCATTTAGACTTTTGTTTTTTCACTCACTGTACGTTGTTCGTTCTGGAATTCGAGGCCACTTTGGTTTTCGGTGTTAGGCTAAGAACGAACATCAAACACCGGCGATAAAACCGAAAGCCTAAATGGAGCTTTAAGTTTATTTACTTTTATTCAAACGGATAAAATCAAATTTAAAAAAAAATGTATTTTGTTTAAAACAGGACCTGTTGACGGAAATGATGCTGTAGCTTATTAGCTTTTACACCTACTTTCATCTGCCACTTGGCTTGAACTCGTTTCATCAGATGAATATCCCGGGCTTTGCGAGCTGCAGCTTTCTGTTCAGTCGCTGTCCATCCTAAAGATCTGTACTGCGAAAGAACTTTGTGCAACTTACGATCCGATTTATGAATGGTAACAGCTCGATTGGGATTTAATCTTTGTTTATAATAACGCAGCAAAGATCGATGACCAATCACAGCTCCAGATGGCAGCACCAATTGATATTCATCGCCATCAAGTAAATCAGGAACAAATTCTTCATCAATATCCATGTCTTCTTTCTACAAAAAAAAAAAAAAAACAAATAGAGTTTAATAATAAAATTTGTACGTTTTGCATTTCATTATTTGTAAATCTTACATTATCTGGATAACTAGAACTGTAATCATAGAATTCAGTATACTCAGCTAAAGCAATGCCTTCGTGTAACATTTGGCAATGACCTTTGTCAATCATGTGCTTTCTAACTGCATCCAATGTATAGAAAGTTTTACCACGGTCATTGCACCACAAACAGATAAAATGATTGCACACTTTGTCGCCTAAGTAAAAGAGAAGACCTTCTAGATCTGTGCAAAATTCAGCGTCAGGAATAAAGAAAGAGTGTGCCACTGACATATGTTTTAAGTTTTCAACCAAATCTTCGCTGTGTTCGTCGCAAAATATACAATTGTTGTCAGCAATTGGGTTCGGTCCAACATCTTCCCATTCATCGGAATCAACCTGAAATTAAAAACAAACAAAAAAAAATGTTTAGAGATAAAGTATAAACACACCGGGTCACTTGATTGAGATAGAATAAAAAAAAGAAAAACCCGTAACATTAAAACAAACACTTGCAAATAATTTTTGTTTTATGTATTACGGGATACTTTTTAACGGACTGAGAAGCGAAGTTTTATAAAAACACCGCCGTTGTTTATGTGATCGCAGAATTTTTTTCAGCAAAAGGGTCATTCATGGTCGGTAGGTCAAAGTAGAATAAGATGATGCTACTAATTACCCCCATAAAAGGAGGGTTCTGGTCAAGGCACTTCCTACATATTAGACAGTAGGGGAAGAATATTACAAGTATTTTTACAAGAATGTTACATGTTGCAGTCAGAATGCACTACTTAGTGAACACTTTATAATCTACTCAGACGCAAACAGAGTATAGGCTTAGCTACTTAGCTTTTAAACCGGCATCTCGTTATTTGGTGGTTGGGTGTGTAGAAATTGGATGGGCACTGATCGGGTTCAACTTGGTGGCTCCCAGTGATCCGCAACTTTTTCTACAGATCAATTATGTTTATTTTAACTTCCCATGGTAACCAGCGGACACTGCTTTCGTCCAAACGGACTAGACCTACTAAACTTATAAGCGCGAGTGTTGACCGAATGAAACTAGGAACATTATTATAGAATAGGTAACGGAGGCTAGAATTCTTCATAACTAAATCAGTTTCCGCTAAAAGGACTGATCAAACGATGACGACTTTTGGCTACTGTACCCGGACAAAAATTGGTTTCGGGAATGTATGTACCCTGAAGAAAAGCTCCCCATAACGCCAGATTCCTTCAACGTGAGTTCATGCGATATAAATTGGACAACTTGGGATTAAGCGAAGTTCGATGGTTGGGCTCAGGCAAATATAAAACTCTTACCCATAACACTGTACTACTTTACTCCGGAAAACAACCCGAAAGTGACCGAGAATAAGTTGTTGGGCTGCTAAAAAAAACTGCACACAATAGCATGATTTCGTAAGATCCTCTAGGAGACAGGATACTAAAGGCAAGATTTCGGAATAGAGAACGTAGCGTCACCAATATACAGTGGTACGCCCCAACAAATATATCGGTTCTTCAAATAAATAAAGGGAATAAACCAGCCAGAAACCTGCTTGTTCGTCATCGATTGTGTATAGGTGGTCTCTTATTCGCTCAAACAAAATGTTTACTGTTTTCTTGGCAACCGCAGGAAGAACGCAAATCCCTATTAAGTTTTCACACTGCATTGGATTTCTTTGGGAGCTTGCCGATCATTCCTTTTTTCCGTTCCTCGGGGAAGCATTCCAGGGTCTCTATATGAGTGGATTTAGTAGCTCACTTGATTTCGTTAGTGCTGCTTGTAAGAGCTCTGCAGGAATACCGTCGAGTCCTACCGCCTTTTAATTCTTTCTGTGTTTTAATTACGGTAATGATCTGGTCTCTACTGGGGGGTGTGGGCATTTGTTACATCGCTGGCGAACACACGGTTTAAGACCCAATCGAAGTGTTCCTTCCATCTTCTTAGCATTCGTTTAAGGATAAAGCAGAGAACCATCTATATCCTTCACCGGATGTTGTTTTAAGCTTTGTATACCTGTAAGCTCCTTAGTGATTCTATAAACATTTCTGCTGTCACAGCGGTTTCCAGTCTCTTCTGCTTCTTCAGGTAATGCGTTGATGTAGTGACGCATGTCACGTCGCACGCTGTGGTAAACTTCTCTCATTTTCATGCGATACGTATACTCTAGCTCATTTAGTGGAGGTCCGAGATAAGTACAAAACTGACGTTACAGCCACAAAATTCGACGTCGGCAAACATTTATCGCAAGAAATTTAGCTGACCGAGTTAGCTCGGGATGCTTGTTCGGAGGGCCTGCCAGCAGAACTATTTATGGTGGGAGATGAATTGGTCAGGAACATACACCAACTTATTTTTAGACTTTTATCGGCGGAAAATATACCCAATAAATGGAAAAGTGTGCCCAATATACGAGGAAGGAAATGTTTTGCCAAAGTCCTGAGCGGACACTATCAGTGTAGTTTAAGGCGAAGACCATACACCAACGATCAGATTTTTACTCCGGTAGATCCTGGAAAAAAAACCAAGAGTACCAAATCAAAACACAACATTTTGTGTCGACTTTTAGTTGCCTTTGGTAGCGTTGATACAGACAAACTCCATAGAGCCATCAGCCATGTCATATCTAGAAATCCCTGCCAAACTTGTCCTTTGGTGCAGGATGACAATGACATCCCCACCACTTGAGTGTTTTTTCTTCCGATACCAGTCCTCATGGTAAATCTGTTGTTGTAATTCAAGCTGCGTAGGAAATTGAAAATCCAAGAGCTTTCCTTTTGCTTCGCGTTCACAGAAAAAGGATAAAATTACAGTCACATCGTTCTTCCTTTCTCTGCGAACTTCAGTTGGGTATTACTTATATGAAAAAAAAAAATTTGTCTGTCGGTCACGGTACCTGTATTGGGACAATAATATAGAAATAAAAGACCTCGAACATCCACATCCTTGGAACTCAAAATGGAATCAATTTTTAAAAAAAGTATAGAACAAAACTTAACCTACCTCTTCAATCGATGCATCTTCGTCAACCATCATCGGGTGTTGCTTAGGCTGCACGACACTCTTGGTAGTGATCTCTTTCGATTCGCCATTGATTTCATTGAATTTTGTCAGGTTGTCCTTGTGTTTCTTGCTATTTAAGTGATTGTCGTGCGAACATTGGCTAGAAAACTGTTTTCTACAAGCATTGCAATAGAGGCTAGTTTGTTTTTCTTCTATTGCAGCCGTATCAGCATTACGCATTTGTAAGACTCGATTTTGAAATTCATCAGCTGTAACTGGGGGCAATGATGCTATTCTACGTTTCAGATTATAACGATGCCAATCAGTTTTGTAATGTTCGCGATGGAAATCTGCATTTGATAATTTGATGTTGCAATTAATGCAAGTAAACGCGGATGACGACGACATTTTTCAGTGAGATAAATTTTATAATTTATAAAATAAAACTCACGAGAGAAAAAAATTAAATGCACGTTTTCTTTTTTATGAAATGAACACGAATGACGAATATTTTTATTTTGACATAAGAGATAACGAAGAAAAAATAAAACTTAACGAAAGTTGAAATAATTGTTGCAGCGGCTATATTGTTCTGTTCGATTAAATAATGTGTTCCATTAAAATTGTACAGCTGAAAACGACACGTTTTTCGAAGCTGACGTGTCGCTTTGGTTTTGGAGTTTTTTTTGTGTTTTATGATATGCGTTTTTTGTCGTGCGCCTGAAAAACAGTTTATCCCAAACCAACGCGTTTGCGAAAAGCTTGTAGCTGACAATTTTAATTGCATAGCGGTGTTACAACAAACGACAGTGCGACACAACAAAAGTTTGGGAACAATGTTTGCCGCTTTGGTGTCGGTACTCTCATAATTATGTTGCAGTGTAACTAAAATTTGACAGCTCAAAGCGACACATTTTTTTGTTACAGTTTTTGCCACCTAAATAAAAATTTTTAGATCACCGTTAACGACCTTCTTTTCATGCCAAGACGAAACGGCAGTGCGACACAACAAAAGTTTGGGAACAATGCTTGCCGCTTTGGTGTCGGTACTCTCATAATTATGTCGCAGTGTAACTAAAATTTGACAGCTCAAAGCGACACATTTTTCTGTGTTAGTTTTTTCTGCCTAAATACAAATTTCTAGATCATCGTTATCGACCTTCTTTTCATGCCAAGGCGTCAGAAAACTTCAACGGTGTTCTCCCAAACCAAAGCGGGACACAAAAATAAGGTTTTTATAAGGAGCTGTTGTGTTATCGCGTTATAATTTGTCACTTGAGAGCTTTGTAATTTTGTAACTTTTTCACTTTGTAGCTTTATCGCCTTGTCACTTTGTAGCTTGATAGCTATAATGTCGCTTATAGCCTTGTTCCTTTGCAGCTATATTATGACCTTTTAGCCTTTATGCTTTGTAGCCTTGTAACTTTGTGGCTTTGTCACTTTGTAGTTTAGTAGCTGTGTCACTTTGTAGTCGTTGGTACTTTTAGCATACATGTGACATGTAACATGTTTTATAGAATGGGCTTTAGGTTAAGACCAAAAGCCCATTCTATAAAACTTTTAGGATACGTGTAAGGGCATTGCTGTCAACTGTTTCCACTGAGTAAAAAATTATGGTGTAAAGTATTTGGTCCAAGTCTGTTTTTTTGTTTGTTTAATTACCCTGAGATATTATTTGCCTTTAGGCAAAAAGGTTCTAGTCATAAATTACACAAAACGACAATAAAGTTATAGTGAAAGAGAACCAAGAGCTTATCGCCCCTTATGTTTGTCCACGGCACACAAATCCAAATAAGTGTGCTGTGATGTTTGTCAACCACAAATTGATGATGAAATTTCCCCTCTGACGTAGTGTAAAAATTTCGGCTTCAAAGATAGTTGAAATTTCAAAATCAGCTGTTTTGGTTTTGTTTTTTGATTTGATTTTGGTGAAATATGACAGTTAGGCCGCGGCCACGCAGTAAGCGGCTGAGCGGCAGAGCGGAAAAAAAATATAAAACATATGAAATCACATAGAAGCGGCCACGCAATGAGCGAGCGGCGAAACAAAATTCTGAGCGGCTAAGCGGCGCCGCTCAGCAACCAAACCTGTTTTAATTTTTAGTAATTTTCTGAGCGGCAAGAAGTAAAGATGGCGAAAGTAAACATTGAATTATTAATTTCGTGTGTGCAATCTCAACCTGATTTATGGCAAGATAGAAATGCCAATTTTAAAAATAAAAATATTACTCAAAAACTATGGAATGAAGTTGGTGAAATTTGTGGTTTGGTCTGCAGAAATAGCAATTCTTTGTTTTATTAATCTAGGACGCACTTTTTCAAGCAGCAAATCAAAAGATTCGATAGACATACGTAGATATTGCCAGAATCTATCTGAAAATTTTCGTAGATTCAAAAATAAATGATTGAATTCTCCGAACTCCGATCTTAATTGGTTAATCGGATGAACACCAAATCGTCTCCTTTTTTGTATACGTTTAAGTAATTTGTACACATACAAACGATTTTCCGACAGTAAAATACGGCGAACTGTTCTTGACAACGGCATTTTAAATACTAATCGCTCAAAAGCAGTCGCTCAGTGCCTGGCCATACGTCGCTTAGAGCTGCCGCTCAGACGCTTGCCGCTCAGCCGCTTAGCCGCTCAGCCGCTTACTGCGTGGCCGCGGCCTTAGAATTGACTAGCTTCGTAGTGCAAATTTTGCATTCCAAAAGCTATTTCATTTTCGACAACGTAGTCACTAGATTAGTGAATGCGCCCAATTACATCTATCTGTATTGCGGTTGTCAATTATTATTATTTACAAGTTGATAAATTGTCAATTTGGTTTAAATTAACAAAAATATTTCGAAAATTGTATAGTACTAGATTTTGAGATACATAGTTCATAACTTTTTGATTTTAGCTCCTATAAATAATATTTTTAAAAATTGTTTTTCCTTTGAAAATGCAAAAATCTGAAAAAAATGAAGTTAGTTTTTTTTTTATAAATTGAATTTATGCAAAAACAAGCAAATTAGTTTCTAAATATTGATTCTTTATTTAGTTTTTATTCAATCAAATTTCTTAAAAGAAGAAAAAGGTTAAATAAAAATACATCTTAACATAAACTTATTAGCTAATAAATAAAACTTAACAAGATGTTTTGAAATCTCTCAAGAAAACAAGACTATTTCAATGTTTCTTATATTTTTTTTTTTAATTAAAAATATATATTTATAAAAAGGATGCCCATTAAATATGTATAGGCAAAAAAAAAATAAAAACAATAGTTTTTACTCCCCGTCACTTAAAAGCAATTCATTGAGCTGCCTTTATTTAAGCATATTATTTTTTTTTATGTGTTTTTGTTTTTTCTGTTTAATATTTAAATTTGATTTATTCTTGAAACTACTTTTAACCTATAATGTAACTAAAACAAAAAAATTATAATAAAATAGAACAAAAATTAAATTTGTTTAATTTTGTTTAACATATACATACATAATGAAATGTATGTATGTATTTTATATAGTTTGCACGATCAAATGAATCTTATTTAGATTGAAGTAGAGAGTACTTATTTGAAATGCTTCAATTAAAAATGAATATACATAATGTGTGTGGAGTTAAATGAATGAAATATACGTTTAAAATAAAGGTTTTTAATTAACTTATACATCATGCATACAATTAAAACATTATTAAAATTGAACTAAAACTTAGAGCGGAAGTGAAAGTGCTGCACTCATGGTTTTGGTTGTAGTTTTTTTTTTTTTAATAGATATTAATCTTTTACATACTAATTTTAAATAAAATGGTTAATATAAGAATTGTACTATTAGTTTATGGTTTTAAATTAGCGAGTATGTAGTTCGTATTTATTGTTACCCAATTTGCATTCGATTTATGGTTCTGGATGAAAAGTTAATCAATTCAATTTTTGTTTGTTTGTTTTTACAATGTGTATAGATACTGTTGTTTTCGAGGATGTTAGCATTAAGCATTATAATTTGGATTTTTGTATTGAATAAAATAAGTTAAACAAAAAACAAAAAAGATATTGAATATAAATTTGTAAATGGAAAGGAAAACATAAAATATGGCAAGAAAATAGATATTACTTAAAAAAAAAAAGATTGGCAGTCGATTATAATATTTTTTTTTTATAATCAATAAAAAACCGAACTAATTAATTTCTAAAAAGCAAAAGTTATAAAGTAAATGATATCTCTAAACGCTACAAGTTCTTTTTTTATTTCAAAATTTTCGTTCAGATGGAAGATAGTTTGAATCTTTCATACTTTTGCACATTTAAGTAGTAGGGCAGCCTTGATGGGGGCTTTCGTGAATCAAAAATTCCCTTGCCTCGTAACTAAATTGGGAACGTAAATACCGAGGGAAATATTTGTTTCGAAAAAATTGCCTTTAACTTTTCCCGTATTTTAAATTCTGGGCGAACAGTTTTTCATGTTCTGAAAAATCCTATTACTTTGATTATTTTTTTTTTTTGAAATGGAAGTTATTTTAGGTCTTATTTTTTAATTTAATTTTGGAGAAGAATAAGAAACCGGTTTAGTTAAATCTAAATTTTAATTTGACGGAACTTAAAATAGCTTATAAAATTCCGGGCCAATGAGCGAAAATAGTTCACGTGAAAAGTTTTCCGGGTAGAACTCACAACGGGGTTTGGAGTAGGACATGCAATTATGTACAATTTATAAATGTGTACATATGTACATACGAATAATTGTCAAATGTATTTCCCCAAAAATTGTATTCATTTCCTTGAAGTCTAAAACATATAAATGTGCACTTTCTGTAGTTAGTATTTAATGTTTGAATGTTTGAACAACAACAATTACATAAAGCAGTGGCAACATTAAGGTAAACATTCACCAAAAACTCATAAGCTTATTTAATAAAAAATAATAGTCACTAATGAGTGGACCCGACCACTCTTGAGTTATGGGCGCTGACTCCAAAAACAACTGCAAACTGAGTGCTTAGTGAATACCGGCCTAATGTAATGTTTTATCCAATTTACAATTTAGCAAAACCCACGTTCTTCCCTTTTTTTATTCCTTTTAAACTAGTTCGATTCTAATTTGTCCGAGAGAATATGTATGAAAACATAATCACCCCTATTATGGAATTCACAATATGCAACTCCCGGGGACCCAGCTTGATTCGCAGTACTCGCTCTCGCATTCGCATTTATAGCAATTATGGTACTTTATAGGAGAGGAAATGGTAAAGTAGTTCCTTGTAGCGATAAAATAGTTCACCGGCAAGTTGAATAATTGCTCAAAACGCGAATCCGAGTACCTCAAATCAAGCTGACTCCCCGGGAGTAGAATATTGCGAATTCCATAATAGGCATAAATATGTTTACTTAAAATTTTTAACATTTCATGTTAAGTTTCTCTAAGGCCTAAGGTAACCTGCCCAACAAAACAAGACATAAAAACACCAAAGTTAGCAAACATCTCGCTAAAAATAGAGATTTGGAAAAATTGATCGTGCATCAAAGCAAAAATGATTTATGGTGGCAGAGAGAATCTGAGAAACCAGTATTATTCCAGTATTTTTCCTGGGAGATCAAAAAATTATAAAATCTCTGTTGGCGAATGGAAATTCAAGGAACATTAACGTTTTGCAATTAAAATCTTGAAAAGAAGAAGGCTCTCAGTAAAAGAAGACTTGACTTGTTAGTTTAAGCTGATACACAATTACTGTTTATAGTATTTGTTTTTTAATATTTATAAATTTAGTTTTTACACAAAAGCTTTAAATCATTTTTAAAACGTTCGCTTATAATGCTAACACACTCGGTTATTTAAAAAAAATTCTATTGCGTACAAATAACTCAAATGGACGGATGGTTTTGAGTGCAGCAAACGAGTAGTTCGATATTGTTATCAAAAAAAAAAAATGTAATTCAAACTAATTAAACTAAAAACAATGGTAAAATAATGTGTATTAAAATATATGTAACAAGGATTCACAGGCTTATTTAAAATTGTTCGTCTATAAAATTAAAATGAACATTTTTTGCTCAAGAAGCGATGGGTTTGTTTTTTTGATTTGTTTTTAAATAAAATTGATTTACAAGTTTTTTTTTTTCTTTAATTTAAAGACTTAGCTAAGTGATTTTTAAATTAAAACGGATTTTTTTAATGTATAACTACTGGACTTTGTTGAACACAAACACCAACCATTGGCGAGGATCCATCTCCGCCATTGCCACCAGCAGTTGAGCCAACATTGCTTCCACCGCCAACGCTACTGTGAATTGGATTCCCACTATTTCGATCACTTATTATTGACGGTGGTCCCGAATTTGTAGGAGGAGGATTCATTCGAATCACTTTACCTTGATGATTGATAAGACTACTAGGCGGGCTTGTGGTATCGGTGAAGCTTGTTCCCATTCCAAATAAATGATGACTACCACCGTAGGGGAAACTTGTAGGTCCAGATGATAAGCTACCAGCTGCTGAAGCTGAAATCACACTGGAATCGGTCATCATGAGATGGGATGTGGCCAAAGATTGTCCAAGATCAATTGGCAAAGATACTGGAGCGTAACTTTGAATTTGCGGCGGCACTGATGCTTTATTGTGTACAGAGGGTGTTGACGACGATGATGATGAGGAAGAAGACACTAAATTTGAGCCTGGCATAGAGCGATCAGTAGCTAGGTGATCACATATCCTTTGATATTTTGATCTGTTGTTGCCACTGGAGTTGCTTCCGATGATCGCTGTGCTATTAATATGATGTAAATGTCCTTGGTTGGAGGAACTATATCGTGATGGCGGTAGCAGTGATGACGGTGGTGGTGGGTGTGGAGCAGGTGGATCACAATCCATTGCATGCGGATAACTATTGCCAGACGATGTAATTGGTTGGCAGGAAGCGCTATTTTGTGAGGTAGCTGACCCAGATGAGCTTGAATTGCCAGATGATGGCGGCGACAATAATGATTGCAAGCCTTGTTGTGCTGCAAGCAGTGCCGCCGCCTGCTGTTGCTGTGATTGTGAATCGTATATTTTCATCATTGGAAATTGTACCATTGAACGTGGTGGCATTGAATTTGAAATGGAGTGTCCACCAGTGCTTATGTTGTTTGATTGATGAATACCAGAAGATGCTGATGATGATGATGAGGAGTGAGCACATGGGTGCAAAAGCAGACCTTTGGAATAAAAAAATAAAAACAAAAAAAAAAAAACATCAGTACAAATGTTTAAGGTTATTTTGTTGGTAATTTTGTTCATTCGTTATTATATTTTATTAAACTTACAAGTTAACTAAACTACGTTATTTCCAGTTCCCATGAAATAAATGATGAAATTTTTTTCTAAGTTAATGATAAATAATAAAGAGTGGTGTACCATTATATGTGAACTGAAGAACTAGGAACTAGTTACTTTTCCAAATTCTTCGAATATTCGAAGAATTCGACGAATGGATTGCGGTGGGATTCGCACTTATTTCAGCCATATTTTCTCTTGTGGAAATCGCAGATGAGGAATTGTCTTAGTGGAAATGGTAAGGTTGTTCCTCGTATTGATAATATAGTTAACCCGGCAACTTTATAATTACTTTAAATGCGAATGCGAACCCTGCGAATCACGTTGACTCCTTGGGAGTAAAGTATTGCGAATTCCGTAATAGGCATGGTTATGATATAAAATTTTTAGTTTTTTATAACATCTGGCACCTGAACAAATACACACAAATACGTGATGTGATGATGAAATTAATGATATTGGGCCCTATTTATGTTATTTGGTAAGTTATAAATTTGGTTTTGGTAAATTGAAGTCTATATTAATCATAGACAATTTGCTAAAAACGGTTCTTAAGCCCGATTCTAATAATAAACTCTATGAAAAACAGACTGTCCTTATAGACTCAAGTTCAGTTAGACTGGGGTCAAAAATATGACTATGATTATAACTGGATGCAATTTACGAGCTATACTTTTAACTTTTGTAAGTTGAATACAACTATGCTTTTAGGTCGGTATTCACCAAAAGCTTCGGTGGCTCCTTTAGGACTTTTTCGGAGTCAACGATATCAATTTGTGTTTGAATATTGTTAGAGTCAAGCGTCCCCGTGAATGGAAAGCCGAATTGAAAACTTGCTTTAAAAATTTAGGTAAATAAATAAAAGTTAACAATTAACTAATGTTGTTGTCTTTGTTTTTAATTTATTGTCAGTTAAAAAAAAGTCTTTCTTTCACTTTCACTAAGCGGAGTCCGGATAAGTGAACAATAGTTCTATCTAAGCGGAGTCCTGATAAGTGAAAAAAAAATTTCACTTGGATAACCAATAACAAACAAATAACACAAAAATAATTTAATAAAAAAAACTAGTTATTTGCCCTAGCTTCTCCCTCATCGAGCAGTAAAATCTTTAGATTGTCTTTAACAGGAAAACTAACAAATTTCTTGGTTTTAGTGGCTGAAAAAGTTTCGCTTAAGCGGACTGTTATGAAGCTAATAATTGGTTGAAAAATACTCGGGAATGAAAAAAGTGTTTCAGATAAACTGGATTTTCTCTTAAGTGGGGTTTACTGTACTTGTGCCTTGGGTCAATTTATAAAGTGTATACAAAATCAAATTCTATCATTTTTAGTTGTAGGTAATATTCAAAAAACTCAAAACAATGCAAGGAAGTAAACTATTTTATTAAGAGCAGTCATAAAGTGGGCTTTAAGCCATTTCAAGGTTATCCAATATTTACCGGACAGCTTCAAGATTTTTCAAAAATATGTCACATGCCATTTTTATTTTATTATTTATCAAAATCTTAAAACTAAATTTTGAAAAAAAATTCACTAACCCTTTTCAAAAAAAAAAAAAAACTGAAAATAAATTTTTTTTTTCTCATAAATCCTAAACAATCAATTTGTGATATTAAACTAAATTACGGCAACAAAAGATTTCATGTAAAAAAATGTTGAATTTGAATGAGTCATTAAGGAAAGAAAAGAAAAAAACCGTTCTATCGCTAGTTACCCTTAATAGCGGTTAAAAAAATGTGTTTAGCAAAAAAGATAGACCTTATCTATGAGGATAACTATCATTTTTTTTTCATCGAAATCGTATTAGCCGTTTTTGAGAAAAATAAATTCTTCTAAAAGCTGTACCAAATTTAATTCCCAAAATCCCTATGGGAAGTCTAAAAAAGGCAAAATAAAAATTTTGAAGTTAATCGACATACCCGTGGAGGCAGACAAATGGTAATGCCATGTTTGATTTCTATCTCATTAAAAAAAAATTTAACATTTTTTTGTGTATAGAATTTTTTAAAAGCAATAAATAAATTATTTTTTTCTTATTATTATTTTATTATTTATTGATTTTCTGATGCAAATTCATTACTGAACAAAAAGAGAAAATAATACTGCCGTGTAAATTGGGTATCTATATTTTCTATATTTTGTGTCTCTAGCGTTATTTTGTATTTCTGAACTCTCTACATTATGTTCCCTAAATATAAAAATCAATATGGTAAAAGAATGTAGATAAGTATAATTGGAAAATTTACTATTGACTTAAACCAATTTTGCTTTCCGACATCGATATGTACCTAACATAAATTAAATATGTCAATTTTAGTTATGTTTAAATAAAACTAATGTTTTTTTTTTTGTTTTATTATTGCAATGATATCTCTGTCCAATAATATAGAATAACTGGATCTTTATTTATAGTTTTAATTATTTTTTTAAAATATCAATTTTAATTTTAAATAAATTAAATACAGTCTTTAATTCTTATATTTCAAATAAAATTTCATTCATGTTCATAGTACACTTAAAAAAAACTCAAATACAGTTTTAAAAAATTCTATAATGCAAATATTATCCTAAGTTTATGCAACAAATATTTATTTTACAAGTTGTCTTTTTTTTTGTAATATTATTATTATTATTTATATTATACATATTCTAACTTCTTAATAATTTCATTCATTCTGGTTTAATTTGTTTGTTAAATACTTGTTATAAATTTTTAGTGAACATTCGCCATTATTTAAACAAATGTTATGTAATATACATACTTATAAGCTATTAATATAATTTAAATTTAAATACCACTTCTTTTGTTTTGTTTAGATTTTGTGTGTAATGACTGTGTTTTGTTTTTATGAACACTATTCAGAGGAATTAAAGGTACTTTTGCTTATAAAATTCAACAAAAATTTTCGTCATTTTATGTTTTTTTTTTTTTAATTACGATATCTTCCAAATCATTATTCCTTCTGCCAAAATAAAAATAATTGATTTAAAAATATAAATGTATAAGGTCCTCCAAAACAACAAATTTCTAATATTTTTGAGTCCAAGTCCTCTCAAACCTGTCAAGAGAGAGCGTAATGAGAGAGAAATATGAATACTGTCAAAATCATTTGTTTATGCACCAAAAAATAACTAGAAAAAAAGAAACTAGAGAAATTCACTTCTCGATTTTAAGTCAGAATCCACTCAGAAGCACAATGATTTTTATATGAATATTCACCAACATAGATACAAAATGTTCGAATTGAGTTGAAGCAATTTTACCTCTGAACTCTTGAGTGAAACCAAAAAAACGACATTATTGAAAAAGATGTGTAGCGTTGCACCGAAAAAAGTATGACTTGTTAAAGTTACTCCAACTAACTTCCAGACAATTTTGTGAATACAAAAAGTATTATAAGTTACATTCTAGATCCAACCTCCAAGATTGAGGGAAATAAATTGAGCTACATATAAGTTGTTAAGCTACAATTACAATAAATTGTTTACACTAAATAACTGTGTAGACGTGTGTATGTATAAGTAGAAATATGATTTTAACATTTTGTTATTAAATTAAGTTGGTCAAATATTTGTTCCAAAAATCTGCTTCAGAATTCAGATGTCAGAATTCACTCAGAAGCACCCTAATACATAAAAACTCAAACGTCAAACCAAATTTCGTGCTGCAAAAGGCAAATTAGCTTTATTAGATTACTATTCACCAATACAGATATACATATAAAGCGTTAAAATTGAGTGGAAGTCATTTAATCTGTTTCATTCGGTTTCAGAATGAGTGAAACCAATAGAAAGTTAAAAGTTTTTGGGCCCTATTGCCCCAAATTGCATGAATACCGCCATTAACTTAAATGATGCATGTTTTCTAAATTATTTTCTTTTTAATTAAAACTGAAGATAAACAAGTGAAAAAGGCATTTATGCGGACTTACATTACTTGCGCTAGCTGTCATCTACTATATTCACTGATGACTAAAAGGGGACCTGATTGCGTAAAAGAAAAACGATGGACAGAGTGACTTTGATCATTGATTTCCCAATTTGTTTCCTCAAATGTAGTTACTGGTAAGCCATAATTTGGGTGAATTTCTCTGAATCGGAGGATTTTCGCTTCAAAGTATTCTTCCGAAGAGCAAGAATTCTCCGATTCAGATGAAATCGGAGAATTCTCCACTCCGACGAATACCTCGTTAAAGCCGATTATCTATAATTCGGGCATACATTATTTTTTGAAAACTATGTCAAAAAAAACTTTTTTCTCGAAAACTATCTTACAGAGGAGTTTTTTGGCAGAAACTTTCATAATATATATAAACTTTGTCTGCAAACAATTTCAATAACATTTTCAGTTTTCTAGTTTTTTGTAAAAAAACGACAATTTCGTCATATTACGTTTTTTTGTAATAACTATATCTTCCGAGTGATCAATCGGAGGAAAAGAGCGTGAAAACCTTATTTGTAGAAAATCTACCTACAAGTTTTGCCTGAAATACTTTTCAATAGCTTCTACCGTTAAAAAGTTATATGCGAGATAACAATATTTTTGACATTTGACCTTGAATTACTTTTGATACGATTTGTCAAAGAACTTTGGTGTGCGAATTTCTTAGACAAAAATGAATGTAATTGCATTTAAAAATCTTCATTTAAATTTTTTCGGCAGGTTGGTCTCATTTTTTTTTTGTACATTAACTCATATTCTGAAAATTCGATCTGACCATCAAGGACGTATGGAAGGGGGGTGCTTGCCCCCTTTCTTTTTTGTATTCTCATACATTTTTTTATTTGTATTCTATAAAATGCATTATTATTCGTTCTTGAATGCGTATGCCCCCGGTGACCATGCATGTAAACATACTACTACTGATAATTTAATTTGTAATAAATTATTTTTAGGAAAAAATAGCTTAGCATACATTCTGCAAAATGCGTTAAGGAATTTAGCCCTAATTTTGAAAGGAAAACATTTTTTTGCCTAAATTTTTTTACATTTGTGTTTTAATGTTTTTTTTTTAAAAAAAATATGTAACACACTTAATAAATAATGAAAATTTTAAATCATAGTTACAAAACAAAATGTATTATTTTAACCACCGAAAAGCAAATGTTCCTTCATTCCTCTTATAATGTAATAATTACTCTATTTAAGTGTATATTATGGGAAGTCTTAACAATACAAAAAATATTTCTAATTTCAATTTGTTTTTGTTCACTTCCATGCACAGTTATAGTAATAGTTTTTTTATTTATAGATTATTTATTTGTATATGATTATGTTCTGGAAGTGCATCAATTTGAATCCAAGCTCAGTTCATTCGAAAAAAACGGGTGGTTTAATTATTTATTTGTTCCTTTTAGTTTGTTCTTTTAATTTTCTTGATGCTTACGATGCTCGAAAGAAAAAAACATGTTGATTGAAGAAAAGTTGAGACGATGTAGTAGTATTGAATATTGATTGGTGAAATGTTGAGAGTAGTATAAATAGAGAATTCGTTAAAAATATTTTTATTTTTAATTTTTAATGTTGATTGAAGATTGGTATCCTAGGCAGATGCTCCATGTCCAACTGTTTTATCTCCAAAATTAATAGAAACTCTATAATTATTTTATATTAGTTGCATCAAGAAATGGTTTCATATTAATTTTATTTTCGTTTGTATTATTTTATTCGTAAAATTTTCTATTCGCAACAAAGAAACCATTCAATAAATTCATTTATGATCAGTTGGTTTTCCGTGAGTGATTGTTACCGTGAAAAAAGGATGTTTCTATTTTTGTTTTTTTTTTTTATTTATTTACAAGCGCGATGAAAGAAAAACTTCAACAACTAGTTCAAAATCAAATTTATTTAAAGAATAAAAAAAAAACATTCTCGATTTTTTTTGGTTGATTATATCATAGTTTTTATTTAGATTTTTCTATTTTTTTTATACATTTTTTTTTGTTCATTTTCTCTTTCAAATTTTTATCGATTTTTTGTTTGCTAAATATTCCCCTTTTAACTTAGTTTTTTTTTTAAATATAAATTTAAGTTTTGTTTTGTTTAAAATTTTATTATAATATATTTTTTTTTTTTAAGTACAAAAAAATCTGTAAATATATTATATTTGTTGTCTCATTTATTTGTTAAATTTAATTTTTTTTGTTTATTTTTGTTCGGCTATTATAACTGATCCAATTTGTTTTGTTTCGAGTGTCTGCTGTCTTTAATATTTTTGTTTTTTTTTTTATTTTGTAAATATATAAATTTTTATTTGTGATATTTTGAATACGATTTATGATGATAATAATCAAATTCTCTCGTCTACTAATTCATTCCTGTGTTTAATTATGATGTTTATTTTTCTTTTTAATATATATAATGTTAAAACATGTATATATATAACCTATTTATAATTTAGCTTTTTTTTTGTTGAGAAATATAGTATTTTTATATATATAATATATTGTATAATTATTTCCGTTTTTTGGTATTAAATTTAGTATGTTAAGTATAACACATGAAAATTGCGAAAAACATTGCTTCTTTTTTTTTTAAATTAGAGCTTGGAGTTTTTTGTTTTTATTGATTCTTTTAATAATTAGGGATCAAGGTTCTATAAATTGAGAACTAGATTTATGTAACCTTTATTGTTTTACAGCAATACAAAAACAAAATTTACGTGAATGATTTTGAAACTTAAAATTGTGTATATAATCAAAAAAAAAAATAAATTAAGTCTAGAATAACAAAATTCGTAAATACTTTTAAATACCTACTGCGATAATCACTTATCAATTGATACATTTTTTAAAGTCAATAGGTTAATATGATTACCATTGATAAAAAACGATAAATACATATTATTAAAAGTTTTGTCAGTAAATTAGGTCTTAAAACACCAAATTTCAATAAATTTATCAATTTATTATCATTGATAAATCAACAATCGGAACTATTGCCATTAATGGAACAAACGAAATAATATAAGAATTTATTGTTTATCTTTTGTTATTTTTGGAGTTAAAAACAAGTAATTGTTAAAAATGCAAAGAAAGAAAGCTTTATTATAAATGCAATCCACTATATTAAAGTCATGTCTTCTCTTTAGTCATATTCAGTAGATTGTAGCCTGGTTCTGTTCCCAACTTGAAACAATTGTGGAATGTTTTTCAGAAAAGAGAGCGATCACGACAGAGTGGATACTCACTTGAAAACGAGAAGTCAATTTTTTTTCTTAGAATCGTCCGAAGTGTAATTTTTTTGCCGACAAAACTGTTTCAGAAGGCTTCGGATTGCTTCCGGACGTCCAATCGAAGTTTTGATATTCTTCGGATTGTGAACTAATTGTAAATTGAAGGGCACTTTTATAAATCTTCAGAAGAATTTTGTTTCCTGAAAATATTCACCCCCATTGTTGATTGTCAACTACTAATTGATATAATTGATAAATATTTAAATTCGTTACTTTAAGACCTTATTAATTGAGAAGTTGACACACTTCTCAATCATGTTTATCATTTTTATTTCAATTTACAACAAGTATCAATTGAATAATAAACAATCGTTTTTAAAATTTCAATCAATGAAAATAGTTGACAATCCCATAGGGATTACTTTGTTCTCCCGAAAGGAAAGTTATAGTCGATAGAAATTTTTATGATTTATGATGGTCAAAAGTCAATTAATGGATTGGCTGTCAATTAATGTATCAAAATATATTAGGTTTGGACCAGAGATTAAGTGGTAAATGTCTTCGAACCACACCAGCGGTCAGCGCCGTATATGGTTCCACCTTTCTTTTTTGGCACTCGATCAGCAAAATCTCTTTTGAGGCCCAAAAACAACTTTCCCACCAAACGGAGTGACATTGAACTTCTTCGGATGTTCTGTACCTTTTTTGTGCCATTGCAGGAACTAATTTTTCTCCCAGACTCATAATCCCATGCTTTGCCACTGTTCAGAGTTAAATTTTCACCTTCACTGTCACACCAGCCATTTTAATTGTCTCTTTAACTACAAGCCCATTAATAATCGCAATATAAAGATCTACATAACGCCTCGAACGGTGGTAATTAGTTCCAACATCACCCTCATAGAGAATATTTTGAACTTCCCTCGTTTGTATTTAACAGAATAGATTTCGGAAGAATACGAAATTCTTAAATAAGTTACGATGGTTTTAATCATCTATAAAATGAAACCTTGAACATTATTATTATTGCAAGCAAAGCAACGTCAAAACTCACGATTCATAAATGAAGCGAGAAATAAAACCAGTATTTTAAAGAGACTACAACAAATTTTGTGAGTGGGGTCATATCCAAAATCTGAGTATACAATTTTGTTAATGTAAGCGTCATGATTTCAAATTGGGATACCTAGCAGATTTTTACGCGGTAGGTACTCTATAGCTGTATTAAGAAGTTAAACAAAAAACTTAATAGTTTCAATATTCATCTGAGAAAGAAAATTTCTGGAGACCTCAATCTTGATAGAACTCAAGAAAAACGCTATTTAAGCGAACCATTTTTAGATAAATATCTGTTTGATTTGTTTTTTTTTTATATGAAAAAATGGATGTCCATTCATAAACGTTGCATTGCTTGTAAAATTATGCAGACTAAAATAATGTTTGAGAACATAATTTAAAGGTAATTCAATGCAATACAACTCATTTTTAAATAATTATGTAAACAATAATTTTATGTTTACATGAGTTATTAAGAAAAAAAAACAACCACTTTTTCAAGATGGCGGCTTCTCCCACCACTTTACTCTATCAGCCCAACAAATTGCGTTATCTTGATCACACAAATGTTCCAAACTAAGAAATTGATAAGTAAAACTGTTCTACATTGCTTTTACTCAACTGGAACCCATGTTGAACGTTTTGATCAATATAGTGTGCTTAATAAATAGGTATTCATGCGTTGAGGTATGTATACCTCAACGCTTTTTATTTCGTTGGATTTAAAAAAAATCAAGAAGAAAAGACGTTGGTTTGCGTTGGACTATTTTCACTGTGAATCACTGTATTTCATTTCCACTTAACTCGATTACTAAACTTCAATAACAACAAAATTTAGTTAAATAAAAACAAAAAATACAAGCGATTTAATTTTTAAAAAATTTTTAAAACGTCGTTCCACGAAGTGGATACAAAATACTCAGTAGTGCTAACCTAAATTATTTGTTTAAATACAAAAAAGCCGACACCAATTTGTGTGATAAATAAAATAATTCTAACATAGTTTCAAAAAAAATAATTGCTATTCATGAATACTCGAAACACCAGATAAATACAGAAGCTTGTAGCAAAGCGAAAGATTATGAAAAACGGTATTAGTGCAAAATAACATTCTTTAGACAAAAAAAAAAAAAATGGCAATATTTGTTTTACATGGCAATATGTATCTACGGTTTACAAAACCATTGAGTAAGTACCTACATACAATTTTAAATTGGCAGTAATGGTCAATGCTTCGAAATTTATTTTGTACAGAGTCAAGAAGAACCATGAACTTGTATCCAATGCTACGCGCAACTGTCGCCTGCGAAACGAAAATAGAAAGAAAAAAAAATATCGGCATATGTATTAAGTTTTACTGTGAAGTTATTACTCAGAGGTATGTATTTTTTGATTGTTTATTTTAATAAGTTCATATTTGAGCGATAACTTAATAATTAAATAAATGATTTGCGTGATTGTATTTTCAAGAATAAAAGAATCAAGAATCAAGCTTCAGATCAATAAATTCTTAGTTTTGGAGGGACCGCTAGCTACGCAATAAAATTGTAAATCTCATAATAAGGAATTAAAAACAAATTTCTTGCCGGTGTGACTGATAATACTTGTGTAAAAGACTGGATTTTATATTGCTATGGCAAAGATGATGCGTTTTGTCGACGAAATATAGTTTTTTTTTTAATTTTTTCGGGTCCGTTAAATAGATCAAATTACCAAAAACCTAGTTTATACATAATGTGGTCAACAAAAGTCTACGTACGACGATTTTTGTTTATCGTCCTATAAAATCAAAAGTGTTTTATATCAAAATAATGATGCACTATTTTTGTTGAATTTTATTCTTATACTTTGCATATTCACAAAGTTCATTAATTATAATATTGAATTTTTCAAAGACTCCACACTGCAAAAAACGTAAAAAGCAGTGGTACCTAGACTCTTCCTGGCCACTGTAGATACCTGTGAAATTGCTGAAACAACTTCTTACACAATGTAAGAAAGAAAAACTAAAAACGGGGGTTATCCTTCGAAATTTGGGTACGTAAATGACGAGAGAATGTTTCCCTCGTACTTTATTGGTACCTACCGTTAGTAAAATTTCCAGCGAATTCATACCTACTTTTTTTGGTCCCCAGAAAATATTTTCAGGGGAGATTCACGACTGGATTCAGTGTGAACGTTACGTACGAGTACATTTATAAAAAAACGCCTTGTGTTATTCTAGTAACAATTCCAGAATAAGTAACTTACGTAGAACTAACGTGTAATTCCCGCCCTAATGAAAATAATATTTTATTTGTTGTTTTATGCGAACAGGAGGACGAGGCTGAAAATTATATAAGAATCATTGACCCTCCTAGATGAAACTAAATTACCAGCCAAAGGCAACGCTGAGTATTTATGCATTAACTTCAACCATCTACTGAGATTAATTCAACTATCGAGGGTTGTGCAGAAGAAAGCCAACTCTGCAATCCGCCAGTTATATCCCTTGATGAAAAGAAGAAATTGAATGAGCCAGCCAACTAATTAATATTCAAGCAGTCATCAGCACCAGCTTACCAGTGTGGTAGACTGGCAAGCTGTACACATTCTGAGGCTCTGCAGCAGATTTTTTTTTAAATCGACAGCGGCACAAATAATTCAGCAACCAAAGACTACGAATAACCTAAAATCTTTCCAAGACTTTTGTTTTCTACTTATATTGGGTAAACTTATGTCTCTTTCTATTTAAAACTAATTATATTGCGGATTTAGTCTTTTTTCTTGTCTGATGGAACATGAGTGAGAGTAAATATTTTTTACAAAAAAATTCAATATAATTGTTATTGTTATTCTCTCTATAAATTCAGCAAGAATTTGCAGAAAAGAGCAATTTACAAAAAACCTAAACTGTATTCATACCTCTTTTACTATTTAGAGCGAAATCCATAGTTGAAAATAAAAAAACACGCAGAATAATAAAGTTCAACTTTCTAGTGTAGTGATCAAATACAATCAGCTGACAGTTGACAAAAGAAACTTACCTTGATTTTAAGCGAGATTTTTCTTAAATAACTTTCCATTCGATTTTCCAATATAATTGACTTAATTAGAAGGTTTTTTTTCTTTTTGACAGCTGACCAATTCAAAGAACCGAATATTGACTAACTTTTTAGTAGGTTCCTGAAACTGTCCAATAATTAAACAAATTGAGTCGAACAGTAGAAATGAAAACGACCGACTTCGTATTCCATAATCAGGGGACCGACTATGTAATTCGATTCTACACTAAGAGCTTTCGAATATTGCAAAATCGCATGTCTGTTACATTGTAACAAACGAAAATTGAAAAGAACAGATGGGTTAGGTATATATTAATATTAGATTTGTCGTGTAACTTTCGACCAGATTCCAAAGTAGCATAGAGTTGCATAGTATGGCATTAGAGGCCTGTTTCTCATATACTGCAGCTACATGTACATTGTAGTAAATACATTGATGATTATGTAACATCATTACTGTTTTAAGTAAGCATTGTAGATATTATAATTGTACTGCATCAATGTAGCTGACTGAACATTGTGGAAAAATGTATGATCTTGTTTTGTTTTTACAGTGCTTGGACCACTAAAGGTGTTAAGCAACCATCAATATGCTACAATGTAGCTGATGTAGTAGATGAGAAACAGGACCCAGGTCTCTGATAGAGATAGTTTTATTAGACAATAAGAAAATTTACTAAAAAAAGTAAAAATATAATGTTTTCTTAAAAAAAAACAATGGATGATAAGATTTTGTTGATATTATTCAACCCTGATCGTTTAAGTTGTCAACACAATCATTTTCGTTTTCATTTTGCTGCACGATTTTTTTCTATTTAAATTTCCTCCTTATCGTTATCTACGTATTCTACAAGATGGAACCATAATCTCATTTTCGTTAAATTTAAAAAGAATGTGCTAACTTTGGTTAAGTTCTCAAAGCAACCTAAAAGATAGAACTACCAACTTTTAGCATTATTAGGAAGATGGGTCTGCGCATTTTGCAGGAATACAAAAAAAAATCTATTTTATGTAAACAGTAAATGTTTTCTTTTTTGTGGATTAAAGATGCAAAAATCACATATGAACTCAAGAGATTCTTACATTCGATAGGACTATTCACAAACCCATATCTATCACTCCATCCACTCAATATTATTGTTAGCATCATCCATCAGGGAGTGTTCCAATCAACAGAATCAAATCAAATCTAAGGTCACTACTAGGCATGGTAGGTTGAGCTCTAAATAAGAACATAATTTACGAGTATCTAGGGCCCGTATTACGAATTAGTATTACGAAACGAATGGCAAAAAAACGACAACCAAGGAAAACAATAGTCACGACTTCAACCGATTATGAATTACGAATTTATGAATTATGAATTTATTAATATTTTTCTTTCTCCAAATAGCAAAACCAAACCAAGACCGATACACAAACACAAAAAGTGCAAAGTAAAAAGTCGCATCTAAGTTAAGTCGAAAGCAGTCGTAAAAGAAAACGAATTTCGTTTTTTTCAAAAAAAGATTATTGTAAATCGTAAACGCAATTTTACGAAAACGAGGGATTTTGAACGATTATCGTAATTCGTAATACGGGCCCAGACTTCTACATAATTAAGAGAAGCATTGATTTACGCAAATTTCTGATTATATGCATTGCCAAAAGTATATGTATTTAGTTTAAATGATGTATAGTGTTTTTTTTTTTCAATTTGTATTTTTTATTATTATATTTTTTTTTTTTCGTTTCTTAACACTCCCTAACATTTTTTTTTTGTTTTTGTTGCTTGAATTTTCTTATTAATAATTTTATTATAGAATTAATATAATTATGCATCTTTATTAGTGAATTTATGCCACAAAATAAAACATTTTTTTTTCTTTCGATTCGACAGTGACAAAGTCACTTTGCATAATACAACAATTTTTTTTTTTTTTTTTTTTTTTAATTTTAGTAAATAATATTTTTTTTGTTGTTTTATTGTTTTATTATCTTTTTTATAAATTTATTACTTGCCATTTCTCTGCCACAGTTTCTTTGTTTGAGACTAAAAATACTTTTTAAATGCTAAATTCTAAAATTATGTTTACAATATGAATCTTTGCTTAGACATTTTCTGCATTTCCTTGCTTTTATTACTTTTATTTATTTATTACGCGTTATAAACAAATTATATTACTCTTACATATTTGGTATTTTTTTTTTCTTTATTTTTATTTTAATTTTGTTTTTTTTTTATTATAAATATTTTTTTACAAACTTAAAAATTTAATTTATTTAGGTAGTTTTTTTTTAAATATATATATATAAATCATATTACATTGTATTATAATAGCTCAGTATATATGTATGTATTAGCTTTTTTTATATATAATTATTTTATTGGAGCCATTGTGTGTTTTTTTTTTCAATTTATCGATAATGATGAACGATGTGTTAAGGCGATGAAATGTTCGTCTTTAAATGCATAATTTATTGAATTTTCTTATTCGTTTAATATAGCAAGTGTTCCTGTTTTTTTTTTTTTTTTTTGAATAAAATTATTATAATTTTTTTGTAAGACTTAATGCCATGTTATTATTTTGAATAAAATAATCCGATTTGTGTGTTTGTATTGTTATGTAAAAGAATATATTATATAAGAATATGTGTGTATTTAATCATTCACACATGAATTATATGTATGTATTATTATTTTTGCCTGACGTTCGATTAGTTTAAAATATTTTTTTATTTGTTTTTTGTTTAAATTTAATTAAATTTTTATGTATGGCTTTGAATAAATTCATAAAAAAAATATTCTATGAGTTTTTTTGTTTGTTGTTATGTATTTGAATGTATAAGACAAAAATGTAATGTTTTGACCGATATTTTTTTTAATATATATAAATTTTATATATAAGTATGTATGTATAAGTTTTATAATGGGATTTATGTATGTATATAAATATATTAACTTAGAGAGAAATTAGACCAAATGATGAGATTTTGAATCTGGTCCTGTTCCTGATGTCGCTGAAGTTGATGATGAACCTGAGGAAGCTGTTGATGATGATAACGATGATGTAATGCTACTATGTTCCCGAGGCACTACCGGTCATCGACGATCGTCTTAAGATTTGCACAACGAATTTGTTTTTTTTTTTTTTTAATTTAATGTAATTTATATGAAATAAATTAGGTTTTTTTTTTATTTTATTTTGATTTTATAGTGTTTTGCGTAGAGAATAAGAAAATAACAAATTGTAAATATTATTATTTAATTGATTTTTGTATATTAACAGAAAAACGAACAAAAAAAAAAAAACTATGTCTACTACAAAAAATATTTATTAAAAACTTAAACAAATATTTATCTACGATTTGAATTAAAATACAATACAAATTGAAAAAAAATATCAACTAAAAAAAAAAATATCAACTATAAAAAAAAAACTAAAATTATTATTGTAATAATTTTCAACTTTATTTTATTTCGATTCACTGTTTTGTTTTAATTTAATTTTTTTTCTTGGTAATTAACGATTGGAGGACAAGTCACCAAGCAACTAGTTTTTGTTTTTTTTTTACTTTTAAATCATAGTTACATATCTACATCGTTCATTTTATTACGTTTGTTTGTTTTCTAAATCTAGAAATCGGTGCAATAGTCTCAAATCAAATTGAAACAAAATCGTCTCACAATACACTAAGTAACGTTCAATTGTGGAAACAAATGAAAGGTAACGGCTCACGGGAAAGAACGATTAAAAATCCATTTCTGAAAAATTACTGTTTTCAATGGGGTAGGGTACTTTCGACAGTGGGGCACATTTGACTTGGCAATTCGTGGCGTCCACTATTTTTTATAATAAAATTACCTGACAAAAAAAATTAAATTGCGAGCTCATAATTCAACGGAATTTTTCTATTTCGGAGACCACAGTCATAATTAATTTACCGCTTTCGATTTTAAACTTTAAAATTTCTTTTTCTCAAGTAGTATTTACTTTTTATTTTCTTTGTAATCAATTTATTTGCCTTAAAACAAATCTCAACGTTTGTTATTTCCAATGAATTAGATTCATTAAAAATTGTTCAAATTCCAATTTAATTGTACAAAAAAAAAAAGCTTGGACTCGAAAAACTCGTCTTTATAATAGTTTTTGAGGTTTTCAACAGGGTGAGTCTTTGGAAAATCTTTTTGCAAAGTGAAGAAATGTTTGAGCTCATCAAATATGTTGAGGCATCTCTCCAAACACTTTTCGTTCTCCAATCATTTTTTTTATGACAAATTGATAGTTGTTCCAACTAAAGACACTAGAAAAAGACAATGTTTGTTTAAAAACCGGATCCCGTTCAAAAAGTTTTTTAAAATATCTTTGGATTTTGCAAAACCCATCGAAGTAACGAACGACCAAATCGTTTTATCTGTTTTAAGATACTTTATTAAGTGATTCATCGAAACAAATAACATATTCTTCAGACTTATTTACAGCTTCAAGGAGTTTATCGTGAAAGTAATGTGCGATGCCGTGATTGAAAACATAATATGAATATTTTGTCTTACATAAAATTGCCAAAAATTTTGCTGTCAGGAAAGATTTATCGAAATATATCCGACGACGAGTTCAAAATGATGATATCATTTGTTAAAAGTTTAATTAGTTACGCCCTATGAATTTGATATTGTATATTTATTTTATTGAGTTTCTGAGATGTGATCTTAACGAAGTGTTCGGTCAGGAAAAAGTTTCTTATGTTAAAATGCGAAAAAGAATTTCGGCGAATTAAAAAAAAAATGATACAGAAAAAAACTCCTGACCGCTTTCCAAATTCCCTAATTCCCTGGCTAAAAGATGCAGTCTAATTGTTAACGTCTTCCTTTTATAAAGTCAGTTAAAAAAATGATAACAATGTTGGGCACACTGTTCTCTTCTATTTAACGGTTCTCTTTCAATAGTCTAGACTAATTTTTCAATTTTAAAATGATCTGTAAGTTTGCTCATGCACGAGGTAAGCGATAATGTATTTTATGATAACAGAATTCAATGGCTGTTCAATTTTAGTGCTAGTAAAAATTATTAACATAAGATTTTTTTTTCGTCAATTTGCTTTTATAAATTTAGCAAAAAATTCTATTTTTCATAAAAACATAGGGTGGGCCACTAAGCCAAACGCACGTGGTGCACTTTTAACTTTTGGAGGTAGTTTTAAAAAGTATTCTTTATAAATTATCACGGTTGAAAAATGTCTTAGAAAATTATCAACTTCTTTATTAAGATTATTAAAGCTTCAAATGAAATAAAAACATAGATTAAATATGTGTTTTTAAAAAAGTTGTAGGGAATTCACAGAAAATGTGTCGAATCTTTCCCACCCTGCCATTTTTAAATTCTTAATATATGAATGTAGATATATGTACATATGTATTTTCTTATTTAAATATTTGTTTAAATAATTTGTTACTGCAGAATTGATAGTTATTTTTCTTGAGCCAAAAATAGCAGTTAAATTATTATATTTGAACAAAAACCATAAAATTCAATGATTCGGGTATAGAAAAATTTAAAAGGTGTACACTTTGAGCAAAAACTAATTTGATCGGTGATTTCGTGCAGAAAAAAAAATCGTTTAGATTTGCAGGGGTAAATCAAATTTTTGATTATAGAAACTTGAATTATTTGTTAAAAGTTGCTGACCCATTGGTAATATCTTTTAAAAATCTCTTACATTCTTAAAACATAATATTCAGTTTAGACCAGAAGAAAATTTAGCCCAAAATATTACAACTAAAAAATGAATGAGTCCATAAGAAAAAAGGAAAGTGCAAGCTTTTAGAGAGTCAAGACTATCAAACCGCAAAATTGCAGAAATACTAAGAAGATTCCACGGTGGAACTTTGAAAAACGTCTCGGGGTATAGGAAAACATGAAAAACAAAACTTAAGGTTAAATAGATGTTAGAGTTAGTTGTGAAACGTGTCATACGGAGAGCTGATCATTTGGGGCAGTGCAAGATATCTTAAACTATTCTCTAAAAAGGCACGCCTCCTTCTCTTCCGTAACCGACGACGCCTAAAATGTATGTCGGTATGTCGCTGCATTGCAAAAGGTCTTTCCATATATTTGTTTTTGTAACATTTTCTAAATTCTGACGTGGACAAGATAACGCGCCTATCCATAAAACTCGGGTATTCAAAGAGTGGATACAATTTCAAAATGTTTCCTTATTTGAGTGGCCCTCACACTCTTTTGGTATTTACTAGAGGTCTGATTTGTCTAGTATAAAGCTACATATTATATTATTATATTATTGTTGGTTTAAAAGGGGCGTTGCCCCTGTGTCCCAAGAAAATGCAACTTGAGTTTTTACAAAGAAGTGAATATATGCAAGTTGCTGGCAGCACTTAAGATCAATCATCCTATAGTTTACGAAAGAAATTATTGTAACATGATTTATAGTTTCGCATTTTTTGTTATAGAATCAATAATTTTGAACTCTTATCTAAGCCTATTACATATTTTGAAGAGTATTTAAAGTTTTTTTTTTCAATTTATTTAATTCTCCTAGTATAAAAAAAAATAGTTTTGCACAGGAACAACAACATATATGGACAAGAAGTATTCGAAAATATAATAACGATTCACAAATAGACAGGACAATAACTTTAAAACATACCTAAACTTCACATTCGGCTTACACACCCAATTTAAACTACTGAGAAGGAATCTCGTATGTTGGGGAGGGACAAAAAAAATCCGATACATCCTCAGATGGCGGACAGTATATGTAAAAGACACCTATAACATAGATTAATATATGAAATTAAGGCTTATTTTAAATGGATTTTATTATTTTTTTTAAATTGATGATGATAATAATGATTACATTATTTTGTTTGTTAAACCTCAAAAATAGAAGTTCAATTCGATAGTTAGCTTTACTACAAAATCCATCTTTCCTCATGTTTTGCAGCAAATGTCGATATATATCTTTTAAATATGCTGAACTGTAGAGTAATTCCGATGGATTTTGGTTTAAGCTTAAATAATAACCTGAGACCAAAGCTTTCCAAGCGAAAATAATTAAGAGTGTCTTGAGTTTTTGCAAATATTTAAAATAAATAAATCAACACTTAATACTTAAACCAAACATTATAAAAAATATACCAATCAATATAATATACAAGAAAAAAAAAATATAATAATAATAATAATTAAAAAGTCTTAAGGAGAAAAAAAAATATTCATTACTTGATATTATTTATAAACTTACCGTGACTCTGTTGTTCTTGATGTTGCTGTTGCGCCGCTGCCAACGCTGTCGCCGCTGCCACTGCTGCCGGTGATGATGCTGCTATACTACCGGCGGTATTTGTGCCTTCGTCCGTTGTTCGCTTAAAGAAATTATGTTGCAAGGCATAGTAAGGTGTGACACGTGTTTTTGGATCGAAATCCAACATTCGCAGGATCAAGTCTTTGAATTTTAAATAATCTGCAACCGAATGCCCAGGTTCATCCAATCTTCTGCCACCAGGACCGCCAGTTTCAACTCCAAGAATGTCATGTAGTTTCCTTGAGCCCGGCGGTTTGTACTTACGATGCACACTCTTTTTCAACACATACGTACCATCGGAGGTAGTTCTGTCGAAGAACTTTCGTGTCTTGTGCGCTTGATCTAGCAGATATTTAGGTGGCATACCTAAGACCTCAACAATTTTATTCATTTGATCCACCTCATTGCAGCCAGAGAATAATGGTTCACCAGTATGCATTTCAACCAATATGCAGCCCAGTGACCACATGTCAATGGCTAAATCATATGGTATTCCAAGCAATACTTCTGGCGATCGATAGAAACGTGATTGAATGTATTGGTATATCTTAAATGAAATGGCAATTAGTTATCTGAGAAACAAATGTGTATTATAAAAACTCACCCGCTGTCCCAATTGACAAGAACTACCAAAATCGACAATTTTAATTGCTGACCTTTTTGGATTGCAGAGTAAAATATTTTCGGGCTTAAGATCACAGTGTATTATATTCAGTCCTGGTGTACTCAAAAAGAGTAGAGCAGTGCACAGCTGTTGGGCGAATTTTCGCGTTAGATTTAATGAAACACCACGGAAATTTGTATTCCGTAATAGATCGTATAAATTATAGGATAGCAGTTCAAAAACCAGACACAAGTGATTGCGCCACATAAAATGTCGTTTTAGTTTAACTGAAAAATAAAAGAAACAAATTTTTATTAGCAAACATATTGAATTTACATACAAAAAAAATAGAATAAAAAATATGAAGTAAGGAACGCTTTCAGCACCAACCCAGCCCAAAAAAAAGAGAGACTGTGTGACATGTGCCAACTACAGGGCAATTAGCCTACTAAACGTCGAATTGGCTACATTGTGTTATCGCTTAAAAATGTTGTCAAGGATCTGATTGGCCCCTATCAGAGTGGTGTTAGGCCAAGCAAGTCAACCGTCGACCAAATGTTCACTTGTGTAGGATGACAATGAAGAAATGTCACTGCTCTATCAAATTCGGTAAAAACACCACTGCAGCGTTCAATGTTTAGAAAGTACGTACACTCCTCGTGCCATCTGTTGATACTAACTATCTACATGCCTTAACAGAATTGCAAAAGCTAAAATTGATTTGCTTAGATAACAAGGCCTAACCCGATCTGCAATAGCTGATTAAATTGACCGAAATTTTAATGTAGTTTATTCTTAATTGAAAAATAAAGATTCGTATGGAAAAAACACGAAGAGAGTAAGAAAACCGCAGCAACAGCTGAGAGACGAAACATTTTAAGGTGCGCATCAAATTCTTCTGATTCTGTGGCAAAAATAAAACAAAAAGTCTGCGAAAACGCAAGTCGCTAAACTGTTTTAAGAGTAATAAATAAATAATTCAAGCCGTCTTTTACAAATGAAACTTAAAAGAACCACCACTTGACAAGAAACGGAAAGCTATGCGATTAGAGTTTTCAAGACTTCATATGAGCTGCTGAAGCGAATGTTATAAAGAGGTTTTTTCAGACGAAAAAAAGTTTAACTTTCATTGAAAAAAGAAAAAAGGTTCATAAAGCACCATCATAGTCGTGAAGGAGATTTTATGATATGGGGAGCAGTCAGTTATTATGAAACTGCTGAGCTTGAGATCACATAAAAAATTACTGCAGTTGGGTATAAGGGAATTTTTGAAAGAAATTTTCCTAAATATTCTAACATATTTGGACCCATAAATTTGATCTTTCAACATGATAACGCGTCTTTTCACTCGGCGCGCATAATAAAACCAGGATAGACGAGCAAAATGTGCAGTTTCTTGAATAGATGCCGTACTCACTTGATCTAAACATCATTGAATATGTCTGGGGATGGTTAGTACGCAAAGTTTATGAAGATAGTCGTTAGTTTGAAGACAGAGAATCCTTAATTTCTGAAATTAAGTTAGTGTGGAGCGAAATTTCGTTGAACTACATTGAAAGGCTGTACGATTCCATGCCGGATCGAATTTACTAGGTGATAAAAAATAAAGCTGGAAGTACCCACTACTTAACAATGGGTTCTATAGAATAACAGTATGTAGTTTTATAAGTATAAGGATCCAGATTTCAAATTCGAAATTCTGGCAGGTTTCTTTCACGGCATTTATGATTTTCGGGAGGTTGAAAAATTCTGTAATTCCAATTCATCTTAGAAAGATTAGCTATCTAGAGACAGAACTGGCTGGAGAGGCGTGATGGTTGAGACCTTAGTCGACCATGGACTGATGGCGCCATCAAATGCAAAGTCAGTATGTTAGTAAAATATTAATGTTTTTTTTTAACAATATGTGACAAAACACACAATGGACTTAAATAAACAGAGTGTGGACGTGGAGTGTGCGTATATTCTAACAAATATGTAAAACGGAACACCTAACCGAGGCCCTCGTCAATTTCGGCGATGAGACCAACATCCAGTGAGTGGGATGAACCATATCCGGGGCGCGAAGGGTTAATGATAGCGGCCATTTCAATAGAAACAAATAGATGTCTTAAGATGGCTTCGCAGTTAGAAGAATTTTTGCAATAGTTACGATCATCCGCACAAGGCGAAATTTCTACTTTTTGAGATTTGATTATAAACCGCTACTCCTTTGTAAGAAGAATATGGCTTTATTAAGAAAAACTGCTAAGTTTGGAAAGGAGGACATAGTATTCATGACAACACTTTCTGAAACTGAAATGGGCTTATTGACTTCGTAGCAAAAAAGAACATCGTGTTTAGAAGTACTAGATTCCCTCGTTTCAAAATTTTCAAATTTACTTGGTGTCCAGCACGAGCGTACCTCTAAATCGACTAATATCGACTGAACAATTGTAATCCGCTCTAACATTTTTTAATTTTTTTTTCTTCTCGTCTTTATAGAAAAAATTAAGTAAAATACTTTGTTTTGAGGTAAAATTCATTTAAAAATCGGTTTTATGATTTTAAGATTTTTTTAATTTTTTTTTAAACTTCATTCAGAAGCAACTTTAGATCAAGTAAATACATGCGACCAAGTCGTCCATTTTATTTATTTAAGAATAGAAGCAGCTCATGCCAGTTCAGATTTTTCAATAAATTCAGTCACCATGTAAAAAAAAATTGGATTCACAAGAACAATACGAATTTTGGATAGAAACTTGAAGTACCCCCAACACTCAGGTGAAAATGTCTCTGTGATCACGATTTTTTAAACATTTTTTAACATATTCGTATTAAACAAAAACATGAATACAATCAACTTACCTATATAATATTTGTTTTCTGCATCGGCTCGATTCATCATCTCAAGCAGTTTAACTTCTATTTGTGCCTGATTTAGGAACGGTTTTTTATTCTTAATAATCTTAATCGCCACATGACACTGTTCTTCGTGGTCATATGCCTTAACCACTTGTCCAAAACTGCCTTTGCCTAAAAATAGAATTTTTTATAAATCAATAAATTCCACCAAAATATGTAAAAAAAAAACTATATCTAATTTTACAAAAAACAATCTACTTCAACAACTTCAATGTTGTATTTCCAAATTATAACAAGTAGGATGTAGTTGTTGTTCGAGAATATATACTAAGGAGAGCGAAGGTGTGGTGGAATGGAGGGAGGTTATATACAGCAACATCGAAGAGCTTGCTGTTTAACTATTATATCATAAATGCTGAGTATGTCGTTATATTAAAATGAAGAAAAAGCTGATGGCACGAGGGCGGCATCAGCGGAATATTGCAAATTGCTGTGGACAATTATCTCTAAACACTCACCGACCATGAACGAAAGGGAAGAAAACGGCACGTACCAGGACCTTCATATTTAATGCAATGAGAGGAGTTCTACTTTACGACAGATGGTGACTCTTAGCTCTTGAGAAGTTTTTTTTTTTTTTATAAAGTAGGCGGAGGAGATGACACGGTATATGGCAACGATGAGGAAGTGACGACAGTGTAGGCAGCAGGCAGAGAAGCGACTAAGCACAGACAAATTGTTATGACCTCATTAGGCGAAAATAATAATTCCTTCTGATCATTCTTAGACATTAGTGTTTGAAAAGAGGTGTCGAATAGTGTATTTCTTGTATTTTGTTGTTGTTTTTGTTTCTTTTAATTATAGAAACAATTTGAATTTGATTTAAATACATGTTGTACTTGAAACTGCACTACTAGGTCAACATCAGGTTGGTCTTATTGTTACCAATGGTTACCTTCGGACTGTAAATCCTCGGATTTGTAAACAAAAAGGAAAAAAATGGCAAAAAAAACTAGCAGTTTTCGAAAAGTTTAAACAGCATCAATTGATAGTTGTTTTATTTAATTTGTAAGCGTATCAATAGGTTATATGAATAAAGATTTTTAGTGTAGTTCTTGTAAAAATTGGCAGAAACAAAATCAGATGTAAAAGGGTTGCCAAACGTCAGAAAATTACAAAAATTAAAAACAACATAACAACACAGATACAAGGTTGAAAAGCGTTGTCATTATAGCCTTAACTAACATTATTAAGAAACGAGATCGACAAAAGCGTGAGTTGATTAATAGAGTTGCCAGAGTCATCAAACCTATTTTTTTTTTTTATTTAATATAAATAAAACCTGATAAGTTATCAAGCTGGGACAACAATTACAGACGTCAACATACCAAAAAACGTTGAAACTTTAAAAAAAAATTACCGTACAAAGGTAAAAAGATGAAAATTGGTACCATAATAGACTATATAAGCTTTTTGATTAGGAAAAATCGGCAGAAATGTAAATTGAGTTAAGGGTTGCCAGATGGTGCAGGGCCGTCGATTCTGAATATTTGTCCTTGCACCTTATGACGTTGATTTTTTTTCGTCGCTAGCTCTCCAACTACAAGTACGTGGCTGAAGAGTAAGTCAGCTATAGATCGGAAACGTTTAACAAGGGTAATGTGTACGGACGAAAATGCCATTTTGTAGTGAACAAAATTATTGGTTTGCGGAGAAAATAAAGAGATTCATACAAAATAGCTTTGAAGAGCTTGCGGATGAATAGAAGAGTTAACTATTTTTTTTTGTGAATTAGAAAGCTAAAGGGATTTTTCTTAGGAATAGGAAGACTGTTTGTGATAGGGAGCAGCAAACAAAAATTGGTGACAGGTTTACAGAGAATTTGAACCCATTTCTTAAAAATAAAAAATAGCTGAACTTTCATCACGACCAGGGAAAAAGTCATTTTTCTCACTGAATTCTCACTTGAAGTCTAATTTGAGAAGAAACTATTGAAGAATGCGGAAGATATGATTGAAATCTACAAAATATAAGGTCCATATTGAGTACGCTGTTAATGACTGAAAATTGCTAGATTTTGTGAAAGTTTTGATGATCAAGTACAGAAAAATTGGCAAAACCTTTTCAGAAGTAATACCTACACACGAGTGCTCGAGTTCCTTATATTGTAGAGATTTCGTAACTTTTTTGCGTACCACGCTTATATTTGATAATAAATAATTTATAAAAAGTATATTAAATGTAGAAAAGAGATTTATTTGTAGAGATTATTAATTTTTTAAGTAGGTAAGTAATAGGAGTTTTGGATAAAGGAAGTTGTTCAAAAGGAGTTTCGAAAGAAATTTGTCAACATTTATGTCACGATAATTCACGATACCAAACCGAAAAGGAAAAAAAAACGACTGAAAATGAAATACTTACATATATTTTGATAAAAAAAATGTATCATTTATTATTCACGAAATCAAAATTAAATAAACTAATACGAGTAAATGAGGGGAATCTTACCGATTAACGAATCAATTTCATATCGATCTAAGAACTTTTCTCCGTTTTTTATTATATAATCATGATTATCGTCGTCATAGCCGTCATTGTATAGTTTACGTTCTTTTTTATTTGAAGAATCGTCCTCGCCTTGGGTTTGTTGAGCTCGTCTTTTCTTTTTCGCATAATACACCTGAAATAATAAAAAGATTATTTTATTTAACGTTTGTTTAATTGAAAATATCATAGATAATAATGTTTTTTTTTCTGGGCATGTTCATATAAGCATATCTCAAAAACGTGACGTTCTAGGGTAGTTTTAACTTCAGATTCGAATTCAGCAGGCCAAAATTATGACAATTATATTTTGGTTTGTAGGCCATTTTCGTCGCAGAGCAGTGAAATCATTTTTATGTAATGATGAGTATATTTTGGGACAAGAAGTAAAATATTAGCATTCACATTAGTATCACACGATTTGTCATACAAAATCATTTGTGTATATTTGTAATATTACAATCCCATGTGTATCAAAGTTCGGATGACACCAACTGACATACAAATTGTGTTTGTATATTATTTGCTATCTTTCAATTTGTGGTTCAGATTGTTTTGTGCATTTTTATGACAAAAAAAAAACACAAATATCTACACAAATTTTGATGTTTACACAAATCGTGTGATACTAATTTTAACCTCTTAAAGATAATGTGGTATATCAATAGAAATCTTTTATAAAGATTTAAATTATTTTGAAAAATAGCATCAGAAGGCTCCATCAAATATTTGGATGAAAGGGTGTTTTTTTGTTGTTGTTGTGGGACTGGGGGAGGTATGGAAGTAAACACCTTGTAGGAAAATGGGTACACTACAGTTATGAAACTTTGTAAGAATCATCTATTTAACATGGAAACTAATAATAAAAAGTATTAATTAAAATTTCTAAGGTGAAAGGGTGTATTTTTAGGCGGAAAGTACCTACTTATTTACTAAAAATTTATGATTTAAATAATATGGCGACTTTTGCTTCTTAGTTTCTATTAAGGAGGATTTAGGGGTCTTTGGAACCGTTATAGAGAGTAACACTCTGCGTTAATACTACTGAAAAAATTCATGAACAATTTTTTTTAACCTTATCGATAAAATTTTTTATCTTTTTAGGACTAGTAAAGATATGGGTAAAGATTTGAAAAAAAATGAATTCTTAAATTTTGAGATTGAAAATTGTGCTATTAAAAAACCATCGATTTTTGTTCTATTCGGTCGACTGATGCTCGGGCACAAGTGCGATAACTTTTCAAATTGCAGAAGGAATATAAATGAGAGAAGCTCATTTCAAGAGGGACTTTAAAAATGTTTTTTTTAAACACTAGAAGAAAGCTATATAGAAAAATTTAGCTTTTCGCTATTTTTTTCAGAATTTTTACTGATTTTGAAATCAGTTTTGTTACAGGCATTAAAACGAATGGCTGTAAGCTTGTTCACTTTTAGAACAATAATTCGATCAAGATTAAAAAAAAAAAATTAATTTTCTTAGTTTTACTAGGCCTAGTTGGACAAAATGTGCCACATTATATTCTTTAACAACATTTTATATAAGAAGTTTAAAAATTCTAACAATATGAACAAGTACGTGCGACTTAGTCGTGTGTCTTGTTAAGTAAATCTTTCACGCCCAAAAACAGGCAGTGGTTTTTCTTTTTGGCAGGTATTTTTCTCTTTCAAATTTTACCCAACAATCCGACTACCTATCGACTTTTGTTCGACTTTAGTCTTTTGATTAACAAATTATATCAGTTTCGTTGAAGCTAGCAGTTGTTCTTAACTTATATTAGTTTTCACACTTAGTTCATTGAGAAAAAACTAACTATCTTAGGATTCTTTAGGATGTTTAAAAATCCATACATACATAATATGGCTAACAACCACGACTATAATTTATTATTATGTTTTATAAGTATAAGTATAGGTGTTGGTTGCATATAAAAAAAGAGCCACACACAAGCAAGGGCAACGTTCTGTTCGGAGCTGCCTCTAATACCAAAATACAGTTAGAGAATGAGAAAATCGATAAATATACCCACAAACACACGCGAATAAAAGTTGTTGGACTGGTAAAATATTTGCAATGATGGTAGTATGTTGTAGGGCTGTAGCTGTAGCTTATGCCAGAGAGTCTACTTAGGTAAGAGTAGTAACCCATCGAAGAAGAATCAACAGTAAAAACAAAAAAAAGGACGAAAGGATACACCATCATCGTGGCTTTATAAGCATCCAACTGACAGCAGTCGCAGCTCATAGCCAAAGGTATTAGTAGGACTCGGGGAAGCTTGGTTAAATTCAGGGAGAAAATACAATAACAACTTTGCAGGTTGCTGCTGCTGCATTGGTGAGGAAGAGAGAACTGAAATTTGCTAAAAGATGAAAAATGAGAAAAAGCGAAAGTACAGGGATGTTCAAGATAGATTTATGAATGAAAATCAAAACTAGGAACTCCATATGGATGTGTGTTGTGGCTACGACTACGAATAGGCTGGAACCTAACAACAATAGGATACTAAAAATATTCAAAACTGAGAGAATGTTGGTTGCATGCTGCCAAGGCTGGCTAGGCTAGATATGTATTGGTAGAAATTAACTAAGCTAATCTGTACAGCAGTTTACAATTATTATCCAAGACTTTTGATCATTTATTAATTTGATTTGAATTTGAAAAATAGCTAAACGTTTGAAATCGTCCATTTTAGAACGTTTTTTTTTTTAATTTTTTTTAAACACAAATTTGATGCAATTACTTAATAAATTCATCGTCAATTTACTGAAGATTGGATGAACGATAAACCTATTGATTAAATTGTTTGACGAAGCCACTTGCCGGCATCGTGGAAAGCTTTTATTTCATCAAAATTGGATGAAAAAAGGGCGTGGCTTCGAAAAATTCAGATAAATGATTTAAATTTACTTACCCCCAGTTTAACAGTAAACGTTTAAACAATGAAGAAAATTCAGTTGACTCAAAGAAAAAACTCACTTTGCATATGAAACACTTTGCGAATGGGTGAACGAAAAACTAGCGATTGTTTTCGGAATTCTTTCCTTGATACCATAAGGTAAGGTTTTTTTTTAATACAAACGTATCATAAACAAATCTAATCACAAGGGCAGACAAATCTCTACATTACCTCCTAACCTAGGAGAGTTTTATAAATCTTCGTTTACACTGTACATACGTACGCTCTTATTCGTGGACAACAACCTTTCTTGATCCTGTTACCATGTGTGGTGACTGACGTAACTTCTTCAATGGTTATTACTTCCTTTATATTTATTATTATTGTTAATGAGGTAAATCTAATAATAATAGATTTTTTTGACATGTTCCATGAAGTATACTGCAATTGTAACAGATTTCATTAGCTGTGTTCTTTTGGAGGTCACTAAAACTCATGTGCTAGAAGTTTTTAATGGAACTCACATTAAACAAATCAATGGAAATTTTATCTCCTTTTTTGCATCAAAGAATATGTAGCGAAAAAAGTAGTACTAGATGTGTACAGTTTACCACATCCGTAGAAAAGCTTCCTTTTCTAGCTCTGAAGACTTTTTTACAGTGTTTACCGTTTTAACCGTGTTCGCAGTAAAAACTTTTCATTTTGGAAAGAATTCAATTTGATATCACATTACGTCACTATCAAAGAAATATAGTATCCAGTTAAGAAAATCTATTTTTGAATTAAAATGTTTTTTTTTTCGTTGGCTAGGCCTAAATTTTAATAAATAATAAGACTATGTGACTCTAATTTATGGTGCATTTTGGTCTATGCAACCAAAACAAATGTAATCTATTTTGGAGTGCTGTTGACATACTGGACTGGGGCAGCACATGTAGAACAAAATAAGCAGGTCTAACGACGTACTTTTTGGAATAAGTAGCATTACTAAACACACAAAAGAGCGCTATTTATCTTTACTAATACTGGCTAGTTGCTTAACTCCTTAAGTTGTCAGCCACTAGTGTTTGGCCAGTTTTTATATATCGGTTTGTTGGTTGAAGTAGCACATTTTTTCCCTGATTCACTTTACTTTCCTCTAAGGAATATTTGGTTTTCAAATCGAATATAACCATCATCGGACAATGCTAAACGTCTGTAGGAAATAGCTGCTCGAAATATCCTGGGAGCATCACAAGTGCGATGAATATTGCATGTTGAAGTACCAACCAAAAGTATTCCAATGAAAGCATCGATCACACCGTGCGAAACTCTTGGTATTGAGCCGGGAGGTTCATCATTGCATTTGTTAGTTGCATATCTCGCATACTGATTCTTCTCCGTAATTATGACGAAAGAAATATAGAATGTAAACATTTCTTCGAAAGAATCAAATCAATAGGAGTAACCTATGTTTTTTTTAGTCCAACTCATGTAACCATTACATTCTGTTGACGCAAAATAAAAACTTTTTGCCATCTTTACCATAGAAACCGCTTCCAGTTGTTCTTTGTTGCTGATCTTCAGCTAGTTCTTCATCCAAGTCTTCTTCTTCGTCACTATCACGCAATAATAATACAGAAATCATGCTTTTTCATTCATACATCTGTAGCTTGGTATCAGTATAACATTTGGAAATTTGTACACACAGGTATGTATGTAGGTACATAAATTGACTTCAAATATTTATATAATTTGATAATGTGTTACAAAATGCCTATATTTTTGCACAAATCTTTATTTTGAAATTATATAGGCGTCCAGCTAGGCACATGTCGTCCGCGGAAAGACAAATTGTTCTACCTCCATGGGATTTACTAAGAACTTCGAACAATTTTGTTTCCGCCGACGATGAGTCGGTTTAAGGGTGTATTTTTTTTAAAGCTTTATAACACCCATTTGAATTTATTTTTACTTTTTCATGTTCTTAATCGAAATCTAGTAAATTTTTAGTCAATTACTTTGATACACAAGTCCCTAGTCAAACTATGTCTGGCCAGACCCGGGTGTCGGACGGAGGGTTAAAAATTGGCTCTGTCGTATTTCTTACTTTGCTCTCTAAGGCGTTTTTTTTTTTTCATAACAGGATGAAAAGTCGGTTTGTTTTTACGTGAATTTGAAATTTAATAATAAATTATAAAAAAAAAACTAATAAGTATATATTAACAGAACCATATTGTGTTTAATTTTCCATAATGGGAACATAATAGAAGTAGATACTTAGTTATACCATATGCTGGTTAAATTCCAGAAGATCAGAATTCTCTGTAGACCTGGGCTTCTTTAGTGGCGAAACAGATGACCCTTATAAAAAAATAAATGGAGATGTATAGACAGAAGATTCGACCTTAACCTCAAAACGTAAGATTGCCGTCTGTAAAAAGTATGGTTACATTGTTGGAATTTCGTCAATTTGCATTTCTCTTTTTGAATCTTAAAATTTGTATTGACTAACTAACTTTAAAAACACAAAATATTAAACATGAGTTAATGAGTGAAGTCACTATAAATCACTTACCATAACGCAAATCTATAGTTATAAAACTCCATGGTTTAGCGTTTTTCATTTTTATTTAACAAAAAAAAAAAAAAAAACAATAATCATAAAAAGAACCAAACATCCTATCAACATCCTTGTCTCATAAAGAATTCATGGCACGTCTTTTTCCGACATTTATTACATTCCAGACACTTTCAGATCCTTTGCTTCACAGAAGAAAAAAAAAAAACTTTCACCCCCGCATCAATATAACAAATACACACCCCTTGTGTTTCACATTATTATTCCATTCTTAAACAAAAAAAAAGACATACAAAAAAAAAAAGAAAGTTAAAAAGGATGAAAATAGAACTAAGCGCGAAGCCAACGACATTCCTCGTCCTTCGAAACAAAGAAAAGTTAAAAAAAAAAATTAAAACAAAAAGTCAAGTCAAAAAAATTCGCACAAACGATAATTGTTGCCTAAGAATTAAATTAATAAAAATAAGAAAATAAAAAAAATTAAAAGAATTTATACAGAAAATACAAGTTAGCCAAGGCCAAGTCATTGACGTTGTCGTCGTTGTCGTATTTCTTCGATTCCACTCGCACTTGTAGTTTAGTTCCAAGAAGAAATAAAAATTGAAATAGTTTTCATTAAAGTTTTATCATCGCCCTTAGAATACAGAGACACACATACACACACAACGACACACAATTGAGATGCTCTTCTCAAGTTGTTGCTATGCGCCAACGAGTTTGTTGGCCCGAACATTTTTTGGGAATGCCTAGAGGAATTCCTGATTCATCCATAATACAATCCCCATTCTTTCTTATTTTTTTTTAATTCTGGTGTTCCTACTTACTTATAAGGTGGGTGATTTTTTTTGTCCATGTGCTTTTTGGTGAGATAGTGGGGACGCCAATCGATGTGGTAAAATAGAAAATGTAGGTACAGTGGTACATAGTAATGAGCATATAATTTTATTTAAACTTGGTAAAAAGTATATCAACATATGTAATTAAAAGCACTTCTCTCAATTTCTCCCTACTATTTTTCAAATAAATTTATCTCAATTCCTATTGGTACTACATAAGCCGTGTTTAATTGGTTGTTGGGTAAGCAGCGAAGTTAAACTTTCTATGGAAAACAAAAACAAAACGAATACTGCCGAAAAAGACAGTAAAAATCAAGATTGCGATGGTGGCTATAGAGCTTTGAAATATTGAAATGAAGAGGGCGCAGAGTTGTATTGAAGAAATAATTTTTCTTTTTTTGAAGGTTGGCAGTTTCATGTGCGAAGGATGCGTTCGTTGATTTTTGTATTTAATGAAACACTTTTTGACTAGAAAAAAATTAAATAACGAACTCTAAATTTGATTTAATCAAGAAGTCAATTTTTATCTTTACCATCGCGCAGAATAAAAAAAAAATCTACTTATTCGTTTGGTATAAGCATATAAAGCAGTAAAATTTAAATGCAATATTGCATGTTGAAAAAAAAATACTTTGCAACCCCTCCGCTTCAGAAAAAACACCAATGTTTTTTTTATTGTGCCAGTTGTGTACAATAAGTACAACTACTAGCTCTATAATTTAATATAGAAAGAAATGCATTTCCAAAGTCGACCAGTATAGGAAGCGGTGTGTTGATAAGGAGATTAAATAAGTTTATTAGACCTTCATTTTCAAATGTCAATAAAATGACCTGGAAAATCCACACTGAAATAAGCATTCTGTTACATTTGGTAATCTGCAATGGATTCTAAAGCTTAATAATTTAACAATACACTCCGGAACGATGAATTCTTAAAACGAGATTTTAAAAATGTAAGCATTTCTGACTTTTACGCATATTTTATGACAAGGCCACATTGTTGACTTTTACTTGGCAATTTTTTTCAAAGCACTCAGAGTCTCTAAAATAGTTGAATCGATGAGTGTAAGAATAGTATAAGCCCAAAAATTTTAGTGAAAAAACAAATATAAGTGAGTTTTACAGAAAAAAATCATAATTTTTTTTTTTTTAAATATTGTATAATTTGAAGGATAGTTTTTCTATAAAACTCTTTAATATTTATTTGTTCTTAAAACTATAAGAAATTGGTCTTGAACTGTTCTTCCACTCATCGATTCAGTTATACAGGATGTCCCAAAAGTTAACGTCGAAACGAAAACGGGTGGTGGGTTATTCCAGGTTCCAAAACAACAAAAAAAAAAATTGAGAAAAATTAAGATTTGTGATCACGGCAATTGAAAGACCGTCACATGGTGACCTTTTTTTCTGTTTTTTCGAATGCCCAAAATACATGGACTGATTTTTTTTATTATTTTTCTGATAATTGTCACCACCTACCCTATCACCCTTTTTCGTTTCGACTTTGACTTTTGGGACCCCCTTTTCTATTCTTGCGGTTAGATTTATCAAAATCATAGAAAGCTTCAATTTGGTCTATTTCCTCCTTAGCCACTAAATTTTTTTTAGGCATAACTGCGGATTTCATAAGGTAATGTCCTGAACTAATGCCGACTACCCGATCTATGTAGTTGAACATTCTCATTCGAACTTTACGAATAAGGTATTAAATGAAAACGGATACAACAAGCAATAAATCTAAACAGAATTTACTGAATTTTAATTTTCTATTTGTCAAATACCCAATATGGAGTCGAAGATAACAAAACAGGGTGCGTCTAATACAAACGGCGGATGGAAAAAAAAAAAAAATACAGTCGAATTGATAACCTCCTCTTTTTTTGAAGTCTTTTAAAAAACATCTTAAAAATTACCAAATCTTTTGGTTTTAATGTTTGTAATTATTCCCAAAATTCTGTTGGAAATAAACCAAAAATTCCACTAAAATATGAGGCCTCATAATTAATATTTAGTACTCGCTCTCAGCCATGTATAATACGCGTAAACTTCCTTTTATAGGAAATCTAATATACTATAACTCTATCATTCACATTTTTCCTGTAGCTGGAACTATTTCTGCAAAGCAAAAAAATTCTCCGACCACTTTTTGAATTTCCTCATTTCCCCCGACTTTCCGATTTAGCGGACACAGTTGATAAGTTTTGGGGAATTACATAAGATCACCTTAATGATTTTTTTTTATACATAGATTAGAAATAATTGTTGAAATTATACTCGTATTAAGAAATCAGTCTTGTTTTTTGTTTTTGTTGTTGTTGTTGTCAACACAAGCTACAAAGAAATTTCTTTAATAAAAAATACTTTTTGTTGGCACAACTGTGTTTATAATTTACCACTATATTTGCATATTATAAATTCCTCAGGATACATCCAACTAACCTAACCGCAAATATATACGTCACACGATTGAAGCGCAGCGCACAACAAAGGAACAGCAACAGCAAAGAAATCACACAAGAAGATCACGTTGAAGATGAAGTAGCAAATATGTAAGAATAGAAGTTCACAGGGAACAGGAATGTCGGGATAAGAAGACCGACCAAAATGTTAGATTTTTTTTTCCACTTCTCGTCTTCCTCCTTCTATAAAATATCTTTTAATGGAGAATAATTGCAATATTGGGGCCGCCAGACAGGCAGATATGCAAGCACTCTACTAGCAAAGTGGGTGAAAGAGGCAAAATTGTAGAGCTGGAACTGGCAGACACTAATGCGCACTCACTATCCGTGAACAGAAAAAAGAAGGAAAAAAAGAAGAAAAACAACAAATGGGAACAGACTGTCGGTGTCGACGAAACTGTTGTCTGCCTATATGCATTTCATAGCATCGTCGACTGTCGTCTTCGTCATCACCCTCCTCAATTACCCGTCGTCGTCATCGTCGTCGTCAAAAGTTTAGGGGAGGTCGACCAAATTCAATCGAGGACAAAATAATAAGATTCTTCTACGAAAAAGCATGTCATTTACAGAAACTTGGATACAGAGAATGTTTACCAGAGACCGGGATAAAAAAAATATAAAAAATCAGGAGAGTTCTTTTTTCCCAATATATGGGATAAGGTGAGTGACATGTAATTGGGTTTTTAAATTTGCTTTTGTGTCCAAGTGGGGTGTTTGTCTTTTTATAGGTGGCATTTCGATGACGAAACCAAGAGTGGCTTTGATGAGATTTGACTGTACACTTTGTGGTTTAATCGATTGTTAGTTTCATTTCGAAACTTTTATGTTTAAAACAACACATCATTTTCTAAATGCTAATATCATAATGATTGTATTTATTTTCTCTGCTAAACTAAAAGGTGTAGTTTTGTAATCATTTAGACAAAAATGCATTCAAGCTTGAAAGTTCAAACTGTTTGACTGGGGAACTAGGAGGTATTGTAAGGCTTGTTGAGTAAAAACAGCATATTTCGTTTTCTCAACATACACTCAAAATCTGAATTTCCTGGCAAAAAACGGTCTTTCGGTAGGTTGGTAGAAAAAATCATTATTAACTTGGCTACTCAGTCATTTATTCTGTACCACAACTTGTTTAGGAACACTATAATTTGTTTTATAAATCTGAATATCGATTTCATGCTGCCTTCAACGAGCTACCAAAATGAAAAATTGAGCAAAAAATAACCAGGTTATAAGAATTTTACAAATCGGCCATTCCAATGTAATTGAGAGGACAAGAAAACACTTGCAATGCCGTTTATTACATTGAAGAAGTAATAATTTTTGGTGAGTGTTGAGGTCTCCTTACAAAATTATCGTTTTAGAAGTATTAAAAAAAAACTTATGACTGCTAGTAAAGTTATTGAGATAGAAAGACGGCAACGGATACAACTCGTAGGTACGTCTTTTGCATTACCGTCTTTCTATCCCAAAACATTACTGGTAATCATTAGTTTTAGTGAAACTCCTAGGATAGTAACTTTATGAAGTTCCCTCAATGTCCACCAAGTTTCAAGCAAAAAAATAACTTCATTAATGTGATAAACGACATTGCAACCGTTTAGTTTGTTCATTTTCTATGTGAATTAAGCTGAGACATGATTTATCTAAGGGTTAAAATAAGAGTTTCAATTTATTCGGATATTTTGGGTATCCCAAACATTTCCGGATTTCGTATTTGAAATCTGAAAAATCCGGATAGTTTTGGATTTTAGGATATCCAAATAGCCAGGCTGATAGTGTCACACATCTGGATATCTAAATTTAAGGATATTCGGATACCTATCCGGATGGTGTGGGATACTTGTAATGAACATAGGAAGAAACATTTTGAAAAACTTTGCTGTATTCGAATATTCGAAATAATACGGATATCAGATTATAAATTCGTCACTCAGATCCGTTCCAGATATTCGAACAGTTTGCATATTGTGATTTGGTTTGAAGTAGGTACTAATTGAAATGTCAAACAGTTATTCATATACTCGGTATGTTAAGGCTTATTACTCTTTTTTTTTTTTTTTTAATTTCATGTTTTATCAGAGAAAAATGGGCGTAACTGGATTTTTTTTGTAAGCTTTGCAAAATATGAGAGGATTGTGTATGATTTATAAATGTATTCTTACAACAAGCTAATCAAATGGGCAGATAGTTGTGGACTAGAGTTTAACAAGACTGAACTAGTCCTCTTTACAAGGAAATACAAGATTCCTCAACTAGGCCCTAAAACGATTAGTGGTGTTTCACTAAATTTCACAGATGAAGCAAAATACCTGTGTCTAATTTTAGATAAAAAGTTAAGTTGGAAATCTAATATACAGGAAAGAGTAAAAAAGCCATAATAGCTGTTTTTTCTTGTAAGAAAGTTCTAGGAAACAAATAGGGGCCTGTCGCCACAAATCACTCACTGGCTATGTACCGCGGTTTGACCGATACTCACTCATGGGTTGACTGTATGGTGGACTGCCCTAGACAAAGCGACTTATCGTTATAAACTAAACAAAGTGCAGCGTACAGCATGGATGTGCATCAGCGGAGCCCTCGATGTATACAGCAAACAAATGGCCGCGAGCACAGCCTTCCGCCTCAAAGCCATCTCTCAATGAACGAATAACTCTATTGGCTACACCATAATTCTGAACTTGTTCGGAACTAGAACACGAGTAATGTAGTCGGGGTGACTTGGGAATAGTCACTCCGACTAAATCACTACTGTTCTAGTTTTCGACAAAAACTTTAAGTCACCATTCCCTCAAGGTCAGCTTGGGAGGAAGGGGCCTTGATTCAAAATGAATCTTGGCTTAAAGAAAACGTGATATTCAGTTCGGATATCGGCATCTTCTCAGATAGTCAGGCTGCTTTAAAATCCTTCTAATCAGTCTCCATCACAGCCCATGCCTGTCGATCGTCTCTGATGGAGATGGCCGAACAGTTTGACATTTACCTAATTTGGGTGCCGGGACACAGGAACATTCCGGGGAATTGTAAAGCAAATAAAGGTATTCCCATAGCTACTAGCAAACTACTGCTGAAACGAATCGCTTTGGAACAATCAAATACAAGATGGCTTAACACTACTACTTGTATAGTGACCAAACGAATCTGGCCCAAACAAGATTTGAAACGGTCAAATTGCCTTCTGTTCCTCAGTAGGTCTCATAACTGGAGACTGTCTTGTAGGTAGACACGCCGCACTGCTCGTTGTACTATTAAACGATTTCAACAGCAACCCTATTCGAATTAAAAAGCCCACCAAACACACTAATTTTTCAGTCAAAATGCACCAGATTGACATAGTAAGATAAAAACACACTAAATTTTAGATTGGGGTCTCTTCTATCTAAAAAATAGTTCGGGTGCTAACTCCAAAACAAGTATAAGTATATGGCAACCCTATTTGAACCCAGAAAATAACTAAAAGCACTTCGTATTGGTTTGATTGTTTCTCAATATGTTTTATATTGAAGACATTTTTTCGAAAAAAACTTATAATTTACAGTTCAACAACAATAATTTTAATAATTGGAGACCTTAATCTTGACGATCCGTTTATCAAAACTCAAGACAATAAGCTCTTTATGTGAAGAACGTCGCGTCTTTTTTTGGGGAGTTTTCAGATTAAAAAAACAAACAAAAAAATCAAATCCAAATGTCTCCAAAAATGGTTCGCTTAAAAAATAGCGTATTTTGAGTTCCATTAATCGAATTCTCAAGACTGAAGTCTTCAGACTTAGGAAAAATGACAGACTATCAGTAACAATATTAAAAATGTCAGTTGAATTGGATTTATGTTTCTCAGATGAATTGGAATTATATCGTTTTTTTACCCTCTGTAAACCATAGCATGCCGCAAAAGTAACAGACTAAAGAGGCCAAACCCATAGAATCCATCGCGTGCGTTACGTCGACGTTTTCAACTGACAGCTCGATAAAATACACAAGTTATTATGAGAAGCGATTCATAAGAACGGACGCGACGGAAAAAGTAGCCGAGCTTTCAACTTCATCGACAACGGTTTCTATGGGTTGACCTTTTAATGAATTTGAAATCAGGACGCTTATATCTATAAAACTGCAAACTCAGATTTGGGTCACCAATCCACTTTCAACATTTGCTTGCGGATCTTAAACTAAGTTCCCTGATTGCAAACTTGGCAGCACTTTTATTTATTGAAACAGCATCATCTGTCAGATCACTGGAGAGAAAACCCTAATGATATCAGCTTTCTCAAAAAACTCGGGAAAAATAATCTCCAAAATGTCACATTGTAAAGTAAAGTAAAGTAAAGTAAAGTAAAGTAAAGTAGAGTAAAGTAAAGTAGAGTAAAGTAGAGAAAAGTAAAGTAAAGTAAAGTAAAGTAAAGTAAAATAAAGTAAAGTAAAGTAAAGTAAAGTAAAGTAAAGTAAAGTAAAGTAAAGTAAAGTAAAGTAAAGTAAAGTAAAGTAAAGTAAAATAGAGCAAAGTAAAGTAAAGTAGAGTAAAGTAAAGTAAAGTAAAGTAAAGTTAAGTAAAGTAAAGTAAAGTAAAGTAAAGTAAAGTAAAGTAAAGTAAAGTAAAGTAAAGTAAAGTAAAGAAAAGTAAAGAAAAGTAAAGTAAAGTAAAGAAAAATCGAAGTAAAGAAAGATAAAAGTAAAGAAAAATAAAACTTGAGAAAAATAAATGTAAAGTAAAATAAAAGCAAAGAAAGAAGTTTCACAAAATTTGCTCACGTCCACCAACTCACAAGGAGATAAACTTACAATAAAGTATTAAATATCCATCAATCGAAAAGTATATTATGTATCCTTTTAAAAAGGTGCTAATTGCATTATCACAAAGTTTGTTTTTTTAACGCAATTTAACTTTCAATTGCTTACCTATCAAAAATGGTAGTAACAGTGGTAAAGTAACTCTCTTCTTTTTTTTCAAGAGCACAATGCAAACAAAAAATTGTCTGTATTCACGCCACAACCTTGAATTTGTCAGTCAACGGTAGGTAAGAATCTCTTTTTTTATAAACTTCCTGGACTTTTTTTTAGTGTAGTTGAAATGAATAAGAAAAAAATGATAGAGGGCGCAAGAGTGAATCAAAGTTTCTACTGCACGACTCTCTTAACTAAAAACCTGATGGAACTCTGCAAGGACGACACCAGCCTAGCCTCCCACCTTCCCCCACCCACAATATCTTTTAATCATACCCATGTAACATTCATCCATGGAGCATAACAGACATCAATGGCCCTTTCCTTTAAAATTATTTGTTGGCAGCTTATAAAATAAATTCTGGGTGTGTACTCTTTTTGGTTTGAGGATTTTCTCTCTATATGTTTCTGTTTGTACAAAAAAAAAAAAAATATATAGTCTCTATTCCTTGTTAGTTGTATGTTCTGCCCTGCAGTTTATGTCGATCCCAAAGTTTATTTCTGTTTTTTAACTTGAAAAAAAAAACTTTTGTTTTTCTCTTGATATCTTTCATCTGATTTTGCTTTGCTTCAAAAAGATGCATCTGTCTCCACTGATATGGACTTTGCGCTAATCCAAACTACCCTCTTTTTGTGCAGCGAATTACACAAGAGGAAATTTTTCAACCCTTCTTTGCCGACATTACAGAGACTATCACGCTTATCTATTAGGCCTCACAGCGGGTTTGACCATAAAACAAAGTAAAATTATTGAATAGGCTGAATTAATTTATTGAAGTTTTTGAAAATTATGAAATTTTGTCTCTTTATTCAAATTTGTAACTGTTTTATATTTTTACCTGGAAAGTTTTCATAGAGTATTTTGAGGTTCTCCATCAAAATGTTCGGTTTTCCAGACCTTATCTCTGTAGCACAATTGGCCCTTTAAAAAATGGTTGCCAAACCTTTTTTTTTTTGCTATTGTTTCCTTGAACACACATTTTTAGATAAAAACTACCTCCTAAACCTAAATTTTGTTTTGTACAATTAACCGTTTCAGTGCAAGAGCTCCTGAAGGGTGGGTTCCTTTTATTTAAAATGTTTTCCAATAAATAGACCTTCCCATTAACTCTACAAGTTGAAAGAACAGTGGAACACCACCAACTTCTCAGGGGCAAAAAATCGAGGGATGCTATTGCAAGACTAAAGTTCGCAGGTTTTATCAGAAAGTCAACCGCACATTACAGATCGCGAAACTACAGTGACGACCAAACTAAACCATTCAACATAAACGATGTATACAGTCCGCTCCGCTTAACTAAAACACTAAAATTGCAAAAAAAAAATTGTTTCAGTTAACCGGAATTCGGATAACTAAAACTAATTTGACTCACACTTGCTGAAGAAAATGAAATCTAGTACATTAAGGAATAGGATTTCCATGCTTACTTTTTGGAACTGTTTCATAATTTTTTTCTTTCAAATTTGTACAGAAGTCATAAGCTATGTTCAACGAGGAAATATGTAGTTACATCAGAACAGAGAACAGTTTAGTGAGGAACTTCAAACACATTTGACAGTTCTCAAAAATCTGTTCTGATCTTTTCTGACTCAAAAGCAAGTACCGAAAATCCTGTTCTAAACTGTTCTAGACAACGTCATTGAACAGCAAACTAGAACAGTCTAGAACAGAAAAAAACTAACTGAACAGCAAAAAGTTGTACTTTTCTGTTCTGAACAGTCTCCCTTACACGATCGGCCATCTTGTGGATGGCGCGGTGCGAAGGTCTGGGATCGGATCAGAATCATTTATTGGTCAGCAATTATGGTGTAGAAGAGATGACCTTTTTTTCTGCAATCTTCCTTAATCCGACCCTGATTAGGCTCTCTTCTACAACAAAGATAATCAGCAACAGTAGCCGGAATATAGAAACACAATGTTTCTCAATACGATGGGAGGAAGAAAAGTGTTTTTTTTTTTTGCAGGGAGTTAGTCTCAGTAGCTATAATAGCTGTTCAAAATATAAGCACAAGAGTAAGTGAGAGTAGCATGAGCTTCAACCAATTCTTTCCATTTTTGTATTGCCTTTTCTCCTTGTTGCCACTAAATGATTTAATCAAATTGCAACTTAAAAAATATATCTATTGCTAGATGTTTTGTTTTAAGCAGTTATTCTTCTAATACGGTTTTAAAAAAAGTTATTTACGTCAATAATGCATGCTGCCAAAAACCACATTTCGTAATTAATTCTAATATGAATTCTCATCCATTCTTGCTTCCACATAATTCAAAATTTTATATTGAAGCTAAAAAAAAAACTGCTTACATGAAAGCGATCGAAAATTAAATGAATTAAAGAAAAACTCAGAGAGTGAATTGAAAGTCATTCTTGTACTTGAGGATGGAAAAAAATTGATGGTACAATTTTTTTTCGCGTACTCGTTCAGTGACAAGAGTTCTGAAAATATGTACTTGCTAGCCCTATATTAGGGAGGGAAATATTGTTGTGAAGTCTGATTTATCAACACCTGACAAAACCACTGCGACCGCTTGCTATCAATTCTAAACTATTCTTTACTCTAGAATAGAAATTAGCGTGTAGTTAGCTCCTTAAATGAAGAATCCTCTAAACCTCAAACTATCGACCATTTGCCAATACGCCCATCCTTTCTTTTGTTATTTATCAATCAGCTAAAGAAATTTTTCGGTAAGCAAAACATCTCTTTCATGGCGGTCAGTAACGACGGTTGAACAAATGTTTACATCGTTTTCCGTTTTACAATTTCCAAAAATCCTCAAAAAATTAGCCGTTGTAAATTTCGAATTGGATTGTCGACCAATTTGCGTAGCTGTGCTCAAAAACTTGTAATAGATATTAGGGCAACATAATCAGCAAGCTATCAAAATATCACGACTTACACAAGGTCTTTTTTTATCAGATTGCTAGACTCTTATAGTTATGATGTAATTTTTTGTTTGTAAAAATTAAGGCAGGAAAACCACTTACCTCATTTATGTGTTTATATGTTTTTATCAAATCCACACTGAGCTTTCGTAAGGGCGCTGTAGCTGGATCTCGAAAATGTGTTGGTATTCGAGCTTGCATCGCTCGAACTTCCGATGATGATGTCGGACTCGATCGCTATTAAATTTTAAATTTAATTTTGTTTTAATAAAAAAAAAAAAAAGAAAATAAAACAATTATTTTTATAAATTTCTTACGTGATGCATAACATCTCGATGTGTGGCGGGTAGATCTTCTTCAACAACAAATCGTCCATAAAGAGGTGCGTGTCGCTGGCGCCCCGATTCAGCACCAGCTGCACCCGACACATATGCCGCCGACACTAAAAGTAAATAAAAAAAAAATTATTAGATTAGAAATTTTCAATATCAGCTAATACACTGACCATTCTATTGTCAACCAGAAATTGAAAATATTCTTCAATTCTAAATCATTTTTTGAAGGATTCTTAAGAACGAAAAATCGTTTTACGGAATCAAAGGTGTTGAAGATATTCCAAAATGGGATACAGAAATAAATCATTAGAATCATACTGAATTATGGCTAAAAGGTTTCCATTGAATTCTCCCTCCTCTAAAATGATAAAGTTTCAAAAGTTGAAAGTTTATTGATATGTTAAGCGAGGATGGAAGATTTTGTATGAATTTGTCATCAAAATCATTTGAAAAATGTCCCTTCGAGTTTAAAAAAAACACTTTTCAATTGTTCAGATTTTCCACGAAGTTCAAAAACTTTGATTGATATTCGGCTTCTATTTTGAAAACTTGAGCAGCAAGAAATGCAAAGAAAAAAAATAAAATTGCTTTTTTTTAAATTCATCACGAACATTTCAACCTATTCAAATCCCTTGTATATTTTCAATAAAGCCCAAGAACTTTGAGCAAAGAAATTACTATTTTGCAGTTACAGAAAAAAAGTGAGTGACATATCTCGAGAATTATCAATATAAGAGATATGTTTGTGAAGACTTTTAATTTACTACAACTTTGTAATTCACTTTTTTTCTGTAACTGAAACTATTTATGTGCAACTATTTATTGTGGAAACAAGCAAAAGTCCCAAATGTAAAAGCACCCTAATATACTATGTTTAACTGTGAATTGTAGGGTCCAAAAAGAGTAATTTTCTTTAGTCAAACACAGTTTGTAATAAGCAGTCGATTGGCACTTGTGGAGTCGGGTTTCCAGTTAAAGAAATTTACCAATGAGATTATGGATTATGGTAATGACTTATTGTCTGTCAATAAATTGATATCTAGTAAAATCTCTTGATGCTTCAACTCTTGGTACCTGATACCGATCTCTAGTTTTGGTTTTGTTTTGCGCATGCCTCATGGCCTGGCGTTGAAAAAATTACTGTCTGGAGTGTCACAGCCTAGGCTAGTGACGCAAACACCGGACCATAAATCGTACATACTTTCAGTTTAACTTTCAGTCGAATATACACCAAAGGAACTTTCGTTCGTCAAAGGGAGAGCATCCATGCTGCAGCACCATACAACAGGTCTAAGTTCTGCGATTTCAAGTATCTTTTCTACAACACTCTTGATCATAAAATGCTAATTTAATTTTACATCAGATCCATTTTGTCAGTTATTTGATTTCGCGGAAGTACCATCATGGATAGTTGATCCGTCGCCGTCGCGACGTAAGCTATAGCTGTCTCTTTAGATTGCATCTGTTTAATGTTGAAATATTTCCTCGCTGCTTATTTTCGCCTAAAATCTTCGTTGAATGTGCACGCACACTAAGTTTTGCACCAATTCGATATTTACTGAACTGAATGTACGCATACTCGAAATGCTGGAGGAGTATCTTCATTGCATTGCAATATTATTCATTTTGTTGCAAGTTCGACCAACACCAGGAGACTGTCATGTTTTTTTGTGGATATTGAGACGTCGAAATCCAATATACTGCTAAGAACAATTTTCTTTCCTGTTACAAAATCAAAATATGTTCGGAAGTGATGTCGTTCAGACTACGTCTACCAAAGAGGTCTTACAGTTCTTGTACATTGAAAAGCCGAATCAGCGGTCGATTTAGGGTCGGAACAATTCAGATGTTTGTCTGAACACACTCCTGTCGTTCTCGGACGATGCAACTTATTTGTTTATAAATTTTGTTTATTGTTGCCCATCTCAAAAAGTAACCGGCAAACTGATGAGAAATCCGAACAAGTTCGGATTCTTTGGTTCATCAAGCATACTCACGTATAAAGTTTAATAGGTGGATTAATGCGGATGATCCCTAATATCTCACTAATATCATAAAAGGCGAGCTTTTTAAATTAAATTTTCTTCTGACTGCATTTGCCATAGTGAATGTTTCTGATCTTGATGAGAGCTTTGGTAAGGTGTTTCTCCTAAATCATTTTGCGTAATCCACCACTGTCTACGACAAAAGGTAAATGTAAATCATTGTCTGACGTAAATGTAATGCTACGCATTTTGTCAGCTTAATAGACAAAAAAAAAAACTCGTAATTATTTTTACAAGTTGTAATTTCTGCGGAAAAATTGCGAATTGAGTTGACTAAAAAAGGAGTTAGAAAAAAAAATCACATTTTTTGGTCGCATTTCAAACTTCATCAATAAAGAAATCTCTCTTTAAAATGTGAGCCTATGAAAAGTACCTTTAAGGATATTTCATATACCACAACGCAACGCACATTACACTCCTTTTCACATATAAAAACTTTATTTTAATATCTTTTCTCAACCTCTCCTTGTTTCGGGATTCCTTGAAAAGTTGAATCACCCTTTCTTTGCATGTGTATGTGTGCAAAAACATCTCGAAGTAGGTACATACTACCTATTTTCTTTAGCAACTTTGCCGCCGACGACGACGCCGCCTTCGAAAGGTACACGAAAATTCGTTTTGTATTGAACTACTCGCCTTGTCTCGTCGTCGTCGTCGTCGTCGTCGTCGCTTGCAAGTTCTGTTTTATAATGATGGCATTTGTACTTGTGTCTCGCATTCTATTATCCCTGTTTTCTCATCTTATTTTTGTCTGTCTTCAGTTTTCATTACTATCCACTTCCGTTTGGCATCTTAATCTAGGAAAATTGAAATCAGAAGTACAAAAAAAAAAAACAAATATACAGCAGAAATAAACTTTCAACTGAATAGTAAGGGAGGGTTTTTTTTGTTGAGTGCATTGCAGTACTATAACAGTTAAGGAGTTGAGGGGGATGCAAAATAATATAAGAATAACCTTAGCATGAATTCTTATATTGTCTATTTTTCCTCAGTTTCCAACAATAGGAATCAATTTAACTTGGGAGAAAAACAACAAAAAACAAATGTTTCATAGGGAATAAAGTAGTAGATATTAATAAGTACCTACTCATACTGAAAAATTATTGAAAACAATGTAGGTACCTAGACCTAAATACCTTTTTTTCATTTTGTACATAAATTATATAATGTGTTTTGAATATACTTAGTAGATTCATTTATTGCATTGAGGTCTTAATTTTTACTACCAGTAGATGGAAATTTGAAACCTTTTGGAATATATTTAAAAGCCTAACAATATATTTTATTACATATTAGCAGTTGGGGCTCGCCCATCTAAGGGGCGGGAAATGACCTTTTTGATAACTCCTTTGTTTTTTAAACTAATTGTTGAATTTATTTTCATAGAAGAGACATTAGTTCATTACGAAAGCAATAAGAAATATTAAAAAAATCAAGATGGCAGCCACAAAATGGCAGATTGTATCTGTATTTGTGTAAATGTTTAAAATGACGTTTTACATTATATTAGGTAGACATATAGCTTTGTTTTTCATTTTGCTAGGATTTTTTTCAAAACGTTATTTTCAGGAATAAATTATTTCTTTTTTCACCTTACAATCATCATAGATACAAAAACGCTGGAAGCTTTCTTTTTTTCAGAACTCATTATGAAATACAATAAAAACAAAATTAAAAAATCTTAAGTTACAACTATAATTAATTTTTGAGCAAAAGGGTGTTAAGTCACAAAAAATCACATCTGCGTCGATTTTTTTAATCAAAGTTAAGATTCTTCATACTTCGAAAAAATAAAATTAAAACCGTTAGTAACATAATAAGCTGAACAATTTCAAAAATTCCATTTTTTTCGTCATTTACTTAACTTAGACATCAATTTATAGCAATAATCGGTTGAAAATTGACAAAAAAAAAATTAACGATTTCAATCGAAATACAGAAACTTCAAGGTGTAGGTACCGGACAAATGTGGTCTTAACCAAACCACATGTCTTTTATACATTGCTTAAAAGGTCTAAATGTCTTATGTCCAAAACAGTAAAAAAAAAATCAAAATTAATAAAAATTTGACGAAGCTAGATTTTTGGAATGAAAAAAAGGTCAAAAAACCGTTTTTTGGCCCTTACTCTAGAATTTAGGTTTGTTACGGAATTTGTACATACCGTTTTGTAATTAGTACAACAAGCTTTACAAAACGTGATAGGTCTCTGCAGAAGTATATTTTGAGTGTCACACGTCTGACGTCTGATGTCAAAACTTCAATAGAACGAATTGTTCTCAGTTAAATTCTGTTTTAATCCATAGGTTATCGCGCTTAGAAAAACAGCACTGCTATTTTTTGATCGTTTTTTTTTTTAATTTTCTTTCAGTCATTATGAGTCTTTGTTGTTTTAATGTTATCAAATCAAGTTTTAAAAAGTGTACATATTACAAGGAAATATCGCTGTTTATTCTATTATAATTGTTTTTTTTTTATTAAATTGATTGCTTTTTATTTTTCCTGATTATTGTTTTATACTGAGGTGCACTGGTATTTTTTTGACCGCAGCTGTATAGCAGACACCAACTGCTATTTTTGGTTCAAGGCACAATAAAATTAATTTTGTTGCTTAATAAAAGGCAAATATTTTTAAAAGTCTGAATATGACTTTTTTCAAAAAACAATGTTGGGATTATGAGCTGATAGGTGTTTTATCAATTAATATCTGAATATCTTGCTTTTTGTTTCTAATAAAATCGAGGCATTATAAAAAAAAAACAGTTTTTTTGTTTTTCCAACTATTGTTATTGGATAAATATAACTTCTGAAACATACAAAAATCGTATGTTTTTCCCCATAGAGACATTCAGCGCTCACAGAGGTCAAAATAAATATCTTAAAGAAATAGATTATTTCTTTTTAATAGATTTTTTTAATAATTAGAGCTTGATCCTTAAAAAAAAAAAGAAAATGAAGAAAGAATGATATAATTTATATATGCTTGGTTTGTTGTCATCCACCTATTAATTTGATCTTTTTTAAATTCGGTCTTTAATTATTTTACTTAAAACACTTGTGTGTTCCATAACTCATACCAAACAATAATGGGAAATAAGAAAAATTTATGTTTAATCTCCAGGTGTGAAAATCAATGATGGACATCCTCACGAACCATATTTATTATGATGATGGACACATTTTTTTCTTTCACTTTTTAAGAGATCACAATAGATAGGTATTTTGGTCTTTGGTCATTTATATATCACACATATTTAACTATATATCATAAACGTGTATTGAATTGAAAGTAATTATTAAAAACAAAAGAAAAACCCTCTGATAATCATGTCAACTGAAAAGTGAAATTTACCTGCCGAAAAATGTTAACATATTAACTTTTAACGTGAGAGAAAAATTAAATTTATTATATAAAAATAAAACACGAAAATATATTCTTTTAACTTAGGAGCCCTGGCCATGGGTCCAGTCATATGGAAATATTCTTAATTGGCAACTCGTTGGTCAGAGCTCGGATAAGGTTGGGGAAAACAGGGAAACGAGTCGATCACTTTCTTATGTTGATACATTATGTGTAGTTGGGGACTTATTTTTGGGACTTTTTTCTCCACGCCCCAAGCAAAATTCAGTTGGAAATACACAACAAATAATTTACCCAAAACATGAGCAATCAAAATTAATATTTAGCACTCGCACTCAACTCTTGAAGTTTTTATAATAAATGTTAAAAAAGAAGCAGTGAATGGCTTAAGTCTACCATTTGTTTAAAAACAAGTATAAATGAAATGTGAATATTAAGAGCCTATAGTTTTTTTGGCAACAAGTTGATGTTTTACTATGTCTTCAAATTTTGAGATAACCGAAAATATAGTGTGACTCTCTTTTTTTTTTATTTGTTTACATTTTTGAAAACAAAAATAAAGATGATTCTAATACTTTGGCGCTTTCATTTTATTTATATACACAGTCTCAGTCATGCATACTAATTTTGTTTTTTGCTACTGTTAAAGAACAACAAAAAAAATATGACAAATTCTGAACATGTTTGATAGGTCAAAGACCTCATAAGCAGACAAATTGAACGGGAGCACAAAATGAAAGAATTATTAATAAATTATAATTAAATCGTTTTCAAGTCAATGTTTGGAAGTAACACATATGTTGGTACAGGGTTGGTATAATATGAGTACATTTGTATCGAATAAAGATCATTTACGAGTTTTTTGCTATTATTAAAGAAACTTTCGATTGATGCAAATGTCAGAGGAATGTTGTTAGATGAATTCGGAAGTTCAATGTGGAGTCAAGAAGGGTTGCATACTTATCACCAATACTATGATTGTTAGTGATAATTAATGTGGTTCATGCAATCTGTTGAACGAAAATGAAGGAATTCAATGGACACTAACATACTAACTTAAACATCTGGACGTATACAACGGGTTGGTCGAAGTGTCGAAAATATCGCTGCCGACCAAAAAACGGTCAAAAAGACCCAAAACAGTCAATTCCAAGGCGTTCTCATGAATTGGGCATAGCTCAGACCACATTATCGCGTATTTTGCGTAAGAATCTTGGTTTACACCCATACAAGATCAAGCTTATTCAAGAATTGAAGTCGAAGGACCAATTGAAGCGACGTACGTTTTTCGATTAGGCTCTGGAGAAGATGCGCCAAAATGATGAATTTCATCGCAAAATCATCTTGAGTGACGATTATTTTTGGCGCGAATGGAAGATATGGACTTGGACGACATGTGATTTCAACTGAATGGTACCACAAGCCAAACAGCACACCTTACAATCGAATTATTAAAGAGTAAGTTTGATGAGCGTGTTATTTCAAGAAATGGGCCAGTCGATGAGCCGCCTCGTTCGTGCATTAAGTCTTTGGTTTATGCCAACAAGCCGACGACGCGACGTTGGAAGAGCTCAAAGCCAACATTGAACGCGAAATAGCGGCCGTTTCGGCCAAACTGTGTGGCCGAGTCGTCAAAAATTGGGTAAAACGAATCGACTGCTTTAAACGTGTCCGCTCTGGCCATATGAACAAAGTCGAGTTCCATTCATAAATGATTTGATTGTACTCAAGCCAAAAATAAATTTTTTTAAATATCTCAATTGGTTTAAGTTTTATTTCAAAAAAAGTTGTCAAGTCCTTATTGGAAAACCCGGTAATACTCTTCAAAAGAAAAACAACCGACTTAAAATTTAATACTTTCTCATGACTGAACCAAATTAAAAGGAACCCAATGGAGACCACCAGCTTCCATATACAAAAGGAGTCATCAAAATCGTTCCACCCAGTCAAAAGTTCTGAGGCAACAAACATAAAAAAAAAAAAACATACAGACGAATTGATATTCTCCTTCTTTTTTTTGAGGTCGGTTAAAAAAGTTGACGAATTTTTTTTTAACTTTTTGTAATCAGGACAACAAGTCCTACAAAACGTGATAGGTCCCCGTCGGCGTATATTTTTTTACCCATTTTTTGTCACAGTGTATTTTCAAAAAATCATTATTGGCACTGATATAAATTCTAAACATTTACATTTAATTGGAATATTGTGTATTTGAAAAGCGAAAGGTAATGCATATAAATATTTTCTTAAATTTTAATTTTCCAACACAAAACAATTCATGCTTTAAAAATGTATTCACACGGAAATGAAAATGACAAATAGAATATTAAAAGAAAAGAAAACAAAACAAAAAAAAAAAGACAGCCTGCCCTAGTTTTTGAAATAAATACAAAAAGTGACTGCAGCACCGACTTATTGCCAACAAAAAAAAAATCAGTCACCACTGTTAATTATTGCTTTTTATTTATTGTTTTAAATAAACTTAAAGAAAAATAAAAAAAAAAGATAAACATACAAGTGGTGCAGCACCAAGAACAACAAACTATTTCCTGGATCATCGTGTGCATATGGCGTTTTTAGTTTTCGTCACACGAAACAATCACCTGTTTTCACGTTCTATCTCTGTTCCCAAAATTAAATCTTACAAAAAAAAAACATACTTTGACAAATGTATACATACAATATATGTACATACTCGTATAACATTGTATTTTAGCTTAAAATTTAGCCAAAACTGTCCACTGTGTAACATTTGGGGGAAAAAATATTAGTCTGTTGCCAACATTATTCTGAAATTGTTTCCTATCGTCTATTGCATAATTCTTGATGGTGATGGCAAATTCAGATAGTTTTACAGAAATAAATATCATTGGGTCGTATTTTTAGTTAAAAATACTTCTTGCAATAGGTACTATGAATACGATTTTAGTTGTCAGGATCAAAGTAGTTTTGGTATAGGGCGGAGTGATTGCTGATTTTTTGTTGTTTCTTCTTTTTTTTTTTTAAACCACTATTGCCGAAACGTTTATGTAATCCAAATAAGAAGTACGATTTGCTTTGATGTGCATTGTTTTCTAGTATACTCGTAGTGATAAATTTGATGATACACCAGGGTAAAAGACAAGTGATATAAATGCAAGATCTTAAACATGAGGAAGTAACTTGTAATAAATAACTTCGGAGAGTTATTTGGTTGAAAAATGTTTATATTCTTCAAAATTTAACAACAAGACGTAAAATGTATCCAAGTTAAAATAAAATTACAGTACTAACTAACACTAGCAAATAAATAAAACTCAAATGCTTGGGTAGGAAAGAGTCAAAAATTCAAAACAAAATATCAGTTATCTGGAAGTTTTTAATCTTTAGTTGATGAGAAGGTTCTTCAACTAATATCTTTGCTGTAAACAGCTCCACTAAGGCCCTATTTCTCGTCAACCTTCGTCAATCACAACAGTGTGCATCGACGTTAGAGGAGTTTTTGATGTAGCTAATGTCATCTGAAGATAAATATGTTCCATATGATAAATAGGAGAAAGACGAACAGAATTAAGGAAACCCAAAATCAAAAAAAAAGCAAACTCAGAGTACCAGTACAGAAAGCCAAGAACCCATAAAACCCAAAATCAAGAATAGGATTTTTTGGCTTTTCTGGATTTTAGGTGCAGTGCAAGTTCCTGAGAGCCTTGATACCGGGAGAAAACATAGAAACTGATAAGTTCGTAACATCTTGGAGAAAATGACAAATTTTCTGAAAATACACTTCAAACAAAGTCCATCTTATGGTTTGAAGTTATTAAAGTTAAAAAATGTGTTAAGACGTGTGAAGAGCTATTGTCTTTATTGAACGGCCAAGACTGCAACAATTTTTACAACAGCTATTAACAGACTTCATGATTCTTTAAACAAGAAAATAAAACTCCATGTGTTTGGAACTCAATGAGTTAGTAAAATTTTTGCCCCAAAGAGAAATAGCTCGGGAACGGTATTGTTGTTACAAGTGGAAGGACTAGATAAAAACAAAAATAAATAAAAACATTTTTAGCCCGATTAGTGCACGGACATTCAAGACCTAGTAATAGAGACTGACACTCTCAACCATTACTGCAGATTTCCAGCGTTACATTTTATGATAAGAGTACCCTTAGAGGATAGTAAATTCCTTGAAATAGGCAGATTTATGAGGTGACGGAAAATCAGAAAGCTGCCCATGATATTGAAACCAAGAAAGCATTGGTTTACAATGCAAGTGAGGGTGCAGTTAAACTTGATCCATTGATTTTCTGTCCGTGACATAGCTCGACCGCTATCCATTAGTTCTGGATTAATAATTTTCAATTGTTTTTTTTGGTTCAGATATTGCCTATCTAAACCATTGGGATACTACTTTAACGACTGTTCCTCGAAATCAACCTCAATAATCCTCCCGGAGGGCCCTCCTTTATGAACACTGAGCCAAAAAAGTACATGATATAGAGGAAAAACTTCATATTTGTAATGAAAAAAAAAATCATTAAAAACGGTCCAAGAATCGAGATCATTAAAACAAAGAAAACCTTGTTGTATGAGTCATTTCATACAATTTAAACAAAAATTCATAAAAAACATAATGTTTTTCATTAATTTTATGACATCGGACTTTGTTTTTATGATTTTATTCATATTTTTAGAAACTCTAACATTAATTCTAGAAATAGTTTCCATTTTTTAATGAAACAAGTTACGTTCCAAGTAACATATTCCAAGTAACATCACTGAAATAATTCTTCTCGCTTCGCGAGGTCATTGATATGTAATTCTGGGATCTAGCAAATGTATAGCCACTATGGTTACGAAACCCAAATTTCGTCAGTCCATCGCACTTAGTATTTCGCCAAATGTACGACAGATAAATTCTGGAATACTGTCGACAAAACATGTCCCCGACTTAACATATTGGTGCCAACCTAACCAACTCTTGGCAAGTTATCAAGCCGATAGCCACGCCAAAATCATCTTAAAAAAAGCCTCTTGCTATTATTGATTGATTGATTATTGACAAGTTAGGCTCTTATTCTTCTAATCCAATTGCTTCCTATTGTACGACACTAATAAAAAGTCTCAAATGGTATGAACAAATTGTCCTCGGTATGGCATTTATAGTCCATATCTGGATTTACAAAAAAGCCCCCAAAAAACAAATCAGGAAATGGTTTGGAGATATAACCAACATCTACGAAAATGCATCATGAGATCTTATAAGGAATTCATATGTAAGTCTACGTTCTGATTAAGATTTTTGAGGTCCCAGACGATTAAAGTATCGCCACTCTCAACCAAACGCCTTCCAAAAAATGTAAAAGTATAGTTCAGGGGGTAAACCATATAAACGATACATCAAAACTTATAAAAAAATTATTTAATTAGAAATCTATGGGTCCCAGAAATCAAAGAGTTCACTAGTTTTTGGCAACCGAAATATAACCAACAAAAATTATGTGTCAAAAAATCCTCATTTTAAAAATTGTATCGGTCCAGGTGATTAGACTGCATGCCGCGACACTCAACCAGCTGCATAAAAAATCAAAAAAAATTGCAAAAAACGTATAGGAACCACAAATTTGTTATTACGATTTTTTCATGATTTGTTGATGCATCATTTATGTATATGGTTTATCCGCTTAAACAAAAACTGTTTTTTACCACTTTCGGTAGATCTTTGATGGCTATATCTAGTTTAAGTTGTTATACTACCGAAACAAAAATCTGAAAAATCACCGGGTTCAACCCCTCACCCAAAGGCCTCATCAAACATGCTCGTAAATTTTGCTTATTTGTATATCCGAACCCAAAATTGGCTCTGATTTCTGGTCTAGCGATATTCTGTGTTCCGAAATTTGTACTTCAAGATTTTTATGTTCAAAAATTCAGAAGAAATAAGTATTTTAGGCAGCAATATCACACGAACAGAAAAAAACAAAAACATTTATATAAAAATCTATAAAGATTATTTCCTTAATGTTAAAAGAGTGACAAATAATTAGATAATAGTGGACAAATGTGTAAAATTTTAGCATGACTCATGTTCTTGTAGATGGTTGGTTTTGGTAATTACCGTTTTATCACATTTTCACTTAGTTTGATATCAATTTAAACCACCTCTTTCTGTATGCGCACAAAAATGTCCCTAACTGTGTTTATTTTTCCTATTCGATAATTCAATTTGTGACATACCTTTTCCAAATCCATTCGAAAGCTTCCCATTGGTAATTTCCCAATCATTTTTTGAAGCTGAAATTGATTGAAGGTAGCAAAGAGCTGCTGTGGACATTTTCATTTTGACAGAAAATAATTTTTCTCTTCTTTTTTTTTGATAAAAAAACAAAACACTTGAACACTTGTGGATCGACTATCACTGCCACTTAAAACAAGTGAAATTTCTATTACATTTGATCTAGTTTTTTTCTTATTTTTTTTATGTTTGTCAAGTTTTTTGCTTCCTGGTGATCCACTGAAGAAAACAAATAAAAACACACGAAATCGACTGTAATACCGTTCCAATGCAGAGACCCACGACAAACTGCAGAGTTCCGAACCGATGCACACAAAACGAATATAAAAAATAAAAATACAAAACTTTTGTGACAAAAAAAAATCCCAACAACCAAAAACAAAAATTAAATAGTTTGCTGCGTTTAAAAGATCAGAATAAGAAAATACTTATTGTCCCATTGATGTAATGCGCATGCATTTAAAATTTAACATCAAGATGTATGTATTGAGAATATTTTTAAATAGCCAACATTTTGTTCCGATTGGAATTTCGTTTCACTTCTGGTGGCTTTTTGACGTCAGAAATTTTTTTCGTTTTGAAAGTGCCGAGTATGTCGTACTTGTTTCTTTTGCATTACATTAATTTTTTAAAACCAAAACAAAGACATGACTGAGGATTTTAATAAAAGAACAAAAATAATGACGGATGTGACCGTCTTAGATTAGCTTGGAAAAATCTTGTTGGTTCTTAGAAGGCAATATGTGATCGTACGACATAGTCTTTTTTTAATCACCATTTTCAGTCACTATCGATGAGTAAATGGCCATAAATGTAAACGAGAATTCAATTGATACTTTTCGTTGAATCCTACAATTTTGTCTGTCATCCTGAGGATATGTGTCAATTTATCACTAAAATGAGCTTTACATCATTGTTTTATGGGTACCATTGACAAGATTTCTGATTATCGGATTTTTTCTCCATACATGGTTATTACGATTAAGGATTTTTTTTAAGGATTAAGTCCTTTTTGCACAAAAGGATTTCATTAATAATGCGAAATATGCGTATTAGACATTATTTATGTTTTATTATTCAATAGACGCAGAGCATACAAACAAGCTCATTTTGACATTTAAATGATCTCTCAAAAAAATATCTTAACCTAAAATTGCAACCTTAATTAGTTTTTTTTTTTTTTTTTTTAATGAGGTCCAACCCCTAAATTGCATGCTTTGGAACTTTTAAGATATGAGTAGGGACATTGTGTTTTGTCTGGGTCAAAACCTAATTGCCCTGAGCTATAAGAATTAATTTGACTAGTGAATAATAGAACCCAATTTTTGTACCTGGGTCTAGTCGGCTGAATAGAACATGATAGGTGAAAAAAACTCATTCTTCAGTGACCCTTGGTGATGGTGTTGATGCCCAGACAATTTTTACATCTACCTATAGTTTTTACAAGCCAATTTCAAGAAACAAAAAGTACCAAGCAGAAATTTTTTTATTTTTTTGGCGGGTAAATTGTTCACTTTTGTAAAAGCTATCCGCAGTGCAGTAGCATCTAACGCGTATTACACAAACAACTTACTTTAACTTTTCCTTTTTATCGGCAGTACGATGTTGTTTGTGTAATGCGTGTTAGATGCTGCTATACTGCAAATAGCTTTGCCGAAAAAAACATACATTTTGTGTTGTTATCCGATCTACACATACATATGTACGAAGTTTCACTTTGATACGATAATTGTGGTGTTTCGACAATTTTGGAGGGTTTTTGTATGAAAAGTACAAGAATGTTTTATTCAAAATGGCTGAATTTCGAACAACTTTTGGCGTTTACAGATTCCAATTATCTTGATTCTTTCAAAAGTTATCGTGTTCACAAATTTCCAAAGCCAGGGACACCGACAACGGCGAACGCACATACAAATGTCTCTAAAACGTGTTTTCTATACGTTTCATGGTGTTTCACGATGAAATAGACTAATTCTGAAAAAATATAATTTGTGCCAATCGCTATGCTTATCCTTTACATAACGTGTACGGAAAAGTAATATTGAGATTACAATATCATAACCTAAAAAAATACATCCCGCACTTACACAATTGTAGATGCAAATAAGACAATTGTATAAAAAAAATTGTTTGTCAAAAAAAAAAACGAATAATAGGATTTAACGTTGAATTAGTAGATTTAGTATATTTTACCAGTAACAGTAATACTTCATAAGTTGTTCTAAGGTGTTCTGTAGTGTTTTAAGGTTCTTCGTTGTTCCAATAGGTCAGCATCCAGAAGTAGCCCAAAAAGCACGCCACAAAGATGGCCGAAGATATCGAGAAAAACATACATATTGCTTATTACTTCTGACTCCTTAATTAACAGTTTTTACGAACTTTCGAAAAAAAAAAATTGTTGTACACTTGCTGGTTGCAAACTCTATTGAGATTTTTCAACAAGGTGAAATGACAACGACTGAAAGTGATGAAAATACTGAATCATTTACAAGACAAAAATAAATTTTGTCCAACTAGCATGTTTTATTCGAATCACTGTAATATGACGCCCAATTCCACAAGATTAAATTTTCTCTATAAATATTAGGGTGCTTGTATTTTTGATAGTATTGATTTTTTTTTCACTCCCCAAGCAAAATTCTGTTGGAAATAACCGACGAAAAATACCTCTAATACTCGCCCTCAGCAAGTAAAGATTTTCACTATAGAATACAAGTAAACTTCAGTTCTTCTTTTCTCCAAATGTCTGTAACTCAGCAGCATTTAATACTATTTCAAAAAACTATTAAAAAATTGACTTTAGTGGCCTGTACTGTCTCAACTGCGTACATTTTTGTAATTTAGAGTAATTTAATTTTTTTTTTAAACGGCTTTGTGTTCTCTCATAATGGAATATTATAATCAATTATAGGCTGCGAGTTCATCTTAAAAAGTATAATTATGTTGTTTTAAGCAAATTTCCAAAAAAAAAGGAAAAAAAAATATTAATCGTAGCTTAATGCAATTGCCCTGGGGTGTTGCATAATTCACATCTTCAAAATTTGTATGGCAACAGTTTATACATAAATCAGCTATCGATCCGTTTTTACTATTTTTGTTTTCTCAAAAGTACACAATATTAAAATACAATGATAAAAATTAGCAATAGACAATATAGTTGCGAAATATGTACACATGTATTTGTAGGTACCTACATTGGTTTCCAGAACAAGTAATGTACGAAAATAGTTAAACATTTTTGATTTTATCACATCGAGAAAGTAAAAAAAAAAAAAGTTTTTGCAGATCTATTTTTGGCAATAAGAATAATTTAGTGAAAGTGCACAGACCAGACATATTAATAAAACACAACACAATTAGAATTATTTTTTGTTCTTCTAAATTTGGTGAAATTTCAACACCCTAAAATAGCACATGCAAATGATTTATTTTGTGTTTTATAAAAGAAGACTATGAATGGAAAATTATTTTATTTTTAGAACAATACAATTGAAGAATAAATGGTTGCAATATTTAGATTATGTATGTATATTGAAAAAATGTGGTACATTTTGTCGCTTTCTTATTTAAATTAAAAAAAGGTAAAGTCCGATAGATAACCGAAATAAAGTTGGTGAAGTAAAAAAACAAAAACATAATGTTTCCTTAACTTTAAAAAAAATAATTTAGGAGGATGTTTAAAAAAAAAAAAAATTACAATAATAATATATCTACGATTTGGGCAACATTTAGTTAGAATTTTTTGAAAGGCCACATTTGGTGTACCCAAAAGCAAATAGTTCTGGTTGGTTAATTAACACGCTTACTCGGTTGGAGAAAAAATTAAGCCTGTTTAACTAGGTTTGCTTACAGCCAAAACGCACAAAAAGTGCTTATACATTTGTGGATGTCGAAATTTGCATTGAAAAAAATACTAATGAATAGGGTTTCGAGATAATTAAGATTTATAAAATTTAGCCATCGATTTTTATGGCACACGATATTTTGAAGAAGAAAGCCCTGTATATAACATTTGGTGTGTTTAAAGCTTTTAACTATGTCAAATATTTTGACAAAAAAAAAAAAACTAGTGTTTTATTGATTTTTTGCATTCCAGTCAAGTTGCCGTGTAGTTACCTCCATTTTTGAGTTGACACTCGATATTTTTTAAATATAAGAGAGTTTAGGCTTAAGTTTAAGAATTGGTTGAAAAGGAATTCGATACTAATATCTTCACAGATGGCTCAAAAATGAACTGTGGGATGGGAGCTGGCGTTTTCTACGTCATCCTGAAAATTAACGAATCATTTCGCCTTCCTAATTACTTGACTCTGCCAAAATGTATACTTTTTTTGTTTAAATAAGAATTATTTGAGTGTATTTTTCTTTTGAACAAGTTTACCTCATTTTCAACTTTACATTCTTAATCATATTTTTTTGAATTTTTGCTTACAGGCCAATTCCATATGTGAGCTACACTACATTTGACATTACCGGCGTTCTATTTTTTTTATGTTATGAATACTAACATGTTTACAGTTCCATCTTAAGTATTAGGTATTATATATAAGATTTTTCAATGATCCACATGTTGTAAAGATGCGCTCTTGCAATGTTGTAAAATATGATATATTTAATAAAAAGTAAATGTGAGCTACACTACATGCTTAAAAGGAAGTCAGTTGCAAAGGTGTTTTTCAACGACAAAAATCTTCCTCTTTGCAGGCTTTATAATTTGAAATCGTATCTGCAGCCAATGTACATGAAATCAATTAATGGAAAATGGTAAGTTCCATATGAATACGAATTTATTAATTCCGACTAAAAACAATATTCGTTGTATTAAAAAGTTAATTAAAAATTCTATCAAAACAAGAATGCATTAAATAAAAACAAAAAGTACATACAGATGTACAATTATTGTAGCAATAACAGTGGGAATAACCCCAAATGTCAAGACAACACTTGCATAGGTGTAGAGGTATTAAAATTATTCACACAATGTAAGACAAACAAAAATATACATTCATTCAAATGCGCATTCCGGGAAATCTTTAAAGAACAAAATATATACTTATAACAGTGTTTTGTAAATAAACAGCCAACTTCAAATAACAAGTTAGTAGTGTCACAGTCACAGTTATTTCTCAGTTATTACATTCAAGTTTGTATTAGTCATTTCTCTCAAAACTGCTAGAAATATAAATGAATGAATTGCGTATTCACAAATGCAACGACCGACCGACGACGCTATAGATGGTTATAGCGTCAGAACTAACAATCGACTTGAGAGTCATGAACTAGGCACATGTGAATAATAACTGATAAGGATCATAAAAAATATAATATGTGATGCGCAAAAGAAAGGCTAATAAATGTATGTAGGTGTATTGCGTTTTTCATTCGAACAAATGAGATAATTTTGTTGAAAATTTACAAAAATTACAAAACATTTAAATCGGAAAATTAAAAATGGATTAGTGTGTGGAAAAAAATGAATTCCAGCAAAATAAACTGCCTTTAGAAAATAACTCCTTAATGGCATAAACGCCCCAAAAATAAACATTAAAATAAAAATAATTTGTTAAGTATAGTTTTTTAAAAAGTTGTCTACCCTAAAGTTTTATTTTTAGTTTCTTATGTAAAATATATTGAAATAACGTTTATTTTACAAAGATGAGAATCAGAAAATCTCATTTTTTTTACATAAAACAATATTTAGTTTAGTAATTTTAATTTTCCCCATACAAGTGTCATTTTTTGTGGGTTTTTATCATTTAATAATTTTGAATCAAAAACTTGACGAAATTTTTAAAATTTTTTATTTTATTATTTAAGATTATGTTAATAACATTACAAGTACAGGTAAAACAGGTATTAAATAAAAAAAAAATATTACTCTCATGAAACTTGGCAAAAACTTTACCTTTGCAATAAGATTGAAGAATCAAAAAGTGTCTTGGGTGGAAGGGTATTTTTTTAGTGATAAAGAGGGGAAAGTGAAGACAAAAAAAAGTGGTGTAATATAAACATATGATACATGATTTTAAGGTATTTTTTGATGCTGAATCTAATGACAACCAAACTATGTCAATTTGACTGCTCTATGAAAAGTTATATTCCATTTTTAGCAAAGGTGTCTATGTTTTTGCCTAAACAGGTAAAATTTAACAAAAATCCATAAAAAAAAGATACTCTCGTAAAATTCAGTTAGAGGCTTTCATTTGAAACAAGAACAAGAAATCTAGATAGGTCTGAATATTTTTGGTTAGAGGGTGTTTTTTTTTGGGGAAAGTTATGGGTGAAAATTTGACTTAAAATTCTACATTTATGAAACTTGGTAAAAATGTTACATAGAAACCAAGAATATGAAGAGTCCATACAAATATTTTGAGTGAATGGGTGTATTTTTTTTCAAGAGGAACAAAAATATTGGATAAACAGCGATAAAAACTATGGTAAAAATGTTACCCTGATGGAAATTTGTAAAAATATTATATTTGCCATTAGAACCATTAATAGCAAGAAAACATAGAAATATTTTATAGGTGAAAGGGTGATTTGTAAAGAGTAATGCAAATCTGTGTTTAGTCCCAAGTAACCAATAATTTAAATGGTATGTTCACAAATGGTATGTTCCTTTGTCTTGGTAACTAAGAATCAAAATTACATTAAAATTACATTAAATTAAAATTTACTTCTGACGTACAGGCTTAAATAATTTAGATGAATCTCCGAATGTAATACTTTTGTTTGAAAAGGAGTGAGTCTTTCTTTTCCAGCATCTAATATAGCCGAAAAATTATTCCGGGAACGCTTCCATAAGTCAAAAACTGAAATTCAAATGACAAAAAAAATACACTAACATCGATTTAATTTAGCTACCTGTAGTCTTAACATTAAGACAAAATTTTATTCAAGAATTCTCATGTGCCTTACAAAAAAATGAGAAGATTCATTAATTTTATTTCAATAAAAGTTGTTCGGAGGAATATGTCTTAATGTAGTTAAAATGACAAAATATCAATTTTATATTCATCTAAAGTGCAAATGTCTCTACAAATGGTCTTTTCGGTAAGTCCTTGAATTATTTTATCGTTACATAAATAGTTTTCTGCATTAATAAATTAAACTAAAGTGGTAATTGAAATTAAATTTGATATACAAGGAGCGTCCATCAATTAAACTTCATTTCGGGAACGCCTGTTTTGGTATGAATATAAAGATTTTTTGACGATGAAATGATGCAAAATCAAGACCACTAAAATAAAACCTCAGGTATTCTGGAATAGCAGAAAATCGGATTTTTTTAAGAATTATATCCTAAGAAAAACTGAAATGAAGTAATATTTGATTAACAAAAATTTTTATAGTTTTTAGTGCAGCACACAGTCGTTTTGGAAATATTTACCATTTTCTGATGGCTTCATCATTTTCGATAATCCTATTTAACGTATTTTTAAAAGCAAAATCTTATTTTTTTATGAAGTTATTCAACATTTTATCAATGAGCCAGTAATCATAAATACTATACGTATAAATTAAATAGTAAAAATAATGAAATAACATTAATTAATACAAGTTTTATAAGAAGTTCCCATATTTTTGTAAAGCACAATAAAAAAAAACAGAAAAAATTAAATATAAATATGAACACGATTAGCACAAAATCTAAAATTTAATTTTTTTCATAGAAAAACGTAAATTTGATTTGCAAAAGAATGACTTTAATTTACAAAAAGCTGAATTTAATTTGCAAACGGTGAATTTAAAGTGAAAATCCTTACAGTTATAGTTTTCTCATGATATACAAGAAAGTGTAAGAACAAGTCACTACAAAAACGAGTGTCGCTAACAACTTTACAAGAAGTTAAAGGCTCTCAAAATATTTTTTCCTGAATCCAGCTTAATGTTTTGGGTTCTGGTCTTGGGTTTATGGATTTGACTTTTCATGTGTCAGTGGATTTGAAATTTCCAATTGTTTTTGTTTTCCTCACATTTTTTTTCAATATTCATTCATTGTTTTCAACAATTTCGGAGTAAAATAGTTGAATAATTTATAATATTTTGTACATAAAAATGATCTCGTTTGATATATAATTTATGCCCCTTCGGTTTGTGCGGGCCCCGTAAAGTGTACCACAAAAATAGTGTTCGCCGTTTTCGTCACTGTGACAATGCACATAAGAAATTTCATTTAATATTTTTTTTTAATATTTTCTACGTGATAAATAAAATTTAACAAAAAAAAAAAAACCTATAAAAATCTTTGGACTTTTAAAACGAGGACAAAATTAAGTGCTTTAATTTAATTTATCATCCTACATCGACAAAAATGATATACGAGTAAATTAGAATTGTAATCGATTAAGACAGTTTGTGAGAAGTGATAGGCAGTCTAATAACAATCAGATCGAAATAAGAAAGCCTTTAATACTTTTATTTGAAATTTAAATTAACCAATTCTCTTTTAATGAAAAACGAATGTGTAAAATTATAAAAAAAATCTTTTTAACCATTATTCCTTCAATTTACATCCGGGTATGACGTCCATTTTAGTCATCTACTTATCCACCCGAACACTATAAAGTGAAAGCTTATTAATAATCAAAAAAAAAAAAGAACTAACTTTCGCATGCTATTTTTAATGGTCGTAAATGACAAAAACAAAAATATAATTTGTGGGTGGAAACACAAGGTGTCATTTTAATTTCGGTAATGAATATTTTTTGTGTGTTTTTTTTTTTTTTTTTCTTAATTTTATTTTTCGGTTCTGCTCCAATTGTAAATTCGTTGGTAGTTGCATATCAAAGGCAAAACAGTTTAAGACAAAGCAAAGTAAAACAAAGAAAGCACAGTAGAGAACAAAAAACAAACAAAAAGAAAACAAAGAAAGCAGCTACACTCTTACAGAAGTTGTTCATTGGCGTTCATAAACAAAAGAATACATATGTGTGCATGTTCAGTGGGGGATTAGGACATTTTAAGGCCTAAGCAATAGGGACATTTTTGAGAACGGGAACGACTTTGAAGTTTGAACTGAAATTTTAATATTCGTTTGTCTGATTGTGGAGAATTGTAACCTAGAACTACTTATCCGATTTTAATAAAACTAAATTATTATCTCCAGTATTATAGAAGTTATAGGTTTTCGCCCTTTTTCTGAGCGGCATCACCATACAGTACCTAGTGTTAGTAGGATTCCACTAAATCCGGTACTGTTTAGTGTGTTGTTTTTTTTTTTTTTTTTTCTTTATAATCTCTTGCCGGTTAATTTAATTCCACAAACATAAGATGAATGCCACAAAGTAGACACAAGACAAGGCGGCAGAAAGAAAGAAAAAAATGGTGCTTCATCACGTGTGCTCAACAATAAGGAAGTTAAAATTGCAATATGACGCGGCTACGATGTTTGACCGCAGCATTTATGCCACCATATATTAGCAACAGTAGAAGAAGAAGGAAAATCAAAAACAATGGGACTTACAAAAATTGTTTTGTGTCCGTGTGCCTATGGGGACTTTATTGTTCACCTTTTTAATTTTCTAAACCATCACAATCTCAATGTTGGTAGATATAGACAGACATTTAAAATGCGTCATTTTGTTCTTGTCTGGAAGAGCTGATTAGTGAAATTGAATTGCATGGTTTGTTATTTAAAATTTACAAAGTCTATTTTTCTAACGTACAGTAAAATGTGAACATTAGGGCATACTAGACGCAAAGTGAAGTTTGTATTTCAAAAAAAAAAAGACTTACTTACTATAATAATATTTATAGTAAGTAAGTCTCCGGCCGAGAGTACAGTAGAATCTCAAAAAAACATGAATTGTTCTATAACATGAACAGTTTGAAAAGATGAACGCTTTTTTCCTACCAGATTTTTAGAAAAATATGTATGATTAAGAAGTCTGTTCTTTTTTTTAAATTTTTATGAACAACTATTTTGTTTTTGTTATGTTTTGATTGTTTTTTTGTTAAATAAAATGAATTGTTATTTTGAATAGATGCAATGTTGTTTTGTAAAGTTTTATGTTTTTCTTAATGGAATTCTCGATGCTTGGAAAGATGAACAATTCGAAAAGATGAACAGGGTCTGTTTTATATCTGTTTTCATCTTTTCGAAATTCTACTGTATTTGGATTTAGAGCAAAAACAAACTTTCAACTATTGCTGACATGCAGACCTTTCCAATGATGAATAAAACTTATATATTATAGCATTTAGATAAAAAAAAAATATAATCTCAACAATTTCAAAAATTCACTTTTTTTCTTATTTTTCCAACTTTGGATTTTAATCATATACATGGACTAGAACATGTTTTTTTTTTTAAATTCAATGAGATATATTTTATGAAAATCGGTTGAATATTGAATGAGAAAAAAAAACTAAACGATTAGGAACCAAGTAAAAATGTGAGCTTCGTTTACCTACCAATTAAATGGATACTTTTGCAAGAAGTCTATCGATAGGTTTTCAAGTTGTGATAGCAAAATTTGTTTTTCTCAGCATCTTTTCATTATTTTGTTAACTCGAAATCTAAGCTGGATCTGAAAATTTAACGTAAGTAACTTTTTGCGGGAAATTTAATCAACTTAAAATCAAGAGTTCTAGAGTTCCTGATGGGCTTTAGAAAGAGTTCTGCAAAAGAAAAGATAAGGTTAACTTAGCTTAACAACTTAACTTAGAGCAAAATTATGAAAAATTAAAAAAAAAAATCAAAATCAAGTAGTTCTGATCTAAACCTTTATTAACAATTTTTTTTCTAAAACTAGTCATTCAATAGTTCTCGCAAATTAAGGTGCCCATTCACTTAAAAGCAGATTCTATATTTTTTTCAAAAAACAGATTCGTGTTTTTATATTACATTTTATCGTTTCTATCGGTTTTTTATTTCTTAGTAAAAATCTTTCCAAGAAAAAAAAAAACTCTTCAAAAAAGTGTTTATTTGTTTGGTGTTTTATAATCAGTGCCAAAAAAAACTTATGAATTTTGTTAAAATGGATTTTGATATTAACCCATTTTCAATTTTCAAATCTAAATTAATAGTTGGTAACTGTACAAATATTTATCAGAGCTTCTTCGAAATCTATAATGTGCACTACGGAAACCCTGTAATATTTGCGCACTCGCACAGCTTAATGAAAATTGACTGCAGTCAGAGTGAGAGGTAAACGTCTTATCTTCTCTGTACTGACAATTTTTGTTGGACAGAGTATAGTGTTATTAATAGTCGATTGAACGAATAAAAGAAAGTCGAGAATTACGATACGATCCATTTCGAATTTTATAATTGGGGTGATTAATGAGAACAATGTTTCTAGCTTTATTTTTTATATGAAAATTGGCTCAAGCCCGAATCTAGAAATTCACATCAATTAATCACAGTTTTGTCTTACCCATCCTCTGTCAATTATTTTTATCAATATGTGTATACGTACCTGAAAAGAAAAAAAATAGCAAAATTAATGTTTATTATAAAATTAAAATTTAATAATATAATAATTTAATAATTAGTAGGTACAACTAAAAAGCATAACCCAGGTAAACAAAATTTAATTTTTATATTGTTGCCAAAACTTTGATAAACGTTTCTAAAGGTTTTTGACGTGATGAACTCGAATCCGAAGTCAGAATTTTCAAATTGGCTCTTGGCATTGGCACATCGAAAACCTTTAGAAAAGTATTGTTTTATTTTTGTATAAAATGAAAAATAGATTAATTTTATCTTGAGATTTCTCATTGGAGAAAAGAGTTATCGAAATGATTTAAACTGAATAAAAAGAATAAAACAAGGGGTTTCATAATGCGTTATAGTTTTAAGAGGTTACCTCACGTTATAACATCGCTTAAAAAATATTGAAAAATGTTTTTCTTATGATTTTGTAACGGAAATGGCACTAAACTAGAGCCAATTTGAAAATTCCTACTTTGAAACCTTAATCAATGTTGGCGCAACAAAAACCTTGTTGACCAGTGTAATCACTGTTTTCCATAAAAAAAATACACTAGCCCAAAGAATTAAAATAACTAGATTTTTTTCTGAAAATTTTAGTGAATTTCGATAGACTGTATCTCAGTGAAAAATAATTGCATTGAGATGAATTAAAATGCATTTGAAAGCCTTATTCTTAAAGTTTGCAAATCTTTTGACAAAAAAGACGCCGAGCAAAAATTGTTTATAGCAAATTTAAAGCAACAAATAAAATAAATTTCATAGGTTAGTGTTACATATTAGGGTGCTTCTCAAATTCTAAACTTCAGAAAATTCAATGGGGCAACCCCTAATTGCGTTCTACGTACTTAAATACAATTTTGTGTGAAATTTCATATGATTTTGACAATTTTTAGGGGTCGCTACCGACCTTAGAATTTTTGCACATAGTGGGTGGACCCTAGAATTAAAATTTTAAATTTAAAAATTTTATGTCACCCCTGAATTGGGTTCTGAGTATTAAAATAAGATAGATAATGTCAAAAATTTCGATTGATTTCGGCAACTTTCAGATACTTTTTCACATTTTTAAGCATTATATTAACAAAATTTGTCAGGCGGTACTTCTAAAATTTGTTTTCGACAACCAACATTTTACAGATCATCTTATTTTAATGCCAAGAACTCAATTTAGCGGAGCCACAGCAATTTTTCGAAACATTAATTCTAAGGTCCACCTACTATGTGCAAAAATTCACCCCTAAAAATTGTCAAAATCGTATAAAATTTTACACAAAATTTTATTTATAAATTTAGATTTTAAGAAGCACCCTACTACATATGTATGTCTATTAAATTTACTTGTATCCTAACTATTTTATTAATACCAAAAACTTCTTCTGTTCGTAAAAAAAAAAGACAATGATTTATTGATCGAAGCCCCTTAAAAAAAATAAAGATTTTTGACAATTTAGTAAATGGAACGAATTATATGTTAAACAACAATACAATTTTTTATTTATGTATTCCTACTTCCTGATACAAATTTAAGACAACAAAAAAGGCGGTACGTTTATGTACCTCCACTACATACAAAGTACTCGTATTGAAATTATCAACAGAATTTATGAAATTGAACGCGTGTACATTATTTAACTGAACTGCACGCGACGGGGTCACAGGCCGTTTCTTAATGACATTGGAATAATTTTTTAAAGTGGTCAAAATTCCAAATTTAAAAAAATAAAATGTAAACCTTAAATTAAAGACTTTCAGTTATAGACTTTTCGTTGTTTAATACTTTTATTATTCCACCAACAATTAAGTTATGTCAAGAAAGTGTATCCTTCATTTTCGTGTTATTACAAAAAAAAAAAAAATACCCACTAAGAATGTTTAAAACTTTTGCAAGAAAATAACACTCATTATTTGTGTTCAATGCTAAGAAAATAATATGTAGGTATTAGTTTTCATACAAATGCATAAAAAGATACGAATTATGTGTAAATTTTCTTCGCATAGAAACCGCTATACTAAAACGTGTCATATGTATACTAAACAAAAATAAATGCTTACCCTATATGAAACTGTCAACGGCAGACTAATCCATTTGGCGCCATAATTATCTACCTTTAAGTATTGTGATTGTTTTTTTTTTTTTTTTACTTTTAGCGCCATTCGTATATTGTATTGACGTTGTATCTATAAGGTTGTCGTTGCGCTCGCGTTTGCCCTGCTCTTCTTTTGCCTTTTTCTTTTACCATTCACTCCACGAACATACAAATATCTCAAGAGCGCACATGATTTATTGGAAATGTAAACAAAAACTTTGCATCGCATTTCACACGTATCGAATCGCTCTCTAAACAACAACTTCTACAATAAATGTCCGCATATTATCGCTCCGGTCGGCAGAGTAAATGGTGATAGCGTGCGCTGAATGATAGGCACTGGCCAGTCTCATAGTCAAATGATAGGTAGAATGATTATTACCGGCTGGGCAGCAGCGATGAATTTTAAGCCGCATTTGGGCGTCTTAATGCTTCAAAAGGGCCCGTTTAAATATCAATCATAAATAAATAATTTTACTGTGGGACTTCGTTTTGTACGGTTTGTTAAACATAGTTAAAAGGGTGTTTTTTTTTTTAGTTAATACGTCCAAAATCTGAATTTACGAGCGAAAACCGGCATTTTTGATACATACATGATGGTAGATGTTTTCGTATGTATTACCCTGATACTGCGGAAAAAAGATGTCTGTCAAGTTAGCACTACCACTTTCAAATTTCAAAAAAGTAATGATGCAATTAATTGTCGTGAATTTGTCGTAAATTTGTCGTGAAAAAAAAAAAATTTGTCGCGCCTCGTTTTTTAAAACTAACCCCTGGTAGTGCTAACTTGACGGTCAAGTTAGCACTACCACCCCTGGAAAAGTGTTAAAACGATGATAAATACAAAAACTAGGTATGCAATTAATTGTCGTGAATTTGTCGCTGAAAAGTGGCATACTCAAAAAAATTCTAAAATTTTTTTTTTTTAAATAACCCCTGGTAGTGCTAACTTGACACACAAGTTAGCACTACCACCCCTCGAAAACTGTTGAAACAAGCTTAAATTTGAAAAAAAAGAACGTCATTAATTGTCGTGATTTTGTCGTAGATAGATGGCGCTATCAAAAATTTTGTCCCGCCCATATTTTGGAAAATACGCCCCCTAAACTGAATAATCTAAAATTAACACTACCAAACGTACAATTCTGCTTTAAATTACCAATTTCCTATAAATTTTGCTATAATCGATTGGTCCTACATAATTTATAGCACGCTATGCTATAACAAAAATTTGTCGCGCCTTTATTTTAGAAATAAACCCCATATAGGTGCAGTTTAGAAACCTAGCACTACCATATGAAATTTTTTTGTTTGTTTGGTTTTTTGCTATAAATTTGCTATAAACAATTGTCACTCGACGTCTAGAACAAAGTTGCATCATAAAATAATTTGTCGCGACCTTACTTTAGAAACAACGCCCCCTCAACTGAATTACCTTAAAAAAACACTATCAAACACTATCATATGTAAAAATTTTCTTTATTTTAGAAACCTAGCACTACCATATGAATTTTTTTTGTTTGTTTGGTTTTTTGCTATAAATTTGCTATAAACAAACAAAAAAATTTCATATGGTAGTGCTAGATTTCAATTAGTTATGGCCAAATTTATTGCAAAAACGCAATTAGAAGAAAATTTTTAGATATGATAATGTTTGATAGTGTTTTTTTAGGGTAATTCAGTTGAGGGGGCGTTGTTTCTAAAGTAAGGTCGCGACAAATTATTTTATGATGCAACTTTGTTCTAGACGTCAAGCGACAATTGTTTATATCAAAATTATAGCAAAAAACGAAACAAACAAAAAAATTTCATATGGTAGTGCTAGGTTTCTTAAATGCACCTATATGGGGGTTATTTCTAAAATAAAGGCGCGACAAATTTTTTTTCGGGCTAAATTGCTAAAAGTCATTTAGTGACAATTAGTTATGGCAAAATTTATAGCAAAAACGCAATTAGAAGAAAATTTTTCGATATGATAGTGTTTGATGGTGTTTTTTTATGGTAATTCAGTTGAGGGGGCGTTGTTTCTAAAGTAAGGGCGCGACAAATTATTTTATGATGCAACTTTGTTTTAGACGTCGAGCGACAATTGTTTATAGCAAATTTATAGCAAAAAACGAAACAAACAAAAAAATTTCATATGGTAGTGCTAGGTTTCTTAAATGCACCTATATGGGGGTTATTTCTTAAATAAAGGCGCGACAAATTTTTGTTATAGCATAGCGTGCTATAAATTATGTAGGACCAATCGATTATAGCAAAATTTATAGGAAATTGGTAATTTAAAGCAGAATTGTACGTTTGGTAGTGTTAATTTTAGATTATTCAGTTTAGGGGGCGTATTTTACAAAATATGGGCGGGACAAAATTTTTGATAGCGCCATCTATCTACGACAAAATCACGACAATTAATGACGTTCTTTTTTTTTCAAATTTAAGCTTGTTTCAACAGTTTTCGAGGGGTGGTAGTGCTAACTTGTGTGTCAAGTTAGCACTACCAGGGGTTATTTTAAAAAAAAAAAATTTTAAAATTTTTTTGAGTATGCCACTTTTCAGCGACAAATTCACGACAATTAATTGCATACCTAGTTTTTGTATTTATCATCGTTTTAACACTTTTCCAGGGGTGGTAGTGCTAACTTGACCGTCAAGTTAGCACTACCAGGGGTTAGTTTTAAAAAACGAGGCGCGACAAATTTTTTTTTTTCACGACAAATTTACGACAAATTCACGACAATTAATTGCATCATTACTTTTTTGAAATTTGAAAGTGGTAGTGCTAACTTGACAGACATGGAAAAAAGGAAGCCACAGAGAAGAGTGCGGAAAGTTGTGGAAAAAAGTGTGAAGATTCGAAGAAACATATGCGAAATACGGCTACCGCGGTAAAGGCGTGAAATACTGTAGAAAAAAGCAAAGAACGCTGGTAAAAAATCGCAGTATATCGCAAAGATTACGAAAGAGATGTGATGAAAAAACGCTTAGAACCACAGCAAACACGGAGAAAAGCGTAGAAAGTCACATACAAAAACGTGGAAAGTCGCGAAAAAAGTGTGAAGTCACTTGAAACAAAGCGGAATACCATGAAAAAATCGCGCGGAGTACCCGTGAAAATTTATCGCAGGGTTAGAACCCCAGGAAAAAAATCAAGGTTGTATCGGCTGGTAAGTGAACCCAGGCCATCAGAGTGTTAGTTCATCGCACAAACACTACGCCAGGGTTAGTTTGCTTTTCCTTAAATACGACCCTGTAATTGCTGGCGTTTACTTGTACAACTGTATTATTATTATAATCTGGAGTACTTTTGCTGTATTTAATCAATAAAATCGCATTGGCAAAGTGAAGAAAGATCAAACAATACAGTTTCTCTTACTTTTCAACTAACTTGCTAGTTTAGAACCATTAGGTTTTAAAATGTGCCTTTCATACTATCTGGGAGGTAATATTAAATTGCAAACGTCATTTATTTATTTACTTTAATAGGTTGTTCGTATAGAAATGTTGAGGGATTTTTTTTGTTTATACTACCTATGAACATTTCTGTTTGTTTTAATTTTGTTGTTATTTTGGTTTAATAAATTAGTATTGGAAGCGCATGTCAATAATGATTGCAACCTCTTACGCGAATAGTTTTAATTCAGAATGCATCACAAAATTATTTGGAAATATTTTTTGTCGATCTACTAACAAGTTTGCAATGGAAGGGATGAGCCTCACAATTGAAGCGTTAAAAGGAAAAAAGGGTTAAGTGACATTTTTTTTAAATATGACTTTATTATCAGAGATGAAGGTCCTTTTGTTAACTGAACTTTTAGAACCTTTTTGAGTTCACGTTTGGTCCAGAGGTTAAATACACTTTGCATGAAGAAGAAAAACTCTAAACCTTGATTACTCAAACGTTTAAAAATATCACTTAACTAACCCCTTCTTGCTGCCAACGCTGCAAATTAGAAAATACATTAATAGCATTCTAAATAAAGTTTTGCTAAAAATTTTATACGATTTTAAGAACTTTTAGGTGTCGCTACCGGCCATTGAAGTTTTGGTCTTTTTTCTTTAAATTAAAGTTCCGAAAAACTGCCGCAGCATCACTTCCTAGTTAGGTTCTTTGCATTTGACTAAGATATTTTGTTGAACTAATTTCGACGACTTTTGTAGGTCCTGACAGACTAAATTGTATAAAAATTTGCATAAAATTGTACAAAAGCATCTATCGGCAACATTAACAAAAAGTTGTCGAAATTAAACGAAATTTAACACACCCAATATATTTTAATACACCGGATTTTTTTTATTTCACGGATTGGCGCCCGTGAGTTAGTAAGTAAAAAATAATTAATTACAGTGCGTAATGTATCAAAATCTTCATGGCAACAACAACTGAAAATTTACTTAATCATAGGCAAAGGTGACGCACGACAATAGTTTTGCTTTCGCAATTTGTCCAGTCATGGTTTGTAGTCACTTTCCCCAGTCAAAAAAACCCATTCATTGTTGCTGTATGGCGCGTTACTATACTAACCTTGTAACACTTTTAAAAAATATAAATAGGGTGCTGGTGATTAGTTGAGTATCTATAATTATGCCGTTATTATTAATATTGTAGAGATAGGCACATTCATATAAAATTAAACTGGTAAACAATTTTGTTTAAGAAAATTAAAAGAAGTTTAGGGTGTGTTCGCAAACTTTATCGAATGTCATTTTCGATTTGAAACAAAAAAAAAACGAATAATAAAATATATTTTTTCTTATTCTGCGCGATGGTAAAGATATAAATTAACTTCTTAATTAAATCTAATTCAGAGTAATTTTCGTTATTTCATTTTTTCTAGTCAAAAACAAAAATCAACGAACGCATCCTTCGCAAGTGAAACTGCCAACCTTCAAACAAAAAGATATAACTTCAATACGACTCTGCGCCGTGTTCATTTTAATATTTCAAAGCTTTATAGCCAGTTACGCCATCTTACTTTTACTGCCTTATATTTGAACGTTTTACTGCGCTGCTTACCCAACACCCAATAAAACACGGCCGTTGAAACTCTTTTTATAAACTTTTTCAAAATACATAGTTTTATAAGAAATGCTTCTAGCACGTTATTTGATTTCTTTTAGAAATCTGAAGAAAAGTGTTTCGAATCCCGCTATAGGAGAACCTATCTACCTACCTGGACAATATCAAGACTCTAGATGTCTTTTTTTAACCTTAAAATACCGGTGACGGGTCTTTCCGTAATTTTCAAAACGATAATAAATCAAAGAAACGATAGTCCGGAACTTGATCGTCGCAGATTTACGAAAATCAAGACTATCGTCGAGACGACGATATCGTTTGACTATAATCGAATTACGGAATGACCTCCCTGGTAAACAATAATATTTCAACTATCTATGTATATTAATAAATAATAATGGGGGCTATCGTGAATAAAAAGTTCCCTAGGAATGTTTCCCTCGTAAAAAAAAAATTTAATTGAACTGAAAAAAATCCAGGGAAACAAAATTTAGGGCCCAATATTTACTCGCAAATCTTAATCTTAAACTATTTTTAGCTCCAAAAGTTCAAAACTAGCGTCAACATTTCTTCTTATATTTGCTGCAAAAAACATTTTTGATTCCTAGTGCTCAACAACAGAAAAATGTAATCAGCGAACTATTTTTGAAACTTTAATAGAATTTTTTTTGATTTTAAACAGAATAACGAACTTGAAAAATTATTTAAAGCCTGTTTAAAATTAAAAAAAAAATAAATATCCTCCAAAACCAACGTGCAAATCTTTCGTTTCTATTATTTTTTCCAGGCAAAATTGTAACAATTAAACATTTTTTTTTATGGTAAAAGCAAACCAAAAGCTTATAAAGATTATTATTACCCCATTTTGAAGTATGTAATATCAGAAAACCTACAAATGTAAAAAAAAAATTTTCTTTGATCTTCTATATTGATGGAGTTATTAAGATTTTAATTGACCCAAATTGTAATTTATAACAGCAAACATAATGCCCATTCATTTGGAACTCATTTGCATAAGTTGTCTTAACGTCTTAACATCTTTTTATTAACTAGAAAATTCTATTGTTTGCAGCAAACGAATGAAGAGTTTGCGAAGTACCTTTCCAGAAAATGTTTGTTGCAAATAAGTTCACTTTTGGTGTAAATATACAATGCATTTGCTATAAATGATTCCATGTTTTGTGGGTGTTCACATCGCATTCTACGCTTAACAAAAGTTATCTAGTTGATGGTGCAATAGCAACACTCTTGCTTTGAAAAGTGTTAAAACCAAACAAATTTACTAATTTGATGCAAACGAAGTCAAAAAAATGTCCTGCAAACGCAAAAGTCGTTTGGGCAATTTTGTTCGTTTGCCGCAAACGATTTGTTCTCTTAGTGTAGGCAAAACAAGCAAACCGGCTCCGTTTGAAATGTGCCTTACGCTTGGAGTAAACAGTAAAGGTGCCTAGTTTATTCTAAAAATTATGCTGAAGTTAAAGGGTTGCCACATGCGACTCGTTTTTTTTTTCACTTTTAAAATAAGTTATTGTCAAACTACTTCCACATGATCGAACTTTGGATATGTATATTATCTTTTGCCATTCTTTGTTTCAACTTAGAATACATTTTTTTTTTCAAACATCTTTCCAAACTCCAAAAATCTGCCACCAGCTCCCTCACTAGATCAATCAAAAACCAAAAAGAGTAACTAAGTCATTTTGTTTGGGTTTTTCTATCAATCTTCCTTATCAATCAAGTACCTGACTATGACGTCTATAATACTGTTTTATTTACTGGGGTGGTTTTATCTTCATCTTTTTTTAAGGAATTTAAAAAAAATCCAAGATTATAAATTATGAGTGAATATGGGGTTGGTTTAAAAATAGAAAGAAAAAAACAAAGAAAAACCTTTTTCTCAAAATAACATTTTCCACATCAATGGAAGAATAATTGTTTGCTCTCACTTTTTACACAGGGACAGACAATCCGCATTCAATGTGTTTTTGCTATCAATTGCTTCTGTGTGTGTGTGTATTTGGCGGCTGCGGCAAGCGACAACAGTCAATTCGCCAAACACCAAAACATTTAATCGCTATATTTCCCACTTTTCTCTTTCGCCCACACACAAGCTACTTGTCCACGAAAAGTGGCTGCTCCGGGGTATAAACATCCCAGGTACAACTTCATATTCATGTCATCGGTGATGTAATTTAAGCGAATACCGGTTTATTTTTATACTCACGGGCGGGCGATGCCGAACAGCCAAGCAGCCAAACAGCCGAACCCAAAGCTGATGCACTGAAATCTATGTGGAGAGTGGAGAGACCGACCGAACGACCGTGCTCCCACATCTCATAGTTGGCGCGTTGGAGGTGACGGCACCTTTTCAAGCGCCTATATTATATAGTCTGTTGCTGCTCTGGGCTTCGGCTTCTCTCCCTGATATGAGAGGAGCTATTTATAATTCCAGATAGCTAATAGGTGGTAGCAAGTATAGAGGAAGACGCATGGCGGCGCGGCATTGCCTACTTAATCATTGCACAGGCTGTCAGCATAGGCCAATGCATCTATCGCAGGCGACCAGAGTGTTCAATCACCACATTCACACTGGTAAAGGTGATTCGAGGCAAGACGCGCGATTATAAAAAAGCTGGAAAGTGGTATTAACAATGTGTGTGTGTTGGGTGTATGATTATGATAGAGAGAAAGGAAGAAAGGGGGGGATCCAAAAAAAGAGGTTGTCGGCAAAATTATAAAGCAACGCACATCAGCGAACAAATCAAACGCAACGCGCGTTATAAAATCAAAACAAAGAAGTGGGTAAAAAGTGGTGCGCTCTTACGGCATGCTGATGCTGATGGCTTGGCGGTCGCGAACTCTGCTGTTGATGTTTGTCTGGCCGTCTGTGATGCAGTATGTTTTTTTTTTTTTTTTTGAAAAATTGGGATGTCACACACTTAATAATTCACCTCCAGGCCCCTCGAATAAAAATGTGCGTGTATGGTTTGATGTTTCAATATTTATCTATGTTTTGAATGCACACATACATACATACTACTCGTAGGTATAGGAAGAACTGCTACTAGGTTTCTTTGTAGGTAGATACTTATTAATGGATGTCTCACACAATTTTAATTAATAACAAATTGCAGCAATATTGTCAGCACATACGACTTCGCAAGTTTTTTTTTTTTTTTTGTTTTTTTTAATTAACATAAGACTCATAAGTCGTATCATAACCTTAGGTTTCTCCCTGAACTTACGGTGTGGGTCATCGTTATATTTGTGATGTGAAGTAAAGTATGTTTTTTGGGAGATTCCAGGCATTATATTTAGTTAAAATGACCACTTATTTAATTTTTTTATTTTTGAAAATGTTGGATGAAAAATGTGATACGTCAAATTCTTCAATACAATGTATGAAGCGTTCCAAAAATGATGGGTCATACCTTCTCAAGTTAATCAAGATAAATAAGCTTGCGAAATTCGGTTTTAGGAATTTTGAGAATGGTCTATTGTTTTTTTTTTTTTTCACTTTTAATTGCGACTAGTCGACCATTTATGGATTAAATACATGCAGAAACGAGACAAATGTCGATTTTTTTAAAATAAGTAAATTGTTTCCCGATAGGTAGTTAAACAACACTAGTTCAAAGTCAGTGGAAACGAGGGCATTAATTTTTTGGATCATCAAAGAATACAAATTGATAGTTTATATTAATTATATTTTTAATACACTGCCGGTCACTTGAATACGTCCAGTGCTTTGCAAAAATTCAAGTTAAGTTTTCTTCGGACACAGTGGCAACATCTGTTTCAAAGCAACACCACTTTTACGACATGTCTGTCAAGTTAGCACTTCCGCTTTAAAATTTCAAAAAAGTAATGATGCAATTAATTGTCGTGAATTTGTCGTAAATTTGTGGTGAAAAAAAAATTGTCGCGCCTCGTTTTTTTAAAACTAACCCCTGGTAGTGCTAACATGACCGTCAAGTTAGCACTACCACCCCTGGAAAAGTGTTAAAACAAGCTTAAATTTGAAAAAAAAGAACGTCAATAATTGTCGTGATTTTGTCGTAGATAGATGGCGCTATCAAAAATTTTGTCCCGCCCATATTTTGGAAAATACGCCCCCTAAATTGAATAATCTAAAATTAACACTACCATTCTGCTTTAAATTACCAATTTCCTATAATTTTTGCTATAATCGATTGTCCCTGCATAATTTATAGCATGCTATGCTATAACAAAAATTTGTCGCGCCTTAATTTTAGAAATAACACCCGTACAGGTGCATTTTAGAAAACTAGTACTACTATATGAAATTTTTTTGTTGGTTTGGTTTTTTGCTAAAAATTTTCTTCTAATTGAGGTTTTGCTATAAATTTTGCCATAACTAATTGGCACTCAATGACTTTTAGCAATTTAGGCCGAAAATGAATTTGTCGCGCCTTTATTTTAGAAATAACACCCATATAGGTGCATTTTAGAAACCTAGCACTACCATATGAAATTTTTTTGTTTGTTTGGTTTTTTGCTATAAATTTGCTATAAACAATTGTCGCTCGACGTCTAGAACAAAGTTGCATCATAATATAATTTGTCGCGCCCTTACTTTAGAAACAACGCCCCCTCAACTGAATTACCTTAAAAAACACTATCAAACATTATCATATCTAAAAATTTTCTTCTAATTGCCTTTTTGCAATAAATTATGCCATAACTAATTGTCACTAAATGACTTTTAGCAATTTAGGCCGAATAAAAATTTGTCGCGCCTTTATTTTAGAAATAACACCCATATAGGTGCATTTTAGAAACCTAGCACTACCATATGAAATTGTTTTGTTTTTTTGTTTTTTTGCTATAAATTTGCTTTAAACAATTGTCGCTCGACGTCTAGAACAAAGTTATGGCAAAATTTATTGCAAAAACGCAATTAGAAGAAAATTTTTAGATATGATAATGTTTGATAGTGTTTTTTAAGGTAATTCAGTTGAGGGGGCGTTGTTTCTAAAGTAAGGGCGCGACAAATTATTTTATGATGCAACTTTTTTCTAGACGTCGAGCGACAATTGTTTATAGCAAATTTATAGCAAAAAACCAAACAAACAAAAAAAATTCATATGGTAGTGCTAGGTTTCTAAAATGCACCTATATGGGTGTTATTTCTAAAATAAAGGCGCGACAATTTTTTTTATAGCATAACGTGCTATAAATTATCGAGAAACAATCGATTATAGCAAAATTTATTAGAAATTGGTAATTTAAAGCAGAATTGTACGTTTGGTAGTTCTTATTTTAGATTATTCAATTTAGTGGGCGTATTTTCCAAAATATGGGCGGGACAAAATTTTTGATAGCGCCATCTATCTACGACAAAATCACGACAATTAATGAAGTTCTTTTTTTTCAAATTTAAGCTTGTTTCAACAGTTTTCGAGGGGTGGTAGTGCTAACTTGTGTGTCAAGTTAGCACTACCAGGGGTTATTTAAAAAAAAAAAAATTTAGAATTTTTTTGAGTATGCCACTTTTCAGCGACAAATTCACGACAATTAATTGCATACCTAGTTTTTGTATTTATCATCGTTTTAACACTTTTCCAGGGGTGGTAGTGCTAACTTGACCGTCAAGTTAGCACTACCACTACCACTACTTGACTGTCAAGTTAGCACTACCAGGGGTTAGTTTTGAAAAACGAGGCGCGACAAATTTTTTTTTTTTCACGACAAATTTACGACAAATTCACGACAATTAATTGCATCATTACTTTTTTGAAATTTGAAAGTGGTAGTGCTAACTTGACAGACATGCATTGGTGTTAGCATCAAGTGATGGGTATTTTTGGAAAGGTCTTTTGATTGTATATATGGGATGTGGAGTCCTTGCAGACCCTGGTTAGGGTTATTAAAAGTTAAAGTGCAATAACAATACATTTTGTTGATTAATGATGATACATATACAAATAGTTGGTAGTACTGTAGATCTTCAATGTATGTCGCCAAAAAGTTTGTGTCAAACCAGTTTCCATATGCCCGGTCACTCATACTTTGTGTGCATACAAGAAAATCGTTGGATACAAGAAACTTCATGGCAACATACAAGGAAGATCTATCTTATTAGAAACAATTTTTGTTGGTATCACAATTATCCAAAGAACAGTGTTTTTACTGCACAATAACTTTTTTTGCTAATGAAATGCAATAAAGCGATGTTAAAAATTAATCTGAAGTAACTGATATTACTTGACACCAATTTCATTAATGTCCGCTGAACGTCCAAAATACCCATTCTCCTTTTGGAGATGAACCAGAAATATGATTTGCGGAAAATGTTAATTCCAGTCAAAACTCATAATGACATTTTAAATTAAGGGCGAAAAAAAATATTCCATTTGAAAAGTTTTCCGGATGAAACCTACAATAGGGCTGATTGTATTGATTGCTTCTACCAATCTGGAAAGAAGGTCTATTTCTTTATTTCCTATACATGTTCTAGTTCCAGTTTTTTTCCTTGACAAATCTCATATTGGCTTTCTTGGCAGCACTTTCAATTATTATGTTAAGTGGAGTTAGATCTAAGATAACCTATATTGCTGCTGTAGTACAGGTTCTAATTGCCTTGGTGATGTAAACAAATGTGAGCCCTTGCACTTTATCTAGTAATTTCCTAGTTTTTTCGACATCACTTCTTTTTCTTTCACATTGGAGTACAAATAACTGTCCAATATAAAGACAGTGAAGTTGTTTGATATATGCTTATTTTTTGGAGAGCGATGAACAATTTTCAGATTCATGAGCTGTGTACTACAATTTATGAGTGGCCATCCATGACTTCACCGTTGTTGGAAAGCAAATGGATGACATATCGATAAATTTTTTACAAGTTTAAGTTTAAATTTAATATCATACATTAATATCTACTTATTGTATAAAATTCTATTGTATTAAATTCTGTTGCTTACATTTTTGTTTTGTTTTATCCATAGCGGCACCGCTAGTATCATCGAGTCGATACATTTAAAATCTGTTTTTTGTTATTTTCTCCTTGAACACGAAAATTTGTTTATTGAATAAAAAGATTTTTATATAAATCTTTTAATATATATATTATTGTTTTATATTAGTTTAATTGAGTATTTAAATTATTAATTAATTTTTTTTTTCACTTTAAAATATATAATTTTATTTTTAGCACTGAAGTTGATTATTATTTAATACTTTTCTCATAAAGTATTAAAATAACTTTAAGATATTTTTTTGTTATTTTTAATTTAATAGTTATAACTATTACAAATATGTTTTATTATTATTATTTTTTTGTAAATTAGTTAACAAAATTATTTGCAAGCGATATTTTTTAACTTTTCTTGTTTTTGTTTTATTAGACAAACCTCCTTTTTTCAGTAAAATAAAAAAAGAAGACTAAAGACTTGCGTTTTTTTTTTCTTTTGTTGTATCTGGATGACCAATAACGAAACGTTGCACAAATTTAGTATTTTCACAGAGTAAAGAGACAAAACCGTTACTTATAGGAAGAAAATAACTTTATAGTGTTGTTTAGAAATATAAATTTTTGCTCGGTATGAGAAGAATTCACAGAAAAATACTAAAACTCGATTGAATCAAAGTTCTTTTCAAATCTTTTACGTTAAGAAATAAACACACGAAACTACGATGCCGATACATTTTATGTTATTTTATCCACTTTTTTTTATAAACTCTTCTTATTTTATGTTTTACTTTATTTCTTTTGCATTTAAATAAATGCAATTATTTTGTAATTGATTTAATTTTTTTTTCTATTTAACTTTTTATACACAAAAGTATTGCAATACAATTTGTCACAAAACACGTAAAAATGCTGATTTAATTGCACAGGATTTAGTTTAATTTCTGTTGACAGTAAGTAGCTTTGTTGTTGCGGTTGAAGATCGTTGAAACGCAAGCAAATTTATTTATTATTATCTGAAAGTAAATAAAAAAAAAATCAATTAAAACTTAGAATGTAACATGTTTTTATAATGAATATGTTTTGGGTTTACCGCATTTAAATAAGGGCAATAAGGTGGGAGGTGATGCTTTATAAATGATTTTAAGATATTCCTTAATGCTGGGTTGAATAGGAACAAAGACAACTCGAGAAAACACCCTAGGACAAAAGTTTTTGATCATGTTTATGCAATATAACAAGTCTGTTTAGGGAACACAACTTATAAGAGTCTATTTCCTCTTCTTTATTTTTATTGTAAATCAAATTAATTCAATGGAGTTTTATTAAAATTGATTTTCAAACTCAGAATTTCGAAAAACAATAATTCAAAATCAACGGATCATTTCGATGGACTTATTTTCTATTTATCGAATAAAACAAAATTATAAAATTAAACATTCAAGGCCAAACAGTAGAAAATAAAAATAAAATAAAAAGATTTCAGTAGTTCCGAGGACGATTATACAGCCAGCCTTTACATGTCTGTCAAGTTAGCACTACCACTTTCAAATTTCAAAAAAGTAATGATGCAATTAATTGTCGTGAATTTGTCGTAAATTTGTCGTGAAAAAAAAAATTTGTCGCGCCTCGTTTTTTAAAACTAACCCCTGGTAGTGCTAACTTGACGGTCAAGTTAGCACTACCACCCCTGGAAAAGTGTTAAAACGACGATAAATACAAAAACTGGGTATGCAATTAACTGTCGTGAATTTGTCGCTGAAATGTGGCATACTCAAAAAAATTCTAAAAAAATTTGTCGCGCCTCGTTTTTTAAAAATAACCCCTGGTAGTGCTAACTTGACACACAAGTTAGCACTACCACCCCTCGAAAACTGTTAAAACAAGCTTAAATTTGAAAAAAAAGAACGTCATTAATTGTCGTGATTTTGTTGTAGATAGACGGCGTATCAAAAATTTTGTCCCACCCATATTTTGGAAAATACGCCCCCTTAACTGAATAATCTAAAATTAACACTACCAAACGTACAACTCTGCTTTAAATTACCAATTTCCTATAAATTTTGCTATAATCGATTGGTCCTACATAATTTATAGCACGCTATGCTATAACAAAAATTTGTCGCGCCTTTATTTTAGAAATAACCCCCATATAGGTGCATTTAAGAAACCTAGCACTACCATATGAAATTTTTTTGTTTGTTTGGTTTTTTTGCTATAAATTTGCTATAAACAATTGTCGCTCGACGTCTTTAGAAACAACGCCCCCTCAACTGAATTATTTTAAAAAAACACCATCAAACATTATCATATCTAAAAATTTTCTTCTAATTGCGTTTTTGCAAAAAAAAATTTTAGATATGATAGTGTTTGATGGTATTTTTTTATTGTAATTCAGTTGAGGGGGCGTTGTTTCTATAGTAAGGGCGCGACAAATTATTTTATGATGCAACTTTGTTCTAGACGTCGAGCGACAATTGTTTATAGCAAATTTATAGCAAAAAACCAAACAAACAAAAAAATAAAGGCGCGACAAATTTTTGTTATAGCATAGCATGCTATAAATTATGTAGGACCAATCGATTATAGCAAAATTTATAGGAAATTGGTAATTTAAAGCAGAGTTGTACGTTTGGTAGTGTTAATTTTAGATTATTCAGTTAAGGGGGCGTATTTTCCAAAATATGGGCGGGACAAAATTTTTGATACGCCATCTATCTACGACAAAATCACGACAGTTAATGACGTTCTTTTTTTTCAAATTTAAGCTAGTTTTAACAGTTTTCGAGGGGTGGTAGTGCTAACTTGTGTGTCAAGTTAAGAGGGGTTATTTAAAAAAAAAAAAAAAATTAGAATTTTTTTGAGTATGCCACATTTCAGCGACAAATTTGCGACAGTTAATTGCATAACCAGTTTTTGTATTTATCGTCGTTTTAACACTTTTCCAGGGGTGGTAGTGCTAATTTGACCGTCAAGTAAGCACTACCAGGGATTAGTTTTAAAAAACGAGGAGCGACAATTTTTTTTTTTTCACAACAAATTTACGACAAATTCACGACAATTAATTGCATCATTACTTTTTTGAAATTTCAAAGTCGTAGTGCTAACTTGATAGACATAGCCTTTACTGCAAGGTCAACCCAGGGCCGGTGTTCCTGCACTCTGTGAAAAAATGGGTCCATAATTGATATTCAGGTGTAAAAGATTATTAACATGCAACTCTACTTTACGATTAAAAAAATCCTATTCTGCCCCGTGTAGTGCATAAATGCACAAATATAAATAAAAAGTTTAACTATGATAAAAAGGTTTTTTGGTGTTTGAATTTCTAAAACTGCAGAAGATATGAGCTCCTAAGTAAAAACTACCCCGTTCTTTCCCGTGTTCCCCTTTTTACACATTATTTTTTCCTTAAACAGAGCTGCAAAATTTTTGGCATATTTTATGTATAAAATTTTAACTGTTTTCACAAAACTCTTAATGATAATTTATAAAAATCGACATGGTCGGTAATTTTAAATCCATAAAAGCTATTTTTGAAACAACAATTCACCAACAACTTTATTTGTGCTGGTTTGTAGCTTAGATGCATAAGTTTGAAGTTTTCTATTGGTACATATATTGTTAAAAGGCAATGTCAAATCTCAAACTTATTGTCCTATAAAAAAAATGATTTTATCCTTATCCGTTTGTCCATAGTTATCCACCAAACATTTTCGTTTCTCAATAAAAATAAAAATATACCTACTATGTATTTTGTTCTATAGTAAATTTTAAAAATAAAAAAAAACTAGGTTCACTCCCTCAAATGACAAGTTCTCAAAACGAAACAAAACGGTTTTCGTTGGCACACCAAGAATTATTGTTTCCTTATCAACAATTTTCATTTGTTAATCCTCCATTAAAATAATTTTCAAAAAGCTAATTGCTCTCCCAGATAATTTTCATAAATCTTAACTTTTCAAAAGAAAAAAAATAAACGCATTCGTTTCTCCACCAAAAACTCTTGTTTGTTCCTATAAAAGATAATTTTTGGTAGAGCTTTGTTCAAACACCACAGAAACTCACTTATGTATTCAAACAATCTCTCAATTTTGCATTGAAAACATTCAAATTATTTTGTTATTATGAGTCTTCACTCTTCCCACATACTAGCAAGGCCCTAATTCTTGAGCTAAGGAATGTAATAGAAAGCACCAACGCTCTAATCTTATGTTTGATTTTTAAACTAAATAAAATGTTACTATTTAAATATTATTTGCAAAATTATTGTCACTTCAGCTACAGCTGCCTGCTGCGTCAAAACAGTTAAAACAAAAAATATTATGTTCGTCATTGTGACGCCTTCATCAGTATTTTATTTTATGCATACATACATACAACATTTCTAAAAATAATGAATTAAAAAAACAACAGTTTTGATATAATTAATAATACAATAAAAAACCCGTTGGTTATTCCCGCCTAAACTACGTATTAGCCTACTTACCAACCAATATTAAGATTAACCTTTATTATAATAATCCGGGAGGTACACCGACCAACACAAACATTTAATCGAACTTTCATCCCAGTTTTCATGCATACAAAATAACAAAATACAAGTTTCCGGGAAAAAGGTTGTTTTAGAAACTACTACAGCTAAATTCCTGGAAATATATTCCCTCGGAATTTTTTTCAGTGATCGTCCGTCGGCTAAATCTTTCGAAAATTAAAATCTGCAAAATTGATTTTAAATAAAAATCAATTGTTTTGTCCAATGGAAGACAAAAATTGTCCAAATCAGTTATTTGAGAGATTTCAATCAAAATAATATTGATTTTTTTCTACCAACAGAAACCCCCATTAAAAAATCAAACTTCTTATCAGCCATTTAGCTCACATTATTTGTGTTTTTTTTGCGATACGTCCCAGACTATTCAATGAAACACATGTAAGAAAGCGGTAGAGTAAGAGAGTAAAAAAATCAAAACATTGCATACGTATTGAAATGAATTAATTTGTTCACGTTCTAGCAGACGCGTTATCACGGAAAAGTCGCAAATTATTTTCTAGTGGCATTGACACTATTGCATGTTTTATTATGAAGTAATTTTTTTTTTGTTTATTTTATTTTTTTTTCTTTCCTGGGTATCTACGTAGCAAAAGAGTAAAAGAAATGTTTAATTTTTGCTAAATATTATAAATTGTTAGTTTGCATGTTTAAATCACGAATATCAATTTACAAAAGAATGAATGACTAGTATGAATTTCACATTAAAAAATGAGCACCGTTTACAGTAATCGCGCGATTGCAGATTGATTTTATTTAAGCGTGATTAAAATTTAAATAAAAAATCAGGCATGGAGTTGAAGAAATTTTGTTTATAAAGCTGCAATAAAAAGATAAATTTCTCCGTAGCAGCATTTTTTCAAGTTTTAAATTGACGTAGACTAGTTGTTTTGAAAATACACAATGATTCAAATACAACAAAATTTAGTGTTGTATTTATATCAAGGAACAATTTAATTTTTAGATTTTATTTCATGCATTGCAATAGAGCAATAGCAATAATAGAGATTTGATTGTAATGACTTTTTATATTGGAAAATTAATTTTCTACAACTTTTTCCTTCGTAATTTGTCTGTAACTTTAGCCATTTATGCAATAACAACGAAACACACAAAAAAAATCGAGACAAAGTTGACTTTTGTGGCCTGTACTGACTCACCTGTATTATTTACAGTTATCCTGCAATGGGCGTCGTCGTTTAATTTAGAGTAATTTGCTTTTCAGCACTTTGCAATAGCATCAAACGCTGAGGGCGAGTATTAATATTTATTTAAGGGAATTTTTTGTTGGGTTATTCTAACGACATAAACAATTTTAATCTCTTTAAAGTTTAAAAGAAAATTAACTAAATATGTATGTACAAAGTAGAAGTATTTAATAGTTTCAGTTTGATTGTGTATAATTCATTATTAATTATTATTTATTAATTTAAAAGTTTATATAAATAAGTTAAATACTCGAAGTTGAATAGTTATAAGTGTAAAAATGTAAAATGAAAACTAAATGGCTTTTGAAGCTAAATAAAATACATTCAATTCAATTCTAACAGAATTTCGAAAGGGCAATAGAACATAGTAGCAAGAAAAGCACCCTAATGTAGATTTGAAACTTGCAGATTTGAAACGTTGATGTGCTTTTCGTCTCTCAGTAAATCTGAAATAAGCTCCGTAATAGGTGTTATGAACATTGTCTTATAGGTAGACACACCGCCACAGCACGCTTCTGTGTACTATTAAACGATTTCTGCAATAGTTGCATTGTGGAGGAAGAAGAAGAAACAATCTCACAATGCTCTCTCTTAAGCTCGATCCACGCTATGTTCATAAACACGTTCAACATGCGTTCCAAATCAATGTACTGAATAGTGTAACTTATCCACAGCACATTATTCAACGTGTGGGCTTGGATATAACATATCATATAAGACACTGTAGAATTGTTTCGTAGTTTGGAACGTTTGTTGACCGTGTTAAACGGGCTTTACTGACACAAACTTCATTTCATCAGAAGCTCTAAAAGTTTTATGAGCATAAAATTAGCAGAGCAAAGTTGACAGAACATGGATTTTTTGATTTCATCTTTAAGTGCTAATTAAATGCTTAAAAATTAAATTAAGTTTTTGCAGTACTTTTGGTAAAAATTAATGTTTTACTACCTTTATTTGATCTTAGCAGAGCAGTTACTGAAAATGCCATAAACGTTTATTTCAAAAATAGAACTTGGTGATTCCAATTTCGATTTTCTCGGAAAACACAAAACTGTTTTGTTTGGTACATCTTGATTAATTAATTAAGTGCTTGACTAATCAAAATTAAGCAATTTTAAAAGAATTTTCCGACATTTTCCAGAAAAGTAAGGTGCACCTAATTCAAATTAGTCAAGCAGTTAATTAATGAAAATGCTTTGTGTCAAAATAACTCGAATTCTTCTGTGAAAATCGAAATTCCAGTCAGCAGAACATTGAAATTCGTGAAAATTAAAAAAAAAAAAATACAAAATCAGAATTCACAAGAGGATATGGAGATCTTGGAATCAATGAACAGTCAACAATACTGCGATGGAGCCAAAAATTATCCTCCAGCATCATGGATGACCAAAGGTTGTTACAAGGAATTAACAATGAGTCAGACTACTACTTCGGTGCCGTGACATAAGGCCAAGTGACATAAAGCCAAATTTTGGTATTTGGCCTCATGACACTTTGAAAAAGTGACATTTGACTAAATTTTATCGTTTGGCCTTGCGTTAATTAGTTTTGATTCAGATTACTGTTTCTTTGTTAAAAACAACAAACCTTACAAGTAAACAGTTCAGTATATGAAGGAGCCAGGGCCACCACCCATGAGCGTGTAAACAGTGAGATATGTATGGGGGATATGCTGTAACCCCTCTGTTTGGGATCACTATCAGCCTTATTCTATACAAAAATTCCCGGGGAAATGTTTTTGGAAAGGGCTCATAATCGAAATGTTCCCGGAATTTCATTTCATTTTTGATTGTAATTCGTTCCTCTGGGAAAGCGACTTTAAGACCAAACGTCAAAATTTGGTTTTATCTCACTTTTGTGAAGAGTCATAAAGCCAAACACTAAAATTTGGCCTTATATCACTTGCCCTTATATACCGGCACCCACTACTTCCTAGATACGAATCCAGAAATATAGCGCATCGCCAACACAATGAAATACTTTGATGAGGTTTTACTTGGCCGGCCGCAATCGCAAGAGATAGCAACAAGTGCGATTACACGGCCTTGAAGCCATCAAAAGTGGCAATCTTTTAAGGCATGGTGGAGATCCAGAGGCTCTAATTTTGTCAAGGTTTAAGGATGAATGAGAAAGCTTTAGATTGTTTTGAAAGAATAGTTCTTCCTGAGATATTTGTTCCCAGTCAATCCAGTAGAAGTGGAATAACTTATGGCTGCTCCTGCTTCGAATCCACCAAAAAAAGAACGGCCACAAGTGCAAACTTGGCGTGCGTTACCAGAGGCATCTGGCTAGGAATAGTGCTTCTTAGTTGAATCTTGAAATGCAACTTCTTTCTAGATCTGCAGCAAAATGTTATTGTTAAGTCATTCTACGACTAACAAGTAAACATGACTTTAATTTAAAGAAAAAAAACAAATGAAATGAAAAATATCAAAAATCTAGTAGAATCTCTATTCCAGATTGTAGGTCGAAGTCATTTTTTGAGCGGATAACAAAACATAACAAATTTATGATCTATTAGGTACGAACATAGGATTATAGGATAATTTAATACATATTCGTCTTTTTTCAGCAATAAATTACTAACTGACACAAAAATATTATAATAATTTTCTTATTTTTTTCTTTTTTATAAAAAAAAAATATAAAAATCGAAAGTGCTTTTATTAATGGAATCTTTTGCAATGACCAAAACATATCCGCCTACCCAAACATTAAAAAAAAATGAAAACCGATTAATAATATCGAGTTCAAAAAACAGCAAATTTGACCAAACTTAAGAATACCGACAGAAATTGAAAAAAAAAACACAACAATAGAAATTATAATAAAATAACACCAACAGAGGACACAGATAAAAGCGCAAAAGAAAAATTTATAAAAAAAAAAAAACAACAATACTAGTGCATATGTTTATGTAAGTGTATCCCCAACCAAAGCGAACATTCACCTCTCTTCTTTGGTATTCCATTTCAGTAGCCGACCAACATCGACTAAACGACGACACTGACTGCAAAGACAATCAGCGTTGTTATATTTTTTTAAGTTGGTCAACTTATTATTGAGTTGATTTTTTTTTTCATTTCTTGTCTTGTATCTTGTAGCCAAGTATGCATTTTTATTCTTCACCATTTAGCTGGCCCAAGTAATATTGGTTAAAAGACAAAATAAACTCTGTAAATTGGACTTTTAAGACAAGGGAAGAAATACTAAATAAATAAAATAGTAAATTAATTTTTTTCTGGATAGTTTTTAAACTTGTTTATTTTTGTTTTCTTTTAACGAGACAATTTTAAATTAAAGCTAAAATAAAGTTATTTCTCTTAAGCTTATGGCACAAAGTGCCCCCACCCCTTACAACTACCAGATGATGAGTTTTAAAGCCTAACCACAAATAAACAATTGTTTTGCCAGAATGACGTTTTTTAAACGGTTGCATAAACGTCGAATCATTACGAATATATCTAAAAATTTTCGTTTCAGACTGAATAAATGAAAAAAACAAAAAGATACCGGATTTTAAAATTGGTGTTAGGTTGCAAACAATTGCACAACACTGATTTTTTTGGATGTTGTTAGATGTAAGGTGTAAAACCAAGTTTGCAGCTTCGAACCTCGAAAATTTCAGCGTATTTTAGCTTATTACTAATAAAACACACCTTTTAGATTCAAAATCTAATTGAATTGTCATCAACAACGAAAAGAAATATAGTAATTTACTTCCCAAAGGAAATGGCGAAAGATTAATAAAACGGTTTGCCAGGTATTCCAAAGTTAATCCTTTTACGCGGGAGTGTGAAATAAAGGACATATTTTTCGTTGGAGCTGGTATTGAAAAGGTTCGTAGGCGTTTACGAGAATATGATAAAATGGACCACAATCAGCAAAAGGTACCCTTACTGACAAAAAAAGGCATGTTTGCAAACAATTTTGATTAGCAAATGTAACTGGCCTTCATCGAAATAGAGAAATTCTCTGAGGTAAGACAAGTTCTAGATAGTTTAAAATGGTGAGGAGACCCCTACAATATGTTAGACGGGTTCCGAACACAAGTTTTACAACAAAGTCATTTAATCATGGAGGATCCAGCATAATGGCTTGAGCACTTTTTCTCATTCTATGGTGTCGGTCTCATACTTATTATTGAAGACATGATGGATAAACTTGCCTTTATGAAGATTATGAAGGATGCAATGGTGCCATATGTTGGAGATGAAATGCCATTCAGCAATTCAATAACCCAAAAGATACAAGTCAACTTCCGAAGCAGTTGTTTGGCAATGAGAGTAAATATGATGGAATGGTCATTACACTCTCAAGCCAACAAACCTTTACTGTGATGAAGAATAATGATTTGCCAGTGTCAAACTAAGGTACAACGGTGGCTTTTATGCATTTGGGAAGCTATTCAGCAATAATATAGGTCGATATTAGCAGAAAAGATTTAAAAACTGATAAACTGCATGAAATTCAGTTTATTTACCGTTAATTACCAAAAAAGGACATGAAACTCAATACTACTTTAATGTACAGACTCGAAAAAATATTGTTTATGATTGAAATTCTCCATTAATTGTACTTCCTTGTAGTAATTAAAGATGGATTTGCATTGCACTACTATTTTCTTGACCACTTTTTTTGGAAAAAATGTTAGTATAATGGAAGAAACTGCGAGTATAATAAGATATACAAAACCCCACTTTGGCAGTAAATCTATTACGACTGCCAATGGGTTCCTTTTTTGGTACTTTTTTGACATAAGCTTATTAAAAGTGTATTGAAAAATGTTTTATGAATTAGAATTTATGCAACGTTGCATAAATCTTTTTTGACGAATAACTATTATTTATCTGTTATGGTATTCTAATGAATACGGCTGTTAATAAAAAGAGTGATCGAATTAGTTGGATCATACCCTTTCTAATACGCAAGATTTGGTCGATATTTACCGACTATTGTTAAAATGACAGCAAATTCATCGTTGATAAGAATTTTAAAATTCTAGAGGAATTTTTTTAAATACAGACATAAAGTTAAACCCGTGGTCTGTTTGATAGAATAAATAGAGAGAAAAAAATATAACTAAAGAAAATAATTTTTTTTTTAAACTTGAATTTTGAAATTGAAGTAAAGGGGCCAACCCATAGAACCCGTCGAGTGCGTTACGTCGACGTTTTCAACTGACAGCTCGATAAAATACACACGTTCTTATGAGAAGCGACCCATAAGAAAACGGACGCGACAGAAGAAGGAGCCGAACTTTTAACTTCATCGACAGTGGATTCGTTAACGGATCGGAAGCGATGGATTCTATGGGTTGGCCCCTTAAAGGCTGTAAATGTTAAATTCTCATTTCGACAACAATTCGTGTTACGAATTTTCAATCAAAGTTTTTTTGAATCACAGCCCTTCAATTTTCACCAGCACATGAGATTATCGCACCGAACTTAAATCAGTTGTCTTCCATACTAAGAATATTTTTATTCAGGTATCCAAAAGACAAGGGGGTGTTCATAATCCTTTTTAAGCTTCGATTTATGTTAGACTGGGGTTTATCCAATGGTACCTAGTTGAATCTAACTGCAGTTTTTCTTAGAAACGGATTAAACAACGTCTATGAATATGACTAAAGATATCACAGAGACAACTGAACTGAATTTAAGTTTTATATAGCAAGTTTTATTTGGCTTAGTACAAGCGATTTAACTTAAACAATAAACTTAAACAAACTAAACTTATTTCTAACTTTAAAAAAAAGGGCCAAGTGCTTATGAAAAGGGGAATGTTTTGAGGGCTTTTCGAAGATATGAAGCGCTTAGATTAAAGGCGAAAAAGTGATCGACATTATTGGATAGTCGTAACATTCTAGAGATTGGTTCGAAATGGCAATAGTTGATTCGGGGAAAGGGAAGCTGGACAATCTATGGTGCCAGTTTGGAGTTGGTGGATGAAAATTATGTCTGAGATTGCTTGACGTTGAGCGAGTGTGTTGAGGTCTATAAAATTTAAGCGATTTTCATGGGGGATAAAATAAAATTATTCACGTCGTTGAACTGCTTCCATGAATTGGGAATGAGTGACCTGATATGGAGACCAAACTGGACTGGCATACTATAAAATCGGTATCACATATATGTAGAGCGGCTTTGTTACTAAAATAACCTGAATTGTTATCTTTAATAGGTCACCTTTGATTTACAGTGGTCGAAAAAAGTCTCCGTACGACTGCTTTTTCTGCATTATGGATACTTTGTAATAATCAAAAACAAAATTAATGACCTTTGTGACTAAGTATATGAATAAAATTAAACATTATGAGTGCATAATTATTTTAACATACAAAAATATTGATTTTATTTCGTCGTAGGAAGAATTTTTTCGGCCAATGTAAATACGTGAAAGTTTACCCAAATGTAGGAAAAACGAGTTACCATCTTAAATCTTAAGAATAAACCCCAGTTTTCTTAGACGTAGATTTGCCCCAATGGGTTAAATTTTTAACAATGCATGTTTATAAATATAGTATTATCCTATTTAACAACATTTAGGGCAGTTTGCAGATACGATACTTAAAATAATTAAGTTGAACATAAGCGCTTATGGGGTACTTTTTTCTCTGCCTAAACTGTCACAAAAGACTTTATGTCGAACATAAAAATGGTTACGTTTCGTTTCTGCAAACAGATCTCTCAGTTCTCTAGTTAAGTAGTTGTAGCTTGTAGGTACTTCTCAATTTCATTTAACATTTTGTTTTTATATTTAAAGTCCCTCATTAAAATAATGTTAAAATATATAACAACCCTGACTATCTACCATGCCACTGTATAAATACGACCAAGGAAGACAGACGACGAAAATATAAAAAAAAAAAACAACACAACTCTGTGAATTTGAGAATGTGAAAAATCAAAAGCAAAAAAGAGAAAGAATAATACTTCCCCATCAATGCATTAAAAGTTAAAACGAGAAAACAAAAAAAAGTACCTACATAATATTCTAAAAAAAAGTAGCAAGGTGATTTTTTTGTAAAGAAGGGAAAGAAAATATACAAAAAAAAAAAACATTTATGAATTATTATTAATGAATTTGTTTTTATGTTCCTGCTTTTTGTGATAAAAGAAAAAAAAACTACTCAGTTATAAAAACCTGATAACGTCAATTTAAAAGAAGAAAAAAAAAACGCATTCTGCGCAGCAAGTGCATATATTTCACCAACACCCCACCACACAAAAAAATAGGACATTTTTTTTTCTTGTTCACTCCTTTCTTTCTATACTTTGCCGTTTAATGAAATTTGAGTAGAGCTACTGACTGCACTGTGTCGCCGAAAGGAAATCACCGTCATCGTCCCATCCCCAGTTCACTTCCCCACACACATCTGTCAAATAAAATCTTACATCCTTTTCTGTTTTTTTGTTTGATTCATAATCTTCTATGCACTCAACATTCTCACTCCCACTCAAGAATGAAAAACGAAAAAAAAAAACTAATTGAAACTAATTTTTTTTCGCAGGATTTTGAAAACATTAATCAATTTCCAATAGGGATTTGTTAATTTTTGTGTATGAAATTTAGAGATAATCACCGAACCGAGCAGACACCGCCATCCATCCATACGCACCATTAACAAGCCACCAAAAAAAGAACAACACAACACCGCCACCACAAAACCACACGACGACGATACATCGACCAACTCTTCTCGGTAGTTTCACAGGGAAAAAAAATTGAGAAAAGAAAACTTTCAACACCGATAATGTTGAATGAATACACAAAATACGGTTAAAATTTTAACAGTTTCACACAATTTGTTTACTATACAGTTATTTAGGATGTCACACAAGATAAATTCATTAAAAGTAATTCACTAATTTGTGGTTTTTTTCAAAATTCCATGAGAAATATTTGTCTGCTGCTGCTAGGCTGCCGTTGCTACTGCCATCAAAAATTCTAAATTTTTTATTCACCCTATATTCTTGTCTCGTTTATTCTCGAGCATTTATAGATGGTTAGAAGGAATAGACAATAGTGAAAATATACACCAAGTGAAAAATGATGGCAATGACACAAACTCAGTACACACGACACGCGTTAGAGTGAGAACATTTTTGGGAGTGAGTGAACAGACAGGTAAGCACAAAAGGCAGATATCTACACCAGTTATTTATTGAACATAAAAAAATACATATTTTTCAAGAAAATAGACAGAAAAAAAAACTTTACCACTTTTTCTTTCGTTAAATTACATCACTGGGATATTATTGAAACTTTAAATCAACGTTAATTCCATATATTTTCCACATTATCTATCAATTTTCGTGTTTGACATCATTTTCTTTCTCAGAATTGTCGTCAGCCAACACACACACTTTTGATATACAATTTAGCAGGCGTTTTCGCAACCAACCGAAACCACACTAGTGAAAAAACGTGTGCGAAAGAACGAGATGGACATTGATTTTACAGAGTAGGGAAAAATTTCCGAATTTTTTTTTTTGTATTTTTTTTTTTGAACCAGCCCGAAGAGACGAACAATAATTTTTTTCGATTTTTCACAAAAATGATTAAAACCAAGTCACAAACAAAAACTAAGAGTACAAATTTCGTTGCAGAAACTATTCATTTACATTTTGAATCACTTTAACAATTACATAAACTTAAATTTTAGCCAAGAAATTAATTTTTTTGCTTTATATTAGGATTCGGCTGCCTTCGTCGTCGTGTATAATTTCGATTCGATATTTTAAGCATTTAAACCGCACAGACATTTGGACGAGGTTTCAGTTTTTTCTGAGGCTACACACCAACGAAGTTAGGGAGAGCAACGAGTACGAGCAACTGAAAAATATTTTCATTTCATTTTTATGGGGTAGACTTGATTAAATTTGTATTGGTTAGAGGGGGAGAAATAGAGATGAATGATGCCTATTGATCTTTTTCTTTTTTTTTCTTAAAGGGTTTCATACGTTTGGTCTGTTTGATTGCATTGCAAATATAATAACAATGCGGGTGATGGACATAAAAACAGAGCAAATGCGAAAAGGATATATGTGTGGTGTGATATATGTTTTATTCGTTTCAATATATTTTTGGAGAGTTTATGAAGAGTTTGCTTGTAGAACTTTGAATTGAAATGGTTTTGGTGGCGCTGTGGTATAAAAGGTTGGTGAACTCTAAAACGGTTATTGGAGATTTTTAAAGATTGTTATTTTAAACAGGGTGTACCAAAAGTTGTGATTCAAAATGAAAATAAACTTCTCATGGTTATATTTTACGAAATGAAAGGTCTAGGGGAAAAACGGCACATGCCCACTTTTTGTCAAAATTTAACTAATGATGAGGTCTCTTGGTATTAATTTAGTATTGTCTGAGGGTATCTTAACTTTTAGAAAACCAATTTAACTCTTTCTTAAGTAACAGTAAATTAAAGGACAGTAAATTGTGTGTGAAAAAGTGTGAAGACATCTCCAAATAATCTTATAGAATTGTAAATTTCGCCAATTGCGACAAAGCGTTTTACATATTAAGGCTTGCCCAAACCAAAGTGCGACAGTGCGACACGACAACGCCAAAATTTATTTACACAGCGTCATTATGAGAGTACCCACACCAAATGCGATTAAGTGCAAAACGTTTTCATATACAAATGTGTCGCACATGTCGTGACGCACTGTCGCACTTTGGTTTGGGCAAGTCTTTAAAGTCAATGTCACCTTGTCAGACGACAGTGCGACACTTTGGTTTGGGCAAGCCTTAAAATTTTGTTGTACAATTTTTGTATATGATTTTTCGTTTCGCATCAGCAACATACTAAGCTTTAAGTGATAAAACTATTTTTAAATAATATTGTAGGCGCTTTAAAATTCTTATGAAAAATATTATTTAATATAAAATGGTTGGATGTTTAAAACCGTTAAATCAGAAACTAGGCTAATAAATGCTAACCAATTCAAAATATAGTTTTTTTATTATTTGTCCATGAATATTTTGACGCTGAGAATGTTGGAAAAAAACGATGTCAGAATTTTTAAAAATCAATATCCAAAAAATTAACTTTATTTTTTTTTTAATAGTTATTATTTCCTCGAAAAATTACATAATTTAAACTCATTTTCAACCATTTCCTGTGGGTGTGAAGTTAGCAGGAATGGTGGGCAGTTGAGATGCACTTTTCGTGACAAGCAGTGCTCTTGGACTTGGAGGTTTTTGTCAATTTCTCTCAAGAGGAAGTACCCTTGCAAAAAATGAAGTTGGTATAAGCTGGGGAATCGAACCCAGACCTACAGCGCATGATAGTCCATCGCAAAGGGATACTACTGAGCAATATAAAACATACAAAATATCCTGTGTTTTTCACATAAAAACAACTTTAATCTCTTACTAGTGATACCCCCATCAGTAGAGAACAAAATACAAATATGAGAAAAATAGAGGATTTTTTTTTAAATTATTTGGAAAAAAATGTTCCACCTAAAAGCGTAGTAGGGGAAAGTCCTTTTCTCCGGTTCTTGTTTATGGATCATATGGATCACAAAAGTATGAACATGTCCTTGCATGTTTAGTTTGTTGGAGAAACCTGTTATTGATGCTCTTCTGCTGAAGTTATAAATAATAAAAATCAGAGAAAAAAAGTAAGTAATCAAAAAAATATGCATGTTTCAAAAAAAAATTTGAAAAGTGAATATCAGGCCGTGAGAGCCATAGTAGCCTTACTGACTTTTTTACTATTTTTGTTAAGTCCAGAACTAATGTTTAGATCAGCAGTATTAGGTTCTTTTTTGAAAAAGTTGTATTTATTGATCTGTCCTATATAAATAACTGTTTCAAAAGAAACCAGTTTTCTTGACCATAGTTATAAAAAAAACTTTGGTCTCACGGATTAGTATTTAAACAATATTTAACAGTGCTTGTTTAAAAAATATATTAGTGTGTGTAAAACTGTACTGGCCAAATTTAAATAACAAGTCAAAAAGTGCAAGAATGGCATTCGATGGGAAAAACGGCACACTTTGCCATCTTGTCCCCCCTTCCTTAAAAAAGAAGTTTAAAAACGAATAGTCAAACAAAAAAAGACCACTAAAACAGCCAAACTAAACCTTAAAATATTTAAAACTGATGGTCCTAAGGATCACTTTGAAACGAAAGAAAATAAAGACGATACCATGCTTATAATTGCAATGAGCTTTGGTCTGTTTCTTAGCAACAGGATCTAGTGCCAAAATTGTGCAAAATTGACACATTGTGCGATTAACTTAAGTGTGTATTTGCGAAATTTGCTTTTAATTAAAAACCATTTTGTTTGTTAAATCCTTAGAACTTTTTATACTCATTTCTCTTTTAATTAGGGCTTTAGAAAAGTATTAATAGATCCTTTTTAGTACATTCTTCTATCTTATTTTTTTTTTTTTGAATAAAATGATATATCAATAAATGTCCCTTATTATGTTGATTTTGTAAATAAGGTAATGTATGCAGTCTTGCCCAACTTTGGTATGCCATCTTAGACACCCTGGCTGTGGGCCAGATGGTTTTTCGTGGCCTTCTATTCAAAAACGCATATTGGTGAAACAACTGATTCTAGGGACCCTTTTAGCATCTGATAAATAAATTGACAACGTAACTTTTGTTATGCGTACCCAAGCGATAAACCTATAAAACATTCCATTCCAAAAGGCGTTCTCAAGCATTGGGTATCGCTCAGACTATTTTTGGCCCGAATTGGAAGATATGGACTTGGACGATATGTGGTTTCAACAGGATAGTGCCACAAGTCACACAGCACACCTTACAATCGATTTATTGAAGAAAAAATAAGTTGTCAAGTCCTTATTGGAAAACCTTTTTTTCGTTTTTTTTTATTCATGAAGAGTTTTTATTTTCGTTTTGTTTTTTAAATCTTTAAATACAATGTGTAATAATAAACATAAAATTAATAAGAAACCGAAAACATTTTTTTTTAAAAGGGTTTTTTAAATTTAAACATTTCAGAGTATAGTGGAGGTCATTTAATTTCATTTTGCATTAGCCACTCTGAGAGTCTACTCACTTTTTTTGACAGATATGAGCAGACCATCCAAAAAATGACAACCCCAATGACATTGGTGCAAATTTGCAAACACCCACTCACGATAAGCTTTAAATTAGGACTCGACACAAGCAATGAATTTTGTACTTTTAAAACGATTTAAAGCATTAGTAACATCTTGATCATTTTTGTCAAGAGCATTGGCAAATTTGCTCGAAAGCAACTGATTTGTTCTGCTGCTATTAGCTTTAGGGTAGTACGGAGACTCTGCGGAAGTTTCTGTTAAGAATTCATTCTTATGGTTGATGTCTAAAATATTATGTATGTTATAAGCAAAGAACACAACCAAATCGGTTATAGTTTTCCCATTTTTACTTCTCTACCTCAACACCTAATATTTGTTTGGCGCTTTATAATGAACAGTCTCCAAAGCAGTACACACCCTCTAGTCATCTCTTTTAGATAGATGTATGTTTATACAAACGCATCAATCGCATCTGCTTTAACAAACAAATCCTACAAGGAAAAAAATGTATATGCTGTCGCGTAATCTTTCGAGCGCATAGCAACACAAAATATTTTATACCCAAAATGTTCTTTGCCATCGCCATTACCAGTCACAGTCACAGTTGCCACTTGCCATACTCATCATTTTCCATTTGGGGTTGGCGAAAGGCGAAGATGAGTTGAGTCGGCGACCACTAGTCGTCTAGCATGTGGGACGTGGGTGGTTAATAGAACATTGGTGCCTTGTTGGTTGTTGGTAACAAATAATAATAATAGAAGTAGCATGTAACTCTGTAGATATGTATGTATGGATGTATAGAATCTGAATGGAAAGGATGAGAATCTAAACGTGCAAGGTACCTATTTTTCCAGAGCCAGAGACTTATAGGACTTTTTTGATGCAATCATTAGATTGTTTCATACATAATATATGGTACCTAGCTATAGGAAGATATTCCTCTACGTAGGAACATTCATACACCCTAGGTACCTAAGTAGATTTTGTTTCATTCATCAATGAAAATCTTCATAACTACGAGTAGGCAGGTACTTACCTGTGTAGGTATGTAGGAATGTAAGGTAGGCAAAGCAGGAAAATGAAATGAAAATGAAGTTGATATTTTTTTAACAGGGTATTAATTATATGGTTTATGCATGTGAAATAAAGATAAACTGAGTTTGTCCTTATTTTCGATTTGAAAAAAACGAAAAAAAATTGTCAAATTTTAAACCGAAAATATAAAAAAAACCAACTTATGCCGAAACCCGGGATTGAACCGGGGACATTTAGATCTTCAGTCTAACGCTCTCCCAACTGAGCTATTTCGGCGGATATTTTTAATATAACAAACTTCTTAATTAAACCAAGTAGCTAATCGAAAATGGTTGAGAGTTACTATGAATTTTTGTGTACTCATAAATATTTTAGGTCTCTTCAACTTGCAGAAAATCCTGAAAGGCCTGAAAATTCAATAGAAATTTACAAGTCATCTGATTTCTGAAGTTTACTAGTAGTAGAGTCATTTATTGCTTTGAAGTCAGAACTTTTACTTCCAATACCTACCAATAGATAGAAATTTGAAATACTTTGGAATATTTTTATAAGCCTATTTATGCATTTTGTAACATATCGGCAGTTAGGGCAGGCCCACCTGGACGGCGGGAAATAGATTCTTTTTAACGACTTCTTTGTTGTTTAAGCAAATTTGATTTAATTTACATAAATTGCACTTAGACCAGTACCTAGTACAAAACACATAAAGAGCTTTAGGTCGGAAAAAATTGCAGATCGCTGATTTTTTGGTAGCTACATATATGTTGTTAGGAAATATGACAGCAGTATACGAAAAAGATTGCAGCTTCGAAAAACATGTGCTAACTGCATATGGTGCACCCAAAACTTCGAAACTTTCGGACTTTTTTCAGTTTTTATCATATAACTTATAAAATATGCGTTTTAAAGAAAAAGCTACCAGGCATCAAGTAAAGAAGACAAAGTCATAGGTAGATAGGTTTTTGATTAGACTTCTATGACGATAATATTATAAAGTGCCCTCTTCTTCTTTCAAGTTACAAAAAATATTAATTCTTCAATAAGATAAACGGCATTTTAAGCGTTTTTTTATATTCTCCGTTACTTTGGAATTGCCGTGCTACTATTTGGAATTTTAACAGTTTTTTAGCTGTTAAGTTTTTGAATAACAGCTAGGTCAAAATAACGATTTTTTTATGTTATACAAAAATTCTTCAACTATTCTTTCTATTCATAGGCTTTAATTCAAACCTTTAATATTCTTTCTTTGTTTAAAGTCGAGGAGCTAGTCGAACGTTTTGGAAACGTCATCCTGATAATGCACCTTTTTGTAAATACTGCTAAGCCCTGAGGACTAGTTTGTTCACAGCGGGTTAAGTTCTAAGCATAATTATCAGAGGTTCTAATTAAATGGCACTAATCAACCAAAATTAGTTGATTAGCTAAATCCATCATTAACAACTCAAACTATGGATTGTCAGAAAAATAAAATGCACGACTGAATCACTTAAACTTGCTCTTGAAGCTCAAAGTAGTAATATATTCGTTAGTAATTGAACATAATTAAGTTTTTGGTATTTTTTTGTATTGAGAAAAAAAAAATTATCAAAAAAATATTTTTTTATTTACCTAATTTTTTTAACAATATTTTTGTTTTCAATACTTTTCAAAATCATAAAGATAAACAATATCGGTTGAGCCAGTAATGATATGAACGGAAATAACTAAAATGTATATAAAATTTTTCGAAAAACGTGTTCGTCATATTTCCGTTATTCGAATTTTTTGAGAAAAGCTAAAAATTAAATTTTGTTACAATTACTTATTACATAACAGACACCAAGTTTAATCAAAATCGTTAGAGAAAGGAGGCGGAATGTAAAAAACAAAAAATAAATGAAAAGGTGTGTCCATGTAAAACAAAATGTAAATCGAATAACAAGTTTATTCGAAATTATTGCAGTTTTACAAAACCTACAATGTCGAGGACAATGCGACACGACAGAATTTATTAACACGGCGTCATATAAGAAAACCTACTCATAAACCAAATGCGACAAAGCGTTTTTCTTATGAAAGAATTCGTTGTCGTGTTGAATTGTCGCATCCCACTGTCACGCAACAGTGCGACATTTTGGATTGAGCAAGACTTTAAGGCCGCGCGACAAGGGATTCCATAAAAAAGTGACTTGTCACTTTGTCGCTTTTAGTGCAGCGTGTGAATATTCTTATATAATATGACGCTATGTAAATAAGTTTTTTTTTGTGTCGCTTTGTCGTTTCAACTTTTTTCAACCTTAATTTTGTGAAACTAGTTAAAAATAAGCTTGTACATTATTATGTAGATGTTTAATTTTAAGAATTCTGGTCACATTATACAAATAACATTCCTTAACATCTCTGTCAAAATGATAGTATGGTTGTTTCGCTCACTCCAATGGGTCCTTTCGAAGCTGTCAAAATCGATCCTTTTGCTTTCCCTGTGTGCTGTGTCTTGTCTGTCATTTTAACCTTCATACGAGACAAGAAACAAGAAGTGAAAATGAAAAATGTTGTGCTTAATTTATTTTTAAAACATTATTTCCATATTCAAAATTAATTCGAGTGAAATTTACTTATTGTTAACTAAAAAGGATTGAAACACAATAAATTAATTACCATGTAGATGTTTCCTTTGAGTTGGAAAACTAAATTTGCACATCAATTTCGCAAAATTTATTTCTCGCATTTCAAAAGACTGCTCTAACCAGAGCATTATTTGGAAGACGGGACACAAACGTGAGGGAGTACTATCCTACAAGATGACTCCTTTTGACGATTTTGCTTATTTGATTAATCATGTTCTCTTGGGAGAGGAGCCGGTGAGTTGAAATTGAAAATGAAAAAAAAAATTCCATTCATATAAATAGTTTAGACTACAAATGAATATTTTTTATTTTGTTTTCTTAAGACCATCGAAGATTTCATTCTTCTGGTTGGAACCTTGGTGGCGTTTGTAGCTTTTATACTTTGGTGCTGTTTTCCAATTCAACCAAAGGTAAGTGAAGTACTTTTGATAAACAAAATCTATCTTATTTTCTTACACAACTTACTTTTATTTTGCCCAGGTATTTAACTAGACAACAATAAATCTATTTTGAGAAATCGATTTTTTCTAGTACCTACATTATAGTTTGATTATTACGACAAGGATGCAATTTTTGTTTAGAATACACTTTTTAATATTTTAAAATATTTAAAGTCTCCTCTAGCTTATCTTCACCAGAAAAGCTACGGGAAGAGCCCCCAAAAATAAAGTTACATTTCCATATTATATGTCATCCAAGACTGACATATAAATAGTCTGCTAACATCGCCAGAAGAAATGAAATAGACTTTTAAGATTTAATAAGAAAAAAATATTAGATTTTTGTTTTAACCGTTTAGACCAATAGTATAACACATTTCATATACCATTATTTTCAAAATTATTGGGTAGAGAGCAGATGACAATTAAGCGGGTCATTCCATTGATTCAATTCTTTTTGCTGGAACCACTGCTCTGCAAGATTACTTAAATGTTTTAGTTTTGGGTAATTGTTTTGCTGAAAAAAAACATATCAGCAGTATTTTAAAATGTTCATTTCGTTCTCCAATATGTCCTTGTAATTAAACTGATCCATGTGTCCTTCAATTTGCTAGATAGGGCTAACACCACATCACAAATGTTCCCTAAACTGTGACAATAACGCTAACGCGCTTTGTGCGTTTATTTTGGATTAAGTTCTTTGGTAGTTCCACACAACGTTTACGATCTATCCAAAGATGTTTATCTTAGATTTGGCCCTCCGGAATACCTTTTTCTAAAATGAGAGTGGTTTTTTTATATTTACTCTCGCTACTCCAATCGACGTTGTATAATTCTTTTTACACGTATGTTTTTTTGTGAGAAATGCATTCCAAAAAACCTTCTGCTATGGATCTATTTCTTCTTGTTTAAACTTTAATTTCTTGACTTGATTGCGAACAAACGGCTGCAGGAATACCCATACTAGCAGGAAATAGTCAAAATGTTGCACCCGCCTAGTTGCACGAATCTTGGAAAATTGTGTGACAGTTCTTTATAACAAAAATTTTAACTTCTAAGAAAAACCCTCAAAACCCTAATAGACATTTTAAGTTTTAAGCCCCAAGTACCTCAGAACAGTAATGTAAACAATACAATTTTTTCAATTTTTGATTTAAATTTTACTAAATTAATATTGGCCATTGTTTGCAAGATAGTTTATAAAAAAATATAATTGGGTTATATTTAGCCATAAGTTCACGTTTCAGAAATCTCTTGCTCAGAAATCTCCGTATTCCTGACTTTTGACAGTCAGAGGAAATTCTTAGAGCTCTCACAAACCTGAACTGCCCAATTAATGGATGTTAATGGATTAAAAAAGCACAAAAAAAAATAATTTTATATTTCTTTCAAGCCGATATTTATTACTCAGCTTCTGCAAATGACTGATTTCTTTTTTGTGGCATAAATTTAATGTTTACTTGGTTTGCTGTGTTGTCCTTTTCGATTGAAAGGTAGCACTCCCCAGATGTAGAATATGCAAAAAGCGAGGTATGCTGCCTCCGCGCAACTTCCCTGATTAGGATCACTTCAGGATTTGGAGTGGGTGCGAAGTTTGTTGTAAGCAAAGTTTTTTCCGCCCGAATAGAAGTTCTCTTTCAATAAAAAAAAATGAAAAATTATTCGATATGGTGTGATTGATATGTTAATATTTCAAAATCCACGGCATGGATTTTCAAATTTAAGCTCTTTAAAAAATGCTAGAAAAAATATTGATATATTTATTTTTTTGTGATTTTTCAGTTTTTAGGTCAAAAAATAATTTATTATTATTAAATTTTATATTTTATTCTATATATTTATTTTATTTGAGAAGCAGAATATGGAAAAATAAGAATATTTACCTTGTGTGTGAACATTGAAATTACGCAACTTGATTAAAGAGGCCAACCCATAGCTGAAATTTCAACTTCATCGACAACGGATTGGATGACGGAACGTATGCGACGGATTCTATGGGTTGGCCCCTTAAGAGGTGGTGTGTATCGATCTGGAATTCTCGTTTTTTTTTTCCAAAATCTGTCGGAGTGTAAACATTTGATCGACTGTTGATTTGCCTCGCCTAAAACCGCACTGATAGGTGCCAATCAGATTGTTGAAAACGGTTTTAGACGATCGCACAATATAGTCAACAGAATTTTGTATGCGACGTTTAGGAGTAATTCCTCTCTAGTTGGCACATGTTCCATTCATCGGACATGCTTTCATACGACCTAATTTTACAGATGAGTTGGTGTATACTATGTTTCAATTTTTTTAATGTTACCAAAAACTTTCATTTTTTTGCCCCTAAGTGTATATAAATTTTAAAATAATTTGAATTATAAAAAATTATACATAGTAATTAAATACGATTGTTAAAAATATTTAAATGTTTTTATTTAATTTCATTCGCAGGACAACAGCAACCATAGACAATTTTCATGTAAATCAACTCAGCATTCAATAGCTTCAGCTCAGTTGCACAATAATTACAGTAAGAATTCAACAGCTCATAATAACTATAACTTACAAAATGGTCACGCATACCATTGTTGTACCTAGCTATTAAGTCTTCATCATCGTTATCATCTTCTTTTTGCAAACAACATTATATATGCAAACAAAAACCATAAACAAACTTTTTCAAAATACATAATATTCTATTTTATTTATCTAAAATCTTGAACTCACATAAACCAAAGCAATTTTTAAAGTTTGTTTCTTTTATAATAGACAAACAACAATTTATAATAATTAAATATTATATCTTCTTCATAATATATAGAGATATATACATTAAAATAATTATAATTATGTTTAGCTTATTTAAAATAAAGCAAACAAAAAATATAAACAACAAATCGTATTAATTTGCAGACTGATAATAACTGATAATATTTATAAAACAATACAAAACAAAACAAAAATTATACTTATGTATTTAATAATAAATTATATTAATAAACTAATTAGAATAACATAATTTTTTTAATAATTTGTTGCTCATTTTTTATACATCAATTTAATTGCAAGTGGAAAGAGCATTCAAATGCAAAATGTAAAATATTCTGATATTCTGATTCTGACTAAACGCAAAACAAGTATACAGGCACAAAAAAAAAAGAAAATGTTTGAGAAATTAACTCTAATTAAAAATTATGAGTAAAGGAAACATATTATAAAATATAACATTATATGTTGTACATATTAATATTTTTGTACTTAGTAGTGAATAATTGAATTCAATGTACATACATAGGTATTGAATTATGTAATATTGAATTTAAAACATAAAAAAAAAAGTATAAAACATATAAACAATATATAATAGCATTAACAGGGAGATGACAACGTGACAAGTAAAAAACTCTTATTATTCATACGTATTTGAAAATTAATAAATAATTGCGTAAAGCAGAACATATAAAAAATTACTCATTATGCTATTTTGCAATAAATTACAACACTTTTCAAATATTCAAAAAATTAAAATAATAAAGAAAAAATAAAAACACCTTACATACCTACCGTCAAAACAAGCAATAATTCGATCTTTTACGAACATATTTTTATTAAGAATACTAAAAATAATCTTGTTTTGTTTTTTTTTTATCTTATTAATAAATCAGTAACAAAATCTAACTCAATTTAAACAGTTTTCTATAAACAGAAGTCCGATGTTTGATTTTTTATTACATTTAAACAAAATGAATGCTTGACAATGTTTTTTCCAGCTTTACATTTTTTTAATGCATGTATTTATTTAGCTTTTAAGAATTTAATTATTGAATAATAATTTAATTATTTAATAAATAAAATATTATAGAAAAGACAAAAATGTATTTAATGCGATTTTCTGCGTGCTACAAAATTTGGAAATTTTTCGAAAGAGGTTGTCAACAAAAAAAAGTAAGAACCCAGGATAATTCAGCTATGTGTGACTGGTATAATATACTTTTTGGTGCTTCAACTCCAATGATTTCGGTTCAAGATTGTTTGAAAAACATAAGACTTTTACTACAGGAAAGATAGTCAAAGAATACCCTCTTTATGGAATGAAATACAGGAAGGCTTTTTCAAATGTTATTATTAGAATTAGTAAAGGTTAAGTTGGGGGTTTCTGGAGCCCATGCCCTGGCCAAATCCACCCTTTTGAAAAATTAGAATCGATCTATACATCTCGAAAACTATTAGTTTTAGTAAAGAGGTTGTCAGATCAAAGCTGTAGATACTGTATTTAATTTTTTTCTAGATTTTATTAAAGTTTTTGCATTCATAGTCGTTTTTAAAATCCAGTTTATGTTAGACAGGGATTTATCATATGTTATTCGATAAGGATAGACCACACTTTTCTTAAAAACTGCTTAAACAACGTCTATGAATATGTCCCATTATTTTAATGTAGAATCTTGAAGAGATATTTTTGATTTTTTTTGAATACTCGACAAAGTAAACAAGTAACATTCTAATATGAGTCCACCGCTGTATATTTTTCGACAACGAACACAAGTAAAGTTTTTATTCCGCTGCTGCATAATTTTTATCGATATGGGTAAACACGTATTTTCGAAAATGTTACAATGCATCTATAGTTTTTGACTATAAAATACTGCATCTGGTGAATCGTGCCAAAAGTTGGTGACCATTTTCGAAAATATTCAAAATTATGATATTAAATGCATCGATATTTGTGTTTTTTGAATGCCCATATGATTTTTAATCATTATATCTCATATTTTAATTACGCAAAGGTCAAAAACGATATGGGCATGTCGTCGTCAGCACTCCAAAAACACCCATATCCATGCATTAAATATTATATTGTTAAATATTTTTCAGATATTTGTTTATTTTCCTAATTTCTATTTAAACTTGTAGATTTTATAGAAGTTGATTGCTTCTCTTTTGTTTGAATTCGCCGAGCTGCAAATGTAGCGAAATCAACACTAATAGTTTTATGAAAGAGAGCCCAGGTAGTAATTGCAAAGACTAAAATGAAATACAAAACTGAAGTGGTATTCACCCATTTTCTCTCAGTTGTTATCAAATAAGGGAAACTTAATAATATTACACATACGCCATAGTGACTCATGATTTTTTTTACAAATATCCAAATATAATTATTTATAAAAAAAATGAGTCCTTATAATTGAATGTAGAATAATTTTCATTTCGCAACTGTTCTTAAATAACAACTGGGTTTAATTTTAGAATGGCAATTAATGCGACCCTTGTTGATCATTTTTTTTTTTTAATCAAAATTAACGTTTTTATTTTTTGTTGTTCTTAAAAACAAAGAAAAAGACGAAATGTCAAAATATTTTGTATGGACGTTAAAATCAATATTCAATCAATAACACCAGGACAGCGATGGTTTTCTCATTAAAAAAAGAATTGGTAATTCGGATAGGCTTTAGGAATACTAAGCAACAATAAAGAGTTAAAAAAAATTCCATTCCGTTTACTTGCTTTTACTGCAATTTTCACAGACAACGTTTCATGTTTCAAGCTCTGAGACAGATTTAATAATTTTGCTCTCGCTTAAGCCATTAGTTTTGTTGATACAATTCATAAGCGGCTCACTTATTTCGTTTGATATCTGTTTTTGTGATTAAAAAGATATCGGAAAAACGGTCTCAATTAATTAAAAAAAAAGTTGTAACGTTTTTGTTTATAAACAGATAACCAAGATATTAAGGTTTTAGAGAACAGATACCAAAGATTATGGAACGCAAATATGATGGCAGTCTACTGCTTGATCTTGAAGAGGGATAAATCGGAGAACAAAACCCTTATTAGGGTTGTCAAATATCAATTGATTGATATACGACAAAACTTATCAATTGATTTAAATTTTAGTATTAGGATTGTCAATTGATAAATTTAAAAAGCATTGTGAATTTGTATTGCTATGTAACGATTGTGAATTGGTATTTGAGTTAACATTTCAGTTTTGGGGGATTGGATTTTGGTTGTTTGCTATTCTATTGCTTTGAAGAAACTTTATTCATCATATTTTAATGTTTACTCGTATTTCTCGGTATTTGTATCTTATTAAAACAACAATAAAGAAACAAAAAAGAAGAATAGAAAAAAAAGAAAAAAAAGGGGTCTACTTAGTTATAATATTTCTACAAAAAATAGTCTTATTGCGTGCAAAAAATGTTAAATTTCAAGTAAAAATATCCAATAATTTTTACACGAGAATTTGCCAACAAAAACAAAAAAATATAATAAAGAAAGTGCTTGTAGGCCCCATTTTTCAATGAAATGTACTCAGAGTAACAATATTTTCTATGAAAAAGAATCCTTTTGCTGTTGAAAAAGTGGAAAGTTTCAAGTGAAAACACTCAATAACCCTACAAACAAATTTATCAACCAGAAATTTCTAATTGAACGAAAATTTAATAAATATTAATTTTTCTCACAACTATAATACCAAATTAGTCAATAGAACTATTCACAGTAGTTCTTAAATCTGAACTTAAATCAAAAAAATTGATAATTGATACCTAATGATAATATGGGTTCATCAATTTTATTGATACTTATTAAATATCGTTTTGATAATTGACAACCGTAATATGCCTTTAGAAAGAATCTTTAAAGAAATTAAAATGATATACCAAAATTTTTGTTTGTATTAAATTAAACTTATATTGTTGTTTGCTTAAAAAAACTTGGTTTTGAATAAATTATGTTTTTGACTGAAAATCTTTTAAAGCATCAAATTACATTTTATCAATAAAAAAAAATCTGGATGTAATAGAAGAAAAACAATACTTTATTTTAACTTAACATAGGTACTCAGATATAAACAAAAATAAAAAATTTTTGATAGGGAAAGAAATGTTGAATTTCGCAGGCCTGTGTAATTAAACAATTCCACTTAAATAGTGCAAAGTCTTCTACTTTCAGTAGTATGTATGCAGAATTTGTATAATTTTAGATAAGACTTAGGTTTTGTTGTGTACAATTTCCAGTAACTTTCAGTCTGTTCGAATTGCAATGAAAAAAATCGAGTTTAACGCTGTTTGCATACAAAAAAGTTGTGTAATTTTACGCTTACAAGAACAACAATTAAACTGGCTGATCGAGTGGTGTACCATTAAAGTCGATAAATCACCAACACCACATACCTATACGAAAATTAGGTTTACATGATCCTTTGAAGGGCAAAAATGGATTTTTTCTCCTCTGTTGACTGGACTATAAATGAAAACAAACATTTGGAATTCTACATGTATTTTATATTACTTAAAATTATATTTGGTTGTATATTTAGCTTAAACCCTTTTTATAACTATTTAATACAAAATTGCAAGCTACATATACCCCGAGTTCATAAATGTTAAAGCACATCTTCCATTTCTTCAGAAAAATACTGTTCGTTCCTTAAAAAGTTTTTCTAGGTTTTAAGCTAGATAAACTCTATTAAATTTAAATTCTTGATGAATGCCGGGATTTAAATATTTCTTACAAATAAATAATAATTTTTCTTTCATTTCAAATTGGGTGTTAGGCACATTGAATTTTTTTTAACTATACCTACATATAATTTAACTTGGATAGGGTTGGGTGAAGAAGCACATATTCATTTACTAAACAAAACTTATAGTTTTTTGCCTTTAAGTTCAAATGTTACCGCCTTCTGTCTTAATAAAATAAATATAATTATTATTTTATTCTATGTACATTAATACATTTATAATTATAATTTTACAAAAATACTGATGCTTAAAAAGGATCAATACAAAATTATTAGCAGCTTCTTTAACAAAATATCAACGTTTTAGTCTTATTTTAATCTAAATGCGAAGTTAAAAATATAAAAAAAATTAAATCTAAGCAGTCTTAAATTTATAAATCGAACGAGTTTAATGAAAACTCTTACTAGCATTGTTTCGGGAAGAACACATTCATTTCGATTAATATTTGCAATGCAATGAAAATAGTATAAACTGTAAATAATGCAACACCAACTCTCTTTGTTAATCGATATCCACTGAAGCTCAATACTATGAATAGACCAAAAGTCGATGCCATAAGGATAAGTATTGTATATTCAATGCCTTGAGATGTTAGATAAATGGCATTGCTGCCATCAGTTTTATTGTAGTTCATGCAGTTTTTGATGAACCATGGCACACCGAGTGATAGAAGAATAGCTAAGGAATTGGCACCCAGTGAGTTTGATACACCAATACCACTTTCACCTGTTGAAATAAAATTTAAAAAAAAAATAAGAAAACTTCTTTAGAACTTGGTTTTTTTTTGTGAATTTAATTATAAAATTATACCTTTTCGGACTGAAATCAAACTGGATACTGCTTCAGGAGTTGTAGAACCTGCTGCAAGGAATGTTAGGCCCATGACAATTTCCGGAACTCCCAGAGTTACACCTTAAAAAAAATAATAAAATCAGAAATTTATTTAATTATTTTATTTATTTCAAAATAATTTTTGTTCTAAAACTAGCTGACCCGATAGTAAGTATTTTCCGTGCAACTTTTCCTTCCGTAAAAAAAAATATTACAAATATTCTTGACTAACAGATTTCCTAAAGGCATCACTCTAAACAGCCGGAAGTGATTGGAAAGTATAAACATAAACGAAAAGTAGCTGACTTAAAGGCCAAACAAGTCGCTTGCTTGAGAGTAAAAAGCGCGTACATTCTGGTGTTCCTTGTAAAAATGCTTTGTGTTTGCGTTTGTTTCGATTATTATTGTTCCGATTATTTTAGAGAACTTATAAAAATGGAGTCAAAATGAACCGAAATGGGACCGAAGACCAAACCGAATAAATGGTAAGCAGTGCTGAGTGACTAATTAAGTGAAATATGAGTGATCTTTACTACATTTAACTTACTTTACTACATTTAACTTACGGTAAAGTACAAAATCTGGTAAACGAATTTTTCTGTCATTTCCATACAAAATTTTGACATTTTTTCCACATTTACCAGGTTTACCATCGTTTTCCAGGGTTGCACGAATACCCCTATTATGTTGCTCAATCGCAGTGAAACTTTTTCTCGCAAAAAATGTTAAACTTTGTGAACGCAAAATTTTACATAAGATAGCAAAAGTTGGTATCGGACCGATTCTTGAGTACTACTTGAGTATAAAACCCTAAAAAGTGGCGAAAAAAGCACGAGAAGTTGCAGAAATTCTGAAGACTACCGCGGTAAAAAGCGCAGAATACCGTGAAAAAATCGCGAAATACTGGTGAAAGATTGTGGAATACTATGGAGAATAGCATTGAAAGTCATGAAAAAAGCGCTCAGTATCGCGGTATTAAAGCCTAAAAGCCTAAGAACCGGGAGCAGATTTCTTGAGCGAGAGGTAACTAATTCATATTAAAAGTACCATTAGGCCCGGTCATAGTATTGATGAAACCGTTAGTCTGCCTGCATGTATTGGGGGCTTTTCCAAAAAAAAAAATGTGCAATAACAATGCAGTTTCTTAAATAATAATAATACGAAAACAGATTGTTGCCCCTACAATAGAACTTCTTTTTCCGATATCAAAAAGTTTGGTGCAAGTGAGTTTGATTGCTGCATTCTAAGTTAAACTTCAACTGACTTCAACTGCATATTTTAGGCAGATGGCGCCATGTAAATTTTCATAGATCAAACTGTTTGGTATCAGAGAAGGACGATCAATTGTAGTGGCAACAATTTTTGTTGGTCCCATAATTATTTAAGAAACTGTATTGTTATTGCATATTTTCTCGGCAACGCCCCCAATGTTTGCAGGCAGACTAATGGTTTCGTCATCTTTATGGCTGGGCCTGCTTACACTATTAATATGATTCGGTTACCTCTCGCGCAAGAAATCTGCTCCCGGTTCTCGGTCTACTAGCAATAAAACTAGTTTTAGCGAAAACTAGTTTTATTTCCAGTTTTTAGAAATGTAAATAATATGGCTGTAACTGTTAAAATGTTGCCCTCGGAAACATTTCAAAAACAATTTTTTTGTTTTTGTTCTAATCCTTAAAGTTGAAAAGTTGTAAATAAAAGAATATATTGAACATTACCTTCGCATTCTATCACTTACGGAACTGCAAATCAGTTAAAACAAAAATAAAATTTAAGCAAAACTTACCCAATGCTGTTAACATCCAAACTATCATATACGCATTGCCGCCAATAATAATGATGCACATTATAAATGTCAAAGGATACCACTTCCTTCGTGTAATTGGATTCGGAATAATGCATGACAATACTGCCCTGATTGGCCAAGAATAAGCCCACCAAATTTTCATCAAAATTGACTTGCCACGTGGTAATTCAAATAATTTATCAGGCATTTCAATAGTTACTTCATCATCGTTCCCTGAAACAAACAAAAAATATACATATGTAAGTATTTGAGGTTTATTCACAAAAATCAGTTTGCAAATTTTACGCATTCTTTTGCAAATTCAACTTATCCTTTCTCAAAAACAAAGTTATTGTATTGGAATTTCAATTTAGATTTTTGAAAATCTTATTCACCTTTTTTAAGGGGCGTTATTTATTTTGTTTGAAAAACTTTAATTTTTTTTGCAAAAGGATGAATTTCCTTTGCAAAAGAATAAATTTAATTTGCGAAAGGTGGAATTTCAATTGAAATCGATGGATTTTATTTACAATTTTTTTATTTAATTAGCAAAGGAATGAATTTAATTTGCGAATACTTGAATTTAATTTACAAAACAATGAATTTTATCTGCGAAAGAGTGAGTTTTATTTGAAATCAGATGAACTTATTTTGCAAAACGATTAAGTAATTTAATTTTGCGAAAGAATGAATTAAACTTACGAATTGGTGATTTTGATTTGAAAAAAAAAATGAATTCATTTGAAATCGATGGATTTTATTCGCAAAACCAGTTATTTAATTTGCAAAAAAAAATTAAATTATTTAGGGATGGGTGAATTTAATTTTCGCTAAAACAGTTATTAAATTTGCGAATGGGTGAGTTTAATTTGCAAAAGCGTGAATTTGATTTGCAAAAAAATCATTTCACTCTGCAAAAAGGTGGATTTGATTTGCAATCGCATGAACTTAATTTCCAAAACGATTGAGTAATTTTATTTGCGAAAAAATTAATTTAACTTGGGAATGGGTGAATTTGATTTGCAAAATGTTGAATTTATTTGCAAAAGAATGAATTCATTTGAAATCGATGGACTTTATTTTCAAAAATGGTTATTTAATTTGATACATAATGAATTTTATTTACGAATGTTTTAATTTAATTTGCAAAAGCATGAATTTCATTTGCAAAAGAATTCATTTCACTCTCTAAAAGAGTGAATTTGATTTACAATCGCATATGAACTCAATTATCAAAACGATCAAGTAAATTAATTTGCGAAAAAACTAAGTTAAGTTGCGAATGGGTGAATTTGATTTGCAAAATGGTGAATTTCTTTGCAAAAGGATGAATTCATTTGAAATAGATGGAATTAATTCGCAAAAACTATTTTTGAATTTGAAAAAAAAATTAATTTAATTTGCGAATGGGTAAATTTTATTTGCAAAAGCACAAATTTTATTTGCAAGAGAATTCAAATATTTGATTTGCGAAAGAATGAATTTAATGTGAAAAGTCTGTTTTATGTGTAACTTACAGCTCTTAGAATGTGTCAAGTTAATATTTGAAGCAACAGATGAGTTGCCTACTGTGTTTACAACAAAAATTCCATTGCCATTGATGTCTTCCTTTTTCAGTGGAAGTTTTGCCTTCGCACTGTGCTCTGGGGCAACAGTTAAATCTAATTAAAGAAAAAACTATATTTATTAGGAATAATTAAATAAAATTAAAAAAAAAAACCTACCATAACGCGTTGAAAAGCAGCAATTAAGTTTATCCTCAACAAATCCTCTTATATATTTCATAAATGTGTTGTTATTGAAAGTTAGAATAAAGTAAATTACAAGAAACACCATCATAATACAAGTATCCAGGAAAGTTATTTTCCCACCCCATGCAATGCATAAAAGAAGTGCAGTGTTGAACAAATAGATGAAACAATCTCTTGCTATTGGCCACCAGTCTAATTGCATAGGCTGAAATAATAATAAAGTTTAAAACAATTTTGCATGGTTTCGCAGTCTTTAAATAAAATTACCTTATTAATTGCGAGTGCAGCTAAGCCCGCAACACCAAGTGTATTGAACATTAACGAACCAATAATTGTTCCAAGGCCCATATCAGATTCAGTGATCAAGGTACTTATGGTATTTGTAAAAAACTCTGGCATTGATGTTGCAGTGGCCATAAATGTTGCTGCTGCGACATCCTTCGATAAATGCAAATCATCGCAAATGCATTCGACGGTCGGTAAGAAATAGTCATTGCAAACCATGGCTAGGAGCACAAAAAAATAGATGGCAGCAAAGATGTGTAATGCAATCCAACCTTGTCGTAGTTGGTCTTCTAAAAATTTTTAAATTGAAGAAAAAAAGTGTTGATTAAAAATTAAATTATTTAAATAGTGCCGAGGTATGTACTACATATTTTTGTTAAGGGAGGTTCTTAAGCCCACAGAGAACCAAGGTCTAGTGACCGAGATGTCCAAGGTGTACCTAATTCTGTAGAAAAAAAGGAAACCTACAATTTTCTGCCGAATCCGAACGGCTTAACTGAGGTCACACTTTTCATGACAAGAGTGCCTAGTCTTGGGAGATTTTTAATTCCTAACGATAGGCAGTACCTCTGAAAAAAGCAAAGGGACATCATAGGCTGGGACTTGATCTATAACCATAATGCAACGGTACTATGTTTAAAGTGCTTTATCAAATGAAAAAACGCCATAGTTCCAATCAGTTTAAAAAAAAAGCCAATTTATAATAAATTATCATAGAAAAACTTAGAACGGTCTTATTTTTTGCATCAACTTGAAGTGTTAAGACCTTTGTCACAATCTATTTATCTACTTTGTTTATTAAAAACAGAACTTGAGACAACAATTCTTTATGTTTGTAAAAAAAATTAACCGATTAACTGAAAAGGTTTACCTTTCCTATTATCTTTGAGAATATATTGATGGGTGACATTGGCGTAACGGTGATGGGGGCTTCGCTAGACTTGACGCCCCTTCTCCTGCCCTTGAAAAAAAACTAAAAATTGTTAATTTAAAAGGATGTTCGAAAACATATTTCCTTGAAAACCTTTAGTAGAGTATTTTTTATTTATGTTACACAAATATTCTTGGTTTGCATAATATTAACCAAAAATGAACTTTAATAAGCCCCCTGCTTTAACAAAAAAAAATCATGCGTACGGTACTGCAAAAAATAAGCATGTCATCAGATTTGTTTTTTTTATCAAGTGGGATTTTTAAGTGATTTTATTTTTATACAATTATTGAGTAAAATGTATGAATTGATAATGATGTCCAAATGCACTTCAGATTGTGTATATTTTAATTGCAAAAAAAAAAGATTTCAATATCACAATAAGACACACCTGCGTCATTTGAAGTCAATGTGCTTACACGATAAATTAATTTTAACACAAAATATCAAAAGCCCTTTTGAGACGCAAAACAAATAATGTTTGATTTATTTTGTATGTAAATATAAAGCCAGGTGTTAACCAGGTGGACATTATATGTGCGGTGCGTATGTATAAAAAAAAATATTAATACAATATTTTATTATTTAATATTTTAATTTGGAAACACCCATCTAAGGTTTGCTATCTTTCTACTTTGGGTTTTCCATTGGGAAGTTTGGATTTCAATAGGTATCAAAATTAATAATTTTTGTTCCGCTGGGGTACGATTTAAAAATTGATTTATGTCTTGTAATTATATTGGTTTATAACATTTAGTTAACACGACTAGAGTACATCTCCCAAAAAAAGTATTTTTTAAGATTTATTTTGTGTCTGTGAACAAGAAAATGGCATTCATTTATTTTTCCAAAAAAGCGTTTTTGAGATATGTACATACATACACATAAGAAAACAACCTATTTTTTGCTATTTTTTCATATACTAGCATAAATATCAATAACGGTAAACCTAATATACGTATACATTTTGAAATGATAATTTTTTTCCAACGCATTGTTCGTGTTAATTGGACCAAACACCATTAAAAACAGCCGGTAAAAATGTAAAAAAATACGATTTTTGACCATTTTTGAAAATTACTTGTAGCCCAGGGAAATTAGACAACCCGGACAAATATGTTTTACAGCATTTTTACTAGTGGAGATTGGTGGCACTAATGTCCTCAATCATATCTCAAAAGTACCAACGAATCCCATTTCGAGTTTGGCCACCATACTGAAAAAACTGAATCAATAATGAAATTTTTGGTTAGGCTATATTACTGATTGTTCTTGGAAAATCATTTAAATGTCAAAACATTGAGACCAAAACCGAGGCAGTACGACTACTCTAAGTGCCTATAATAGTCCTTTTTATATAAATTCCTATTTTTTCTGCAACAGGGGTAATTTTTCAGAAAACTCTCTTTCAATAGTGTTACAGCGATATAATTTGACATGATCGTTAAATTTGCCATGACAAACAATAAACAAAAGAGTGCATTGAAATATTTTAGCTTAAAGGTTTTTTTTTTTTTAAAGAAAAAACATTGTACAACGATTACCAAAACATTTTATTCAATAATACTGATTCTATTTTCGCTTTTTTCAGATCTTATTATCGATCCACCCAGTCAAAAGTTCTAAGGTAACAGACTTACAAAAAAAAAAAAAAAAAACACAGACGAATACCATCATACCATCTCAATTTTTAAGTCGGTTAAAAATTGAAATTGGAGAATTATTTCGCTGTTGAAGAATAAAGAAATTTTTCGTTTATGATGTGTGATATTTAAATGGAACTTTTCCTTTTGCTTTAGCAGCGTATGAAAGGCTTAAGTAAAAAAATATAAAGCTTAACATAAATGAGAATGATTTTGTATCACAAATTATTTTTAGAAAAACGAGTTTTCAAGTACGTGCAACGTGAATTGCATTTAAACTTAGTTTTTTGTTCTTGTCTTTTGTCTAAATCACAATAACTTACCTGTAAATAATTCAGCAAATTCATCCAATGGCGATCCGTCATCATCAACGCAGTCGTTTGCAGACCCATTCTCTCTTGGTACAACTTGTAAGGTCAAATGACCTTCAATATATGTTATGACATCTCGAAGAACATTTTCTGGATTTGCTAAAAACAAAACAAAAAAAAAGTAATGAGTTATTTCAATTAAAAAAATAAACAATATAATACAATAAAATATTATAAAATATAGATGCTCACAATGAACTAGCCTATGTTCATCTCCGAACCGACAAATATTATCCCCAATAAGTTTTATTGAAATCAGAAAAGTAGTTTAGACTACAAACCTCCACGAAAAGTTGAAAAATAAAGAAAAACCGTAAAGTTCGATGTTTTAAGACTTTCTTGTGTTGAAAAACAAGTAGGTACCTTAAGCTTTAGTAAAGTGTGAACTAGGAAACGTTCCGGTGGAGAGGCACATTTAAAAATAAATTGATATAATCAGTAAACAGTGCCATTATGGTATTAGTGTTAGGTGAAATTAATCACAATTAAAAAAATATCTTAGGTTCGAACGCGTTAATAAACTATCGGTTGTTGAATCTTATCTTTTGCAATTTTTCAATTTTGTAGTATAAAACATATTAGCGAAATTGACAAGAAGAATAGCTATTAAAAGGTTTTCTCATAGATCATCTAAGCACATGGTGATAACTGATAAGATAACCATTTTAGTGTGTTAGTAAATTTGTATTTTATTTGAAAGGTGATTTCAGTACGACAATTTTTATGAGGCTATTTTCATGATTTAAAATCACAAAAAAACATTTTCCAAAAATAAAGTGGAAATATATGAATTTTAATAGATACATATATATAAATACATCTTTGAAATTTCAACCCTTAAAGAAAACTTTTTTTTCAGCTTCTTTCACACACACAAAACAAATAAAAAAAAAATTGAATTAGTAAAATTATAAGATATATATGTATATCTTGGTTAGTTTTTGCTCTATTTTAAATTTTCATAGCTCGTTAATAGCAAAAATTATAGGGCTGCTGCACATATTGTTTTACAAAAACAGGAGAAAAATCAAATACATTTTCTTTTACGTATAAAATAAAAGACATTTTAAATTTTACACGAAAAAATGACACACCATTAAAAAAATCAGTTTTCTTCTTCTGAATGACATTTTATTTTATTGTAAATTATAAAACAATCAATTTGTTTGGGTTCTTACCTTCCAATCTATCAAAAATATGTTTTTTGTCCGTAAATAGAGATTTTGAGGTTACATTAAAAAAAATGAATACACCGTTTTACTATGTTAAAGAAACTCTAAGAAAGTTCAAAAAAAAAGTAATTTTGTCTCCAGATTTTGAATCCGGACAAAATCTTTTCCAAATGCAATATTTTAGTAAGCAACTGATAGGTTAAAGGTATAAAGAACTCAAATTGATTTTTTTGCTTTAGCAAGAAAACTATGCATTAAAAAACTCACATATCTTATACTGTAAATTATTTTACACAAAATTAAGTTATTTTTATAATTCCAAAAAAAAAAAAAATCTACAGTTTTGTTTAAGTCAAAGAAACTGAACATTATTTTACGTCTCGAATGTCTTGAGAGCAAAGTTTTTAACGTTGGTCTTCATTAGATAATATATTGAACACTTATGTAAGGGTTTTGCAGATCTTAAATAGGTGATTTTCTTATAGCAAAATGATATCCATGTGCCTATTTCACAAAAAAACACTTTTCACTTTGCATCTTTGCAAATAAATAATTTCTTGCAAAGTAAAAGTGCTAAGTGTTTCACAAAATTTGCAAAGTGAAAAGACTTTCCTTTTTTTTTAATTTTTCAAACTATTTTAGAAAACTGAAAAGTAAAATCATTTTATCAGTTTAAAATAGAACTTTGAATTTTAATTCGTATTTTGCAAAGTAGCAAAGTAATGGTTTGAGCGGCCATCAAAAAATCCTGAATATCGTAGAGTATTCGACTATCACACTAGAAGTTCGGGGCTTAAATCCTATCGACTACAACTTTTTTGTTGATTAAAATATAGACAACTAAACAGAAAATCGTACAGGTAGCCTTCTTCTGCAACTATACCATCATTAGCAATGCAACTGTATCAACTACTACTACAACTTTATACATATAGTTGACATTTTAGTATATATTGTTGGTTTAAGGTTTTTACTCGAGTCATGTCTTAATTAATAGTAATTAGTTGTTTTTAATGTCGCTTGCAGTGCTAAACCCTCTTCAGGTAAAAGCAATTTTGCCAACAATTACCACCTTAAGACAATATTCACGGAGAACATGCAAAAAGTACGAAATCTCATCGAAATCTACTAGATTTCCCATACATACATTTTCACTTTTCAAAATCTTCTTTATAAACTAGATTACGACGAAATCGCCTACAAAATCTACTTGATTTTGTTGGCGGAGACACATTTATAACACATTGTTCTCTTTTGTATAACAGTTATAGTGTCATTTAGCAGCGGGACAGAGGGAAATGTCAAACAAAATCTAGTTTATGCGCACTGTGAACAGTCCAATGATATTTCGTAATCTTGTTGCAAAATCTCGTGAAAAAGCTGTTAAGTAGGAAACCATTACAATTAAAAAAAAATCCTCGTAAAAATAGTACCTTTTATGTTAAGAATTTAATAGTCCATAGGTTTTAGGATAACTGGGTTCTATCAGAATTATTCATTTTTTTTCACTGGTTGCATCTAAGACAATTTCATTTTTTTCCTAGACAACAATTACTTAAAAAATGAAGGAGACTTGGCCTTCCGTTAAGGATGCACTTTTATATGCATTCATTATATAGACGCACCAACAAAAAGAAGAACATTTCATGACCCCTTGACAATAGTGCTATTAAATTAAATTCAAATCTATATTTGATTTTTTGTACGAAACCCAAAAAACATAGTATCTTGCCTGTCAAGATTTCTAAAAAAAATATAGATTAGATCTGAGCGGCAGAGCGGCACCTTCCCAACCAAACTACTCTTTGGTCACTATTATTTACTTCAAACAAATCTTCATTAATTTATTATGATTTTTCGACATTTTTTCTCAAAAAACTCTTATTTGCAAACAAAAAATTTTCTTTGCATATTATTGAAAAGCTTTCCTAAATAATTAATATAATTTGCAACGTTTATTTGTTTGGTGAAACAAAAAGTACAAATACTTTGAAAACTTACAGTTCTTTTTATTTTGCAGAAAAGAACTTTTCACAATTCAAATTTGTGTTTGATAAAACGTACGAGTATTTTGCAAAGAAGAACACTTTTCAACTTTGGCGTTTAGTGAAACGCTATTTCCAAAGTAAAAGTTGCAAAGTGAAAAGTGTTTGGCGAAATAGGCCCCATATCTCTGATTTCCAAGGGGAAGTTGCAAGTGAGCCAGCCTCATTTTTAAATGTATGTCATTGTTTAGATTGGTGTTCATTGTTCATTGATATGTATTTGTAAAATGATGGCTACAGTGTATTAATCTTGTAATACAATGTTGCAAGTTTAAAAATGCACTTTAATTTTTCATTTTCCTTTTTGCACATTTAACTAGAACTTATTGCCTTTTAAAAATAATTACATCTGCAACTTTAAAGTTGTTCTTATATCCCACTAAAGTTGTTGTTGTTTATTGAAATGTTTCACTTTTATGAATATTGGTCCCCGTTCCGTATGTTTAATCTGTTATTATTTTTTATGAAGTGACCTCAAAGTCTACTTATTACACAAGAGATACAAAACATTTACAAAATTGTAGTTTTGGACTATTTCACGATCATTTAATTAATTTTTCATTTTCTCCGTATATTTAATATTAAAACTTCTTAAAGATAAACTCTCACCCATTTCACGAATTTAATTCTTCTAACAAGAATGTAAAGTAACACTAAAAATCAGTTAATACAGTTTCTTCTTAGTTATAGTAGTTATCTTAAATGTTTAAAAACCGTTTTGCTCTATACCGAATTTCGAAATAAACTGATAAAAATTCAAGTAAAACGTTAGTATATATTGATTTTAATTAATATTAGACCGCAATTACCCATCTAACCGGGGAAATTTTTTTCTTTCCATAATGTAATGCCCCATAACGTAGTTAAGAGAAAAAATCCAATTTTCTTATAAATATTTAATTCATAAGTATCGTCGTCGTCGTCGGTGGTTGTCGTCGTCGGCAGTTCTACGTTAAATACAATTTTTTTTTTTTACTAAAAGATTTATCTATTAGTAAGTATACTATCTATTGAACATGAGATTGATTGTCCAGTTCTGAGCAAACTTACCCCTATACGACAGCAAACTATTAATAAAAGTATCGCCGTTTTTGTGCGATGATGGGTAATTTACTTTGCAAAAAAAAAAACCAGTATGGAAAATAATTTTCAATTTTGAATAGAAATTAAATAAAATAAAGTTGTAATATGCAAAAAAAAAAAAAAAAAACAAAACAATATAAGGGAATTCCTTAGTGTCATTGGACTTGCTGTATGCAACGTCATAGTTCAATGTTCAGTTGAAATGTTTGTGTTAATTTGTCGATAAACCAGGTAGACTTGTTGCTTGTGCTTGTTGTGGTTATTGTGGTGAATATAATATACATTTGATGGTTTTTAGTAGTAAATTTAATACTGTTTACTGCTGTGTAATGGAGAATAATCGTGCCATATTAACAAATAAGAACAATTAGCACGTGCTCTAAGCCACCTGGTTTTTATAAAAAAAAAAATAAGACAACTTTAAGTGGTTCTATTTAATAAATAGTAATATAAGAATTATATTTAATTTTTGTTTATTTGTAAATTTAGAAGGAAAGAAGGTTGGGTGGTTACTGGTTGCTTTTATCAACAGATAGATTCTCTGTAGAAGTAAAGCATCGAACCATTATTTCAGTAATTGTTTTAATGTGATGGATATTATTGCTTCCTTAAATTCCCGTTTACAAACACATTACCATAAGCCACCATTTGTGTCTAACTAAAAAAAAATGTATGTAACTTTTTCTGTTTTACATAACTAAACTATTAGGTCACAGTTAAATTAGGATTTTGACATCACAAAAATTATTAACAAAAATGGCAAATTCCCCTCCCCATTGCTCTTCGGCCATTTTATCCCTTTTATTTTCCAAATCGATTTTTTTTTTCAATTCCTATTGGTTGCAGAGAAAGGTTTGAGAGTAATAAACATTAAGCTTGTCGTTGTTTTTTTCAGCTTTTAGTCCAGGAAAGATAGCGTAAGAAGCAAAAAATGTATGTTAACATACATATTTCAGCCATATGCGATATGACTTAAGAGTATTTTTAATGCTTTAATGGGAGGGGGGGGGGGGGCTGCTGAGGGGGGAGGGTCACGTCGTTGTATTACTTCAGTCTTGAAAAATAAATTATTTCTAACATCATAAAGCTTTCAGGATGTTTGAGGTGCATTTTTAGGATAGTGCTAAAAAGAAATTTGCTGTAAGTTTTGTAATTTAAAAAATAAATTTCGGGGAGGGGGGCTTGAACCCCATAACCCTACGGCTATGTAGTAAAGTAGTTTAATTTGGAAGAAATTTGCAATTGGCATGAGAATCCAGAATCAGCATAAATTTTTATTTTTTAAGTGACAAAGAACGTTGACACCCCAAAAAACATACTCTTTAGGTTTTTACTCTCTTTAGACTCTACTATTTCTTATTGCAATACTTAAGAATTAACCACTTCTCAAAAATCGCAAATTCGTTTTTCATCGTTCTTAGTAAAAGAATAAAGCTCTTTGTAATTTGCAAATACCTCTATTCTTATAGGAAAACCAAATTTTACAAATAACACCCTCATAAGAATATTACTAGTAGTACTTTTAGTCCGCATGGTTTTTAACTGTGATAGTTCTAATATAACATATGCTTATAACCAGAAAAGATAGAATGAGTTTCTTCAAATGTAATTCTTATAAGTTTTATAGTTCTCTTATAAGGAATATAGTTCTTTTATAAGTATTATAGTATCGAAACAAAAAGTTTACGCCATGCTTTCGAAAAAAAGCAGCTCTGGTTTTTGAGGTTACCAGAGGAGAAAATATGAATCACTTCTACTTATAAAATTTCTAAATTGATCAAACAAAAAATATGAGAATTAAAATATTTCTCTTAAAATCATTTGTTTCTTATAAATACAAATGTATATGCACTAACAAAATTAGTTTGGAATACAAGGTTTCAGATAATTCTTAAGATACAGTCCGTGACACTTGATAAGCCTCGTTTTGGCATTAAATAATAAAACGGCGAACATTTTTTTTTGTGGTACACTTTACGCGAAAAATTCATATCAAAACGAAAGCATTTTTTGCATAAACGTGCAGTGGCTATAAATTATTTAAATATTTTACACTGAAACTGTAAAAAAATGAGAGGAAAAATAAAATAAAAAATAAATTGGCATTCGAATTTTGAGTGTTGGATCGGTTAATACCAAGCAGCCTACTTTTCAAGATGTAGAAGTATTATATTTTATTGAAAGCTTAAACATAATCGATCTTATTCATAGATACAGTCAAAGCTGTTGTGAATAAAACCTAGAGTTTATCCTATTTAAATTATATTCATAAAATCCCATTCTAAATGAAACCGTTGCGGTCTTTGAAAACAGCTATGCATAGTACGCTATAATATACAATCATTTTGTTCCTAAGAACTCCCTATATTTTGTATATTTTTTTATAATAAACTACAAACATGTTGATATTTCCAGGGATTTTTCATCTGGTTTATTAATAACATACAATTATTATTTTTTTTTCTATTTATTTATTAGAAATAACAAATTTTGTAAATTTACATACATACAGTAATTAAATTCTAACATCTTTTCTGTATAATACTCGCTGAGCTTTAGATAAAAATCTAAATAAATCATAATAATTGTAAAGGCGGGTTTTCTTCAAAATAAAAAACAGGTTTAGTATGAGTTATTATTAACTTTTATTGTATTTTTAAAGAGTGTCATAATTTGATTGGAATATGGTTGTGCGGTTTTGCTGAAATAGATCCAATTTTCTATCGCATTTTTGGACCATCGATTGTTTACACTTTATATCCAGTGGTCTTAGCAATACACCGGTAATTGAGTAACGAGGTTTGGTTCCATTATTTCGGTTGGCAGCTGACACTGACATCAATTTGCCGATATAGATTAGATTACATTCCGTCGAATTTGTCGTGCAAATTTCTCTGTATTTTTCAACTATTTGTTGATTGTAACGCCATCTACTTGGAACTACACACAAGTGAAAGAGGCAGTATTATCTCTCCAAATGTCAAGTTAAGAACTATTGACGAACATTTTTATTAATTTATTTTTACTGCAAGAGTATTGAGAGTAAAAAGTTTCACGTGTTCCTTTGAGTAGATATCCATTTCAAAAACTAATTAAAGTTACGAATAAAAAACAAAATAATTGTTGTATCATACAACAAGTAAATTAGATAAACTTACATTTTAAGTATAGTTTAAGCAACAAAAAAAACTAAACAATTAAGTTGACACATCAATTTGGTCAACAAAAACCATACCTACTGGCATAAGTAATTTTTAACGACTTGTTTTTTGTATTGTCAAGCAATAATGGAAATTGTATAACTCTTCAAACTAAGAAGAAAACTTTTTACTCGATGTTTTTACTTTTTTTAATCATATTAACCACAAACCACAAAAAAATCAAAGAATACGAAATCTTGAAATTATTATTAAAAACTCTTATTAGAAAAAATGTATTTACTCTTTAATTGAATTTCTGCTAGGATTTATAAATAATAGGTGGAGAATTCAGTGGAATGATGCACTTCTGTGACGAATAGTACTTTCCTAATGATTATCGTGTTTTCTTAAACTATTTGCAGCAGCATCAACTTAAGCTGAAAGAATTTGCTTGACCCTAACATTGGATGCTGTTGTAGCCAATCGAGGCTATATAAAATGCAATGCATACCAGTATTTTTAGAACAATCGAACATTCTAGGGGAATTACAAGTCAGAAAACCTCAATTTTATTTATGTTTATTTAAGAGTCGGAAGAGTATTATTAGATAAAAACCTTCATTGTTCAAATTAAAATGAAAAATACAAGTTATTTGAAAAAAACCTCAGAATTATTAAAATTTACATATCGAGTTGGATTGTGGGTAGTATTGGAAAATGTAGATGCAGTGCGTGATTGTTAACTTAGATTTAAGCCCGCTAGACAATATTCTTTTTTATAACCGCCAAATTTAAATGAAAGACCGCAGCGCGAGCCATTTATTGGTTGTTATAAGATTTCCAACTAATTATTGTGCAGTGCAGCATTTTACGAGCTTACTTTAAAAGACATGTAGTTAAATTATTATTATTATTATTATAGATGCTATTGTAGTAGTCGATGCGTCATTTTTACATTTTCCACATGATTTGTACCTTCATCAAAGATAATACAACCTGGCAGCCAGTTTGACTCAAGTGCTGGTAGTACTTTGATTGTTTTTTTACCTAGATTGAGTGAAACACGTTCAAGTTTTTGTTGCAGGCAGTGACAACCAGCTGGTGTAGCTAAATGCTAAATTTTAACAGCATAAAGGGGGTCTATATCAGTGACTGGTACCAGCATAATGTGAACTAGACTTTATTAAGACAAGCCTACCTAGCACATAGGATTGCTATAAGCCTGTGTCATACTGTTTTGGGTGTGAGTCCATGACAAGTTTTGTATCTGTTTCTGGTTTCTAGGCGTTTCACTCTAGAAAAATTTTGATAAAATATAGAAATGAGTCTGCGTGTAAGTAGGTAGACTTTCTTTTTGCTGAAAAAATGAAGTTAGCGTAGGAAGACTGTTTATGTTTGCATTTACATGTGCAAGTTTATTTTTGCAGTTTCGATTTCGCAATAATTACCGTTTCAATAGAAAAATGTTGTATGAGCAATGTTGTAGCTTTTGCTAGATGGTGATGTATACGCATCCAATTCTCCCTTAACTGGAAACTACGAGATAGCTTTTCACACTTATAATATTAATATTTTTAAATATATGTATGCATGTTCAACTCGGTTGTTGTGTGGCGAAGATCTGTCAAACTTCCCTACCTATTTTGGCAGCCTTTTTGGTACCCACCTAGGCTTGTAACAATTTGTTTTTTTTTACAAAATCATAATACTACCAATTTTCAATTCATCTAATTTTTTTTTCTATTAATTTTTTAACATTCATGGCACTTGGCAGCACTTTATTCCTATTTTAGTTTCGGTTAATTTGTTTCTCCATTAGAATTACAGTTTCAAAGTATTCGTGCATAATGAATTGGTCAGTGATAAAAATAATTTTTAATTATGTTCAATAGAGACAAATATTGCGCATACGCCACAGTGACCAGTTCAATATTAGATTATATAAAAGCCCATATCTTTGCCAATTCTCCTTTTATCTTTAAAATTGATACATCAAATGGAAGTAGATACAAACATCTTGTTGATTTGCCATGGATTTCATGCTAAATGTGATTGAAATGGTAGGATTATCATTTAATCAAATTAGTTGATTAAAAAAAAAAAATAAACCCAATGTCCACTATTTTAGCTACCTTCGTCACAGTGATAAACTAAAGGATTTCCGGCTTGTCAACAGATGAGAAATAATATGATTTGTTTCAAGGAGGGTTACCACGATCATCCGACAAACTTATATTAATTTATAATTTTCGATGAGCTCTAAGTTTTGGAATGACTTCCATCGACTAGGTTATACGAGTAAGTGGAAAAAAGTGATTTCATGGACTGGGCATTCAAAATTGTATTTTAAAGTTTATAGTTACTGTAGAAAGGAAGAAAATTGAAAACCCCTTCTTATTAATTTGAGAAAAAAAAACAATATATATTGATAGAAGGTATTTTCAAACATTTTTGTCGATTCATTGGAAAATACCATATTATCTAAGAACTCTTGAAAATTTGATTTTGATGATGATAATAAAAACATTAAATTTTCAATCAGAATGTAAACAATAAATTCATTAAAATACTTACACACGTTGTTTGTTTTATTTAAATATACTAAAATAATAATTAATCGTTAATACTAATGACAAAACGTCTACCAATATCGTATCATTTCTTCACAATAAAAGTTCTATCATCTATTAGATAAAGATACGGGTATCTATCTATTACTGTTTTTTATTTAATAACAATTTTTTAGTGCTATGCAAAATGGTGTTCAGAATATATTTCTTTAAAAATAATTAAATTTGTCAACTAGGAAGATTGTTTTTTTTTAGTTTACCTCTAGACTTGACGAAATTGCTAAGATTAAGGCTGTCATAGCATAAGCAACTATATCAAGTAACATAAACTTGAATGACATAGATAGTAATCACATGTGTGTTAATTTTCATTTTAACATTCAAACATTTACTATGAGTGATTACTCACCTGGAAATAATTGATATTTATTTAAAAATTATTATCTTTTCTCAGCTGAATATGATATTGATTAATTTGTGTACTTAAGTGAATCAGTGAACAATCAAAACTAGTTTTTAATATGTTTTGGGAAAATGTTTGTATTAAAATGTACATGCGGGATTACAATATGTATGCATAATGGTTTAAGCCTTATAAGTGGGTACCCTAATAGATAGATTGACGATAATATGGTTTGGGTAAATTTGCTGGGTTAGGGGTTTCACATAAAATTAAAATACGCATGGAATTCCTCTTTCGGCGTAGAAAGGTTAAAATTTGTAAAAATTTATTCAAACATAATGTTTTAATAGTTCAGGAAAATTAAAAAAATCACATTTCAAAACTTGAACAGCACATTCGAATTACTCCAACATCGTCTATTGGATTTTTTATTTAACTTCTTTGAAGTAGATAAGGGAGTAGTTTGAATGAAACTATCTGATAATCCACTTTAAAGAGGTTAATTTGTATGTTTTGTAGTGTTTTACATTGTGTTTCAATACTACATAATTAGCATTAAATTACTTAAAAAAGTTTACTGACGGAAAAACCACAATGTAAAATGAAATCCAGTCATATTTGGAAGTTGTAACAAATTACCTCAAATATATTTAAAATCACATTGAAACATATTTGACTAAAAAATGCAATTTATTTTTGAAGTAGGTTCAAGTTAAAATATACACAAGTATTAAGTTTCTAACAGAAAGGTGGCACAATGGGTAAGACACTCCACTCACTGGTTACACAAGCCTTTAAGGTTTAAATCTCCTGGACGATGTTTTTTTTTAGCTTTTTACGACCCTATTTTTTAAGATGAAAAACTTTGGTTCAACTATGATTTTCTTAAGGGAGAGCATTTTAAATTCAATTTTTATCTATAATTTAGAAATTTGCATTATCGACTAAATCATTCAAAAAAAAGGTAAATCAAAGTTGATTTCTTTGATTTTAAGTTGTCTTTTCTCTGTGTACAAGCGGTACTGACATTCTTCTTTAAAACGGATTTAAGTTCATATTAAGTAAAATAAAAGGCACAAGTGGGCAATCCGATAGAAAGAACTAAGAAGCTTAATTGATTCTTAAAATCTTCTTAGATCGGAATCATATTCTTCTTCATCTTTAAAATTTATTTACTCCTTTTTTAGGAGGTATCAATTTAAAAAAAAATATGTTTTGTTTTTATTATTTCTTTGTGTTCGTTTAGTTTGTATGAATCTCCCATTTTTTTTAGTTCATTTCCTAGATTTTCTATTTCAACCTTTTTCTTATGATGTATTTGAAACTTTTTTTTTTTAATCTGTGCCTACACGGGGATTCGAACTCGAGTTTTTTTCGCATGCCGGTCATATGCGTTATCAAATGTAAATGCGCGTCTGTTCGTCTCTACGTCCATCTGTAAAATTGCTCATTAATTGCAGCATTAGGTGTGTAAAATGCAAAATATAAAGTTAGCATGACACACGCTGTACATCTCAAATTAGTGGTAAAAATCAAATTTTGTTTGCTCATTAATTGCAACTTATCTTATACTCATATTCTTAAAGTTCCTACGAATTATATTTGAGATTTAGCCACCATCTTGAAAAAAATGCATCAGTATTGTATTTTTAGTTTTGGCTATATCTATTAAAGTAATTGTTTTTGAGAGGTCAACATATCAAACAAATCTGCCATTAGAAAATGAGTGTGATTTTGACGTTGCTAGCTCTCGTACTACAAATAATACCTTTTAAAATAAAATAACCGACTTCAAATTTAAGACTTTTAATATTTTCTCATGAATGCCGTTATCATAAATGGGTCCAAATGGAGACCACCAGCTTTCAAATACAAAACGAATAATCGAAATCGATCGTACCAATCAAAAGTTCTGAGGTAACAAACATAAAACAAAAAAAAAAAAAAAAACATACGGACGAATTGATAACCTCCTCCTTTTTTGAAGTCGGTTTAAAACAGAAGGCCTTAAGAAGTATTTAAGAACCATCACAATACCGCTTTTATGCCTGTTAAAAATGTGAATAATAATAATTCAGGAATGAATTATTCTAAAAAATATTCCGTTCTAATATGTAACCAAAAAAAAAAGCTTAAAAAAATTTTATAAGTTTTTAATGATCAATATAGTATTTAGTGCACTCAAATAAACTAATTTCAATGTAAATGTGATTAGAAAAATAATAGTAACTAATCTTATTTTTCCTTACTCAGAATTCCTAGTTCTGAGTGTTAAGTTTTTATTAAACTGTTTTGGTCTAGACTAAGAAGTACTGGTATGATAAATTTGTCATAAAAAATAATAAAAATGGATAAAATTAAATATCGATAAAGGATTTACGAAAGGCAGCTTCGATATTATAGCTAATAGACCAAAATGTTTTCAAACCAATTTTCTGCTATAATTTTCCTGAAAGGATTTTAAGGGGCCAGTTATAGCTATCATTAAAACGCTTCATTGAAAACTTTGATTTCACATTTTAAGACATGCAAATAGTTATTGGATTTTATTTATTTCAAAATGAAGCAAGTAGATTAGGAGGTAGGCTTAATAAAAGAATTCAGTAACCTACTTCAAAGGGGTTAAAAAATCAGTACCAAAAGGTTAAAAAATTGGTACTAATCATAATAATTCAGGAATTAATCATTCCAACTCGATACTACATCTCCTATCGTTCCTCAAAAATCATGAAATGTATTACAAAATTGATTCCGTTTTAAAAGTAATCCAACAAAAATCTTCAAAAAAATTTTATTGATCAATGGTATTTAACTAATCTTAATTTTTTCTACTCAGAATTCCTGGAAGTGTAAAGTTTTTATTTAACTGTTTTCGTCTAGACTATAATAAAAATTGATAAAATTAAATGTCGATAAAGATTACCATATCCATAATATGGATAAACAATTATTTGATAAAACTATTATCTACGACTAGTGGTAAGCTTCGATATTAAAGTTAATAGATTAAAATTTTCCAAACCAGTTTTCTACTATAGTTTTTGCTGAGAGGAACTTAAGCTGCGAATCGATGATTGTTAATACAACATAAGAGTTTTTTAATGATGAGTTACACATTCTCACCTAAGTATATTCTTAAAATAAAATCAATCTTGTTTGGCTCACAAAACATAGTCCATTCAAATAAGTATTCAACCTCGGAATGCAAGCTAGAAAGCTAAAATAAATGTAATTTTTTTTTAACCAACAACAGAGAACAAACAGCAGTACCTTTATGTACTGCTCATAACAATTTATCTAAAATCTTAAGTTTAGATTTCAAATTCTGAATTCAAATTTTGATTAGATTATTTAATTGCACATTTTTTTTGCGAAATCCGATTAATAATTTAAGAATGCCGTAAAATGTTTGATAAGATAAAAACCAAAACTTAACTCACTCAATTAGTTTATTTATACATTTTTTTTTAATTCATTTTCAGTTGCTATGTTTTGATCATTTGTCTGTAAGAAAAAAGCCCCTTAAAATTTCTTAATTTGACAACAACAAAAATTCCCAGGAACCCGAAGTAAACAAATCGCTTGGCCTATAAAACCTTGAGCCTGTGGCAAATAGTTCTCATTTTCTCGATGAAGTAAATTTTACCATTTAACAAAAAATAATTTGTAAAATGGGAGATTCTTACTTATGTCTTTAAATACTTTACTATGCGATTTATGTACATATACATGCTACATTCGAAAAAATCTCGCACGAAGTTAATAAATAAAAGTTGAAAAGATACAAATAGGATTAAAGTTCTTTTTGTACAGTACGGGTTTCCTTACCAAACAAAAAAGCTCTATCGAAGTTTTATGTACGTAATTTTTATAGTGTAATTTTTTGTTTTGCTTCCATATCTCTCTCTCTTGTATCAATTTCTTATTCATACGAATATTTCTACACTGTTGAAATTAATAATTTTTACGGTTCTAATAAAATTTTATTAGTTATTTGTTTAACAAATAATATTCAAATAGAAAATAAATCGCGCTTAACTAAGCTCTCCGTGTCGGCACGCTGACAGAAGAAAATTATAACAGAATTATCTATGTAGTTGACTTAAGAATTATTTTTATTATTATGGAGGTGATTTTGTTTTATACAGCAAGGCCAATTTTCAAGTAGATAAAATTGTTGGAGAAAAGGAAGTTTTAAATTGTATGGATGTCTGAATGTACGTATCTCATATTTTTGTACATATCCCTCATTAAATAGAACAACGTGTCATAATTGAAGAATCTTCATTTCATTCATGAGAAAATAAATGCAATCTCTATAGAAATAATTGATAAAATAATTTTTTTAAACGCTTTATGTGCTGAAACGAAACTGTTTAGGTTTTCGGTTCTAGGCGACTGCGTAACCAAACCCCATCATCATCATTCTTTTATAGCAAGAATATAAACTTTGCAGAAAATTTACTCAACAACAGCACCAGACGCTGGAATCATTCAGCAGCAAACTACAGAGATATGATTCAGAGACTTCGGATCAACAATAGCAGCCATTAAGGTATCTTGGGATCACTTTCAATGAGCTGTTCAAATTCAGACCGGATATAAGAATTATTCTTAAGAAAGCGAACTTGGCATTCCATCCATAGTAACGCCTGCGAGAATTTATTTTTTCCAAATTGTATGGTTCCCTATGTAAGGGGTGGTGCTATGCCCGAACTTCCGTGGTGTTTCACAGAAACACCATGACTCGAGTAAAAACCTTTAACTCACCACTAGATACTAAAAGATCAACTATAAGAAAACTTTAGTTAATATAGTTGCATTGCAAATGATGTTAGTTACCATTGACGACTACCTGCATGGTTTTCTGGTCAGTTGTAGTTATTTTTATAAAAAAAATAGTTGGTTTCGAACGGATTTGAACCCCAAATTTCTAGTGTGATAGTCCAATAAGGTCGCTCAGTGTTTCCAAAATACGAATTCAAATACAAAGTTTTACTCTTACATTTCACTTTTCAAAAATATTTTGAAAAATTAAAAAGTGAAAAGTCTTTTCACTTAGCGGGAAATTATTTTGTTCCATTAGCGTGTACATCGAGGCCAATTTCACACGCAACCGGCTAACTGGTCGAGCTTACCAGTTTTGTCAGTGAAAGCAACCATAAAAAAGTGCTCCCATCCCCGGTTGCCGGCTACGTGTGAGGCTCAAGGGGTTATGAATACCCTTATAGTGTTTCAATAACACAATGTATGCTTTTACGAAAATAGGAGTGGAATAAGTTAGAGACACCGATACACATTGATTATAAACTTCATACTGCGGGAAAAAACAGAAAGGGGTAAAGCATTCCACATTTGGGTTGTTCGGTTAAAATAAGAATCCCTGTACTTGACTGTTTATTCGAAGTTGGGATCAAGGCAGAACTAATGAGCATTTATAACGAGAGAATTTCTGCTGTTAAATTATTTTAGGGAAAGGATACAGCTGGCTACTTTGCTGGAGCACTGTTTGTGAAAAAAAATGATAATAAAGAACTGTACTCAAATTTTGGGAGGATGTAATTTTTATAGATTGTAGCTAGATCAGAAGGGGTAAAGAATCTTCTGCATCATTTGAGGAAACCCAAGCATTTTCCAGTATTTTTTGCGACTTGAAATATATGTGGTGATTCCAACGAAGATCATCATTGACATATCTACATAATCAGAACTGAAAGCTTTTCAGTTGCAGTCACGAAACGCAGGTGCGATATATAGTAGTAAATATGAGAAGCTTAGGGTTGAGTCGTCAGCAAAACAGTTAAGAGAATTGGAAATTATATACAAGAGATCATTTATGAAGATAAGGAAGAGAGTTAAAGGTAAACTGATCCCTGTGGCACACCAGCGTTTATGAGGTAAATGTTAGACTTGAACCCATATAAGCAACTCCTATTGAACGTTCAGAGAAGTTATTTATAACTGTTAAACAAAGAAGTGCCTCATCGATACAAAAAGCTTGCATATTCGATAGAAGAGCCTGTCAAACTCTATTAAATGCTTTAGAAATATCATGGCTAGTAATTTTACTCTCTTCTCCAAAACGATATAAAGTTTGGTTAAGCTTTTCGGTGATTCAGATCATATTTGGCTGCTGAAGCCGAACTGCCGGTCATTCAAGAGCTCTCGTTTTTAAAGATATTTCATGAGTTGACGGTTTATCAACGTTTCTTTGGAAAGAAGGAAGTAAGAGCGATTGGAGGCTAATTAGATGAGGAAGAAGATTGGCCTTTTTTAGGGACAGGCTGCACAAATGCTATTTTCCAACAATTTGGGAAGAGTCCCGAAGAATAGAACAGGTAGAAAAGCATAAGCTTTGGTTTGGCCAGTGTTGAAGAACACCTCTTGACGGCGGGTATACTATCTAGACCAGCAGAATTATAAATTTCTAGGTCTTTTAGAACGCAACCGAACGAGTACGTGCAAGACAAGAGCAGTGGTGCATTTCATGTTCAGAAAACTTATAACAAAATATGAATTACATTGGTAATCCCAAATGTTTCCGTACGGTTACGAATTTTCTTTACGTTTCCTTATATTCCATGATGAAATAGACTTATTATAAAAAAAAAAATTGTGCCAATCGTTATACTTATACTACGATTATAAGGATAGTAGGCTTAAAATGGTTTGAGGTGTTTCGACTCCCCAATGCCCCTCGTCCCTGGGTCCACACCGCCAAAATATGGTGTTATCATCCGAACAACATTATATGCACAAAGTTTTAGTTCGATACGATAATTGCTATGAGCGATTTGAGGTCTTTTGACCCCCCAATGCCCCTCCCTAGGGGACCCCACCCCCATTACCAAAATATTATATTACCATTTGAACTTCATATGTGTGTATTTTGACTTTTATACGATAATTGTGAGTAGGCTAAAATCGATTTGGGGTGTTTCGACTATCCAACGCCCCTCCCCAATTCCGCACCACCAAAACATTGTGTTGTCACCCGAACTACATACATGTACAAATCTTCATTTCAATACGATAATTGTAGGAATGCGTCGACATTTTTGGAGGGTTTTTGTATGAAAAGTACAAGAAGGTTTTATTCAAAATTACTGAATTTCGAACTAAACTAATCCTCAACTTTTGGCGTTTACAGATTCCAATTATCTTGATTCTAACTAAGGTTATCGTGTTTACGAATTTCAAACGCCCAGACGGGTAAATATATCTATGATTTGAAAAGCGCTTTCATACAACCGGAACTTTAATCATGTTTGTCAGTAGTTTGGGTCCTTTCAAAATGTCTGTCACAGGTATTTTTGCACCCAGAGAAACAACAAACAAGGGCAATAGGATGCGACTTGTTTCTGGCTATTACTGCAAAGTTAACAAAATAATGCATTTTTGAAACTGATTACCAGGGGGGTTGAAAAAAAATTAAATTTTATGGCAATTAAATTTTATGACTCTTTTAAGCTCTTCCTGTGTGCGTGTAGTTAGCAGGAATGAAATGGTACAATTTTTGCCGTTTCCAAACGACTAGTCAAGATGCAGTGGAAATAATATTGTTGCAAATTTTGTCAATTCCTTGCAAGAGGCAGTACCCCTGAATTTGGCACCACTTACATATCTGTCTTGGTTATCAGTGAGTTTGTGGCGTGGATGTTTTATGCGTTTTAACTGATTTGGTGCACTTTTTCTTCTCGACAACGACGCCAGAAAAACATTTCAGCAGACTAAAGTGTTTGTCATTACCATCACCAGGCTGGTCATTCCACAATTTGATTATCGCCAAACGATATCGTTTTGACGTATAATCTTGCAACATCTATAGAATCCTTGCAAAATGTTCTCCTTTCTTCATTTAAGATAATAACGTAAGCCATATTATTATTACGTTTCAGAAATAATATACAAAAAATATACATTTCGAAATGATTTTATTTCACCAACATCAACCTGACATTGTTGTGGTATTTCCCAGAAATTGTAATGAATAATAATTATAACCACAATAAAACAACTATAATGTACTTTATTGCCAATCAGAGTAAATATTTCTGACAAAACAAAAAAATACAAAATCAGTTTGACTAGAAAATGGTTCTAATTCATGATCAGATAATAAAATAAATTATAAAACACTAAAATATTTACCATTTTTATCAATAGTACTGTTGGCGAATTGTGTTGTTGCAAAAAACAATAACAATAACAAACAAAAACTACTTTTACTCTTCATTATTTCAATTGATACAAACAAGAAACTAAATCAATGGCACTATCACTCAATAATTGAATATAAAAAACTCAAAATGAATAATTATGCAATATTTAATTATGAATTTTATTTAAAACTTTATTTTAATAAAACAATACTTTTTTTGTCGATTTTTTTTGTACCAAAGACGAAGGAGCAGATCCAAAAAAAGAACAAACCGGCGCGCGTCGTCGTCGTCCGAACGGAGAGAAAGGGTTCTTTTTACTGATGATTGGGGAAGTAGCCAAAAGCGTTCTTAATGTTATCACAGTTTAAAGTGATTGTTTATATCTACTCGTATAGACCTTTATAATTTTTGCTATTTCGCTATAAAATTGAGTTAATAAATAATTTGATAAGAAATCCTACGTTAAGTTTTGTGAGAGAAGTACCTGGCACTTTTGATAAAAAGTTCTTATTTATGATTTTGAAGTGTGTATCAGCAGAAGTGTTTTTATTTATGAATATTAAGTAAGTATATGTATGGTATGTTTTTTTTTTGTATTTATTTATAAATGTTCTTCAATTTTTTTTTCACTTGAGAATAGGTTTGTTTTTTAGCGGCCGCAGCGCTGACAAGTGGGTATAATGATTTTATCGGTTTACAGCCGGTTCAAGAAAAGTACTTGTACTTTTATTTGCAAATGTTGTTGAGATATCCGGTGACTTTTGTGCGTAAAATGTGGCTTCATATTTGTTTGTAATTTGATTACCTTCATGAAGATACTTAGATATACATATGGTCAAAGACCCAGGAATGATTTTCTTTCAGACTTACATACATATTTTGTTATCGCCACAAGCTCTCTGTGAAGAGTTCAGAGAGTCTTTCAAACACTTAAACTACATGGAATCGACAATTTTGTACAATGTCATTCAGATCACTCCAATTTTTATTCTTACAAAGTATATTTTGCACTGACTTCTTCTTGAGTAGATGGTTGACTTTAGGGCGAAATGTCATAATTGCAAGCACCCAATTTTAACACCTCAATATACACAATGGGACTTGGCTGCCATTTGATCAATCGCCAATCAAAAAGATTACATCGAGATTGACGCCAGAAATGCTTCCAGTATCTTGGATGTCTTGTGTGTCAAAAAGCTGAAAATTTATCGGCTGAGATTGGAATGTATGGATATTAACGCACCAGCCAGCGCTACGAAACACTTATGGTTTATGCAGCAGAGGAAAACATCGTAACAGGTGGCGCATCAACTTGGAGCTAACTGGATAGAAATGTTGGTTGAGGCCATAGTCCATCCTGGATTGTAAGCGCCATCTAAAGTAAGTAAAGTAAAATACATCTCTTTAGTGTCACTTTTATCTGAGGAATACATAATTGCTTAACTCATCGTCATAATTATTGCTTTCACAGTCCAATTCAGAGTCATCTGAAATATTTTCCACAATATGTCTTGCAATTCTGAAGACACTGAAGAGATGTAACGTTTCTAGTTTTTAAATTTTACTACTTTTAAGCATTTCTTTTTTTTATTAAAAAATAATTGTCGGAAAAATGAGTTTTTATCACTCAGAATAAACAATTGTAAAGTTAAAAATTTTATACTTTGGGTCAACAACTTTCGTTGGTTAAAATGAACTCAAGTACTTAAAATTCTTAACTCAACAAAGTCAAATGTTAAAAACTTATGAAAGCTGTCAAAATTATTTTTGCATGCACACAAAACACTTGAAAATGTACTAGAATAATAAGGAGAAAGCAGGAAAGTATTATAGTAAATTAAAAAAAAAAAAATAGAAAGCCCCTGAAAAATAATGCAAATTGAAGTTATTTTTATATTTACGATTTAACTTCAACAAATATAAAAAAATTTCAGGTTATAGTAACCCTCAAGGTAAAAATTTGACATTTCGCTCATATTTCAATATGGAAATAAATTTCTATGTCTTAGCCCCAAAACTTATTCTTATGTCAACTATATGTATTTTTTAAAGTCATTTTTACTTCAAGAACAAGTTGTTGAATCAACAATGTCATTCTTGAAAGAATTTTGTGACATTAGAAATAGTTGACATCACAACAATTTTTATATTGGGCTAACAATTCTTCTCCGTTCTTGAAAATGATTAACAATGCAAAAATTGTTTTATCAAGAACTTGATTGTAAGACTGACACTTTGGTTCCTCAAAAATTAAAAATTTGTTGTTGCTGCAAGAGATTTTTTGTTGAGTGAATAATTTTTAATTCACAATCTTACAACAATGAAAAGTTCTTAGAATAACAATGATTTTTTTTCTGATTGATTTTTTATCTTCATGACTTGCATTCATTGAGTGCATCTTGTTTGGCGGTCATAGGACAATAATTTTTGTGATTTGGTGGAAAACTCTATCATGAAGAAACAAAAAATAAAATGTTATACAAAAAGTACGTATACACCTTAGAATAAGCGTAATCGTTTGATATCACTTCGAAATTATAAATAACTACTGTTCTTATTAAAAAAACTAAACTTTAAGTTTTTCCAGAAATGGAAGAGATGGACATAAGAAAAAAAACAGAACATGCAAAACTCATGAGATCAATAGAATAGAATTAATAATTAATATTAATTATTAATTTGCAATTAAAACCAAGAACCAAAAGATTCTACATCCGTTTTTTTTAGATCTTAGCTACAACATAGGAAATTTCGGGAAATTGCCAAAAACGGGTTTTTTAAGTGGCAAATCGTCTCATTTGGACATTCTTTGTACTTTCCTGATTTGTTAGTCAAAATAAGGCAATTTGACACTCAAAAAACCCGTCTTTGGCAATTACCCGAAATTTCCTATGTATGCACGATATAAGTCGTAACTTCAAATTCCGCAAATATCCGCAGCATAAATTTACCTTTGCCAAGCTAGCTAACCCCTAGAAGTTTTGTCAAAACTAAAACATCAAGAAATTTTCAGTAGGTATATATTGAATAATCCTAAAATTTGAAAACAAAATTGTGTATAAATTTACAATGTTTAAGTTTTCCAAAGGAAAATCACCCAACAATTGGTGTAAGTTCTTAGTCCATTAATTAATATAAAACTCAAAATTAAAAGAGATAAATAGGAATTTATGTATATTACAACTTATAATTTCTAAATATATATTTAATGTTCACATACTGGTAAATTAACATTGAAGAAAAAATTAAGCTCAATCATTGATGCTAAAATCAAAAATCCAACATACATAACTGTACATGCTATTCCAACTTTCCAATCCAAACGAAATTTATTTGCAGCAAATGCTATATAAAGTCCAAATAGAGTTGTCAAAAGTGAAATAGCTGAATAAGTTAGTCCAGTGGAATTTAAAACAACCCAATGCTCTCCTGGTATTGTTGGAACAAAAAATGCTTTAACAAACCATGGCACACCCAAGCACAGTAATATATCAAAGGTATTTGAACCAATTGAATTACTGATGCCCATTTGACCGTGTCCTTGATTTGTAACGATGACACTGGAAACAGCTTCTGGTACGCTCATCCCAGCAGCTAAAATTGTTAGACCCATAACCGAATCGGGTATGTTGAGTGTATCGCCTGCAAGAAAATAATGATTGGTTTTTAGAAAAAAAAAATATATCGAATTTATATGGTATTTGCAGTTTTTAATTCATAATTAATTTTATAGAAGTGTCATTCACGTTTGCAGCACAAACAAAATTTAAAGAATGGTAATGTTCGGTACAGTACCGAATTTGATTTTGAAAATGCATGATTAAATTTTTTGAATAACTGCCACCACCTGGCCTATCACCTGTTTTCTATTTCACATTGAGTTTTGAGACACCTTGTCTGTATTTTAGGCTGTAAGACCATTTCAAACATATTTTTTGCATTCGAATGAATCTTGAAAATTCTACGTGTATGTATAAATTCCAGTGTAAACAAAACATTATTGCTCCTCAAAATGTAATCAACCGTATTATCGTTCACCTTAACCCATCAGTCATTATTTACATGATATGATTTTTTTTATTTTTTTCAAAATCAAATTGCATAATCTATCAACATTTCAAGTAAAAAAAATAAATGTTTTTATTTACAAAACGATCAAGATAAAATTATATCTCTTTTGCTGAAATTCGTTCATTCAACTTGGACTGATGTTAATTCTAATCTGAAACTAACACCTCAACTATCAGTGACGCTTACGATAGGAATTTCAAATTGGTAGTTTTGTTAAAAATAAAATATTTTCAGGTTACTAAGTTGGCACGCTGGCATGTGGATGTGGAGTGTGGTATCATTCTTTCGCGCGTGTGTTAAATAAAATTTAGTTTATTTGACTAATTACAGTGTGAAAATTAACTGCTTAGCCATAAAACTTGGTAGTTTTAAACAATTTTCTTGCTAAATGTAATCTATTATTATTTATTGCTAAAATTCGATGATTTTTAAGAGTTAATTTTATTAAATGTAGATTATGTTAGTTGTAAATAACATAAAACCTCTTGAAATTATAGAAGGCGGGTTCTTTTTTACTCATAAGCTATATAATCCAGTAATACCAGACATAAAATAAGGGACGATACGAATAGTGTAAAATCCTATTGTGAGCTTATAAAAATTTGTGATAATTACTTAGAGTTACAAAAACTTTGAAATTTTACGAACTTTTTCATCTTTAGCTATATATACTTCTAAAAAAAACTCAAAAGGCATCCAGGCAAAGTTCGATACAATTTAAGTCTTTTTCATAAAATACAACAACGCTTTCCAGCAGAGTATCTATACTAATGGTACCTCTGGTACCAATTGATATAGCGAAAAAGGTAATTTATGTATTGGGTAAGGTGATTTGAAAATATAAACATCAAAATATGGTACAAAATTATGCCCAAAACAGAACAAAATTTGCTTTGAAGTTTTGTTTTTTTTGTTTTTTGCACGCTGAACTGTAAACGAGGCTTAATGTAAAACCTTAAAGCTTAGATCACACGACATGTGTATACACAAAAATTTGTGTGTTTTTGTCATAAAAATACATAATACCATTTGAACCACAATTCGGAAGATACCAAATGATACGCAAATTGTGTTTTTGTATGTCATTTACTGTCGTCCAATTGTTTCACCGAAACGAATTTAGGAGTTTGCTGCAAACAAAGTTAAAGTCGAAAAATTAGTGTCCAACAAACGAAAAAGTTGTTTGACGCAAACGATTTGTTCTCTCTTTTTATTTATATGTATTCTATGCCAATCATAAATTGTACAGTCCGTGGCAGAATAACAAAACACTCGCTTAAGTGTGACGAAGTCGGTTCATCCACAGGTGTTACGAAAAATTTTTTTTTTAATAGTTTGCAAAAAGTGTTCAACCCAAAAGAAATTAAGAATTTGCTGCAAACGAAGTCGAAAAATTGTCCATCAAACGAAGAAGTCTCTTGGGCAATTTTTTCTTTTGCCGCAATCAGTGTACATTTTTAAAACAAAAATACACAAATTTTGGTGTTTACACAAATAACACAAAAATTTCGAAGGTCGTGACGTGAGCTTAGAGGGAAATTATGTTTTTATATTTTTCCTTAACACAAATCTTCTTACCTACTATGGTGATTAGGTATGCAATAACATAAGATATTAAACCTATCCATGTTATTGCCATTCCAAATGTCACAAATCGCCAACCGGGATGCCTTCTACTATCAGGAACTGTTATCCACAAAAAAAATGTTATTGGCCATCTTAAAAGATAAACGAGTGCACAAGAACCACGCCTATTCCATGGATCATCAGCAAAATCTAAAATTATTTCTTTATTATTGTTGTGATTTATTCAAAAAAAAAAAAAAAAAAATCAATATTCACCACTTTCAACACTACAAGCACTATCTGTCATTGAAGAATTTGTTTGAAATTTTCGAACATCCACTGATCCAACATCAAGCGATGTGCTAGGTAAGATTTTCTCTTCAGAAATTGTTCCCAGAAGAGGACTAATTTCATTAACTTGTCGGAATGGACGAACTCTTGATTTTCTTCGTACTTTCGAAATTAGTTTTCTTGCTTTTCTAGCCATTACATCATTCCAGTACAAAGCTTTAAAGGTTGTCTTGTGAAAATTCTGTTTTCAATTCAAGGTTTGGAAACTTACCTGATATATAGAAGAAGTAAGCTGATACCAAGAATAAAGCTTCATACCACATTACGATTCCATCATATAGTGTACAAATTAATCCCAATACTGCCAAACAATACATCAATGAATCTCTCGTTACTGGCCACCAATCTAAAATAATCATCTTCCAAAAGAAATATAAAAAAAAAAGAATCTAAAAGTAATTTTTGCTGTTATGTACTTGGCCTGCAAAAAGACCACAACATGCCGGAACTGCGAGAATATTAAATACTGCTGAACCAACAATAGTTCCGACACCAATATCTCCTTTGGTTATAAACGTTCCAACACAGTTTATAAAAAGTTCGGGACTAGAGGTAGCAGCAGCCATAAAAGTTGCACCAACTATGTCTTCTTGCATTTTAAGCCCTTTGATTGTAAATTAAAAAAAACTATTTTACTTTTTCTTTGTAATTTTAGAAAAACTTACTAAGACACATTTGTTCGATGGCTGGCACAAAATAATCATCACATATTACTGCAAGAAACCAAAAGCAATAGCAAACCATAAGGACATGGATCACGATACAGCCATTTTTGCGTTGCAACCTGGTAAAACCGTCCGATGGAAACTCATTGATTGCTGGTCTAGTACAATTATTGGTTGGAGAAAACAAAATAATAATCGTTTCGTTTGCATCTTTAGTTGGTCCTTCAGTAGTACTTCTTGATGATTCGATCAAAGGAGTTTTAAATTTTACAGAAATTGGAGGCGTCGATAAAATATCATTTGGTATGGCTAAAAGCTTTCGACCATTTCGGGTTGCTAAATACGAGATAATAAAATGTGAAAGAATTATAAATTATTGTTATTTGAAATTAAATATTAATTTTTTATGATAGACTAGCGAAACAAAATTATTTTAATAGTTCATAATGAAGAATTCAATGTACCTATATTTTGATACTAAACTTTATTAACTCTAAGGGATCAAAATTCAATATTTCCAATTGAATTCATTTTTATTTCAATTTTTTAACTGATGGTGTCCCTTAGTAAAAAAAATGAAAAATTGTACATCATTGAACTATTAATATTTCGGGCCAGTTGTTATCACATTTGAAACTTTGATTTCAGATTTTTAGAAATTTAATTGGTATGAAAATGAAGCTAATGATGAGTTTTAGATATACATTTTTTGGTACAGAAATCGCAATAACGATACAAGTTTAAAAAGAAAATCAAGTTCTCCCTTACATATAATTGATTCCATTAAGTCTGGCACAAAAGTTTGTAGTTCCCATAAAATTTATTTATTTACATTTGCCAAGTTGTCTTAAAACAGGCAAATCAAGATAGATTATTTTTAAGGAAAGTACGTAATTTTGGTTTACTTTTATATTTCTTTACTCTTATATTTGGCACTACCAAACAATTGTTAATAGCGAAGAACTTTTCTTTCTTTTTACACTTGTGTTTTTGTTTTGATTTCATTACTTTTTGTAAAGCACATAATTTTTTTTGACAACAAAAGATTCATAAAATATTTTCATATAGGATGATCACCCTATTGGAAATGAAATTTCCTGGTTAATTTTTTATGGGGAAAGCGCGCTTAATTGAAGAATTGCTGGGAAAATCGCTCCTTTTCACTTTTTCATTATTCTTCATATCAGAGAAAAAAATATCAAGCGGAAACATAACAAAATTCCTGGAATACTTCGAATAGGAGCCTTTTTCCCAAGAAAAAATCCACGGGAAATTTCGTTCCTGATAGCAGTGAATAACGTTTCGAGTAGAAAGTTGACTAAATTCCCCTTTTATTAGAAAATCTGAAAAAAATTCATCGACCCAATATCGGATAAAAATAAAATGCACGACCGGATCGCACGAACTTGCTCATGTAGCCCAAAGCTATTATATGTATTAACTTAGCTTGAAAATTGTAGCCTTTGGTTATCTGATGTGTGTGTTTATTGACAGATATGCACAAATAAGCAAAAATAAATAGTTTTTGTTAAAACGGGAACACTTTTTGGATTTTTTTTTTTTAATTTTTTGTCAATGATTTTTGTTTTTTCAAAATTTAATTTTTAGATGTTGATTAATAATAGTTACCTTAAAAATGGCATACCAATTTTTTTTTTTTAAATAGTTTGAAAAAATTTGAACAAAAAAATATTTTTTTTTAAACGGCTGGATAGATTTTTTTGAAAAAAAAATTCTAAAAATTTATCGTAATAGAAGAAATCACGTCAAAAAGCTTAATCAAAATCGGCCCTTTTCGAGAAAACTCAAATACCTCAAAAATGTTGTATGGGAGGTACTCGTTCTAGATGAGATATTCAAAAACAAAAAAAAAAACAAAGTTTCAAAATTACATAAAAATCATCTCTACCAAATTTAAAGAAAATCTGTTCACTGGTTTTGGCAGTGGAAATGTGTACAGATGGACGCACGGACGCACAGACGCACAGACCGACGAATGACCGGCATGACAAAAAACACTTTTAACTTTTACATCATGTTGGTTTTGATTAAAATCTCAAATTTTTTTTTTGACACGAAACCAATACTTGCCCTATAGAGCAAATAATAATTTTTCAAAAAAAAAATCAAAAAGTGTTTCCTCGCATTTAAAAGACCCAAGGTCTTACAGTCATAGATTATTATTATTATTGTTGTTTCATTTAAACCTTTATAGCCTGTTTCGACTAGAGCCCATCAAATGCGATAATTTGGCAAATTTCATAGAAAGTGTTTTCATTACAAATTATCTCATTTCCTTTGACAGCTCATTTGCTGCTCGTGGTCACAATATTTTTTCTGTAAAGGAGAGAAGGAAACAAACTGCATTGCAGATACTAAGACTTTTGTGAGAAAGAAGAATCAGATATAGAAAATCTGACTCTTCTTTCTTACAAAGGTCTTTGTATCTGCAATGAAGGTTGTATACTTCTCTCCTATACAGAAAAATATTGTGACCAATTCACAATGCAAAAAAATGCAGAAATAGGTTTGTATCAAGGATAATTCGAACTAATTTCTTGCAAATGTTTTTCAAAAATTCTAATAAAAATATTTAAATACTTTTTTGTTAATATAAATTTTCCAAAATTGTTACTTAAAATAATTAATATAAAGTTTGTTTGTGTTAAAGCTTTAACTCTAGTACTCTGCTAATGCGAAACAACATTTTTCGTTAGTTTCCACCAAGACAATAATGCTTTAAAAAGCTCTGTGAATTGCGAACAAATATGCATGTAAAGTTATACAAATTGCAAAACCAAAAAAAAAACAAAGATTCTAGCGATCGATCGAACTTCGTACTGCAGAACAAAACCCAAATCGAAATTTTTTGTTTACTATTTTGCTGTGTGAAAGCTTAAAACTTAACATAACAAAAGTTTTGTGATTTTTCAATTTTTAAGTTAAGAAAATAATTTCTCGTTCAATTTGATATGGCAACTCAAAAATGACACAACTTAACTTCGGGTTTATATTTTTAAAAATTTTCCAATATAATATTAAAATACGTGATATATTCTTATCCATACAGCTATTCAAGTAAGCGAGTATGACCGTTGACAAGAACTCTTCGTTCAATTAGGAATAAAGTTGAAGTTGATCCACAATCAATGTAAAAATATCAAAACTATGCCACAGATTTTTATTTAATGGTCTGGCAAAAAAGAACTGAATAATTTTAATAAATATTACACAAAACTAATAGAAAAACAACAAGAAGCGAAAAATAAAGAAATTATGTTCGTAACCAGTAAAATTTTTAGTTTAAGGGCTAATTCCCCATAACATCTGCTATAAACATACGTATAATAATGACCAGAAACAAAATCTGCTGTTTTTTCTTGAAATTTAGTTTGAATGAGTACTTAAAAAAAAAATCTCGGGGCACACAAAAATCACCTAAGCGATTGAGTTTTTGAATCTTCCGAATGCCGAATTATGGTTTAGATAATATTGTGTATTGCAAAAATACACAAATTTTTGTGTAAACACAAAGTCGTGTGATCTAAGCTAAAGCTACGCAGTTAAGGAACTTTAAGCAAATAACTAATTAGAAAGTAATATGTGCACACTGTTATTGGAGCCCTACATATCCGACATATAAGTTTTATCTGCACAGTGCTATATTAACACTTTTTGAATAATAACTTTCTCGCAACAACGAAGTGAGAAAAAACACAATACACATAATTGACCACAGTAAGAACCATTACAAAGGCTTATGACTTAACGTTATTGCTCAAAGGACTAAAATTATCATTTTCCTTTCCAAGAATTTTTATATTTAAATACATTTAAAAATGTAGGTTAGTACTCACGATAAAAACTATCTGAATTACTGGAACCGAAAGTCAAAATAGCTGAATAAATTCCAACAACTCCCAAAAAAATCACAAAACGGATGCGCAATGCGATATCAGTTCGACGCTTTTGCAACGTTATGATGCCAGGACTAAAAAGCACTTTGTTCATTCTATTTTCAAATTGAATTTAATATATTTTGCGTCTTTTGATCAAATTAAAAAAAAAAAGTTAAACTTCTTCACTTTACACTCTGAATTTAAAGTAACCATGGAAAGCTAAAAACCATACTGAGGAAAAATCCAACCTTTTTATACTAAAGTCCCAATGAACACCACACTGTTCAAATAATTGCATGATGATAGTTTGACAAATCAAGTATTTTTATTTGTATCATCTGGGATTACGAATGCCACTTGAATTGATAAGAATGTTCGAAAATTAAAGAGAAAAACGGATGCATTTTATGAATTTACTCTCAGGTATAAGAAGATGGTAAAGGCTAAAAAAAATAAATTTAAAACTTCACTTTTGATTGCAAGAGTTTTCATTTGACACTTTTCTGTCGCATAATATGCGTAACGGAGGAGAGATCATTTTTTTCCATTATTTACAAACTACTTTGTTTACTCATTGATTAAATGCAATAATTTAATTTCTCAATTATTTGAACCGTAAATATATTGTTATGGGTTTATCTCAAGCATTGGAAATATTCCATTGTAGAATAAATAATATAAAGACGAACAAAAATAAAAGAATTACAGACAACAAAGTTTGGTTAAGTCATTTTCGAATTTAAAATTGTTGGTGAACGAATCTAAATATAATTTTTTTTATTTATTTACAGAACTCTCGCAGTATGATACTGCTTCACTTGTTATTTTAAGACTATTTGGATGAAGTCAGTAGCAAATTTGCATCTTCTCTATCAAGCTCTTGATATAATATAGATGCCATTTAAGTTACCTTCATATTACGGACCTATGTATGTTTGTTTAAAATTGTACAATTCAGGTAGGTATTGGTTTTCCATATCGACTTGTACGCACTTGAAAAATTAAAACTAGATATTGCATTTAGGTCGAACCACATACCGTTCTTATCATTGGATATTGGAAACATGACACAGCGACAGCATTAATATAAACTTATTTATGCTAGTCCGAAAAATAATGTTGCAAACTAGCTAATTAAAAATAGATTTTTTTTAACAAATCACCATCATCGAAAAAACCAAAGCGTAACCTGCTTTTACCAAGCAATTTTTCTTTCCAACTCAATGACTTACACTTAAAACATTAAATTTTCTTTTTTCTTGATTGCGTATATTATGTTAGGACATTTTCATTTCGTATGGCAACTCTACCAGAGATACAAATATTCATGTATGGTTTTCTTGCGGACACAATTTTTCTGAAAATGCTTTGATGATCCGTTTTACTTATAATTTCAGATTGCTGTTGTATTTATTTTTCTAGAAATAAATTTAGTTATATCAACGTGGCAACCCTGTTTGAACGAAAAAAATCTTCATCACTTTTTAGGTTTATTAAGTTTATTAAAAAACGAAAATATTAAAAAAATGAAAAATGAAATGAACCATATTTGACAAAGTTAAAGTTAAAAAACATACCAAAATTTAGATCGGGTTCTCTTCTATCTTAAAAATTTCTGGTTCCAACTCAAAAATTGGATAAGTATATGGTTACCCTATTTAAATGCAAAAAACACTAAAAACACTAATTTTTCATTAAAAATGTACCATATATGACAAGGTGCAAAGCTCACCATCAAAACATTTCAAATTTTAGAATGGGGTTCTCTTCTATATATTTGTATGCAAAAATATGATACATTTTGACTGAAAATGAGTATTTTTAGTGTAAATTTGCATGCAAATAGGGTAACCACAGTACTTTGGCTTGGGCAAGCCTATAAGCTTTAAACTTTGTTAAATATGGTATTGATTGAAAAATTAGTGTTTTTATTTTTATTTTGCATTCAAATAGGATTGCAGCGTACCTACTTATATCCATTTTGGAGTTGGAAACCGATATTTTTTTAGATAGAATAGAATTCAGGATAAAACTTGATGTACATTTAAGCCAATACTATATGCATAGTATTCTGTTAAAATAAGAACTATTTAAATGTGTTTTTCAATTGAACAGGGTTGCCACATTCTGAGCTCTACAGTCTTTACTTTATTTTTTTGACTTTTGTTTGGCAATATTCATATTTTCGTTTTTTAATAAATCAAAAAAATTGTATCCATAAAGTGATGTAGGTTTTTTTCGTTTAAACAAGGTCGTCACGTTGACGTACCCATTTTAAAAATGGAAACCCTATGGTCTTATTTTCAGTACCAACTTATCTTTCATTTGACACTTATTTAAATCACGAACCTTATGAGCAAAGTAACACGACGGACAACGGTCGCCTCCCCGAATGCAAATATTACTTTTGTAGCTCCTCATGGATCATTTTCTATTCAAATTTTTAATTTTAAGAGGGTACATCCGGTTCGCTAAAGCAATGGAGAACATTTATAAGATTACATGTGTGAATTTATTTTGCCAGTAATAATTATAATTGTAGCGCATTTTTTTTTTTTTCGATTTTGGAAGGTAACTCTTGAGGTATCTCTTTTCAGCAAAAACTTGAATGTTTCGAAAAGTGCTGGAGCAGAAAAAATTGGGGTTTGCGCAGCTAATTTTGGTTAAAAAAGCTATCTGTACAATTAAGACTGGCAAAACAGAAATTTTACAAAAGGTAATTTTTTTTTTTTAAATTTTCTGCATTGGCTACAGCGGACCGGAACTACCACCCATTATAATGAAAATTATAACATTTAAAAGAAATTGTTAGAAATCAAGTTTTTAAGATCCATAAATTGTTTTGGAAAATTATTTTTTTTTAGACTTTTCAGAATGAGGTTCCTGTCGCTATTTCAGATTTTATCATGGAAAACAAAATGATAGCACCAAAAAAATACAAAGGTGCACAAGACTGAATCTGACAGCTCAAACTAACGTTTAAGAGCCCCTAATTGATAAGATTTCAATAGAATTTGTGTTGAACTCGATACCAACTAGAATTTAGTCCATTATGTCCTGTCAATGCTTGGAATGATAAGTATTTTTTTCAAACGTCTACTAACGGAGCTATTGATTTCTTAAAAACACATCTGTTTTTGAGTGTTGTGTACCTATTGATTTAAACAATAATACATTTTTGGCAATTTATTGCCATTTCGAAATTGTTGCAGCAAGACGACTTTGTTTAAAAAATTAAATAAAGTACAACGTGCAATATAAATTTTTGATCCTGAAGGTCCGATTTAAAAAAAAAAACAGCAATCGCTATATCTCAAAAACTTCTCGGGCGATTGCCGTTAGTTTTACGAAAATCGGTTCATTATTGCAGTCGTGACGAAAATCCAAAGTTTTTTTTATTTTTTTTGGCATAAACTTGTTAAGATGAATAAAATTTTTTTATCCTAAGGTAGTAAATAATTATTTAATTATAATTAAACAAAATCTCGAGTATAATTTTGCAATGCAAGGCTTGCATGAATAAGGTATAGGTACACAATATTGCAAGCAAAAACAGCTATACAATGGTTAGTATCTAGTCATAAACTTCGCTCTTCGACACTTTTATATTTCATTTAATTGAAACTACTTGCTTCTTGTCAATAAAAATTAAAAACATCAATAAATGCCATGACATTTGAATTTTTTGACATACCAAATTGTCGACAATATTTTTAATTTTCTCCGATTTTTGTTTCAAACGTATGCTATATGTTCAAGCTCCGTCAGTGGGAATAAAATAATATTTTAAGAGCGTGGAAAATCTTGCAACAAATCTATTCTAATACCAAAATGAAGAGGAACCTGCTAGTAATGTGCTTATTTGCCAGATGTGATCTTACGAGATGTACTTAGCCAAGGAAAAGCAAAAGAATAATAATGCAGTTTTATTTCAATTCAGCCTTCAACATCACCTCTACCGCCAGATACGAAGCTCAAGAAATGTTTTTGTTTTCAAAGAAATTCGATTTCTAGGAGCTTTCTCCAATACAATGTGTATCTTTTGATATCTCCATTGCCCATGCTCCATGGCCTTGAATTTGAAAAAAATTAGGCTCTGTGAAGAACTCCAAATTATTGTATTTCTGTTACTATCAAAAAGGAACTAGTAAAATTCACAAAAACCATAGAGCCTTATATATTTCAAGACTTTGAAGCGTGAGCGGAGATTCCGCCTAAAAAACGAATATCAGTGAAAAAAAAAACTATTCTAGAGCTTCGTATCTGGTGGTAGAGGTGATGTTGAAGGCTGAATGGAAATAAAACTGCATGTCACGTTCTTCAAGCATCTTTTTCTAAGATCTGCATCACAATTCTAGAAATTGTTTGGTCTTTTGCTTATCCTTGGGTAAGTACTGTAATGTAATGTAAGTAATGTGCTTACCTGTCAGACGTGATCTTACGGCATACGTCTGACAGGTAAGCACATTACTAACAAGTTCCTCTTCATTTTGGTATTAGAATAGGTTTGTTGCAGGATTTTTAATGATCGCAAATTATATTTTCTTCCCACTGAAAGAGCTTGAACATAAAGCATACGTTTGAAACAAAAATCGGAGAAAATTAAAAATATCGTCAGACAATTTGGTATATCAAAAAATTCAAATGTCATGGCATTTATTGATGTTTTTAATTTTTATTGACAAGAAGCAAGTAGTTTCAATTAAATGAAATATAAAAGTGTCGAAGAGCGAAGTTAATGACTAGATACGAACCATTGTATAGCTGTTTTTGCTTGTTATATTGTGTACCGTTTCCATGCAAGCCTTGCATTGCAAAATTATACTCGAGATATTGTTTAATTACTTACGACCTTACGATAAAAGAAGTTTGGAATATGCGGGTTCCGCAATTCTTTTTATGTTGAATGTGGTAGTTTATTGTAGGCTTTTGATGGCATTTTTTTTTAAAGCCTCAGTAAAATAATACCTTTCATTGCCATCCATATTGTGTGTTATAAAGTGATATTTTTTAGTTATTATTTTTATTCATCCTAACAAAAATGTTTTGGTCAAACAGAAAAAAAAGATTTGGACTTTCGACACGACTATTATAATAATGGACCGATTTTCTCAAAACTTACGACAATAGCTTCGTCTTCGCAAAATCTAAAAAAAAATTAACAAAATTGTCTACAAAGTTTAGGATCATAAATTTTTTTACGTAGAATCCAACGCCACCTGCCAGACTATGGGTACGTATATCTTCAAATTGGTGATGTTTGGCTGCCGAATAGCATCAGCATATTATGAGACTTGGATATTGGTGGTTGAAACTTATCTCATGCGGAACTTCAGCGAGTGTTTGATTTGTTTATATTCATTTTTATATTTTTATTTTTTTATATTGAAGGTTTTTACAGTAGGTAATATCAAAGAGTTCGATTTCAGTTAAACTGTCTGATTCTGATACAAATACTTCTGTTATGTTCATATTATGTATGTTAAAAAATAAAATAACTGTATTGAAAGAAAGATAGAAATCTGGATATGAAATGTTTCAAAACATGTCAATAATGGTTTTGTTTATACTGATTGATGCATTGTCACTTTAAAAGATATAAAATTGGAATTAAAATGAGTTCATGTGATAAGAAGTCGATAAAAAGTTAAAAACGTAAACAAAACATCATTTAGATTTTGTTTCGGATTATAGTTATTTATGGCTCCTTCCAGAAATGGCTCTGTCCCCTCTCCTCTCCTCAGAATTCTTTGCTAAATAAATTAAGGCTGGTGAATGTGGTTAATCTCGTTTCTCGTCATCAAAAATGAGTCAAATGTAAATTTTCTTATGAGCAAGTGAGTTTTGTGTTGGGCGCATTCCAATAAATCAATAACAACAACAAAATGAGTTAGAAATAATTGACTCAAATGTTTGAAATACACTGTAATGTGTAATTGGTAAGGCTTTGTAGAAATACGTTTTTTGCAAATACAACCACTTGTATCTTTCTGAATATTTCTGCATTAAAAATGCGTTTTTTTCAGCAGCCATGATAAATAAGCTTGTTTCTGACGATTTTTTAAATAAAAAAATTGTGTAAGTAGTTAAATATTATTGTCATAGAAATGCACAAAACCATATGACCGACAATTTGCATGAAAGCAAATGACATACAAACACGATTTGTATATCATTTGGTGTCATCCTAATTGAGGACCATCAAAAAATAAAAACGGAGCTATAGCAACATTTACATCTACCACAATCCACATACAACCAATGTATTTTTAAATAGCATTTTTCTTGTTTTTTAAACCTCTTTTCAAAATTGTACCTGCCTACCTTTTGCTGCAGAGCCCTGGATTGTGGTTCATATGAAATTCTTTGTTTTTATAAAAAAAATACACAAATTTTTGTGCATACAAAAGTCGATTGATACTACCTTTAGTATGGGAAAAAAATATAATTCAAAATAAAATGCACCTCTGGGTTGCATGTACTTGCTCTTAAAGTCAAAGTTGCTTTGGAAGTTATAGCCTCTTATATATGTATAAGTTCTTAAAAATAAATAAATGTAATAAGAAAATGAAAGAAAAATATAAAATTCAATACTAAAATTTTTCAAATAATTTCTGAAATAATTTCGAGCTCCAAATTAAATATGCCATTTGTATTGATTTAGAAAAACTAATTTAGAAAAAAAAAATTTAGATCATTATACTGGTGACATTCAAAATATAAGTGGGCGGAGACCTATCACATTTATAGAGCTACTTGTTGCATTGATTACAAAACGGTAAGTTAAAATTCCGTAACACCCCAAAATCTTGGGGGAAAAAAACTTTTTGATTATTGTTAAAAATCTAGTTTAGTCCCATTTTAGATTTTTTTACTGTTTTGGAAAGTAGATAGTAAGACCTTTTCACCAATGTAAAAAATGTGGTTAAGTTAAACCACATAAACTGTATAAGCGGAACAATTTCAAAAAATCCTTTTTTTCGTCATTTACCCAACTTCAATATCAATTTCAAGAATATGTTTTTTAGAACATCACGCTGTTTTGAAAATATATTCTAGAATAATATTTATTTCCAATCCAAAAGAGGTATTTTTTATGAAATACTGACCCTAGTCAGTTGAAACCCTAAAAATTTTATTTATCCGTTAATTAGTTAGAGAATGATTCTGAGAAGCAATACAAAAAAAAAAAGAAAAAAAAAATGAGGCAGGTACTTTAAAATCCATTTTTCACTCACTTTGCTCCCGTGGCCGCATCTGAAAAATTTGAACCCATTAAAAGTGTCATGAAATGATTGGAAAATTCGAAAAAAAATATTTTGACCAAATTTTTTCAAACAGCACTGTTCAGTTGCATAGTAGTTGTATATTAAAGCAGTTACTCTTCATTACAAGATCATGGGTCCAAGATTTTTTGTGTTGAGCCTTCTGCTCGAACAAAATTTTAGATTTTTTCTTACATTTTTTGAGATTGGCTAGAGAAATGGATAAAAAGATTTATCAATTGTAATTTGTAACAGGGTCTGAAGAGAAGGTGCCAGCGAGTTTCAGTTAATTTCTCCCAATTCGAACAGATAAAATATATTTTACAAGGATCTTAGAATACCTACATCTACATTTTGTGGGTATGAGCAAATATTAATAGATTATAATTCTTATCTTATATGCTGTCTACCTGTTTGAATTATGAACAATTATTTCCAAATTTCATCTACCTAAATATTGTGTGCTAATTGCACTGCACAAAATAGAGAACGGTTGTTTTTTTAGAATTCCGAGTGCAAAAGCTTTTTCGTGGATCCTGTTTTTTGGTTCTTCTTAGAATTGGAAAAATATTTCATAGCTACACAAATAAGTTGTGTTATTGGGTGCTTGTCATTTTTTCAAAAAATGGTTCAAAACAGCGGAGGGACAACAGCATTCAAACAAATAAGAACTACTGCTTTTCCTTTTGTATGACAAGAATCGATTTATTCGCCCATTAGCAGGTGTATTAAAGAATCTTTAAATTTTGAAAAAAACATACATAAAACACTTTTCTCATTTTTACTGAGATATTTAGTTGATCAATTCATCAAAACACATTCCGTCATCTAAAATTAAAACAAGGGAAAAAACTTGACGATTTGATTTTGTTATTGAAAATTTCCACCATGTTCACTTATATGCGAGGTTTGGACAAAGAGGGTAAGAAATTTATTATTTTAATTCTCAAAGATTCTAGTTAAGAATATTTTTTTTTTGTTTGTTTTTAGAGTTCAATTGCACAAATCCAGCTATAGAAGAATTTCCATCTGATGGCCTGACAAAGGATGAAAGGGCAGAGGGCTATGTGGCTATCCATGTTCTCCTCAGCATTTATATATTCATAGCGTTGGCAATCGTTTGTGATGAATATTTCGTACCGGCTGTAGAGAGGTTATGTTTGGGTAAAAGATGATTTTCAAGCTATAATCGAGTTGTAGATAAATTTAATTTGTTTGGTTAAGCTTTGGATATGTCAACTGACGTAGCTGGAGCAACATTTATGGCAGCAGCAACATCGGCACCAGAATTGTTTGTCAATATTATTGGAACATTTATTACCGAGGGTGATCTTGGTATTGGAACAATAGTTGGATCAGCTGTGTTCAATACTTTAGGTGTGGCAGCTGTATGTGGTGTAGTTTCGGGAGTAGTAAGTTAGAACTTTTGTTCGTAAAAGTTTTTTGTGTAGTTTTTTTTTTAAATTTTTGTTTTGCTTATTTTTCAGACTATAAAATTAGATTGGTGGCCTTTAACAAGAGATTGTTTTGTATATGGAATCACAGTAGCTTCTCTAATTGTAATTCTCTATGATGGAGTTGTTCAATGGTATGAGGCTTCGGCTTTGGTAGGATTTTATTTCTTTTATTTGCTGATAATGTACAATGACAAGAATCTGCAGAGGCGTGCTAAGGGTAAGCAATTTTGTTTTTCTATTCTATTTTATCAGAAAATATGTACCATACCGCTTAAATCTCTTTCACATATATTAAACAAAAAATACTTGAAACACCAAGTTTGACAGGGCTGCCCTATTTCTAGTCTAAGCAAACAGTCATAATTTTTAATTAACTATTTCTTTAAAAATTTCCATACCCCATGAAATGAAATGCGAAAAAGGTACTAAATTTCCCGCAATTTTTTGATTAGGAGGCGTTCTCCGACTCACTCTAGGGTTTGTAAAAAACGTTCGATTTTAACCAAAATTTGTGGATTTTTCAGTTTTTTTCAAAGAAAAACAAAAAACGTGCGTAACATCCCCTAAAATTCAACCGCTTTCTTTTCGTGGCCGTTCTTCTTCCTTCTAAATAGTCTGTATTTCTCTCTTCTTTTCTGCATATAGACCTCGCGGGCTGCTCGCTGCTACTATGCCTCGTCCTACTATGCCTGGCGCCACTCCTCATCAAACTTGTACTTTCGCTTTGGTTGTCTTCTAAGAGCCAGCACATCAGAGGGTTGCCTAAAAGCCAAATTTCTTGCAGTCTCTTGAGATAACGTCAATTGTTGCTTCTAGAGCAACAACACAAACGCCTTGCGGAACATGGGTGAATATCCGCTCTTCGCTGGTGTGCCATGGGTATTCGCATCCAAACTTTGGATACTACCAAGTAGTAACCTGAGTCAATGTTGGACCCTCGGAGCGTTCGGAAACACAGGACTACTACTGGATGCATGCCTGGTGTTTATTGCAATATGATTGGTCTTGTGAATATTGATTTGCGGGAATCGAGTGCTTGATATAGTGATCATTTTCACCACCACCCTCAAGTCAATTAGTCTGAGTCCATTTTTGGAAGTTTTGTGGTGAAGGCTGTGTCCTCCGACCGGCGAACCAAAGCTGTCCTCTTTTCCGATTAGTAATTAGTAATTAGTAGTCCAATTCGACCTGTCGATCATGTGTTGCCTTCTGCAGAAACAAGTTTCGCAATCACATAGCTCTAAGTTTAATTGTATTAGTCACTGTAAGCCACTCCGCCACGTCAAGGCTTACTCCCATGGAGGGCTATTAATGTACCTATCTACTAGAACACACAAACAGAAAGGTCGCAGAAATTTTAGACGAGAGAAATTTATATAAGTAAATACAATAAGTACAGTGAACGGAACCCATTTTAAATTCAGGGAATGAGCAGAGGAAAGGTACCTGCAGCAACACGTAACTTAACTGCATGAAAAATAAATTGCTAGAGAAGTTATTAAGGATTAAGTTGCAATCGATAAGTGCAGGTGGTCTTAGTGCAGTAAAAATATCACACTTCGCTCTAAAAGTTGTTTGCTTGCTCCTTTTTTAATCTACCATTCATCAAAATGGTTTTTATGATTGAACTTGGCAGTTCTCTTTGATTTCTTGGGAACTCTCTTGACCTGAAGCGTCGACTATTTTATAGTTCTTGGTTCCTTTTTCGGGATTCATTTAAACTATTGTTTTTCCCATTTCCATAAATAATTCATTTATTCTGGTTTTATTCACTTTTGTTTAACTTGCCGAAAACATTAAAGAGTAACAACTATATGCAGTTGATTCCAAATTGTGAGTTGAGCGGCAAGTTTATATTTATTTACTACTTCAATTTCAAATTCCAAAGTTGGGTATCCAAAGTTTGCCTACTTTTAAGTTTGTTTACAATTTCCCCAGCATGTTTGTGACAGTTGACAAACAAAATGCCAGTTTCAACTTTAGATTTAATACAAATTGTGCGAAATTATTATTTTATTGAATATTATGCTTCTGTTTTATCTAAAACAAATATTTACGTATAATGTATACAAATAACATACATACCATATAGTTCTTAGCACTTGAATAGCCTCACTTATAGTTAGTTCTTAAATTATCATTTTTTGTACTTCCTTGTTATTATTACAATGCAAATTCTGGTGAACGACAAGGCAACCCTTCATTTCTCAGAACTCAGATTTGGATTTATAAACAGTAACGTTAGTGGTATTTTCTAGGATAATTTTGTTTGAAAAAATTAGATAATCATTTAAAATAGTTAGAATGACAATTGTTTGATGTTTTTTTTTAAGAGAACACTACTTATTTATTTTTTGAAGTAAATCAAGTAATTTAAGAGCATTTAGCACCCCCTCTCATTTTTAACAAAGAAGGGTGAAGATATTTTTTCCTAGATGGGTCTAGGAAAACGTTATTCCAGCCCGCTATAATGGATTCAGTTGATCATTTTTCCACTTGCATACTGCTTCTTACCTTTGTTAGCTCAGGACAAAAGTTAAACCCATTTCATCAACATATAAGGCTAGAGGAGCTTGGTTACTAGGGTAGTTGTCTCAAAATTTGGCTTTCCAACCTCGTTTTTATCGAATAGCTCTGTGATTCGGCGCTTTTTTAATCTGAAAAATGGTTTTTAACCTTCCAGACCAAAGTAATATAAAAAATGATGATTTAAGAATTTACTATAAGTGAGGCTATTCAAGTGTATGTATATTTGTTTAAAAAACTAACTACAAAAAGACCTAAAGAGCCAAAGATGAAGGATTTTTTTTTTATTTATTATAAAATAGCTAACAGCATTTAATAAACTTACGCCTACTATAAACCTTTAACAAGCTATGTTTTAATTAAATTCATTTTTAATAAAGAGATACATAACTTTAAAAAAAGATAAAAAGAAAAAGAAATTAATTGTAAGTAATTATACCTATAAATAATTAAAGTATTGAGAAAAAAATATAAAAGCCAAAACCAAAAGCAAATCCAAAGTGACACAACATTTATAACTTTTATTTAATAAATTGTTTAGAAATGAAAGATGAACTACAGGCACAAACAATTCTTAAAATGACAGCTTTAGGGTTATCATTAGAAACATGCGAAATATCAAACGTTGAAAACACTTTATTGTGGTACTTTTGAATCCTTATTAAAGGTGATTTAAAAATTAAATTGGTTCGCGAGAAAGGTATATCAAAAATAACAGAATGTGGATTGACCTAGAGAAATTCTGACGAGGCAGCGGCTGGCACCAGCTTTGTGCGAATCCATGCTTTAAAGCACGGATCTTACCTAACCCAACCTTAACACGCTGGCTGTCCGCTGACGCCATCGAAGACGGTTTTTTTGGGACATAACAGAGCTGGCCAGCTACATAATGTACACACGTATGTATATTTCATTAACAAATTTTTGGTATTTTTTTGTGCTTCTCTTGGAACTAAGCCCCTTTAGGCTCAAGGATATTATCCGATTTTTTCAGATTTTTAGAGGTTACGAGCATCGATTTTATGCAAAATGGATCCACTTTCGAGTTTTTAATTGATTAAAAATATAAATAACGGGGTTTAAGAAATGTTATATATATATACATATATCAAAATAATCTATAAAAAAAAACCGTTACAAAATGGCATTTATTGTTTATAAATAAAAATTTTAATTAACAGTTTATTTTAAATTTGTTTAAGTTGGCTTATTGTTGAAAAAAGTTTAATAACTTCACTGTCCGGTTCAAAAATCCGACAATAGACCCTCATATTTATTAAAGACAATTCGGGTATGATAAAGACGATGGTGAACTTAGTTTTTCTAGATGAGGTTAAATAAGAACGAAATTCGCCTTTGAAGTTTTATTGTTAAAAGCCAGAAATTAATATATATGTTTTTCAGTAGAATTTCAGCTTAACGAAAATATTTCAACCAAAAATTTCGGAAAACAATGTCATATTTTCTTCAATTTTTCTTCCAATTTTTAATAATACGAAATTTATTAATTTCATTGGGAATTTATTGAATCTCAAATCTATTGTTTCAATAAAAATAAATTATTTAGAAGCTATTTCCTACAAAATATCATCAGTTTTGAAAATTTAATGTTTTGGTAATGTTGGTGTCAAATCCGGTAGTTCTTGATGAGTTGCTTCGATAATAAGCCGATGTTAAATCCAACTTTTTGACATCGAGCGGCAAACGCAAAAAAATGCTGAAAACCTCGATTTTTGTGGGTTTTTTTCAGCAAGTGACATTTTTAGCTATGAAGGGCTAGTTTCTGATTGTAAACTATATTTTATGGTTTCACCATTACAAAATTTGCTTTAACTTGAGGCCAATACCATTTCTTTAAATTCAATATTTTCAAAATACCTATAGCAATAAAAATGTATAACAGTAGAAATTAAGAGTATATTAAGAGATTCCGAATGTTACCCATAACATTAATCAAACTATTAGAACGTGCTAATTAAATTAAAATTTAAAAAAATACTTAATATCTTAAAATATTCAAAGACAACGTTAGCACCTAGAAAAAATATTACTTATCTAATGTTAGAGCCAGAAACCTGTTCTTAATTTTTATTTTAAAATAAAGTTATTTTAGCCAATATTTTGTGACCCAGTCGTGTATGTTACTTTATTCACGTTTATTTTATTTTATTAAGTTAAAAAAAAAACATTTAATTTTAATATTTTAGCGAATACAACTTGCCAGAAATTTCCATGTTTTGACATGACTTTAGATGAAACCGCTAAAAGAGATTCACAAACTTCCAAGGCTGACGAAGACGAAGCTGAAGACACTACACAACATTTGTGTAAACTCCCTACTGGTAAAGGCTGTTGCTATGCTGTGTGTTGGTTAGTCCAATATCCTATTTACTTGATATTTTATCTGACAATACCGGACTGCCGAATGCCAAAACTTAAGAAATTGTATCCTTTAACATTTTTGATGTGTTGTTTTTGGATAAGCATTTTATCGTATGTCGTTGCATGGATGATAACTGCTGTTGGTAATGTTTTTTGTTTCTTATTTTTAAATGTTTTAATTTATTGACATAATATCAGTTTTTTGTATGCCTACTTTAAGACTTACGGACTTGGATGTAATAAACCACTTTATTTAAGTACAAACATTTTGTGTTCACAGGTGACACTTTCAACATTCCGGACTCAGTGATGGGTATAACATTTTTGGCTGTTGGAACCAGTATCCCTGAAGCAGTTTCCAGTGTTATTGTAGCAAGGCGAGGTAAATTTGAAAATCATTTCTATTCCTAAAATGAAAAATCATTAAATATGAACTTTCTTTTTCAAGGATATGGATCAATGGCAATTTGCAATTCAATTGGCTCAAATACATTCGATGTTCTCGTTTGCCTTGGTTTCCCATGGTTAATTAAGACCGTATTTTTCCCATCAACACCTGGCAATCATTCATTGGACATAAATTCCCAAGGATTAATATATTCAACTGTCACTCTTTTATCGTCGTTGTTCTTACTTTATGCCTCGTTTGCATTCACAAAATTTATTTTGGGCAAGACGGTTGGATATGCATGTCTTTTACTTTATATCGGCTTTGTAATATTTGCAATTTTGATGGAAATGAATGTTTTCTTTGTGGTTAATATGCCAATGTGTGAAGTTAAATAATTTTATAATAAACAAATTTGAATAAAATTTTTCGAAATATGTAAAAACTAGAAACATATATTAAAATAAGTTTTGATTTTGCTTCATTATTTTAAGTGTGGATCTTAACAGTCCCATGCCAAACCACGTCCTATATCACAATTCTCGAGGAAATCTAAAAATCATTTATTCTTTGTTTTGTGCAAAAATGTATTAACCTATTATCTAATAGCTATGTAAATTTCAAGTTTTAAAATAAAAAAATAAAAAAACCGTTTGAAACGCTCAAAAAACTTGGACCGAAATTTTTTTTTTCATACATGTGTTGACAAGACTTATATCTAAAAATTCTTTCGACTAAATTTTTTACCGTTTTCCTCCGATTTTTAAAATCAAAAAAATCACTCAAACGTTTAAAAACGTATGTTATTTTCACAGCTTAAAAACACATTATAAAAGCGTTAAACAAAAACCGTATGAAAAATCTAACTTTTGTTTCATTATATATCAATGTGTGCAATTAGTTTTTCTCCAAAAAAATCAACTTTACTCACAATAACATTCTTTTCAAAGGTCTAAGAGAATATTTAATTTTCGAAAACAAAATCATATTTCGAAAACGTGTTTTTTTAGAACTTCATGGTCAGTCATAAATATTCATCACTTCGATTTATCTATCTACCAACACTAATTTCACAGTTCTAACCCTCATACTTTTCCAGATGTACATAAACTTTTTTTTCAACATTTCCCCACTTTACCCTAACTTCCCGATGGGATTTCAAAAAATCCCGTTTTATCGGAACCTAACACTATACCACCTATCTTTTGATGTATTTTATTATTTTCTATCACTTATAGTGTAGAAAATGAATCAGTCAGATTTATCAATATCAATGGCTGACTTTAGTAATTTAATAAAAGTATTGTTTGTGCAAAATAAAAAAAATAAACCCAGTATAAAATGTAAGTTTTGTTATTACTGCTTACCTACTTATATTGTGAAAACCAGTAATAATGGACTGAAAAAGTCTGTGTTATTACTGGTTTTATAAACGCTGGTTAAAGGCCAGAAGAAATATAACTTTAAAAAAAAACTAAAAAATATCGCCGGAACGAAAGAATTGTTGTAAGTTTTCCAAAAATCGGACAATTATAATTGGACTTTTGGACTGTAATAATTATTACAGTCCAAAAGTCAAAAGTTTTTTGTTTAAATTTTTTTGGACAATTTTGAATCTTTTTGTAAAAAATTTTTTGCTAAGACAAAAGTAAAAATTATCATCCCTAGAGTTTTTTGACACAAAGCGATTGCAGTTTAGTGTTTTTTTTTTTAAATCGGACAAGATTTACGGCTTTGGTGTTGTCTGCAAAGTTAAGGATTATCACATTGCATAATGAATTACATATGGATACCGATAAGGTATAGATACACAATATTGCAAACAAAACTACTTCTCTTGAAAATACTTTCTTACTGTCAATAAAAATAAAAAACATCAATGAATGCCATGACATTTGAATTTTTTGATGTACTAAATTGTCTGACAATATTTTTAATTTTCTCCGATTCTTGTTTCAAACGTATGCTTTATGTTCAAGCTCTTTCAGTGGGAAGAAAATATAATTTTCGATAATAAAAATTCTTGCAACAAACCTATTCTAATACCAAAATGAAGAGAAACTTGTTAGTTATGTGCTTACTTGTCAGATGTGGTCTTACGACTTGTGGTTAACCAAGGAAAATCAAAAGAACAAACAATTTCTAGAATTGTGATTCAGATCTTAGAAAAAGATGTTAAAAGAACGTGACATGCAGTTTTATTTCCATTCAGCCTTCAACATCACCTCTACCACCAGATACGAAGCTGAAAAAGAGTTTTTGGTTTTACAGATATTCGTTTTTTAGGCGCAAACTCCGCTCATGCTTCAAAGTCTTCAAAAAAGAAGGTTCAATGGTTTTTGTGAATTTTTACTAGTTCCTTTTTGAAATTTATAGAAATACAATAATTTGGAGTTTTTCACAGAGCCTAATTTATTCCAAATTCAAAAGGCCTTGGAGCGTAGGCAATGGAAATATCCAAAAGATACACATTGTATTGGAGATAGCGCCTAGAAATTGAATTTCTTTGAAAACAAAAACATTTCTTGAGCTTCGTATCAGGTGGTAGAGTTGATGTTAAAGGCTGAATTGAAATAAAACTGCATGTTACATTCTTTTAGCATCTTTTTCTACGCTCTGCATCACAATTCTCGTAGAAATCGTTTATTCTTTTGCTTTTCCTTCTCTAAGTTCATCTCGTAAGATCACATCTGGCAGATAAGCACATTATTACCAGGTTCCTCTTCATTTTGGTATTAGAATAAATTTGTTGCAAGATTTTCCACGCTCTTATAATATTATTTTATTCCCACTGACGGAGCTTGAACATATAGCATACGTTTGAAACAAAAATCGGAGAAAATTAAAAATATTGTCAGACAATTTGGTATATCAAAAATTCAAATGTCATGGCATTTATTGATGTTTTTAATTTTGACTCACAAGAAGCAAGTTGTTTTTGTTCAAGCGAGTGAAATATAAAAATTTTGAAGAGCAAAGTTTGTGACTAAACACGAATCATTGTAACTGTCATCCATTACATACATTATTGTGCAAGCCTGGCATATGAAAAAATTAAACTTGAGATTTTATTCAAAAACTTACTACTACTTACTTAATAGAAGAAATTTGGAAAATGCGGGTTTTACAATCCTGTAATTTAATGAAGACTTTTCAAGACATTCTTTTTTCAAAGCCTCAGTAAAATAAAATACCTTTCATTGACCTCCATATTGAGTGTTTTATGCATTTTTGAAAATTGATAATATTTTAAAATTGTCGATGGAGTTGGATGCCCTTATTTTGCGTTATTTAAAGTAGATGAATTTAAATATCGCCATTTTGTAGGGATAGGCCAAAAAGGCTAAAAAACTATTTGTCTTAATTATACAAATGATGATTTTGAGCTTGTTGATAGGAACGGTCTCACTTTTATTTTTTAGCATGAATCATTTTTGTGGGGATTAGTCGGAACTCATTTGCTATTTCTACTGTACTAACTCGGAAAACTAGAAAAGGTTTTATATATTTTATTATAATTATCAGAAAGTAAATTAAGTTTTGTCATATTATTTGAGTAAAAGAAGATTTTTGCAATGCAAATGCAATTATTAGTATTTCTACGCAAAATAATAGAATATTTTCAGCGTTTTGAACATTTTTTTAATAGTTTATATATTTATTAATGTGAAATGAAATGAAACTTGAAATGAATCACCAATAGATCCTTACTGTGTTGTAATTTGGAGATGAAAGACTTTACAACTTGATAATGCTTAACTTCTTGTGTTGGAAGTTGGAGTCTCTTTTAAGAAAATTTCAAACAAATAAAAAAAAGAACACGCGTACACCGCAGAGTGCCTTTAACAGGAAGTTTTTAATTACTAAGTTTTATGTGGGTTTATAAAAAAAACGTTTGGTTTGAATATAATTTCGGAAACTAGAAAATTTGGTTTTGACAGCTATAGTTGCTAAGTATTAGTTAGAAAATATAAAAATACGAAATACGTTTCTTAAAGGAATTGGTGGCGAAACGAAGTATACAATTTAAGTTTTTTCTATAAAAACGGAACACAAATTTAGAAAATTCTTAAAGCCGTTTGCTGAAATGAAACTTAAGCATTTATATTTAACATAAAATATTATGAGACAGTTTACGCAGAGAAAAAAGGAGCCCACAAACGCTTATGTTGAACATATGTAAATATTTTAAGTAAACTTTAATACGAACTATTATTAAGGCTAAGGTTTTCACGAGTTTGAGTCAGAATAAGCCAACAATATATGGTATTCCACTTTGCTCAAAACTAGGCCCTATTTTGTGTATTCTTTTACTAATGAACTTCTAAGGTTACTTAAAAACAATACCAGCAAATGCTTATGCAGAGGCTGACGTTAACATCAAACACGTCAGCATCAATTACTACAACATATATAGAGCGTGGCCTTGTATGTTATTCTGTTGTGTTTCTAATGAGGTTTCAAATGAGATAATATCCACCTTATTTGCACGAAATTAGCTCGGATTATCCCATTTCTGCATTGTGAATGTGTCACAAATTTGTTTTGTGTAGAATAGAAGGAAACAAACTGCGAGAAAAAAAAATAGGTATATAGAAAACAGCAAATGAGATGTCAAACGAAATATTTGTAATGAAAGCACTTTTTATGAGATCTGCTAAATTTTCTCATTTAGCCTATAGTCGAAGCAAGCTATTAGGGACTAAATATTCACTAACTTTGTACATTGTTTTATAAAATTCAAACAAATTTCATACCATTTTGTAATAAGAAAAATAAGAAATATTACTCATGTTTTGATATGAAAGTGCATACAAAAATTAAACCCCGTTGTAGCCTGATGTTTCAGCTAAATTAGAACAGCTCAATCATTAAAATCGGACATACATATGAAAAAAGGTTATAATTTTTTTTTAGCCAACCACTCGATGCATTTTACATCCAACGGTACTATTCTCCACTGGATGGCTGGTCGAGTTCCGACAACCAAAGCAGACATTTTTGCTAGATTTTGATTAAACCCAATTGAAGACTGTGAAAATCTTATAGCATGTAGCGTTAAGTGTGATATATAAAATTAAAGGTAATTTGGTTGTGTTGCTCAATAAAGTTGAATTATTATCTCAGTGGCTTTGATAAAAGCCACAATTAATCTATTCACTAAAACTTATTTCATTATTCTTTCCCTCATAATTTTCACCCTCATACTTTGCCACAATTTATCTATTCACTAAAATTTATTTCACTATTCTTTCCCTCCTACTTTTCGAGATGTGAAAAGTACACTACCCCACTTTACCCTAACTTCTATGTGGTATTTCTAAAAATGCTGTTTTTGGCGAAACCTTACACTATAGCACCTATCTTTTGGTGCAATTGTTTTCTTTTCTATCTTTTATAGTAAAGAAAATGAATAAGTCAGATTATCAATAACCTGGCTGAATTCTGTAATTTAATAAAATTATTCTTTGTGCAAAATAAAAAAAATAAACCCAGTATAAAATTTAATTGTGTTGCTTTTATTTACATAATTATAGTGGGTGTGTAAAAAAAAGGTATTAAGGGGTTGAAAATTTCTATGTGTTATTATACTGGCTAAATGTCTTTACAAACGCCGCCGGTAAAGAAGTATAACTGCAAAAGAAAACGTACGAACAAGAAAATTATTTTTGTTCAAATGCTACTACATTCGCTACTAAATCGTAGCAATAAATTTATACAATTTGCTTCAAATTTATATCAAAACATACAGCCCAATCATTTTATCCGTTTGGAGAAGTCTCCGATCGGAGATAAGTTCCGATTGGAAGGTTTATTTTGTTCATGGTATCCGCATCGGAACAGAAACATAGACGCATACCATCGCATTTTTTTGACACCAAACATTTTTGTCAAATAAATTAAATAAATATTTTCAGTGAAAGAAAGAAACATGGATAGCGTAGCACTATTTTTGAAAGCCGAAAGGTATGAGCAAAAAAGCAAAAAGCTTTAAGCAAAGAAAAAATAAGATCTTTAAGATCTTTACATCCAATATTTTTCAATTGTCAGATGCAGCGTAAGTCCAATAATATAAACTCAACATTTCAAAATATACTTTTCCATACTTTTCTTCACAGCTTCATATAAAAAAATTTCCGTCCGAGCAAAGTTTCATTTCAATACGTTTTAAACGAAATTCAAACCAAGATGCAACCTGCTTCCCGATCAGATGCCTTGACCCCTACACAAAAATAAGCAGCTTGTTTGAGATTTTTTGGTGAAGGAAGCTATCAGCATGGCGTAGGCAAGGATTACAATTCACCATTGGCACAGTCAACGTTTTCGAATGTCCTTGCAGAAGTTTTAAATATTATTGAGTATACTTTGTGTCCCAAATGGATTTTCTTAGATATGTCAACTGAACACATTGAAGAATCCAAGATGCAAGTTTTATTTCCAAAACAGGGTTTCCTGGGGCCGTATTTTGCTTCAATGGAACACATCGTCCCACCTTTAAAGGACAAAAAGGACAAGCATTTATCTTACAACAGAAAAGGATATTGTTCTCTAAACGTTTTAAGGCTTGCCCAAACCTAAGTGCGAAAGTGCACAAATTTGTAATTTGGTGCAATGAGGCCAAGGGTCTCCAGTTTCTTAGTCCCCTGTAGAAGCAATCATGAATTTGTCTGTTTTTTAATTTTGTTGTTTTATTTTTAAATTAAAAATTACAAATCTTAAAACTAGTATCTTGCTCTTCATGTTTTTTTTTTTTTTTTTTGGGTTTCTTTTCTATTTCGGTAGCAACCAAAAAAACAAAAGAAAAATCAATATTGTCTTTTATTTATTAAAATTTAAGTGATTTAATGCAATTTATAGGTACACTACCTAATATGCTTAAATAAAAAAACAACAGAAGAAAATATTATACCAAGTCAACAAAAATGTAGCCAAAATATTACGAAATTTTTTCAAGTTAAGCAAATTAAAAGGGAACAATATCGGGATTGAGTTTGTTATTTTTTGCAAGTCGTAGGTAAATATCGTTTCTTAGACAGGTTTTATCCTTTTGATTTAACCGCGTTGTTCGAAAAAATGTAAAAAAAAAACTTTATTAACAAAAAACAAATATCTTTTGTGATATTTTACCTTTGTAAAAAATTTCGAAAACTTTTTCTACTTGTAATGACTTTCATAGAAAAGCAATCCACACCAAAACATTTTCAGTTCAATATTTCTTCTGTGAATATTTTATTTTTTTATTGCCTTGACGAATGAAACTAAATGTAAACTCGGAATCAATGTTTTTTGTTTTTCTCTTTTTAATTTTCTGATTCACAAAAATACTTTGTCTGATAAATATTTACATTTTACAATCTTGATTTTACTGCCTTATCAATTTGTATTTGTATTGTTCTACTCTATAATTGTAGTTAAAGTTGTAATTGGTTTTACATTGATATACAAAAAAATCAATAATTACAATACAACTACATTTTTTTTATTATATAAACAAACCAACAACAACAAAAACTAAAATAAAAGAAAGTAAAAATAAAAAGTAAGAATGTAGAAGGGATAAGGCTTAAATTGAGAACTAATCTTAAAAAAAAAAAAAAAAGTTAAACATTATTTCTCAATACCCGACGAAACGAACAACCAAAAATATTGTTCTAAATTGCTTATTTAATGCGGAACGCCAAGTTTGTAGTAGAGGAGTTCTATGTTCGTCCACAAGTTGGCAGATTCACTCGGAAGAAAACGTTTAATTCTATTAACGAAGCAAACACTAAAAACACCAAATACATGACCAGGCATGCGATTCCCACTTTCTTGTCCAGCTTGAATTTGTTACATGAAAATGTGATGTACAACAGGAATAGTGTTGAGAGGAGTGTGATTGCTGAATATTCCAATCCTGCCGAATTGATGCCGACAAAATTATGACCGGGTTGTATTGGGAAAAAGACAGCTTTGATGAGCCATGGAACGCCAAGGCAGAGTAGAATGTCAAATGTATTTGATCCAATTGAGTTACAAATTCCCATTGAGCCGTGTCCTGCAAGTTTAAAAATCAATTACCAATTGAATTCTAACAACTTGTTCAACAAACTCACCTCGTTTGGCAACAATAACACTTGAGACTGCTTCTGGAACACTGGTACCAGCTGCCAAGAATGTTATACCCATTACAGAATCAGGAATTTTCAATGTATCACCTTAAAGAAAAATCAAAAAAAAAAAAAATGAAATTAACGTGTTTCCGAAATTGAATGAAAAATTCCATTTTACCAATAATTGTAATCATCCAAGCCACAACATATGACAGCGATCCAATCCAAACAATACACATCATAAATGTAACTGGGAAGATTTTGCTATTTTTGGCGCGTTTGCAATCCGGAATTGCAATGTAGAACAAAAGATGTATTGGCCAAATAATGAGCCAGGTGAATTGTCCAAAGCAGCTCTTGTGTTTGGGCCAATGAATTAGTGAATAGCGTTCTTCAGCTTCTTCTTCTTGGGATGATTCGACTTCAGATACTTCGACTGCGGCCATTTGATGTGAAGTTGGACCCGAAGGCGGTTGTAACTTCGGAGGATCATTGTTTACGCCACCGTTAAGCTGAATAGTTGACATGTTGTGGCAAATGCGGTTCTCAACAATTTCTTTATTAAAAATATATTAAAATAAATGTTAATTTGAATTAATTGCATTTATAGATATTAATTTATAAATCGGTGAAATAATTTACTGATGCAAACAAGAAATTAATTTAAGATTTGAAGTGTAAAAACAAATTTCATCCTTTTTTAATTATTCCTTGTAACCATCTGTGTTTTAATTGTTGTTGGTCTGGTTGCACAACTTTTTTTCGTAACTAGTATGTACGTTCTAGTTCGTTTTTCAAAATGACTTGCATCCCTATTATATTTTATATTTGATAAGCAATTATCAGCAGATAGTTGATAAATGTTGAAATTTGTTAACTTTTAAACTCAACTGTGTGGTCTTGGGCGAGGAAATTAAACCAACACTGATATAATTTTCACACTCACAATTGTCAGATGCTGGAGAAAACCCAGGAGCGAGCTTTATAGCACAGAAGTCAGCGTCACTTTTCAATGTCTAAAATTAATTATGTTTGAATCTGTAGTTATAACATAGGTTATCAGCAAAATCGATGCCTGCCACCTCAACAGTGAGGCAAAATTGGCAAAAAAGTGTAAAAGAAAAAAAGAGGTCACATGTCTAATATATGTATACCTTACACCTGTCTAGAACGTTAGTTGACATTGCCTTTAAGATAAAAAAAACCATACTTGCCACGTGTACAGCGGGGCGAAATTATCATGCCGCTGACCTAAAGTTGTAAGAAAAAAACGCAGCAGCAGGTTTTGGGTATCAGTGATAGCATTAAATGATTGTTATTTTTGGAAACGTTTTTTTATTATATGTATGTTCGCATAATATAAAATAAAACACTTAATACATTTCGTTTAGAAGGTAATTTCAAGTCTAGAATTTGATTTTTCATAGAACGAAAATAAGTTTTCACGAGGCATCTTTAAACAGTTACAACTTAATTAATGCTATTAAAATAAAATTTCTGATTGACAGATTAATTGAAGTGTATTGAAGTGAAACCTACGCTTGCTCAGAGAAAAAAAACATATTTACATGAGAGTCAGAGAAAATTTCATGGGTAAAGGTACAGTAAAAGTACTCGCACCCCAGAGAGAACTTTAAACTCAGTGTGGCACGTGTTAACGTGGTCGTACAAAAAACGAAAAAAAATCGGGTAATTTTTAAAGATGTCAAGGAACAATGAAATATATCAACTAAAATAATGAAAATAAGGACCACCCTAATTTATAAGATATCGAGTTCTTACAGTCCGCAGCTGGGGCGTTTGGAAGTCAAAGTGCAATAACATTGCAGTTTTTTTAAATAATGATGTCACCAAAAAAAAATTATTTCCTCTAAGATAGAGCTTTGCACTTTGAGAAGCATACTCCAAATTTGTGGGGTTGAAACAATAAATTTTCTTAAAAAATTATATTGAAGGAAGACAATGTTCGCAAATTTATGTATATTTTTACTTCACTTCGCTTCACATTGTAATGTTAACTACGATTTAATTAGAAATGTTAAAAAAGTTTAAAATACAAAAAGTTAATTTTTAAATAATTTGACCTAGCTATTATATCAAAAAACTTTTACTACATTACCTTCACCTACTAATGTTTACATATAAGATTATTGAATATTAAGTTGAATAATGTATAGTATACAAATGTTTTATAGTATATATCATGAGGTTTGTATGTGTGTAAAGTTTAAGTAAATGAGTTACTTTTTAAGAGGGGTTCCTTGTTTTATTGAACAACAAAAATGTACTTCTTTACCAAATCTTTAATGTTTGTTTTGATCTTATAATAATCACAAATAGTAAAATTCCAGGTCATGAGCATGAGCACTAAAAATTTGTGAGTTGGTTATCTCGAATCATAACGGATGAAATGGACCTACAATTTTCTGTCGAGTCCGAACAACTAAGATTAGATGCTCATTTTCATAACACGAGTAATCTTGGAGTTTTGTCAATTAAGTTCATTACACTTACCATTACACCAAAGTAACACGATAACTTTGGCCCCGCAAAATAATAACAGAAGTGACATTTGAGGATCGAAATATCTCATAATATCCATACAAAAAAATTTAAATGCTTGCAAGAACTCAGCGAACTGGAGACTACAAACAAATTTATCAATTTTTCCTTTAAGCCTGGTATTTATTAAGTTGAAGCAAAACCAAAATTTTCTGTAGTCGCCACTCCACAGCAAAATGAAAACGAAAACATAATCGAAAAATATTTCAACAGTATTCTATCAAATTTGAAACAAAAAAAAAAAAATAATAAAAACCATAAAATTCTGAAAAACTTCTAAATTCGAATTAAAAATGGTAAAATATAACAATAAATTAATTGAGTGATATTATATTGAATTTAAGGCTTAATGTAGTTTTTCGTGATTATCTCAGTCATTAGTGATGAATTTTTGCAAACATTTCAAAAAGAAGATTAAAGCAACATTAATTTACTACCCATATTACTTTTTTCTGTCTTTTCTTTTCTTAATTTTTATTTTTTTTACACGCTTTTTAACGTAGTTGGATCATTCTGGCTTTTATGGGCTGATAATCAAAAAATACCCTTAAAACATGTGCCATACCTATATATTTAGCCAAAATATTTATTTTTTTAATTTTATTAATCATCATCTCCCTTTTAATTCTCGAAAACCATGACTTTCGTACGCTTGATTTCTTGTGATTTTTGAGATAAGTTATAGAATGCCAAGACAGATTTTGATAAAAAAATTTGCCCGTTAGCATCCATTCCGCAGTTTACCAATTTTGTCTCCACTGTATTCCAATATCAAACAATATTTAAAATTATTAACAAGCTTCCATATATAAAATTTCATCAAAATCGATTGAGTCGTTTAAGAGAAATTCAAAAATTAAAAAAAAAAACAGTTTTTAAAATAACCGTTATTAAAATTTCTAAAAATATATTTTTCATTTCAAAAGTACGGCTTTACTAACAAAAGTAAATACAATTTTTTTTTCCAAATTGTGGAGCCGTTTTTTGAAAAAAATTAAATTTTCCATATTCATTATATGGCAGGTACCGTTAATTTTGGAATAAAAAAAAAATTAAATTTCCCCTCTAGGGAATCACCAAAGACCGAATCCTTAACTTGCCCTAAAGTACCTACATATATCGGTTGTAATAAATTAGCTTAATATGTTAAAGTCAATTTTGGTCATGAATGCACTCATTTGGAACAAGAAAAAAGAGCTAGGCAATAGCTTACAATTGAGCATTTTTAGTTAACTATTTGATTTCGAAATAAATTTCTAACTTTATATGAGTCATCATTTGAAAACGGTATTTTTTTTTTAAATTTTCTGGAATATGTTGTACTTTCTTTCCCATGAAGCAAGAATGGCTACTTGCGGAATTATTAATGTTTTTTTTAATCTAACGAAAGTTGTCATTTCGTCAAAGTATAAAGCACTGATTTCTTAAAAAAAAAAATTGTTAACCGGATTGAGTGTACTTATATATTTTTGAAATTTAGATTTTTGTATTGTTATTTTTGTTATCATATATGTAAATGACAAAGAAGAAGAATTTTGCCTCTTAAAAAACAGACTCAAAATAAGAATTTCTGTTCTGAAATAGAAATTTCCAGTTTGGATTAAGAATTTTCGAACTTAACAATCTTTCGTCAACAAATCTTGATTTGAAGCCGATATTAGCTCGTTTCTGAGTGTACCAAAATCCAACTTCTTTGGATTTGTTCCGAACCTAAGAAATGTTTATTTTTACTCCGATAGTCTCTACCGATTTTAATTTGCTGTTTCAACTGGGAAAATAAATGTCCCCTCTTGAAAAGTAACTCGTATGTAAATTGTGTTTAATGTTTAACCTGGATCCTTTTCATTGCTTGTTTTTGTCTGTATGCTGCTGTTTGAAGATCTACTGCGTGTTCTTGCATGTTCGACACCACCTGCATACATAGAATTTCTAGTGTTAAATGTATATGTTTGTAGAGTGTGTGTAAAAGAATAAAATAACTTATTTCAAAACATAAAAAAAAAATATAAATTTACAAACCTTTTGCACATTTTTGAAATGTCTTATCAAAATACATTACAGCCAGATACACTGCATACAATGATACCAATATTAGAGCTTCATACCATTCAACTCTTTCATCGTGCATCACACAAATTAGAATCGCCACTGTTATTCCATAAGCAATACTGTCTCTTGTTAATGGCCACCAATCTAATGGTATCGTCTGTGAAATAATTTAATATACAAAATTTAATATTTGATTTTGTTTTTATAAGATTATACCATTCCAGCTCCTATGCCGCAACACGCTGCAACAGCTAGTATATTAAAAACTGCCGAACCAACAATGGTTCCAACTCCAATATCACCTTCTGTGATAAATGTTCCTATCACGTTAACAAACAATTCTGGGGCGGATGTTGCAGCTGCCATAAATGTTGCTCCCGCAACATCATTTGACATATTAAGCGCTTAAAGAAGAAATAATTTTAATTTTTGGTTCTACAGTTTTAAGGGTAGGATATCATAAGCAAGTTGTGACCCATACCCATGTCATGTTTTGTTATGGAGCTTGGCAACTTAGGCTTATATCACACGACTTGTGTTGGTTTGGTGCATATTTATCAAAAATACACAATTTTTTACACAAATTTTGGTGTTTACACAAATCGTGTAATACTAATTTAGCCGATCAAAACTAACACGTCACATAACAACAACTAATTCATAGCTTTTTTATTTTACTATCGACTGTCACAAATTGTCAAGTTTTTTTTATGTAAAGAGAGTTTTCAAACAATGTTGTATAATTTTGATGCAAAATAAATTGAACAAACCTGCGCAGATTTTTTCGACTGCAGGTACGAAATATTCATCACATACTACAGCTAATGCTAGAAATAAATATAAACTTGCTATCACATGAAGTACTACAGCACCGGACTGTCTTTGCGCCTCTGTAAACAAATCTCTCGGAAAGTCATCTATGGCGGGTTGTGTACAATTTATTTCTGAAATTAAAAAAAAAAAAGAAAATGTTAGCCCAATCGCACTTCACAAGTTAAGAAACATAATTTAAATTATGTATGTTCAATGGGAGCGTAATGGAATCCCACCAGATAGAATCCCGCGTAAGGAAATTCCTCCAACCAAAACTGAGCTGCTGGGATTTTGGCGGGATTTTAAGTACCGTACTAGATAGTATAAATTTTTTTTAAACATTTTTGCATAATGTTGGGGTTTTGCATAATTTTTGAAAAAATGGAGAATTGGTAGAATCTCTCAAAAAAAGTTTTTTTTTAGTTCTGAAAAGAGCCTTTCACCAACGCAATTTTGTTTCTATTTTTTCAATATTAAATTCTGAAAAGAACTCATATCTATCCCACACGCCACTGCGGGGTGATTATTTTAGATATCTCACTCGCTTAAGTCTTTTTTTTTTGAACGACAAGTTTAGTTTTCATACAAACTTCGTTCTTGTTGATTCTCATGAATCAGTATGACCAAAATTATTATTAATTTAAATCTTATGCCAGAAATGACACATTATCTCTCAAACTATCCACTTTATTTTATTATTTTCCCCAAATATGTTTTTTATACTATTTTTGGAAGTTAAAACACAAATTAATCTATAATATGAAATGTTTTTTTTTCTAATTTTTCGGAAAAAAATATAAAGCAATATTTTAAGACCTTTTACTTGAACATATGTATATGAAAAGAATTGTGTATTATTAATATTTCAATAAAACAATCTTGAATTCTTTTTGTGATTTTTTAGTTGATAGAAATTCTTGTTTAGATATTCGAATATTCTTGTTAATTTTTGCAATTTATAAGTAGGTAAGAACCATTAGAGTAGAGTTATTTTTTTTTTGGTTTTCAAAAAAAAAAAAAATAATAATCCAGCCTCAACAGGTTGAGTGCCCTCCGCCGATGAGTATACTTGAAACAAATTGCGTGATTTGTCAACTATTCTGTTATTAGCTAGGCAATGAGAGGATTGCTCTGAAAATCGTCAGGAAATTGCAGAATAGTTGTAAAAATCATGCGGATTTTGTATCTATTCTGTTATTTGCTTATGATTTTCAAAACAAGCCTCATATTACCAAGAAAACGCCATAGCATTACAGAATCCGTTAGTGATTGATAAGAGTAAATATTCAAATTTACTACTTAAGACACCAACAAAACGAATATAATCATAAATTAACTCGAACCTATTTCATAAAGAAGTAAACGCAACAGCGCCAGAGTTAGAGAGACAGTGAGTCGATGTATGTATTATTGTATGAATAAAAGTCAAACCTCTCTCTAAGAAGAACAGAAGATTTTAAAAGGCCGACCTCTTTTGAAAATTTTAAACGAAAATTCCAAAAATTCAAAAGTTTATATAATTTTATTTGAACGACGAATTTTATTTCTTCGTTCCAGCTGATTCTCATCTATTCGAGTTACTTAAATCAGAGTTCCAATCCAGCGCTGTCTTAAAAAAAAAAAGGAAACTTCGTTCCATTTGATTCTCATGAAATCGAGTGACCTATTTAATATGAAATACAGCGCTAACGAAAGTAGGATTTGGCGGGATTTCGTTACACGGAATTCTAATCATAGGCATTTCAATACACGGGATTTTGTTCAGCGAGCAAACGTAACCAACCTGGTTAAATGCTTTTGTACAAGGAGTTTTCAAAAGAAAATTTCTATTTTCGGTTATATTTTTCATATGGAGTGCAGGTTTAATGTCAATGGCTCTTAGATAATAACTTTCTTTTCACACTAGAACTTTCTGAGCTCCAAATTATTTTTTTTAAATAAAGTTACTGTTAAGGGTAAATTTTTATTTAAGTAATCTAAACGAGCGACATTTTAATTGGAAATGGTTGATTAGTCTTAGCTTGATCTTCGTTTTCGTAAATATTTTTAAAACTTATCTTATAGAAAAACCAGAAGGAATGTGTTTTTTTTTTTATTTTAATTTGTATCAAACACTTTTCGTTTTATTTTCTTGCATTATTAGATAAATTATTTTGTGAACTTAATGGTCGAAATTATACGGAAGAATCCAATATTCAGTAAATTTTTTAGGGATTTCCAATGGAACACATTCCGACTCCTTTAAATATCATCTCATTCTGACAGCAAATTTCGAGGACGTTCGTAAAATTATAGGTAATTCAGAGGTAGAAATATAAAAAAAACTTAAGACTCATTCCAAAACGTTGCTGCATTCAGTTATTCCTTTTGTAAAAGAATTATTCCTTTAGAAGACAGTAAAAGGTTGAAGAGTGATCCTGAAAATAAAATTTAACATTTATTTTATTGCAATTTTTTTTTATAAATTATTCCCTTTTTCACGAATGATAGCATTTTACATAACAAACTAACTTCTTCTTTATGGTTTCATTGGCATACAAAATGTTTGATAAATCCCTAAAATAATTTTTAAAATATTATGTATGTTTTTGCCTCTTGTAAATTGTGTAAATTGTGGAGAGCAAAGCCCCTACTCATATCCCAGAAGTCCCAACGAATCCCATTTGGGGTTTGGTCATAATCTTGAAAAAACTGCATAAATAATAAAATTTCGGGAAATTGCCACAGACGGTTTTATTTTTAAGTGTCAACTTGTATCATTTTGACTTTATTTGTACTTTCCTGATATTTTGGTCAAAATGAGGCAATTTGGCACTTAAAAAACCCTTCAATTGAAGTTCAATGCTATAGCTAAAAAAGTCGAATGTAAATCAGTATAATTGAAAAAAATGTATTCTTTGACCAATGATATGCATGTGGTGTTTTGATTTTAATGAACATCGGAATATATCAACGAATTTTTGTGAATCTACCATTTATTTCACAGGGTGTTTTGGTACTCGTTTCACAACGTTCTTTCTCCATTAAAAAAAAAAAAAAAAAAAAAAAAACAGTAAAATATTTCGATGCACTCTTTTGTTTCTTGTTTGTCATGCAAATTGAACGTTAATGCCAAATTTTTTAGTTGTAGCACTATTGGAAAAATCACCCCTATTGCACATAAATTGCATTCAACATACAAATAAGCTTTTTTTGACACTTAAATAATCTCTTAAAGACAATCAGTTTGATAGATATAGCCTATCCAAAAAATTCATTATATTGACGCAGTTTTTTTAGATGGTGGCCAAACCCCAAATAGGACTCGTTGGGACTTTTGAGACATTATTGGGGACATTACTCCCACCAATTTCCAATAGTAAAAATGCTGTATAGTATATAGTCCGGGCTAGGGGTCGTTTTTGTCTAATTTTCAATAATAAGCTTTTTTCCCCAGATCTAATCCGGTTTGAATTTTCTTTTAAAATGTTTTACATGAATTTTAAAATCAAAATCCAATCCGTATCTCGCTGCATTTTATGAAAGCATAATCCAATCCTGAATACGCTTTCAAAATTCATATTAAATTTTTTTGTGCTGAGGAATAATTTTTTGTGCAACAAGTAAATATAAGCGCAAATCTCTTTAGTGTTGTGTTACATTAATATTATTTGGTGTGAATCAGGACCAGAAGAGTCCATTCAAATATTTTGGGTAAATGGGTGTTTTTTTAGTGGTAAGGAACTTCTTGCAACAAGTTCCATAGCACCCTTTTAAAATAATGTCACATGGATAAAGAATATTTAGTTGGTAGGTACTCTTTTCATATGTTTTCTATGCATTTTGTTATACCTCGTTTACTATATAGGGTAAAAACTTGCAAGTTCTCCTTTTTTCGATCTTATTTCAGTTATATTGCTCTGCTGTAGGCTGCTCATTTTGTGTAGTATTTTGATTTTGAGTTTGTAGCAAAATCTAGCACATTTTAAAATTTTTTCGTCTTGTCGATAAAAAATTGCATAATTGTTCCCTAAAAACTACACAAATCTTAGAGCATCCGCTAACAACAAGAATTCATAGGGGTTGAAAGGCATAAGAAAGGTTTTTACTGATTTTATGCACAAGTCAAGGTCGAACGGTCTAAAGACCTTTTTAAAAAATACCAACTATTTTATGCTATCACTCACACCCTTAAACTGCTGTGGGCTCTTGGTGGGTATAATATGGTATCAAAATTCAAGTAGTTTTTTTGCATGAAAATGAATCGTCGAGATTATATTTATAAAATGTAAATTCAAAATCGGTGAATTCGTTTTTTATCTAAGTAAACAGTTCTTTCTTTGAGTCTGCAGTATTAAACTTTGACTGTAATAATAATACATAAAACTCCATTTTTCATACACATCACTTAAGGCTTGGAGATTATTTTTGTCTAGGTTCTTAGACAATATGTCCAAGGTATTAGATTAGTAAATACCTACTAGGTCTTAAAAACAAACTAAAACTTAAAGTTCTATAATGTACCTAAAATTTTTTATTTCACTAGCCAAAATATAGTAAATTAGAAATGCACACAACTAGATACGTAAAGTGACACTATAATAATTTGTCTTGTAGACTCCAAGGCTATCAATAGAAAACAAAAATTCAAAAAAATCTACTTGCTTATTATGACAACAATAGAAAGCCGGTAATGCCATTTCAAGTTATTTATTTAAATTGAAAGGTGCTCGCCTTATTCTCAATGCTGGCTGTTGTCTCATCTTCCTTTTATTAATTTATTCAAAAAAAAAAAGAAAAGCAAAGCTTGCATATCATTGGTTAGGCTATTTTGCATTCGAAGCGCAATGAATTTGCTTAAAGATGATTAAGTGGAAATCAAGAATTTAGATCTTATGAAGATGCTTTTCTATTTTTGTGTTACTTCTTCTGAAATATTTCAGACTCATAGGTAAGTTAGTTTTATTTTTATTTAATACTAGCTGACCTAGCAGACGTTGTCCTGCCTTGCACATTGATTTTTATTTTTTAATTACATTTATTGTGATCCTGTAGATGATCTATAAATTGAACCGCACGATTTTTCATTGGCTTCATAATTTTAGCATTTAAAATTTTTTTTCAATTAGCAGGCTAAATAATACAGTTGTCCATTTTTATATGGAAAACATGGAACAATGCAAAATACCGGAGGAAAAATATTGTAAAAAAGTGTTTAAAATCAAGGAAAATTCGTGAAAAGTTGCTCGAAAAAAGTGTAGAATACCTGAGAAAGAAACATGTGAGATCGTGAAAAAAGCTTGGGATTTAAAATTAATTCACCAGTATTTCACGATTTTTACCACGGTATGTCTCATTTTTTCCGCGAATTCTCATATTCTCATCCGCGGCTCCACGCTTTTCTCTGTCACTTTGTTTGTTTTTTTCCGCAGTATTTTACGATTTTTTTTCGCGGTAGTAAGTGTTTTTCGCGACTTCCCATGCAGTATTTCACGATCATTCACGTGGTGTTCAAAAGTTCTTTCATCGCTTCACCAGTACTCCGCGCTTTTTTCCACGACTTTTCAGGCTTTTTTTCGATACTTTTTGACTTCTCTCAGGCTTTCTTTGCCATAGTTTACGATTTTTCTCGTGGTAAATATTAAACAACTTCTTCATGACCGATTTTGGTATTCTCCAACGATCTTCCACCAGTATTACACGATTCTTTCCATAGTATTCCCCACTTTTCAACGGTGTAGGCTGTTTCATGGCCTTCCATGCAATATTTCGCAATTTTAAACCCGTATTAATTTAATTCGAACTCAAATGGAATAAAATAAGTATCGAAAACTCGAAAAAAATGCTGATGAGTTAGTCATATGCAATAAAAGGACTCCGCAACTGAATAAACTCTCAAAGTATAATGCCTAACAACGCCATCTGTTGGCATTTTCCAACCCAGCATTTCATGTTCTGTTTCTATCGTGCATCAGGATGGTGTTGCAAAGGGTTTTAATTTTTCTGTGATTTTCTTCTTTTTTTTCAATGCATCGGAAAACTCCTCGATACCATGATTTTAAAAGTTTTTCTGTTATTCCTAAGGTAGACGAATTCAACTAATCAGAGATCATTAAAATCGGTCCAACAGTTCTTGAGTTATAAATGATGTAACTAACCCAACTTTGTTTTATATATTTTTAGATTAGATTAGAATAGATTGATTATGAAACTATAATTTTAATATTTTTGTTCCAAATTACGTTCATGTTTGGATTCTTAGCTGACACGTTCTAATTTCGGGCTGTAAATACGAGTAAACATTTCTCACTCAATTTGATTTTTTTTTTTATTTCAATCTATTATATAAACTAAAATTCAAATTATTCTCCCACTGACTGGACTTTAATTCTTAAATTCACTAATTAAAAATTGACCCTTAATGAAAAAGCATAACTATAAATGGCGGGCAACAATTTTGTTTCTTCTATTCGTACGATACTTTTTTAATGACAGAGCAGACAGATTTTATGCAAATCTTTTAAAAGTCAGACATAATGTTCTCCAACGTCGTCGGTCGGGTAGGTCATAGAAATAGCTGATGCGTTTTAATACAAATTACGAATAACTTATGGAAGCCATACAAATTTATTCTCTTGAATACACAGACAAGGCTAGTTTTTTTTTCATAAAACACATAAATGAAGTTTAATGAGTTTTTATAGATTGATGTACTTAAGAAGTCAACTATTTGGATTGGAACTGGGCGATTCCACTACACTCGATTTTGGACATCAATTTTTAAATCACAGATATTTATATTTTTTTTTAATGTCATTACAATAATAGAGAATGCGAAAAAAGTGGGTCCCGCAATTCTGTCTGTCTGTGTACACCTCGAGGTATAGCCTAAACCGATAAACCGATTTTCTTGAAACTTGGAGGTTAAGTACATTTGGTGATTCCCTAAATAGGAAATTAAAATTTTTTAAAGAACCAAAACTAACGGTACCTGGACGTTTTTTTCAAAAACGGCCCTAACAATTTTAATTAAAATTTTAGTGTCTACTTTAGTAGGGTCATACTTTTGAAATAAAAGAAAGTGTAAAAAGTTGCGGGCATATATGCGAAATACCGCAGGCTACCGTAGTAAAAAGAACGGAATACTGGTGAAAGATGAAAAAATGTGTAACTATTACGGGAAAAAGCGTACATTACCGCAAAGAAAAGCGAAGAAAGTCACAGAATAAAGCGTGGAAATTCGCGGAGAAAGCGGACAGGACAACGCAACGTCTGCCGGGTCAGCTAGTTTGTTAATAGTAAAAGACTTAAAAACGTTTATAAAATCAACTGGAACATTCTAGGCGGTCAATAATGTGAATTGCAATCGATGTCCCATCAGCCCCTCTCTCCCTACTCTCCAAGGAAAAAAAACATGTTTTTTTTAATATTCCTTGGGGATTTCATCCCTGGTGTTGTAATACCTCTATTGTTGAAAAATCTACGGGCACAAGTTTGTTTCTCGTTAGGGGAAATAAGCTTTTATACTTTCCTTACTCAAAGAAAAATGCAATGCAACTTATAAGTCTGAGCTACTTTGTTACAAATTGCTTAAAGCATTTTTTATTGATGGATATTACTTGATGGCAATTGCCTAAATAATATCCCTAAAGTCCCATCGAATCGGATTTGGGGTTTGATTTAAATGTCAAAATAAGCTTATTTGTATGCCTTTATTTTGATTTCAATACCTTCAGCATAAAAATAAATTAAAATTTGAAATAAATGGATGAACTATGAATAAATCTATGACATTTATAGAGGATTCATCAAAAAAAATTATTAATAACTTAAATAATTAAATATAAATTTTATTATGTTCATTTCGTACTACCGTTTTAATAATATTTAATAATTATTACAATTTGTGCATTCCCAATGGTGCTACAAATTATTGAACCACACCTTGAAAAATATTCAAATCCTGGCTAGTTTTTTTTTTTGACAAAGGAAATTTCCAAAGATAAATTGCAAGATATGCTGATTATTAAAATTCATTTTTATTGAAATAAACTTATCAAATTTGTTCTGCTTGGAATTTTTAAATGGTAGTTTTCCCTAGGGCACTGCCATAAACCAAACTCATAACTTTGAAACAATTGCAATTGATAAAGGATTTTGTCTTTTATTGCATAGTTAGTGGAAAATATAAATTCCAATTACAAAACCTTCCTTTTTAATACACAATAAATAAAGTGGACTACATTTTACTATACAGTGTCACCCAAGACCATCAAAATAATAAAAAATGCAAATAATTAACATTTATACCTACTAGAGCCAATTAAAATTACGTTTCTAAGCGGCTCGGTTGATTCAATAGAAAGTAATAATAATTGCATTCATTCAGTAAAACTATTCTCAGTATGATTTCTTTTTTTTATCTTTTATTTTTTTAAATGAGTCAAGTTATTAGACGGCTCGTTTGTAAGTTAATTGACTGCCAAAGCATCTTTGGGCTATGGAGCTATTTCTAAAATTTAATATGGGAAAAATAAGAATGATAGATGGATTATTGCCAAGCATTGTATGATTGTTTAAAACAAAACGATCACCTTCTCAAAACGGAAATTGTAATATGACTGTTCGATAACAATCACAAATTTTAAACGATAAGCAAGTATTTAGATATCAAGCATGAGCTTGAGATAATTTTGTTGAAAGACATGCATACAAAATTGTGGTTGAACATAAATTCTTATTTTACTATTGTATTGTAATTGTCCCTCGGAACTTTTTAAACTGCGCACTGTAACGAAAATTCAATTTCATTTTGTATATGGAGTACAATTAGGGCACAATATAGTTTTATAAAAAAAATAGAGTTTAATGAACACACATACTCGTGGATAGAACATAAATTTATTTGTCTTCCTAGATGTGCATTTTAAAGTTCTTGAACGTAGTTCAAAAATATATTTTTTTTATTAATTTCTGTGGAATATTTCTTCCTAAAGTTTAAGAGCATTAATATAATTAATTTATTAAAGCAAGTGCGTGCGACCCAGTAGTTATTTTGTATTTTCAATAAAAAGATATGTGTGTGATGACAAGAGGATAAGTAAATTAAAATGGACGTAATCTCTGGTAAATGAGATAATTACATGACTGCGGATGTTTCTGACAGATTTCTCGTGTGACTTTCATTTGTTTTTTTTTCGGTTTCATTAATAAGTTGCTATGTTTACTATATTTCTTTTTTCTTTTTTTTTAATTTTTCAATAACCCTATTAAAACTTCATCGCATGAAGGCGGCAACTGTTTGATTAATTTGGTATTCAAGAAACAATTTTTTCACTTAGAACAAAGTAAAATGTTTGTTTTGTTGTGGGTATTTTTTTCAGCGTACGCGCGTTCAAAGGTTAGATACATAAAATAATAGGAAGTATTAAAGTGAAATTGTAAAAATTAAGTATATGTATAAAACTGTAACGTTAATCGTAAGAAACGTTCTGAATAAAAAAATTTTATTTCAAAACTCAATGATTTTTAAACTTTTTGCTGAAGACTTTAAAAAGGCAGATGAACGAGTATTATAGTTTTTCAGAATAGGGTTTTAATTTTAGAAAACTAAATTTAAAAAAAAAATGAATTACATAGATAATCCCAAACTTATCGGTACCGTTGCAAGAATTTTGCTTACAAAAAAGTGTAAAATATTGATTTTTACCAAAACTTTTAAGAATTAAATATTTCTGTTTTTTCATTACTTCAATATATTGATTAAATTTGTTACACTCCCCATATAAAAGTGACATTTTTGGAAGGTCTTTTAATAAAAGTACAAGATGGTTTTATTCAAAATGGCTGAATTTCGAACTTGTCCTAAATTTAGGTAAGTTTCAACTTTACCTGGTTTTTACAGATATCATATGTGATTCTGAAACAAAGTTCTAAAATCAGTTTAAAAATATTATTTTTAGCTCTCAGTTTTTCTTAAGGAAAAAAAAAATAAAAATGAAACAATTCGAGTTTTAATTTTTCCTAAACCGAGTTTTAAGAGCTAGAACTTTGTCAAGAAATTAGCCGTAAGAGTATTTTAAGTTGAATTTAAATAAAATGCACGATTGATGGTCACACATTTTGCTCTTAGTGTCGAAGTTTCAGTGGTAATATTATATATTTATATAACAGCTTAAAAAATAAATCGTTGACGGAAAGCAAATTTATTCTAACTCCATAAGATTTAGAAAGGACCTAGAACTGTTTTGTTTTCGGCCGTTGAAATGTTAAAAAGCACATACAATTCATTCGAAATTACTTAAACAACTTCTAAACTTCAAACATAGTAAATTATTTAATTTTGTTATAAAAAATGAATTTTTAGAGCCATTTAAATAATAAAATGCACGACTGGATCGCATGAACTTGCTCTTGTAGTTCAAAGTTATTATATGTATTTTTATATTAAAAAAAAAAAAATATAATAGAATATCATTTTTGGTATAATTAAAAAAATATAAAAATTTAAAAATCTAAAATTATGAAAACATCCTGGTGACAAGTTTTGAAAGAAATCAGTGGAGCCTGTATTGAAATAATAGGCAAATAACTAAAAATTATGGAAAATTTCCCGAAAAGCGTGTTCATCAATTTCGGTTATTTCGAATTTTTTGAGAAAAACTAAAAACCTGGCTGTACAGATGGACGCACAGACGAACAGACGCACAGACCGACGGACGGCATGACGAAAACCACTTTTTTGGACTTCACCATCATCGTAATGTATGCCAAATTATATGAAGGTATTACCTTAAAAATAAGTAATAGTATCGGTTCGTTGCATTCACACCCAGATACATAAACCTTAAGTCAATTTTAGTGCTCTCCAAAAAACTCAAAAAATAATAGTTTCTGGAAAAAATACGCATCATGCTTGTTATTTATTTAAATTATTTACACAAATATTTTAGTTTGCACACATTGTGTCATACTAGTAAGGAAAATAATATTTTGTTTGCAATTGACTCATAATAAACTTAAAAACTAAATTTTAGAATAAAATTATCCTTTTAATAAAGTAAAAAAAGAATAATTTTTTTTTTTTAATTTATTTTTTCTTCTATTATATTTTGGAGCTCAATATTAAAAAAAATTATAGCAATCATTGTTTGCTCAAGAGAAAATTGAAAGAATAAACACACTAAGTGTGTCTCACTGATAAAAAAATTAATTCAGTTGACCGTTGTGGACTTATTACAGTTATTTAACTACACATAAATTTTTCCTTTTGGGACACAAAGATAGCAGAAGGAAGAGTACATTATCACAAGCAAAAATGGCGGATGTTGAAGGATCATATTATTTGCTTACCTGATGGGAAAATATATTTCGAAAATTTCGTTCTATCCAGTTTTGTGACACCCAGAGACAAGGTGGATGCATAACTTTTTGATTTATTTTCAATTTCAACTCTCATGAAATGTGCTAATACAAGAGGCGGTAGCTTATTTTGGGTAATACTATGGCAGGTTTAATTTGGCGTAGGATGTGACTTTGCGGGGTTAAAAATTTTGTCTATGTCCAATCTTCACATTTTTCTTAACCTTTGAGACCTTAATTTCGAAGATTCTTATTTTATAAATTAGTTTGAGCTTATCACAACTTGCAATTAGATAATGATCTCTAGTTTCTGAACAGCCAATAATGTGAATGCAACTGTTTAATTTATTATTTGTAATGCAATTATTAGTTTTCCTTATGACATAATGCTCATCATGACTGATGATCACATATAAATTTTATTATGTGCATACATGTGTCAAAGGAATTTAAACTTTGTCCTAAAGTAAACATGAAATTAATATTCTAAATTGAATTTGAGTTTGATCATCATCATCACCAGGTCATTGTTGTCTTCATCTTAATAAATAAAAAAAATGAAACACACAACATCTGGAAAATTTCAGAAATTAAAATAAATTAATCAGTGTCGTGATCGTGAACAATCATTGCATGTTACAATTTGACTTCAGTGCTGAACTTTTGTAATTTAAAGACGGATAGCTTAATTCACTTAGAACCTCCCCATTTAGAAAAAAAAGAAACTAAAATCACATAAATGATTTTTGATTGTGTTGCCCTCATTCAAAATCACTTCTTAGTTATAAGGGACTATTATATCATAAAGTCGATGATGACTTAACACACACAATGTGCAATGATCATTGTTCATCTTGTATATTATGAACAAATGAACTTTTCCTGTCTTGTTCACCACTAAAGGCGATTTGAATTTATGTTTTCTCAATTTTCAAAAGAAAATTAAGTGATTTAAAAATACCAACCCCCGTCGATTGACGAACGACGCATGGCCGCAATGATATTGTTGTCATAATGTTGTGGGTCGCAGTCGTCAAGCATCATGCCCGGAAACAAACACTTTGACTAACTATTTGTGTTGTTTTTACGTTGATTTAAACATGCGAAATATAGTAAACAAAAATTAAATACATTTTTGTAAAATACTTTCCCCACACCTGTATTTACTAACAATAACATTACCACCTTCTTCCTAAATGAATGAAATAAATTCACCGCTACCGCCACTGCCGCCGCCGCCGCCGGTTGGCGTAAAAAAAATAAACATTTAATTAAAGCAAATTTACGACGGTTGATCTGTTTGCTCCCTAAACACTGTTGACTGTTTGCATGCAAAACCAAGCCATTTGTATCTACTATAGGTATGTTGTATTTGCATCTTTGTGCATGTGGAGAATCTGTCATCCGTAAATGCGTATCGCGTGTATACACCATCATGATGATGTCGATGCTGTGGGGAACTGGCTGCTAGTTTCTTGCGAGAACAGTAAAACAAAATAGCTTGTTGTCAAATTAATGGATGAAGCATCGACCCAATCAATTGACCGAATGCCAAGCTCAATTGTTGTACTCGTCGTAATTGGATTATATTGCTATGAAGGGTTCATTGAAGTGAGACGAACTCATAAACTTTAAGCTTTTTTTTTTATTATTTTTATTTACATTACAACAAAAATAGAGACTAGTTTAAAAAAAAAAGAAAACTAAAAAAATAGGGTGTAGAATGTATGTAGATGTATTCGATAGTGAAATAGGCAAGTTTAACTTACGTTAATGCCGTGGTTGTTTTTTATTCAAAAATTATTGCATTACGCCAATTGCTATCGCATAAATTAATAAAGATTCAACTTACTATAGTCAAAAAACTGAATTTGAGCTTCAAATTCTTTATAGGTATTAAAAAAAACTGTTACAAAAACAAAACTTTTGTTTTGAGGTCTTGCACGAAAATTAGTAAGATACAAAAATTTACATATATTTTGAATAAATTGTATTTTTGTGTGCAAAAGCTATCGGCAGTAAGGTAGGATCTAGGATCTAACTATTACACTAACAACATTGAACTGCCGATAAAAGGAAAAGTTAAATCATACTACCAATACATTTTTGACATTTTTCGAATCTATATTTACCATTTCCTTTTATCGGTGTTGTTTTTGTAATACATGTTAGTAAATACTCTAGTGCTGATAGCTTTGTCAAAAAAACGCACTAATAGAGTATTATAACTAAAGTTCTAATTTGTTGAAGAAATCTTTCATATAATACTTATCCATTAAAATTGGTTTGTATAATTTTAAAATTATTCTTGACAATTTAAAAGTTTTTCACGACTTATGAAGTAAACAAAAGAAACTTTAGTGGAAACATTTAATAACAGATTTCTTCAACAAAAACGTTTATCTTAAATATTTAATTATAAGAGTACTGATTCTTAGAACTTGGTATCCTTTTATATTTTAAAGCTCTTTCCTTTATGTGACAGAGCTTAGACCTTTTCTACTTTTTCATAAAAACTTTTTTTAATTAGAAACAGAATAAGAAAACCTGTTTTTGAGACATTTTTATGTGCGTGTGTCGTCCTCAACATCGTTGGCGGAAATTTGTTTACAATTAAAGTAATTGGATTCTGTAAACTTTATAAGCGGGGATAAGCTAAACTTAGACTTAAATTCAAAATTCATCCATTTTGAATAAATTTTGTTTGTACTTTTAATACAAAAACCTTCCAAAAATGACACTTTTGCATTTTTTTTTTCTTTTTTTAATTTTCCAATGAACAAAAAATAATGATGGTACCTATTCATAAACCGTAGAACCAAATTTCTTAGCTCTCAAAAGTTTTTTTTTTAAATAAGAGTGCCCGTAGTTAAAAAAGTGCATTTCGGTAATAAAAAAATAGAGTTAAAACAAAAAGAATTGATATTTTAAACGAATTATGGAAATGCTTCCGACCTATTTATCTATTTATTTAATTCGTTAATGACTAACGTTAAACACTTATTATAATATTTCTTAAAACTTTACATATAAAATTTTCTTCATAATAATGAATAATAATAAAAAAAAGTTTATTAGAATTTCATACTTTTAAAGTTGTCATTTACTTGAATTTCGATTTCTGTTTAGGAAATCTTCAAGTGAAGACTTAAGCATTTGCACACAATTTCGATCATGAATAGCTCAAGTGTCAAAAAAAAAAAAACAAAAATCTTATCGTAAGGGAAGATTATTAATTCCACCCTAAGATTCTACAATGTTTAAAACTGCTCCATAAAAGCACAAGTATTTTTGATAACTGTGAAGAAAGAATGGGTGACAGAATTACCCGTACTCTGAATACACAAAAATCAACAGTATATAAAATTTGGGATGTCAATCCCAACTTAAATATTGTAGTTTGATAAGAAACACCCATCTAAATGTTACAAAGTTATTTTTAAATTATCATAATAGTTTTATGTTTTATTCTATGAAACGCGTATTCAAGGGCAAGAAAAGATTGGGATTGACCTCTTATAGAACCCCAAAATATAAAACATATTACTGGAGCGTATCTACTTATTTTTATGTTGTTAAGTTTTTGGTTTAACACAATCACAGAGAAAAATCGACCAGATAAAATAAAAGACAGTTTATATGGTTTTTATCCAAGAAGATTATTTTCATTTCTCAATTAGTAGGAAAACCTTTTTGAAAATAAAAATTAAGTTGCTTGAACGTTAAAGATTGAATTTGACCAAAACTTTTAATTTCTATATTCATTCTAAAATCTATACAAATTCTTATTGGAATATTTAAAAGTAATGCAAATTTGTGGTACCCTCACAGAAAAACACATTTTTTGTAGGGTTTTGCATGAAAAGTACAAGAAGGTTTAATTTAAAATGGATGGAATTTTATCTAAGCCTAATTCTAAACTAATGTCATTTTCAGATTTCAATTATCTTGAGAACGAGCATCCGCCAAGCCGGTAAGTACTTTTGCCGAAATCTATGAAGCTTTAAATTAACTATTTTTGTAAGGATAGCAAAAATTTGAGATTCTTATGGCTAATTTATTCAATCTCCATTAAACTTAAAACAACACTTAGAAATAGTAAGTTAATTTTTAAACCGAAAAATATTTATTCAGTCTCTTTTACTCTTTTTAAGGAGATTGCTGTCATAAAAAAAAAATAATTCATACTTTTTTGTTTTATTGGTATCGACGGTGAATGAATGGCATTCTCTATAGCTGGTCCAAAGCCCTCCAAAATCACCCCCTTGCCCTTTTTCGGAAGCAATGGTGGTTGTGAAGATTTATCAAGCTGGTAAATTTATGTTAGTAAAATTCAGGGACATGATCTAAAAGTAAAATATTAGCGTAAACCCCTTTTTAAATAATAGTACATTCATACCATATGGTGTAAAGCTTTCAATTGTCATGTGATTCTGGGACCAGTAGAGTGTATTAAAATATTTTGTCCGAAAGGGTATTTTTTAGTGCCAAAGAATTTTGTGCAACAAGTGGTAAAAAAAATGTTCATAAAATGTATCTTTATAGAAGAACTCAAAATGCATACTTCGTTTCGAGGTCAAATTCATTTAAGAACCTTTTTTTACTTGAAAATCGAATTTTATGTTTTTAATTTTTTTTTTTTTCTAAAAAGTACAAAACTTTAATTAAAAAGGCTTAGCATATTAAGTAACTTTATCAATAATTTATTTTTTTAATTGAAGTGTTATATGTATAACGACTTTTTTTAAACTAGATTCTGTTTTTCTGTTTGATGATTTAGTAATTAAAGCTAATTATCTTGGAACTGGGCAAAATCGTTCCGATTTCGATAATTTTTGTTTTCAAATGTTGATATTTGAAAAACCTTTAACTGTTACAAGTTGAAAATTGCCGCTCTTATTGGATTTTTTTTTAACTTAACAATAAGGTTTTTTTTTTTATAAAAAAAAAATGTTAAAAAATTGTAAAATAAATTATCCAAAAATTTTGCAGGACTGTTTCAGAAAAACTACTAGCAATAGGGGATTATTTTCACCCGTAGATGGAAGGGGGAATTTTCTCAAAAGATAACTTAAAGCAGAAAAAAAATTATTGAAATACAGCTGTGTTAAATACAAGATCAAATAATATGTTTATTGATAGCCAGAAAAACAGTTTAAGAAAAAATGATTTTTAAACTCAGAATTTTTGAAAACAAAATCAAGCAAAATTCTAAACTATTTTTTTTCAATATTGTACGTTATAAAACATAATTCTTTCTTCCGAAATTCAATGGCCTTACATAAATTCAAATGACTCAAGAAAAATTGAATGGTCTATGTTTTTTTTTTTTTTTTTAGTTTTTGAAAAACTGTGATTCAAACATGAGTTTTAAGAGAAAAATAATATTAAAAAAAAAATACTGTTTTTTTAGCAGTTTTCTTTCTAAATATATTTGATCATATTAGGTCCGTTTGCGAAAAATATTTTAGAGTGGCGATCTCATTCTCTCAAATACTTTTTTTTATTTATTATAATTAATTCACTTTTTGATTTTATTTCAATATTTTGTTAATTGATTTAAAATTCCCGACATTCGAAATATTTTCATGATTTTTTATTGTTTTGTTTTGCTGCATGAAATGATTTTGACAGAATTCAGGTTCCAGCCGTAAGAAATTCTTTGGGCAGAAATTTTCAAAAGAGGGGAAATGATTTTCTCTCTCAGTAAGCTCTCTCTTGACAGGTTTGAAAGGACTTGGACTCAAAAATAGTAGAAATTCGTTGTTTCGGCGAGTACCCAAACAGACCTATTTGTTCTCAATCTTAATTTGTAGTAATTTATTATCGATTTTAATGAGACTATAGGGCTGGCGTGCATACAGAATTCCCCAAATATTGTTTTTCTGGTAAAAAAAAATGGGAACGTAAATTCCGAGGGAATGTTTTTTCGAAATTTATTGGTATCGGGATGATAATTTGCTGAGGAAATTTAGTTATCAATTCATATTTTTTTTTGTTCCCAACAAATAGTTCTAGGGATTTTTCACGATCTCTGATAATTCAAGGGAAACAAAATATTTCTAAAGAAACAAAACTCCCCTGTAGATTTCCGATAGGGCACTATATGTTGTCAGTTTTGAAAGTTAAGAATACTCTATGTATGTACATAGCTCGTTTTGTGGGTTCTCAGGATTTAAGCTGTGTTAATGACTGTGAGACACATCACTCGTGCAATTTCATTCTTCCTCTTAGCATGTGTAAAAACAAGAGGCAGGAACTTTTTGGTTTCTCAAAATGTTAACTAGATCTTTTGAAATCAGTCCTTTTCATGTTCAGAAATAAATAATTGAAAAAAAAAGAAGAAAACTATACAATTTCAATTTTCTCAAAAACAAGGCTACACAAAACCATTTAGTTTTCAATATTTGATCGATATAATTAATACATAAAGAAGTAGTTTAATTAACATCACAATTTAAAAGTATGCAATGCAGTTTTTTAGTTTTTCTTTACTAAATATTTAATTAAAAATTGAGTTTTGCAAAGACTATTGAATGAATTTACTTTTTTAAGAATTAATAAAAAGAAGATTAATTTTTGAATTTTAAAAATTAAATTTTTAGTTATTTATTGGGCCCGTTGTTTTAAAATAATTTTGTGTTTTTTTTTTTAATTTAAAATCCCTATTTAGAAAATTATCTCTACCTACTAAAAGAGGGAAATAGTAAAAAATACTTGTATTTAGTTTGTCTATAAGATTATTATTATTTTCTAAGTGTTTCAGAAAATAATTTCCGAACTCCCCATACACTAAATTAGTCCTTAGATACATTTTATATAATATCTTTTTATAGAATTACTATTTATTTTACCACAGCATTCTTAACATGTATATATTATGAAGATTTGAAGTATGGACCAAAAAAATAAATTGATCAAATATTGTCATTATAAAATCATTGTATCCCTAAAGCAATACTACATCATGTAGTTTTGAATACTATCCAAAATACTATCATTTAAATTGTGAAAAAGGCAATATAACACTACAGAAGAAATAGAATTTCTACTTACATTTTTGTTCGCATATCCTTATCGAAACACCAATACTTACATGCGTTTATATTACTTAAGAATTCCAAAGAATATCCGTAGAGTATATGAATTTTAGTTAACACACACATTTCCATTTCTATAGTATCTATTTGCATAAATCATTTATGATGTACAAGTAAGTATATACATCTACGAGTTGAGTATATATATTGAACACCACAGGCGGATTACACGCAATTTTTTATTTCCTCTCAAGAATGATCATTTTTATCATCATTTTAAAACATCGTTTTTATTGTATTCTTCATTTTAAATTGCTTGCACATACTTAGAACGAAATGCAGAGAAAAAAAAAATACTCTTCTCTTTATGAATGTAAATATGCACAGCATTATTATTTTTTATTATTTTTATTATTATTATTATCTACTATTATTATTGTCCGCCACTTAGGAATGGAAGGAATGATGCGGTGTTGTTGATTTATACATATACTAGAGTTGGTTGTTGTCTTGGCTTGGGAGGGTGATCATTCCATTCCTTTCAAACCTCATCCCTCATCAACCCTCAACAAACAACCTCAAAAAAAAAAAGAAAACATAATACCGAAATAATATCTTTCCTTTTCTTTTATTAATTTCGCCTTTTGCCCACAGCTTACGAGGAAAAGATTTATATTTTCTACACACAAACACTCTTGCGCATACTAAAATTAACAAAAAAAAAAACTATCAAAATAGGGGTACAAGGGGACATAATATTTTAGTTTGTCAAAGAAAGATGCTCTTGGAGCAACGATATACAGCAAAAAAGATAATAACAACAAAACACTAATACAAACGAGATGAGCATGAGCAACAATAACGCTGAACGTTCTGTTATACAGTATATGTGATGGGGATGGGGATATCAATCACGGTAATTCAGTTCACTTTAATTTAATAATCGAATCGAATGCTTCTTTTTTTTTGACGTTTACGTCTCGTGTCATCTTGTCCTTTTCTTTTCGCTTATTTAATCACAAAGAACGAATAAAATGATAATGATAAATTATCATTACCCAGACCACCATTTTTGTTGCTTTTTTTTTCATTTGTATAAATGTTCGAGTGCATGTTAAGTTCATTTAGTTATTTTTTTTTCATTTTTGTTGTATTTGTTAAAAAAAAAAAATCCATGGACTTGGAATTTTTTGTATTATTATAAAATTTTTGTTTTTGTCTTAGCTAATACTCGAACCACTTCAATAAATCAATCAATCAATGGAGTCAATCACAGCATCATTTTTGTTTGCACCTTGCCGTTAACTTTTCACACGAATTTCACGAATGACTGAGTACAACCGAATTTAACGTAAAATTATAAAACAAAAATAAAACAAACTTATTGCATAAAAAAAATTAAAAAAATTATATACTCGTACCATTGGTTCTACTGAGACCCCAATAGTCTTCCATTTCCATGTTTGTCATACGGTGGCCACTACTGAACTGCGGCAACCAAATTCTCAAAAAATTGCTAGGTGAATCGTTTGTTTTTTTTTTGTTTAATTTTGTTTTTTTTTTTTTATGTACTATATAATGAATTTAGTTTTTTTTTTGTATACTTATTTTATTGAATGGATCTTGTTTTTTTTTATAAAAGTTTTTTTTCTTTCCGACGAAAGCGACAACTACGACGACGATGCTACCGTATCTATAGTCGTTCGAATAATGGATGGTAAAAATAACGACTAACGACTGCAATGGAGTAGGAAAAAGCATCGCGAGCACAATTTTTTTAATTTTTTTTACAGATGTTGTATAGTGAGTGCGGCTTTTATACAATGTCCGTATACCGTCAGTATACTTTGGCTTAATTAAGATCATCGTTTTGACAGACACCGGGGTTGGTCAACCTAAATTGAATAAATTGATAAAAAGAAATAGTTGTTGTTGGTTTCTTTTTGACAAGACCACAAGTTATACTTACTCTTATAGAAAAATGGAAAAGAAAAGGAAACAAAAATGAAACAATATTAATTTTTACATCGATTTGTAAAATGTCTATAATGTAGGTACTGCACGACAAATGTATCATAAAAATACATCATTTTCTTAAGACAATTTTATTTTGAGCGATAGAATAGCGATAGACTTTGAAAAATTTTATTTTAAGAATTGAAAACGGATGCAAGAAAAGTATGAAGCTTACATTTCCGCTGGGCTCCACTCTGTAAGGTTTTTCAAGTAACTAAAGTTTATTTATTACTAAATCAACTCAAGCAAACTTGTTGTTGTTGTTGGCCTTATTTTTTTGAATTTACAATTTTTCGTGCTCGGGCGCATTTTTATATTTTTTATTTTAAAACATTGAAAAAATACTCTGAAGATATATTTGTTTATTTGACCTCATGAAAATAAATATTTACATATACGTTGCGAGTGTAATTCCATTCTCTCTAAAACTCTAAAATAATAATTAGTTTAAAATATACTTAAAAGACCTAAGGTCTTACAGGCATTTAGTATACAAATTTAGAAAAAACATTCACTTACATATTGTTAGGTTTTTGAAAACTTTTTGTGTTATATTAAAAATATTTCGATAAATAAAATGAAACCTTAAAAAAAAACGTTTCAAAATAATAAAATTTGTAATTAAGTCTACATATTTGGATACTGTCGAAAACAACAAATTTTAACTATTTTTGAGTCCAAGTACTGTCAAGTTTATTAAATTGGCATTTTACACTTTTGAAGTAGCAATATTTGGCAACTGATAGCTCGTTTGAAAAAAAAAAATGAAAAAATGGCGTTCCAATTTTGTTTTTTATAAAAATACTTCCAAAATTTTATATGGATAAAATAGTTTTTTTTTTTTTTAAACGGCTCTTACGATTTTAAAATGTTTTCTTCTAAAAATGTATCATTATAGAAGAAATCAGATTGCATACTTCGTCTTAAGGTTAAATTCATTTAGGAAGCTGTTTTAGTCGTTTGAAAATAGAATTTTATACTTTTCTATTTTTTTTTTTTTTTTCTAAAAGTGCATTTAGAAATTTTTAATAAAAAAAGGGTTAGCATATGTAGCAACTTTATCTATAAGAGAAAGTACGTGCGACCTAGTCGTGCATTTAATTTTTTTTTTTGTGATCCTCTATGTCAAAATGACATTGACTTCAAGCTTCGAGATCAGGGTTGGTAACGAAAACCCACCGATCAAAATCCCGTCAAATAATACCTTTCGTTAGGGCTGTATTAATATTTTTTTTTTAGACAGCGCTGGATTGGAACTCTGATTTTGAATAGATGAGAATCAGTTGGAACGATGCACAAAAATTCCTCGTTCAAATAAAAGAATATAAACTTTTGAATTTTTTTAAATTTCTTCAGTATCAATTAGGATTTCTTTCAAGGAAAACATGTTCGTTTTGATTTATGATTATATTCGTGTTGTTGGTGTTTTTGATAGCAAAGTTGCATATTTACTCTTATAAATGACTCGCGTATTCTATTACGCAATGGCGTTTTCTCCATTAATAGAAGTGTTAGTGTTGATACTTGAATTAATTCTTATCAATGACTCAGGGATTCTATAACGCTTAGCGGTTTCTTGGTTATTTGATGCGTTTGTGTTGATTTATGATTATATTCGCATTGTGGTATTTTGTGAATTTGCATTTTTACTCTTACCATCACAGATTCTGTAACGCTATAGCATTTTCTTGGTTATTGGTGTTTCTGGTGTTATAAATACTAAAATTCGCGCAATTTTTCAACTATTCTGTTATTCGCTGATGATTTTCAAAGCAAAAGCCCCACATAGCTAAGCTTATAACAGAATAGTTGACAAAAATTGCATAGTTTTTGCAATTATTGCAATTCCCTGACGATTTTCAAATGATTTTTAATTTATTTGGAACCGTAAATACAAACCAAAAACTTGTTGCTTGAAGTTTTTTGTACAATAACGAATGACGTTTTTTTATATGGAAGAAACTTCAATTTATGAGTTAATTTTTAAAAAAAGGATTTATGAAATCGTCGGCAAATGTGTAAGCTTATTCAGTTCTATGACTTTTTGCAATATATAACACAGTTTTAGTGCCCATAGGAATAATTTTCCGTGATTCCTTTGCATGACTAAAAATGATAGTAAAATACAGTTAATGTTTACATTACAATTGATGAGTTAACTCTGGGTGTTCTCTTTAGTGGTGATAGTTCTTGCCAATGGGTTCGTATCTTATAATAGCTTTGAACTTCAAGAGCAAGTTCGTCCGATCCAGTCGTGCATTTTATTTCTTTCTATATTTCTTACGAATATATAAGATTTTTCTTTGAACTTTTGACTTTGACATTCACTTTAAAATTTTACCGCGATAGAAAATTATTCATTATGAAGATCTTCGACGTTTTTTTCACAGAACGAGAATCGCGTTCATGAGTGAAACAGTAAAAAACTTTTCTTTGCACTTTTTTACAGCATCAGAATCGACACCCAGGTCGAAAATATGATTTCAAAAAAAAGTTTTGAGCATTCAAACATTCAATGGGGATTCTGAGCACCCCAATCCGTAAACTAGGGCTAGTAGGCCCCTAAACTCAAGAACCCGATGTGATAGAGCAATTCCAATACCGATTTGGAGGAATATTGAAATATTATTCAATGAATGTTAAGCTAATTAGAACCTGGTTTTGAGATTAGAATATCTCGGAAACTCGAACAGCTAAATTCAAAATCACCAACATCAAATGAGGCATGAGGCAACAGAAAAATCTATTAAATTTTGATTTCAAGTGTACTTCCTACACTAGAAATTATCGTGTTAATAGTTTCACCACTGACCGATACTAGTATACAAAATTCGGCCGCTCAAAGTGCTAAGGTACCTACTCTAAATTATAAGTTCATTGATATTTTTTGGTAACCTCAGCTATGTACAATATACATATAATTTTGAATCTCAAATATAATACATTTATTTTCGTTTTGATTAGGTCTCAGTTCTGTCTGAACTAGTCGAAAGAGCAATAAAATCTAGTTTTCTTTGAATAAATGTTCCTTTTTTTTCTTTGTGTCATGTTTCACTATTGTTAGCTACCCCTGACTGTCATGGTGGATATATCAACGCAATTGAAAGTCACACATTGAAAACGCTAAACAAAACAAAAAAAACATGACACAATAGCAAAGAAATAAATTAAAGCAATTTTTTCACGTACCTACTACTAAAGCTCTCTCGGCGAGTATAGTCGGTGTATTTGAAAGGCATAGACTTTTAGTCGTTCTAATGACGTCAGACACTGACATTAAATATGTACGCTGTACGCCTTGCAAGATGATCACAGTTGGATTTCTAATATGCGTTTCGAACAGTCAATTTGTAGACTGACTAAATAAATTTAGTAAGACAAGATTGAGGCTGATGCGGTTTCCTGTATGGATGAACAATTTGTTTTTATATTATAGTATTTTCTATTTAAGACTAAATACGTTCTTTCCTTCAGATGCAATTAGTTATTTAACTCAATCGAATCGATTATTTTGTTACTAGTTTAAGTATCTAGGTAAGTATAGTTTTTTTCTTTTTTTTTAATCCTTGAGGAAAAGTATGTAAATTTATTAGTGGTTTGAAAATTCAAACAAAGAAGGTTGCCATATTTATTCTGTTAAGACACATTTTTAAGAAAAGAAAAGAAATTGTTAGAGTTGGCCTTTATTACCTTTTTTTACACAGGTTGCTTTGCATTAGATGCCATTAAAGAAAAGGTGTGTAGACGTTGACTCTAACCAAAAAATAGTATCAGAAGAAGATCTATCTTTCCCCATTAAGGCAATTTTCTAAAAAAAATTAGCTTGGAACCAAAGAAAAAAAAACGGCAACTATATGACAATGTGATGTGATGACATGATGCTGCAATCGCCTTGTCTTGGCAAATCTATTTTTCAGCTTTTTTATTCGTCTTAACAAAAACAGTTCGGTTCAAAAACTGCCAAAATAAAATGCACGACTGAATCGCACGTACTTGCTCTTATAGATAAAGTTACTATACATGCTAAGCCTTTTTAATTAAAAATTTGTAAATGCAGTTTTAGAAAAGAAATTAAAAAAGCAAAAAATTCGATTTTCAAATGACTAAAACAGCTTCTTAAATGAATTTTACCTCAAAACGAAGTATTAATTTATTTACTAAATATTATTCCGGCAACTTAAAAGCTTTCATGTAAAAAAATGGTTGAAATTGATTGAGTCATGAAGGAGAGAATCAGAATTAAAACAAAAACGGTTCTATGACAGGTACTGTTACCGTTTTTGAGAAAAATGAGTTTTTCTAAAACCAGTATATGACAGGTACCGTTATTTTTGACCAAAAAAAATTTAAAAAACGTCTGGGGATAGTCTAAAAAAAAAACACATACCAAGTTTGAAGTTAATCGACCCATCCGCTTAGACTGTGGTCTCTGATACATACAGACAGACAGACAGAATGCATAACTTGATATATAGTACCTATGTACCTACGCAAGTAAAAATAAAAAAACTATGGACTTTTTTATTTAAAAAAAAAAAATAAACTGCAATCATTTTTAACTGGCTTCAAAAAAGGAGGAGGAACTTTTGACTGGGTGGATCGATTTTGATGATTCCCTGGAGTCCCATTTTAATTTAATCCAGTTTTGCCAATGGCATATCCATTAGAAGATAGCAAAAGTCTTAAATTTGAAGTTGGTTGTTTTTCTGAAAGGTATTATTTCTCAACAACTTCTTAACTTGTTTTGAGCTCCAAATACATTTTAAGAATTTTTGTTATTTCGTTAATTAATTTTTCGTAAAATTGATTTTTCAAAAATAAAATTTGTAAGATTTTTTTAAAAATCCAAAAATTATTTTTTTATTCAAATAATAATTTTGATATCAAATTATTTTAAGGTTGTTAAGGAGCTTCCGTATAAAAAAAAAATCATCAAAAATATTTACGCCGTTTAAGAAAAAGTCAGAAATGAAAAAAAAAATATTCTATGGAAGGTACCGTTAGTAGAATTTTTACAAACATTTCTTTTAATTTAAAAGTAGAAACACAAACTTTAATCAAAATTGCTGTAGCCGTTTTTGAAAAAAATTAACTTTTCCTTAATGGTTACTTTTTTCGCATAATCTCTCATCATAATGACATGTCTGATTGTTATCTCCAGTTCGATTTTTTTTTTACGAATATTAAACTTGTCTTGACCTATAGTACCTCTATCACAACTAAAAATCAGTGATGTGACCTAAAGCACATTTTCAATTTGGACCATTACTTTTGGGGCACTCTGTATACTCCTCATCAAGACGATATAAGAATTATTTATATCGGGTAAATTTATTAAACAAGCCCAACATTATTGATGGATTGTAGATAACAATAACTGATATTAAATAATTTTAAATAAAACACAGCTTTTTAATACAAATTGTATTTATAGTGTTCTTAAAGAATTTATTATGTCAAATACAGGTGTCGATATTAAGTCTAAAATATTATCTGGGCATTTTTTCCAATATTTCTTACATTGCGACTGTTGACCATCGAATTCAGCTTTATAATAAACATTTGATAACTTTTCATCTTTTGATGAGCTTGGTCTGCAAAAAGAAAACAAATTAAATTAAATTAAACTAAATATATATGACTGGTGTGCAATATTAAAGAAGGAAATTTGGATTAAAAACCCTAAAACTTCCTTCAACTTTTTATTACAAGAAATATTGTGTTTGAAGGAGTAGATATAATAGAATAACTAGCTCTTTAATATGTAATAGAACCTATTATTTGAAATACTACGAATTTATACACGGATTTTATACAAGAGTCGTAAATCTTTTCGAAAAACAATCAGCGCGAAGAGGATGCATAGTCGTTTTAAACCCTTTCGCAGTCATTGAGTTTCAAAAACAGACACGACTCCCGACTTCTGCGTCATCGTGCAATATATAACCTAATTAAAAGAAGTGCCAGCACAAAATGTTAGTTTTTTTTAATAAGAAATATAAAACTACAAAATAGTACGCATACGCCCGAGTGTACCACTCATAAAGTATTTTCAAAGAACAGCCACTATTTTTAACCGTAATAATTTTGAAATAAAAAGAGTGTAAGAACTTTGTACAAACCAAGCAGAATCACTGATCAAGATTCCATAATAAAGCATTACAAGTAAATAAAGCCATTTGAACACTCGCGAACAAACAATATAGGAGAACTTTTTTATCACATGTGTATATCGCAAAGATTGGTTAGAATGTATAGACGGACGGCATGACAAAAACCACTTTTTTAGTCTTCTCCATCATCGTAATGTTAGTTTTGATTAAAACCTCGATTTATTTTTTGACACGAAACCAATACTTGCCCTATAGAGCAAGTAAAAAGGGTTAGATTAACTAAATCATACTGTAATACTGTTATACTACAGCATTTATGAGATTCATCCCGGTCTGTATAATCTATAAGTATTATCTCGCTGTGTATAACAAGTTTTTGTACTGATATACAAGCAGTTTTTACCGGGATACAGTCCTATCGCTAACTCTATATAAAAATAAAAATAGAGATAGACCCTTTAACCTTCTTAAACCGGATTTATAACATTTTAGTAAAATCCGTAATGTTTAATATCCAAAGATGGTTTTAGGATAGATATTGAATACATAAGTAGTCACTTTGAGAATAATTAAAAACAAAGATATGTTAAATGTTGATAAATACTGAAAAATAATGTGAATAAAAACATAACATACGCAAATATAATATGTATAACAGATCCCAGGAAGCCATTAATTTCTCCAATTCCAGAAGCATTTGTATCACAGATTAACCGCAGCAAGCAACTTTGACCATTGTATCCATGCCTGTTTAATCAATAAAAAAAATAATTAAAATTAGCATAAAAGTAATCACTTCTATTACGATTAACGGTTCAAATAAATAAAGAATTGGGCATCCCTCAGACCACATTATTGCGGATCTTGGTTTACACCCATACAAGATCAAGCTGACTCAAGAATTGAAGCCGATGGACCATTTGAAGCGACGCGTACGTTCTCCGATTGGGCTCTGATGATGAATTTCATCGCAAAATCATCTTCAGTGACGAAGCTCATTTTTGGCTCAATGCGTTATTAGTCTGGTAAAAATCCACATTTGCTTCAAGAAACACCACTTCATCCACAAAAAATAACTGTTTGGTGCGGTTTGCATACCGGCGGCGTTATTGGGCCATATTTGTTCGTCGACGATAATGATCGTCACGTTAATGTGAATGGCCAGCGTTATCGCGCCATGATAACCGATTATTTTTGGCACGAATTGCAAGATATGGACTTGGACGACATGTGGTTTCAACAGGATGGTGCCACAAGCCACACAAAACACCTTGCAATCGAATTATTGAAGAGTAAGTTTGATGAACATGTTATTTCAAGCAATGGGCCAGTCGATTGGTCGCTTCGTTCGTGCAATTTAACGCCTCTGGACTAACTTTCTTTTTGGCTACATTAAGTCATTGGCTTATGCCAACAAGCCGATGACAATGGAAGAGCTCAGAGCGAACATTGAACTCGAAACAGCGACCAACTGTTTGTAAACAAACAGTTACCAACGTTATTTTGTGTTTGTACTTGGCTTTTGACAGAACTCTGATTTCTGCTGATTAAAAATTTGTGGTCTAAAATTCTCAGGAAAGGGAAATGATTAACGCTCTCAAGAGTGCTCTCTTTTTTCGGCAGCTACAAATTTTTTGAGTACCCAAACAGGATTTGGGTGAAAATTCTTACGAATTTTCTATTTTCGTCAGTACCCAAACAGACCTATTGTGTTATAGCCTTTTAACACCAACCGATTTGGCAACAAAATTACAAAATCTCGTTCAGTTCACACCGCTAATAAACTAGATTTTGTTTGACATTTCCCTTTTGTCTCGCTGCTAGAAGATGCTATAACTGTTATAAAAAAGAGAACAATGTGTTATATATGTGTCTCCGCTAACAAAATCAAGTAGATTTTGTAGGATACTTCGTCGTAATCTAGATTAGAAACAAGATTTTGAAATCTAAAAATTTATGGGAAGTATAGTAGATTTCTATGAGATTTCGTACTTTTTGCATGAGATTAGATTATGGTTGGGTGTGAAAATAATAATATAACGGTTTTTGTATGTCAAGGAGACAAACTGTTAATAACTTGATTACAGCACAACTTATCGGATCTAGATTCTCATTTTTGGCACTAAACCAACAAAAGCTGTGAATATAAGTATCATTTTGGTTTGACTAGTTTAATTTTTTTTACAAACTCAGAAAATTTAATGAATTTAAGAGCAATTCCTTGTCATAGTAACTTAGTACTTACATTTTAAGCCTTTGTTTCAGCATGCTATAAAACGTCCTTCTAGATAACAATGATCGCTTTTCACGATCTATATCGTTTTCACTTTGTTCTCCTTCTTCGGTAATTATTGTTACGTTATTTGGAGGAATAGATTCATTGCTTGGGCTAGTTACTGAATTATTATTTTCGTCAGCAGTTTCCAGCACATTCTCCTGAATCATATTATCATTTGTCGTGTTTTCAGTTTTAACATTTTCAAATGAATTTTGATTAGTTGATTCAGCTTTCGCGTGTATGATTTCTGTAGCATTACCTTCTTTTGGATGTTCATTATGACTTTGATCTTTTATACGTCGAGTGTCTCCAAATTCCAGGTACTAGATTAAAAAATAAAAAAATATATTATCGTAAATGTTGAAACAAGATAAATCAGCGAACAATATAAAACACTTCATTACTTTGTTAGTTTATGTTATAAATAAAATGATTAAAAAATTTATAATTATTATTATCAAATGAAAAGCTGAAGCTGTAGGATCGTTTTCTCTTCAATAAATTAAATTATTATTTTGTACAAAAGGACTTTTTCTTTGAGATATTTTCATCAGTAAATGGTTAGTTTTTAATGGATTTTAGAAAATAGGTCACATCTGGTATGTAGCTGTGATTTTTTGGCTGCGTTTTTAACACTGCATAAATCATTGTCATTGTTCTAAAATTAGCCATGATTTCTACACTGAGCACCTACTCAGAGTTTTTCATTTTATTCGAAAACAGAAACAAAACAAATGCTGAGTAATCTAATTTGTTTTTGTTTTGCGAATAAAATAAAAAACTGAGTAGCTGCTCAGTGTAGAAATCACGGCTAATTTTAAAACAATGACAATGATTAATGCAGTGTGGTAGTCCGTACGTTAGATGGTTAAAACAAATACATGGGGATTATGGATTGATAAAGTCAGGATTCCCGCCTTGTGAACAAAATCAGAACTGCTCATCGAGAACTATAATGTCTTAGATGATCAGTAAACTAATTTACCACTGATAGCATTGTAGGTATACATAGGTCCCAATTTCCAATATCACAAATACACTTACCGCTGGTAGCTGCCAATTAACTGGCAAATTGTAATTCGCCTCAAAATTATACGAAATAAAAACGTTCCTGTGTGGCCCAAGATCCAAGGGAACTGCAAGTGCTGCGAATATCTATATATTAGTGTGAGAGAGCAAAATTGTTTGCTATTTGCATTCCGAATATAAGATTTAACTCTTTCCGGGGCACTATTTGAAAAAATGAGGACATTGAACGAAATTTTTACAAGAAGAAATTTATTAACGTCGTCTTTTTAAAAATATAATGAAAATAATCTTGACAAAATAGTTGATACTATTTTTATACCACCCGCCCGGAAAGAGTTAAGACACATAATCTCACAATTTATATAACTTACACCATAGGCACTATTAGAAGGGAAGAAAATCGCACATTTCACTATTGTGATGCAAAACACTATCACAACTACAATATACAATCTTAACATTTCGGTTTTGATCCTCAAAATGCTTACAAATGTTTATAGAAATTTTAAAATTCAAAATTATTGATTCTTTTCTGTTTGAATGACGACAACGAAATGCTTCAACCGGCAAAACTTAACCATCATACACAAAACAGTAAAAGAATTTAAAAGCAAGCAACAACGGTGACAAAGCAATTCAATTAGAACATCATCCAAAATTATTTAAATAAATAAAACTTCTTTTTCTTTGCCCTACATTATGGCTAAGATGTTGAACTTTGTGTGACACAATTCAAGTGAATTTTCAGTTCAGGGTGCTGTTAGAATGTTCAATTGGTTTTAATGTTTAAATATTTTTGATTGTGAATGTGTTATGCAACTTAAATAAAAAACAATGTTTTATCATTATGCAACGGTGAGGCACCTTAAATTATGGGAATAATAGTTAGCATAGCTTCCAATTCTTTTCTTTGTAGATTTTTGTTTTGGTGAACGTTATTGTTGTTCAAAAGACTGGATTGGTGATCAAAACATTCAAATCGAGAAAAGAAAAAGTTTCAATGATGGATAATTTTTTTTTTTTTTGCACCAATTAGCAGATTTTTGTATTTATGGCCAGAATCATGGAAGAAAATTTGAGTTTCATGTTTTTTTTTCAATCAAAACTACATTAAATTAAAGTTTACTTCTTATTTTCGATTAATATAACCCAGATGAATCCTCAAATGTGTGTAAACTTTGTTTGAAGTGGTTTTAATTTTTATTTTATTTTATCTAATATACCCGAAAAATCATTCCGGGAACGCTTCAGTAATTCAAAAACGGAAATCCGAGTTGCCAAAAAATGCACTTAAGTCGATTAAATTTGGATAACTGCATTCTTAATCTATCCAAGGCCAAATCTTCAAGAATGTCTACTTGCCTTACAAAAAAAATAACAAATCGTTGGTTTCCATTTAAATAAAAGTTGTCTTAAGGAATATGTCTGATTGTGATCACAGTGACAAAATGTCAATTTTTTATTTATCTAACGTTCAGATGGTACTACAAACGGTTCTTCCAGTATATCTCGTTAAAATTTTCTCGTTTTCGGTTCGTTTTTGAGTTAAACCTTACCGTTTTTATTATTTTGGTTAACTATTCCTTTAACTGGCTTTATCTTTTCCAAGTGATGTCTGATTCATGAGATATTTTACTTGTGAATGTATGTTTGCAGGTCCACCCAGAGATAAAAATCAAACATGACATTACGATAATAGAGAATTCCAAAAATATGTGTCACATTACGTCTGTATATCTGTCTATCTCTATCTCGATCTACAGCCTAAGTCACGGAAACGATTTTAATCAAACTTGGTAGTCAAATTATTTTGGAAATTTCTCTAGAATGTAAATTGTCATTTTTTAAAGACCAAAATTAACAAAAAGGGAAATACTTATTTCAAATAAAATAACAGCTCCAACGATTTTGAATAAGGTCATACGTTAGGAATAAAAATAATATTTTTACTTGCAATAAAGGTAGGTACTATATGACAATGATTCGTAAGAAAATCGAACACGAGATATCAATCAAACATAACATTACGATGGTAGAGAATGCGAAAAAAGTTATTCCTGCAATTCTGTCTGTCTGTCTGTCCTTTCGGTATCTCAAGCTGCACCCTAAACTGCTGAAGTGATTTTCTTTAAACATGTAGGTTTAGGTTTTTTAGTGGATCTCCAGAAGGGAAATTGAAATTTTTCTCAGGACAAAAAAGAACGGTACTTTGCCATATGACGAAAATGGAAAAACTTATTTTTTTAACAGCTAATAATTTTACTAAAATTTGTGTGTGTACTAAAACTATAAAGGTTATACTGCTGAAATAATTAATTGCACAACTGGATCGCACGTACTTGCTCTTATTAAAAAAGTTACTACACATACTAAGCCTTTTTAATTAAAAATTTGTAAATGCAAATTTAGAAAAATTAAAAAAAAATAAAATTCGATTTTCAAATGACTAAAATTTTTCATTTTATTGTTTTAATCAAAGAAGAACAGATATTTTACTTAGAAAACTTTCAGGGCAACCATGCTCGTAGATATTGCAGTTACGCTTGAAGCCAAGCTCTTCTGCTTTATACATAACTTGAGGAATATTTTCGTTCTCCGAGGATGTTGGCCTGCAAATAAACATTTTTAATTTATTGATATTCCCAAATGAAGGGTTTTCTAAGTTAACTTACATAAAAAGAACATGTAAAATACTTCCTAAGACTCCATTAGAAGCATAGATACTTGATTCAGCAACTTCACAAATGGTGCGCAACAGACAATCGCTACCATTCAATCCAAAGTGGTCCATATAACCAATTACGCTTCGATAAAAGTTAATTCTAGTATACAACGACCTCTGGCGCCGAGCACTTTCAATACTCGTAACACCATTGCTAATATCACTAAACATCCCACTTAAATTCCACTAAAATTTTATAATATTACATATCGATACAATGTTCAATAATTGTTTTCCATTGATAAATTCATTTAAATTTACCTTTTCGATTAGATTGTAGTGTGTGTCGTTTGGAGGCAATCCATAATTGGTTTCCAAGTTGAATGCAACGTAAATATTTCGATCTGGCAAATCAACAGGAATTGCTACTGCGGCTAAATACTAATCAGAATGAATAAAATTCTCAAGTCTTCCTTTATTTTTTTTAATTTTCACATAGATATTGAAAACTTACGCCAAATGAATTTCCATTCGTAAATGCTAATGTCCGTTTTGAGCGCATGCAATTGATGCTAAGAAAGGTACAACAAAGAGATAACAAGGCCAATGCAAAAGATACAAATTGTATTTTAATGAAAGATAACTCCATCTTTTGTCATAGTTTGTTAAAGACTAAAGTGGCATTTATTGCATGTGCATTGTGCAGGTAAAAAAAACACCAGAATTTGCAAAAAGAATGTCTAGCTTTTAAGTGAACATTTAGCATAATTATGTTAAGACACAAGATCATGGTACAATAGTTAACAAATGCAAAACATATTTACAAGATAAGCTTATAGCTCAGCATCAAAAATATAATACAAAATATATTGTATGGGTTATAAGGTTCTTTGTAAATACCGAAAAGAAAAATCATTCAAATGTATTTAAAATATGATTTGAGAAAGTTAAGAACCTCAACTAAGATTATGAAATCAAAGTGAATGAAATGATTATCCGTCTGATTGACCTTATGTAAAGTAAAGTTATACAATGGGCTAGGATTTTCATGCATTGTTTGAGCAATCTTCTAAATAAAGGGTTTTCCAATAAGAGGTGTTATTTTGATATTCAAAGAAAAATGGCATTTTTGGAGATAAATGATCGGATGTTTATTTCATTATAAAGAAGAAGGTATGCCGTTAATAATGGAACACAACATCAGCCAAATGGCGGCCAAGACCACGCTTACAGGACCATATCCTTTTCAAGTTTTGCTTGTTGACGTAGCCTCCGAGGTGGAAATGGGCCTCATCAGTCAAGATGATTTTTCGATGAAATTCCGGTTCATTTTCATGCAATTCAAGGACCCAATCAGCAAAGATACGACGTTGTTGATGATCAGCCGGCTTGAGTTCTTGTGTTAACTGAACTTTATAAGCCTTAAGACCCAAGTCTTTATGCAAAATACGGTGTAATGACGTTTGTGGAATGCCTAATTCCAAAGAACGACGAGGAATGGACAAACCTGGGTTTTCTTCAACACTTTGGGCTACAACAGCAATATTCTCAGTTGTTCTTGAGCGACGTGCACGGGTTTTATTCTTCACATCACAAACTTGTCCCAACAGCTCGAATTTGTCCACCAATTTCTGTATTGCGGTCCGACAAGGTGCTTCACGACGACCCAAAAATGTTTTAGTTTTACGAACCGTCTCTGACAAATTTTCACCATTTTTATAGTGAATTATAATAATTTCAATGCGTTGTTGAAGCGTGTATCGTTCCATTTTTATTAATAGTGTAGTTTCTACTTGTCAAATGTCAAAAAATGACAGCTTCAAAAGTGACAGCTACCGAAATAGCGGGCTATTCAAAATAACACCTCTTATTGGAAAACCCTTTATATAAAACAAAGAAGGGTTAGAAATACCGTTTATAACGCAAGAACTGCTAGACCGATTTGAATGATATCTGGTTTGTTGAATTTGTGCTCTTCTAAATAGCAGAATAACTATAAAAACTTCGAAATATCATAGTCTCAGAATACGAAATGCTGGCTTGGGTAATTCCAGCAGATGGCTTTGCATACGTTATGCTTTGAGAGTCCACGAAATACCGTGATACACAAGAACAACGTAAAATACAGTGCTAAAAACAAAGAAAAATATGCAAAATACCTCGGAATTCCACAGGCAATAGCGGAAAATAAAGTGGAAAAAAGCTAGTAAAAGATCGTGGAATACTTCGGAGAATACAGAGAAAAGCGTGAAAAGTCGCTGTTAAAAGTGTGAAAAGTGTGAAAAATATGCCTTATACTAAGGACTATACTGCGGTAAAAAGCATGAAATACCGTGGATAAAAATGGTGAAAGATGCGGAGAATAGCAAGGGAGCGCTTACTATAACACTGAAAAAGCCGTAAATCCCGCGGAAAAAAGCGATGAATTTCACAAAAAAAGAGTGGAAAGTCGCGTAAAAAAGCATGAGAAGTGGCGGTAAAATATCTATAATATCACAAACTAGAGCGGAACAGAAGTGGAATATCGTTCATAATAGTCAAGAATGCTGGTAAAGTAGTGAGAGAACTTTTAAACACCACGCTTTCACGAGGTTTCTTTTTGATGTATTCTACACTTTTTCCGAGACTTTCCACGTTATTTCTCACTTTTTCGGCGACATTACATATTTTTTCTCGGTCTTTCGAGTTGTTTCATTACTCTCACATGGATAACTGCATGTTTCCAGGCCGCCTCGTAGGAACTTCAAACTAATTTGTATAAAAAGCACATTTAAAATACTTAAATTAAGAAAGCCTATTACTGAAAATTGCAACAACCTCAATTAACGCAACGGGCCAAATTTCTTTTAGTTGCTTTTACCGAGGGTGTACTGTATTTTTTTTAAGATAAATATAACAAAACCATTTAATTATTTGGTTTGTTGTTTTTTCTTAAAGTATTTTTCTAAATCGTATTTATAAAACAGATGGTATGAGAAATGAACATCTGAAGACCTATTTGTGCGAGGTGATACTTCTTAAAGTTGTTAATTAATATACCATGACAAATATAGAAATATTTTCTTATCACCATGTCTGAACTTATTCACTTTTAATAATAATGTTTACTTTGTGTGAAGTGTTATTATACAGGTTAAAACTACAAATTATTGACACAAACTCTAAGTCACAAACAAAACCGCAAGAATTCGTGTTACTTTCTTTCATTCTTTTCAAAAGTTTGTATCTGAAAAGATCTTGTAAACGGCTAATTAGGAACGGCTAATCAGGAAAAATTGAAAATGTATGAAATTAGATATTTTTTCATAATGCTCGTTTCGATCAGGAAAATTATGTCAGGAAAAAGAGCCAGCCTTCCTCTTTTTCTTGATTGAAATGAACACGAAAAAGTTGTTCGTATGTAATTCTGTCAGTGGAATAAATCAAGTGACTGGAACGATTAATTCAAATTCGTTTGAAATTTCAGTCAGCTGGCACGAAATAATGAATTTGCGTCAGGAAAATAAAAGAAATACATTTTTTTACAGTAAATATTTATTCCGAAGTTACATTTATTAGCACAAAAATTCTTTGGGTTATTTGTCATCGATTAATGTAATTAATGTCTTTAAAATTGATTGAAACTACCTAAAAAATCTAGTGGAATATTCTTCCAGATCGCTATAACCGGCTCCTAAAAACTAAACTATTCCATTTGATAATATGGAAAAGTTTACTATCACGCATGTTTTATGAACGCCCCTAAAATCAACATCGGTAAATGTGATAAATTATACATTGATACGTGAATTTTGGAGAAAATTATATTTTGTTCCTTGTTGTTATCAGCTAGCTATATATAAGTGGCGGGTGATATTTAAACTAGTCAAAATTAAACATAAAAAGATTAGCACATTTTCGGTTTCCAGATGGTAAGCTTTTTACCTCTCAAATTTGTGCGGAAAAGTTTACTAGATTCTGGCAAAGATTAGCCATTTTACCAAGTTTACCGGGTTTTAATTTCTATTTCAATTTCTATTTCCATTTCTAGTGAAAACAGGGCCCTCAAGATTCTCCGTTCTTAATTCTGGTAAAATGGTTATTATTTACTATGCATCCCAAGTTGAGTTTTGAAAAAGTTTTAGAAAATTTTAATTTTGAAACATTGCGTTTCAAGCTACCAAAATGTTCAATTTGATACTAAACATTTTTGAATGTTCCAAAGTGGATTAGAATTTAAAGATCAGTTTTTCAAAACTCAACTTGGAACGGTTTGCAAATAATCAAAAAAATACGCATTTTTTTTAACTATTGCGAACCGTTCCAAGTTCTAATTTTGAAAAACTGAGTTTTAGAAAATGGTAATTTTTGCTCAGTACAAAAGATCCCTCTTAGATTCTGTATATTTAAAACTATTGGGGCGATTCGGCTGAAATTTTGAGGACTTATTCCACATAGCATAAAAGCTATGACCAAAAAATAGATTTATTGTTCTTTATCAATGTATAGCCACATTTTAAACCATAATTTAAAAAAATCACCATAAATTTAAAAATTCCATAGTTTTTGGAATGTACATGGCTAAACAACCTCTAATTTGGAAAATATTATGAAATTTCTATAACCTTGACACTGGCCAAGTTAATTATGGTGTAAAGAAGACAGTAATCAGAGGAAAACTAGTAAAAAGAAGAAGAATGTAGAATCCAGAATTCGTACAAAAAATTTGTCTAGATATAAATTTGGTAATTTTGTCTACATTTGTTTTAAATAAACACAAAACCACCTTATGCACCAAATAAACAATAAAAAAAAAACAATTTTTTGTAAGTTTTTCAATGATTTCTCATGTTTCTCGTGTTAAATTTTGTTGGATAACATAGAAATTTATTACTTCAGAACTTTCCATCCTTAAAAATGCTTTAATTTGACTAAAGAGAGTATTTTGGACAAATCATAAATATCACTTTGCAATATCTTTGCGCCGAAATAGATTTTTTAAATGATTTGAAATGATTTAGACAAATAAAATCCATTAATAGTTTTGTAATAAAGTATTTACCAGTAAAGAAATTAGACGTTAAATGTACCAAAAAAAGGGATTTTTGACCTGTTCATATGAGCATAAATCTCGAAAACGTGACGTGCTAGGTGATATTGATTATTTTTGTATCATGGCACCAAGACAAAAATAAACAACGCTAGTTAAAAGTTCAGAAGTTGGGTTGTGAAAAATGTAATTTTTAATTATTTAAAGACTGTTCCAAGTTGTGTCTGAAATAAAACCTTTACAAAATGGATTTAAAAGTAATTACTATTCTCATATGCTTATGATATCAAAATAAATTCCACGACTGGATCGCACGTACTTGCCCTTATAGATAAAATTACTACATGTGCTAAGCCTTTTTAATTAAAAGTTTATAAATGCTGTTTTAGAAAAAAAAAATAAAAAAAGCATAAAATTCGATTTTCAAATGACTAAAACAGCTTCTTAAATGAATTTAACCTCAAATTGATGTATGCAATTTGATTTCTTTTATAAAAAAAAATTGAAAATCGTTAGAGCCGTTTTTTAAAAAAATTATTTTTTCTTTATAAAATTTTGCAAGGACTTTTATAAGAAAAAATTGGTACGCCATTTTTAAGATATTATTTATCAACATCTAAAAACGAAACTTTGAAACAAAAATACTAAGTAGTTTTCAAAAAAATGATTTTTCAAAAAAAAAATTCAACAATTTTTTAAAATTCCAAAAAAATAATTTTCGAAATTTTTTTTACTAAAAACTATTACGAAATTGATAGATTTATGAAGGAGAAAATCAGTATTAAAAAAAAACATTTCTATGGCGGGTACCGTTAATAACGGTTTTTGAAAAAAAATGGTTTTCATTTAAAGATAGACCTTATCCAAAAAAATTACTATGATTTTTTAATCAAAATCGTAGGAACCACTTTTGAGAAAAATGAGTTTATGTGAAACCGGTATATGACAGGTACCGTTAACCAATTCATAAGTATATGGGGTCAGAAAAAGATAATTGCTTTAAGGATAGAATAATTTACCTTAATCGTTATTTCCAAAGTAAAAAAAAAGTTACACATACGCCACAGTGATCCTTTAAAATTAAAAAAAAAAAAAAAAAAACTGAACATACAAATAAAACCATTTGATCTTTTGGGTCATTTACTGACTTTCAAATTATAAAGTTGGTCATTCAAAAAAAGATTTTAAAACAAGCTAAAATAAGTCGTATAGTATTCACAGTATCCACTAACGCATGGTTCAAAATAAATTGTTGATTATTTTTTTTTTTTTCAGACTTGATCAAAATTAAGAAGGAAACAGGCTGTTTTGTATTTTAAACTTATATTTAGTTCTAATCCAATTGTGTTCCGCTTTTTTTTCAATTATAATCCAATCCTATTGCTATCTTGCAATGCATCAATGTAACGTAGGTACATGTATGCTACTTTTCTCAACTTATTTGTTGTTTTTAGTTTAAGCAGCACCCAAGAGTTGCAATATATTTTCAATGTAGTTCTTCAAAGAACGAAGTCAATACTATGTAAAAAATGATTAACACGTACCAGTGAATTGTTTTAAATTCCTGGAAAGATCTTTTGCAAGAACTAGAATTGCATTTTAGTTGGTAATAATCTTCAGGCATGGGAGTTGTACAGCTATTAGTTGTATCTCTGCTATTGGGAAGCCTAATTGGAGGTCTTGCCATAAGTAAACGTTATTTGTTATTTTCTCGACAAGCACCCACTCGTCATCAGGTAATAAATTACTTTGTTTATTCATAAAATATGTTAAAATAAATTAATTAAAATAAAAAAAAATTAGTTCATTGCAGGAATTGGTATTCCTGTTGATCTTGAATATGAGTCCTTAGTGGTGGGATATGTGTTGAAAGCTATGTTTTACTTGCCATGGAATGCAACAACATTTAGACAGAATCCATTTATTCCTGAATATCAAAACTATATACATACAGCCAAGGAACTACAGCATAAAATATCACGATGGAGTGTTTATGCAACCATTGAAAGTGTCATAGACAAGTATGTAATTATAAAATTTGTTTTTCTTACAAGAAGTGCTTGTGTGCCCTGTGTATAGAATCTATATTCTGTACTTACAAAATTTTAAAATTTGCAAACAATTTTGATATAGTCTCTGTGATTTTCAAAGAATCTAATGGTTAACACTGCCTGATTTGAAAACTATTTTAGCTATACAAATGACAAAAACCTAAAGACCGCTGACTCTGAAAACTCAGATAAGAGCCACTTAAGCTAAGAGCACTCGGTGAATACTGGCCTTAATGCAGATCATTTATTAGCCTAAATATTCAGCACATACCTATTTTATTAACTTCTAGATCTAAAAAAAAAAAAATACAAATTATATTAGATACAGTGAGTTTTTTGTTTCTCTTTAAAAGTTATGGCTATGATGGTCGAGAATGTCTCCTGCAAGCAATTTGTGAAACAAGTTTGTTTAAATTTTCAAAACGATTATCTGTTTTGGGGGAACTTATGCACATATTACTCACGTAAGATTCACATTTTAACGTTAATATAGACAAATCTTTTTTAATTTTGTTTGTTTTAATATTCACAGGCCAACATCATCATATGACAAATCGGAAAAGGATGCTGAATTTTATTTTGCTGCCCAAAAGTCTGGAAAGGTTGGAAAATGTGAGGACTTTCATTGTCCTTTTTCACTTATGAAACAACTTTCGGTTATTTTTTGATAAAATATTTCACATTGTCTTGAAAAATGTATTTAATAATGACCAGGATCATATTGAGTTTATTTTTATAAAACAACCCAAACGAAGCGTACATGTTTTCACTTTTTTTTCTTTTCAAATTTGCCCCTTTGGCCACACTTGCAAGTACTAACTTGTGAGTAGCCTTCATGTATTGTGTCAAATTTCTATTTGTGTAATTCACTTGACGTAGGCGGCACGCCACACTTGCAAACCTGCTTGCAAGTTCAAATTTCAGAACGTTATTGTTTTTGTATTTGAATAGTTGGGTCTCAACTTGCAAGTCTACTGGCTTCAAAACCTGCACACAAGTTGACTTTGCAAGTAGCAAAAGTTTGAATGTGTAAGTAAAAATGTTTGAATGTATGACAAATTGACAACTTGTAAGCCAGAACTTGCACGTGTGGCCTCAGGGTGAGTTAAAAAACATTTGATTTTTTTTAAAAAGATTTTATCTTCTTACTTCGTTTTCCATTTGTCTTTGAGAGTATACTCCAAACTTACCCTTTTTCTCGGATAATTGAACATGGCGGCAACTCGCAACAATTTACTCCCAGGGAATCAACTTATTTCGGAGTATTCGGATTTGCATTAAAACCAGTTATGGAACTTGCTCGATGCTCGGTGAACTTTATTTTTGCTATGTGGAACTATATTTTACAATTGCCATTAAGGCACATAGACCACGGTATTTAAGTTTTGACCCGGAAAAAATACTTTACAGCAGTTTTATTGGTGGGAATTGTTGGGAACAATACCCCTACTAATATTCCAAAAGTCCCAAAGAATTCCATTAGGGGGTTGGTTACTATCTTGAAAAAACTGCATCAATATTGCAATTTTAGGCGTTTCGCTATACATATATATTCAACTAATGGTTCTTGGGTAATCATTTTAATGCCAAAATAAGCTTGTTTAAATACTGAACTGATTGAGATCAAAACCAAGGTAATACGGCTACCCTAAGTAGATAAATGATTTCCTTAATATGTAAAATCCTATTTTCAGTGCAACAGGGGTTATTTTTCAGAAAATCCTTTTCCCATAGTGCGTCAGCGATAAAATTTGACATGGACGTTTCATTTGCAATGAGAACCAGGAAACAAAAGAGTGTTCCGAAATATTTTGGTTTAAATGGTTGTTTTTTTCTTAAGCGAGAAAGAATGTTGTGCAACGAGTACCAAAACACCCTGTGAACAATTTCACGCAATTTGCCATTTTATAGTTATAACCTGGAAAATCTAATCAGTATAATTGAAAAGAAAGTACTCTTTGCCCAATGATATGCAAGATAGTGGCCAAACCCCCAGTGTGAATCGTTGGGACTTTTGTGATATGAGTAAGGACATTACTCCCGACAATTTCCACCAATAAAAATGCTGTAAAGTATTTTGTCCAGGTCAGGCCTCTTTTTTGTTTAATTTCCCCAGTCTAACATTGATTTACAGCCTTGGCCAAAAGTATTAGGCACCCTTTATTTTTCGCTCTATTATCTTAAACACTTAGCTTAATTAATTTTTTTAATTTTAAAACGGAACATTCGAAAGTACCCAACAACATCAAAAGATATGCTCAAAAAGATTTTGCAACAAGAATGGGACAAATTAAGTTCAGATGAGTGCCGTAAGCTGGTAAGGTCTATGCCTAAAAGGTAGCAGCTGTCATAAGAATGAAGGGTGGCAAAACTAAATATTAATTTTTCTTTAATAAAAAAAGATTTCCAACATTTCTGCATACCTTGTTTTTTTTTTTTAATTTTCATCGTTATAAAAATATAACAACTTTATGAGGTTTCCTAATACATTTGGCCAAGACTGTACGTAAGGCACTTCTGCCTGAAGTGAGTCGGCGTTGCGCCGGATTCTGTTATAGGAGTGATTATAATTTTTTTAGCATTGTTTGTGAGATTTTTCTAAAACCGGCATATGACAGGTACCGTTATTTTTGGTACAAAAAAAATAATTCAAAAAACGTCTGGGAAAATTCCACATACCAAGTTTGAAGTAAATCGACCCATTCCTTTAGACTGTGGCTATTCTGATACCTACAGAGAGACAGACGGACAGACAGACAGCATTGTCGGACCCACTTTCTTCTCTTCTTCTCTTCATCGTAATGTCATGTTTGATTGTTATCTCAACTTTTTTTTGGACGAATGAATAAAGCGGCCCATACACACGACACTTAACTTGTGCACGTTCTGAAATGTGTTCTGTGTATGGGCTGGTGTGCACACCGATTTTGGTGTCAGACACGGGTTATTAAAATCATAATTCTTTGAATTTTGGTGTCGGTGTCTTGATTGTGGTCTCGTGTGTATGGCAGAATGCCAAACCGGAGTGTTGTGTGTATGGACTGCTTAACGTTTGATAAATTCGGTTTCTATTTAAGCTAAATTTAATTAAAATCATTCAAGCATTTTGAATCGACGAAGCTTCTCAATTGCTGATGTTTTTTTTTATTAAGGCTTGCCCAAACCAAATTGCGACAGCGCGACACGACAGTGTGACACGAAAACGCCAAAATTTATTTACACAACGTCATATGAGAGTACCCACACCAAATGCGATTAAGTGCAAAACGTTTTTCATATAAAAATCGTGTCCCAGAAGTCGTGACACACTGTCGCACTTTGGTTTGTGAGAGCCTTTAACAGACATCAAAATTCAGAATCCTATTTCGGCGAGTGAAGTGAGATGACTCGCCAACTCGCCTTACTCATCTCAGCTCATTCCCAAAATCGATTTAGCTATTTGAGTGAAATGAGTAAGTTCGAATTTATTTTCGAACTCATCATTCATGTCATTCATGTCACTTCTCTAATTTAAATTTAGTTTATTTTGTTTTTAAGGAAAACAAACTACGAGTTTTGTAAACTACCAAAAAAAAAAAAATAAAACTCAGACAGTTCAGTGATTGTATGAATTTAGGACCACTTTATGACCATTTCTTTGACATTGGAAGAGCTTTGAATTTCTCACGAGGATTTGCGATTTTCATTTGATAGCCGCGTTTAAATTTATGCAGAGCTCGGCCGAGATTATTTCCAATTGAACGCAAACAAATTATTAATTAAAATTAATTCAATTACATTTTTTAACTTTTTTTTTCTCTGCGAAATAAAACAAAACTATTTTCTAACGTTAGACCAATATGACATAGCTCCCACTTTGATTTTTTTTTTATATTTGATTTTTGACATTCAAAATAAAAAAATAACGCATACTTATCCAAAAGTATAAATTTTGCCTACACATTCATAACTCGCTTTCGAAATATCAGTGTCGAGATTTAGCTATTTTGGCGAGTGAAGTGAGATGACTCGCCAACTCGCCTTACTCATCTCACCTCTCTCGCAAAAACGATTTAGCTATTTCCATGAAATGAGTAAGTTCGAATTTTGTTTCGAACTCATCCTAAATGTCATTTTTGTATACGTACATATCTAAAATGTCATCTTTTTCATTATTTCTTATTTAGTTTTTTGAGGACGATATTTGGATCTATGCAAAAAAAAAGAAGTATGTGGTTCCTTGAAAATTATGGTAAAACTTTTAAATTTAAATGCTTTGCAACCAATTATAAAATATAAAAAGTAAATCTTTTCTCTCGATTCTGCATCATCGAGGGAATATTTCACCAAGAATTATTGAAGATACAAAAAACGTCAAGGACATACGGTTACTTTCGAGCGAACCCATTGTATGGACACTTCGTACCTATAAGGTAAGTTTGGAATTAGCAAAATATGATAGAACTGAATTGACCTTGGTTTTTGATAGGTATTTGCTGAGGCGGCCGAACCTGGCCGTACAATTCAAGATTTCACGAATTAAAATTGCCGTGGCCGTCTTGTCCTCTATCCTTAATTCATGATCGACCGCATCGTCAACGAATACTATCAATCTGCCCACTAATGAGTACTTTATTGGGGTGGTTATTTTTCCCCACATCTATCACCGTTTGCCGATGGCAAGCGGGACACATATTCTACCCGAAGAGAAAGCTCTGCATGATCCTTCTTTGAATGAAAATCACGGTAAGCAAAATGGTTTTTCTTTGTTATAAGAATTCCTTTCGCTAAATTTTTTTCTTTTCAGAACGGTGAAGAAGAAGAAAACGACGAAGAGGAAAAATTTGATGGATGCTCAACTTCAGTTAGCATATCAAAAAGAAAATTGGAGTTCGATGACAACACGTGATGAAAATGAAAAGGATCGTTATAGATTGTAGATGTAACATTCGCATTTTTCAGCAGGTCTTTTGATTGAATATATGAGATGTCAGATTCAAAATGGTTTAATCGTTTTCTATTGCGGGCAGATGGAAATAAGTAAACTGTCTTGAAACAACCTTTTTTGCAACATACAAGTTCTATCTTTTTTTGATACCTTAATTATTCTAAAAACCGCATTATTACTGCACTATAAATTCCAAGCCCCTTGACTAGATTGCGAGAATTCGACACATCATACAATCAAAAGACCTATCCAATCATTTTATGCTATCGCTCAAAATCTGCTGCGATTTTTTTGAATTAATTAAAATTATTTAGAACAAATTAAAATTGATTTTTATTTGGACAAACGCTGCATGTAATGTATAAATTCTATGACTTAAAGGCAAGATTTTAAGGTTAGATCTTTCAATGGTGTTTCCAGTATTATCCAGTCAAATGCGGATTCTTGTATTATCTCATATTTAAGATGTATCTAAGGTAAAAGCTTGCACGCTTTATACCTTTATATAATAATTGTCTGACTTTGAAGTATGACGAGCGAAGCAAGGGTAAAGTTGGCTTTAAAGATATAATCAAGTTCGCTATGTATAGTTTCTCCATGTCCTTTATTTAATCATACTTTATCCGCCTCTACATCATCTAACATTACAACCACCACCAAATATTGTGCGAATACTTAAGTCGTTTGTGGAAAGTTGCTTGAGCTTAAGAACTATATTCTGGTAACACAATGCATTCTAGCAAAGTAGCCGAAGTTGAATGTGAAATAGGATTGACCATCTAAAAGTTGAACAATTTGAACGAAATCTAGACAATAGGAAAATATTTAACCCGTTTGTAGAACCTGATTTATGGGACAGTTGAAGGCTTCCATCGTTTGCAACACCGGTATCCAGGTCGCTAATATTATATGAATGCAAATGGTGATACAGATTTGTCGGATACTTCATGGTGTGGGATTGGTAAAGATATTTTTCCAGCACCTGATTTAGGAATGAATATTATTTCTTACAGCACTGCTAATGCTGTTAGTTGTGATAGTTGGTGCAGCTTCTTAATATTTTGTTTTTTAAATTAAACTTTTATAATAAATATGCGCAAAAAGAATGCATTTTTTAATGGAAAATAAACGAACTTTGAATAATTTTATGTGCGAGCGTAAATTTTTCTTAACCAAATATTTGACAGAGATGTCAATTTTTTTTGTCTGAATAATGTGTCGGATACATTTTTCAAAAAAAAAAACACATACTTATTCAAATTGACCTACACATTTAAAACTCGCCTTCGAAATATCAGGCGAGTAATTTGACATTTCATTCCACTCACCCACTCACTCACTTTTGTTAGCTAAATCGATTTTCGACGAAAAGTGACTCATCTCACTCACTCGCCTCGATTTCGAATTAGCTAAATCTCGGCACAGGCAAGTAATCTGACGTTTCATTCCACTCATCCACTCACTCACTTTTGCTAGTCAAATCGATTTTCGTCCACAAGTGACTCATCTCACTCACTCGCCTCGATTTCGAATTAGCTAAATCTCGACACAGTGAAGTTAAATTGACTTTTAAGAGACATATAAAAAAACATATTCAGACTCTAAGCAATCATCAATAGTTTAGCTTATACATCTCTATACAAAGAGTTGCATACTTTTTTATAAATAAATTAAATAGGCACTCTCTATATTGAACTGAAGATTCAAATTACTACAGAGGTTAGACACAGCTAATTTAAGAGTTCATAGTTTTTAAGTGGTGTTTTAAATTGTTTTTGAGTAGAATTTTTTGTTGGAGGGAAAACGATCTCCGTGTTTTCGTGAGAATGACATAAAATATCCCCAGTCAATCTGTTAGAACGCTTTTTTCTTGTATATACCTATGTTCCTTAGTTTCAAAGTGTTGAAAGGCATTCTTACAAACTCACTTTTACTGAAGGTAGAAAGGTAAAGTAATTCGCAGAAAGTGTTTGTTTTTGACTAATATGAAAAGCAATTGTGATTCATCAAATTTGAGTATACTAGTGTCGACTGTATTATACTGTATTTGTACTGTACTTCTTATTGGGCTTTTACTCAAGATATCGGGCAAATATCTAGTTAGAAGAAAGATAGTAACTTAAAAGCTGAAATTAAAGAATGTTTAGTGCTAAATCAGTTGGCTATCAACTAAAAATTAACATAATAATAAATTTAAACTGTTAATATAAAGAAAATATACAATGTATGGTATGCGTTGTTTGTTTACATTCTTCGAACAAGATTTACCGTTTTCTTTTTTTTTCTATTTTTGTGTGAAAGAGAAGCGACAAAGACAAATGCGTAAAAAGCCCAATTCTATGGCTTTGAACGCTTTCTTTTCAGCTGTCACAATTCAGTTACACCAACTTTCAGAAAACAAATCTACTTGTCGATACCGAAAATGAAAATCGAAAAAAATCACACGAAAAGTCACTTCAAATCACGTTTTCCTTCTGCACGGACCGGCAGTTGTTGTGAATTTCCATTGGTTGCGATTATATTATTTTTTCTTTGTGAAATATTATTAATTAAAACAGTGATTCAAATATTTTCCAACGTAAGTCTTGAAAAATTGTATTTATTATTTCAATCATGTGCCTTTATTGATTGCATTTTGTAAAGAAAAAAAAAAATAGATAACCTCAAATTCTTATTGGAGATAGATTCTTCTGGAATCTGTCATTCCGATAAGACAAAAATCGACAGTCTTGTTTTTTTCAATTTAAAAGTTCATTATAAAATAAATTTTTAATACAAGTAAGTCTATTGCATTTGTAATAATTTGAAAAGTGAAGTTGTTAAATTGATCAAGAAATCAATGCAACAAGCATGTCATGAAAAATGTGGTATGCAACTGATTACATTATAAAAGAAGCATGTGCTGCAACATCTGGATGCATTGAAAAATAGAATGATGTTATATTTTTCTAAATTCTAGGCAAGGAATTCATTTTAAATGTAGACAAATTCTAAAGGTCCAAAGGGCATCTACCAACTCCTGATATATATTTTTCGCGTTTTATGTTATACACATTGGGATATTATTTCATCATGAAAAGAGAAGTTATATAACACTGGAAAAGGAGTAAAGTAAAATAATTGACTTTTCTGTATGAAATTGTATTTCAAATGTCGTCAAGTTATAATTTCTGTAATAAATTAAAAGAGAAAACATGTATTTGCGCACCATTTCTAACCTAATTGTTTGTTAATTAAAAATAGCTAATACTTTGTACTACAGGACTCAAAGTATATAAAAAACATTCCTCACGGGCTTGCAATGGATAGAAAGATTTGAACAAGTTTTCCTTACTTTGGTTCTTGGTCTCTTGGGATTCAGTGGCTACATATTTTGCAGTAAAAATATATTTCCTGCAAGGAATCCATAGAATGTTCCCGGCTGAGATACATTTTGGTTTTTAGGTTGCATATGAAAACCTATTCAACTATGTGTACATCTGTACTCTGTGTACCTACTCTGTTATTTTTTTTTTTAGTCTGGTGACCTTAAACTTGAAAATAGAATAGCTGAAATGATTCGTTTCAAAAGTGTATAACTATTTTAAGTTCTGTTGATTGGATTTTCAAGTTTGATGTCTATCATTTTCAGGAAAAATGACAAAGCGAAATGTTGAATAGTATTTTAAATGTCAAAGCTAATCCAACATTCACACATAGAATGGAAGATTGGGTTTTTATCCCTGCCTAGTCACCCCCGGCGTCAAAATAAATCTGCTAGACTTTTGAATTCGGTATTAGGATAGGTACATACATACATGAACCTATATAAAACTCCATACTCACATTTTGGTTATAATTTCATCTTCCAAAATAAGAAGTCGGCTATTGCACTTATGTATATTTCTGAACTTTTTTTTTATGAAATTGCAGTACAATTAAGTTTTTAAGCTTGTTGGGAGGCAGAAACTCAAAAGGGGCACCTATATTAAATCAAAATTGCACTAGTTACACTGACAAGACAAATAGGTACTATTTCATTTGAAGGGCCGCGGGAAAGAACGATGAGAGTCACATTTTTTCGATCCTATGTAATTTCAATTTTTAACTTTCAAGTCTAAAAATCTGGGCTCAGGGTAAATAATTTTCAATTTGTGGTAAGAAGTTTATTGCAGACAATTATTCTAAAAGAGAAACAATAAGAAAATGTATTGGAAATGTAAAACACCATAAAATATAATATTTTCTTTAACAAATTCAAAGGAATCTGACCTTTGTTCCCCATTTTTAGCTGTTTTTTTCTCGAGGTTTTGTGACACTTTGAACTTTTTCTCAGTTTGTTGAGCTTTTCCCTTTTCATTTTATTACGAGGTGATTCGTATTTAAGAGGCCTATAAGAAAGGCACAATTATCATCTCATTTTCGACAAAAATGGAACATGATTGTTTTTTCCCGTGTCTCTTCGTTTAGTATCTACTGCATAAATCTGTGGCAAATAACCAGAACAACTTAAGTCCATTTTTTTCGTTTTGATAAAATAAAGTTTTAATATTAAAACTTTCGCACAGAACTTTTGAAACAAAATTGTTGTTCTTCTTCCTATTGGCATTCAAAAAAATTCCAGTAAGAAATATGTACATTTTTGGTGGACATTTGTGGTCTTAAGATTTTCTGTCTAAATAAATTGGGCTTATATTGTAATGAAATGTATTGATTACAGCTAAACTATAATAATTTAGTTGAATGTTTGAACAACAACAACAACTTAAAGGCGCTACCACTCTTGTTTGGCTGAAGATATAGCTACAGTTGTTCAAACATTCAATGAAATTGACGCAATAAAGAATGGGCAAGTCTAATAAGCTGACATTCTAGTACGAATAGTACAATAATAACAATTATAATAATTTAGTTCAAGTTATGTAACTCATGTAATATGAGTACACATTTAGCATTCATAATCTATCAAAAACTCATGCCATTCTGCCTATCTGCCACGGAGCTTTTTTGCAATGCTGACGCTAATTCAATGTAGCAATAACCACACATCAAAAATTTTCTACTAAAATAATCCAAAGACCAGGAAAAATTGCTGTAAAATTTAATTTTAAGTATGACACATGATTTTTTTAATGCATATTTAAAATAAAACAATCCAAACACCATTAAGAAAGTAATGAGGCTTTTGGTTAGTAAGTAAACTGGTTGTACTGATAAAAGCCATGTTTTCGTGAGTCATTAAAAATCGAACATTTAGTGCTACAACAAAAACAAAAACTTTCTTGGAATTACTTAACCTCTCTTCTTACAGTCAAAGTAAATTGGGATAAATGCTTTGGAATAATATTAATTGTGGAAATGAAGTACATACAAAAAAAGCTTTCCAACTAAATGGACTTCATACGATTTCGGTTTTTGTGAAAATTCAAAAAACAAATTTAAAAAACGCTTCAAAAACTAGAGGCAATTTAAAAATTCTGGCTTTGGATTCGAGTTCAGCACATGGAAAATCTTTCCAGCCAATTTTATCACAGAGTCCTAGTCCTTAAGTTAGTACTTAAATCGGTATCAACTCATATCTTTACACAAGTACTAGTTCTGTCAATTTGTTACCTTAAAATTAACAAGCACCAGGTTATACTCAAATCGGTACCAAATGATTTCTTCACAAAAGTACTTGGTCTTACTTCTGTCGAATTGATACCAGATATTAGCTGGAACTTTAAAATCAACAGGGGCTACCCTAGTATCTGGATCAGAGCAATTTATTTCATTTGTATCAAGAGATATTGGTCAATTTGTTAAGTTATTACATTTTTGTGTTTTTTTTTTCACTACCACAAATAAACTTTTTTAATGAGGACTTTCTTCTAAGGCCTACATTTGTGCCTGTTCTCTCTGACTGATAGGCCAACAGCAACCCAGGAAGCATTTAAGTGACATCTCGAATTTTCATTATTTTTTTTTTTTTATCACAGGAGATTTTTAATGAAAATAAGTCTTTTAGTGTATATAACTTAAAAAGTAATGACAATTACCTGCATTTCTTTTTATAAACGCATGTGTCATGTTGTCACTGCATGGTTTAAAGTTATATAACATCAAATTGCGGGTAATAAATTTGCTGCACTTATTAATTTGCAGGCATCAATTTCAGATTACACAAAAACTTGGAAGTTTAATGCTTAGGCTCATTAAAGTTGTTTAATAATTAAATTTAGATGTTCTTTTAAATATTTGCATCCAAACATATACAAATCTGGGTTTTAAAAATTGATGGAACGGAATCGTCCGTTATACGTTTCCTCGTTAACAAAAAGACAATGGGCCAAGTGTTGAAGCTTGTATTGACCTACATATGTATGTTTATCACATGAAAGGTCTAAAAGAGTGCAACCTTTCATTTCTTTCTTTCGATATCTATTGCTTTTGTTCGTTTTCGTGTTACATAATGAGGCACCTGATTGTTATTTTGTGTTCGATTTTGTTACATATTGCAAGTTGCACAATGGGAACGCCCTTGCCTTCCAGAAACAAACCAATCTTAACTTGAAAATTAAATGGACATAATCCGAAATATTGGAAAATCTTCCTCATCTAAATCGGGATTGGCATTTCACGATTTTCCCAGTTCCGATCATTCCTTGTTCCTATTACTATCATGTTTTTCTTTTGTCAATTTCAGATGTACCGCCTACCAGCTACACTCTCTCGTTTATCTATTGCCCGCCAATATGCTGTGCGTCAAATGTCCAAAGACGTTCGATTCGGACCAGAAGTACGTGCACTCATGCTTCAAGGTGTAGATATCTTGGCCGATGCTGTAGCCGTGACAATGGGTCCAAAAGGACGCAATGTCATTATTGAACAGTCATGGGGTTCACCAAAGATCACAAAAGATGGTGTGACCGTGGCCAAGTCAATTGAATTAAAAGACAAATTCCAAAACATTGGCGCCAAATTAGTACAAGATGTTGCCAACAACACAAACGAAGAAGCCGGTGATGGAACTACCACTGCCACTGTTTTGGCCCGCGCTATTGCCAAGGAAGGTTTTGAGAAAATTTCCAAGGGTGCCAATCCAGTCGAGATTCGTCGTGGTGTTATGATTGCCGTTGACGCTGTTAAGGAAAATCTTAAAGCCATGTCCCGTCCCGTAAAAACACCCGAAGAAATTGCTCAGGTAGCCACAATCTCTGCCAACGGAGACGTTGCTGTAGGCAGCCTTATTAGCGAGGCCATGAAAAAGGTCGGCCGTGATGGTGTCATCACAGTAAAGGATGGAAAAACTTTAAACGATGAATTGGAAGTCATTGAAGGCATGAAATTCGACAGAGGTTATATTTCACCATACTTCATTAACTCTTCGAACGGTGCCAAGGTTGAATTCCAAGATGCGTTGGTATTGTTTTCCGAAAAGAAAATCTCCTCCGTTCAATCAATCATCCCAGCTCTTGAATTGGCCAATGCCCAAAGGAAACCTTTGGTGATTATCGCTGAAGATATTGACGGAGAAGCCTTGAGCACCTTGGTGGTGAACCGTTTGAAAATCGGTCTTCAGGTTGCAGCTGTGAAAGCACCCGGTTTCGGTGATAACCGCAAATCCACTCTCACAGACATGGCTATTTCCTCAGGTGGTATAATCTTTGGTGACGATGCTAACTTGGTGAAGCTGGAAGATATTACAATTGCCGATTTGGGAAAAGTTGGTGAAGTTGTCATCACAAAGGACGACACTCTTTTGTTGAAGGGCAAGGGCAAGAAGGAGGATATTGATAGACGTGTGACCCAAATTAAGGATCAAATCGAAGAAACTACCTCTGAGTATGAGAAGGAGAAATTACAAGAACGTCTGGCTCGTCTTGCTTCCGGTGTAGCACTGTTGCGAGTTGGTGGATCCAGTGAAGTTGAGGTGAACGAAAAGAAGGACCGTGTTCATGACGCACTAAATGCAACCCGCGCAGCTGTTGAAGAAGGTATCGTTCCCGGAGGTGGTACTGCCTTGCTTCGTTGTATTCCCACATTAGATGGTCTTAAAGGAGCCAATGAAGATCAAGTAAGACAATTCTATACATTATTTTAACTTGATCAAATTATTATAAATCACATTTTTTTTTCTAATAGAACATGGGAATTGATATTGTTCGTCGTGCCCTTCGTATGCCATGCATGACCATTGCCAAAAATGCTGGCGTTGATGGTGCCATGGTTGTAGCTAAGGTAGAAGTAAAAGAAGGAGATTACGGCTACGACGCATTGAAGTCAGAGTACGGAAACCTCATCGAGAAAGGCATCATCGATCCCACCAAAGTTGTAAGAACTGCCTTGACTGATGCTTCTGGTGTTGCTTCCCTCCTGACGACAGCTGAAGCAGTTGTCTGCGAAATGCCCAAAGACGATTCCGCTCCTGCTATGCCTGGTATGGGTGGTATGGGTGGCATGGGAGGTATGGGTGGAATGGGCGGTATGATGTAAAAACAATAACAATCAAACATCCAGCGCATCACTGCTTACTTTATAGTACTTCTTTTTTCATTTTTATTATTTTTTTTTTTTGTGTATTTTTAAAAACAAATTCCGTTTCTTTTTTTACGTTACTTCCATTTATTATTATACATATTATATATGTACAAACCGTTCTTAAGTGCAACGAGTCGCAATTGGTTGATCTTAAGACTTGCATTAGATTCAGAAGAGGATTTTAAATCATTCGGCTAAGTTGCACTTAAGTGGGAGTTACTTTCAAGAAAATAATAGATCTTAGTTACCTGTTAATAAAAAGAAAAAAAATTATAAAACGTGTTTTTTAAAAAGCCTGTTAAATTGCATTTATCTTTACGGGTTTTTTAGTTTATACGAAAATTTAATTGTACGTCTTATTTCGGGACAAATAAAATTGTATAATTTTTAAAAATAACTTATGTGTTATTTTTTATCGTTGAATTTAATGGAGGAAACTAAAAATGTATGACTCATAGTAAATAATTGCTGCCATGAGCTGATTATAAACTACAACAATGAACCCATTCAAAAATTCGTTTTTTTTTACAAGAAGAAGATTTCTTATAGAACCCAGTAAGTTCATAGTGAAGAAAATATGAGTTTTTTGTAAAATTTGTAGATTTTTTTTTACAGGTGAAGGTGAAGTTCTTTGGGGGAGTCATCATGACATCCTGTACAAAATTCACACCACGAAATTTTAAAGGAAGTATTTGTTTTTCGGAAATGCACTTCGACAGCCAAATAAGCTATTTAGGAGACATCTCCAAACATTTTCCACACCCATTTACCATCCGAAATATACATTTTGAACCAGAAGAATGCATTTTTGCTTTCTTATTCGTTTTATTAAATTATTTTTACAAGTTTTTCGAAGATTTCTTCAGTTTTTTGTTTAATTTCGGACAGTAAAATGTGCGTGAAAAATGTTTGGAGATGCCTCCAATTTGATAAATAGCTTATTTCACTGTCGAAGTGCATCCTACTACAAAACGAATTTTTTCCTTTAAGATTTCGTTATGGGATTTTTTGTTTCGCTTCAGCAGCATACTAAGGGACTTATTGCGAGCGTCTATTCAAGGTAGAATTGAAGTCGAATAGAAATACATAAATCTACTATCGGTATAGACTTTGCGAATAGACACGCAATATGGCCATAAGCATTAAGCCTACTACGCAGATGAAGCGGAACGAAATTTGTCTTTATTCAAATGTCCACAGCGAAACGATTACGAATACATAAACGAAACGAAAACATTCATGGAGTGGTATTGTGTAAATTTTTAAAAATAAAAATAATTATAAGAAAGAATAAAAATCGAAAAATTTTCTAAATTAAATTTAAAAATGGACAAAAACCAACAAAAAATTAAAATCCATTCTTTCCGGTCGAAAATAATATGGGTATTTATGCAACTTAGTAAAGTAAAAAATCTGGGGGCGAATCGGCGTCGCATACGAAAACGTGCGAACGTAAACGTATTCGCTATTTGTTCCGCTCTTTTTGTACAGGTTATTATAGAGACAGCAATCCTCAATACGTTTATGTTCGTTGGTTTTCGTAATCAAGGATTCGGGCCCTGGTAAACGAACTGTCATTTCCATAAAAATTTTGACATTTTTTCCACATTTACCAGGTTTACTACGTTTGCAAATGTTGCATGAATACTCCTAATATGTCGGGCATTTAATTGTAAGTGCAATATAGGTGGAGACTTCTCCAAATATTTTCCATAAACTGCAATTTTACTGGTCGAACTGCGTACTGCTGAACGAAATTTTTCGTTTAAAATTTCATCTTGTGATTTTTGTATGGGATTTTTCGTTTCCTTTCAGCAGCGTACCGAGCTTAAAGCCCAGTACGCTGCTGAAGCAAAACGAATCCCAAACGAAATCTTAAACGAAACATTGGTTTTGCTTTTCTTGGTGGAGACCAACGAAAAATTTCGTTTCGCATCAGCAGCGTACTAGGCTTTAATATTTAAATCAATTAGTTCGAAGGAAGAGAAATTCATAGTGAATTTCTTTCTTCGCACTCGTTGGTCTCCACCAAGAGAAGCAAAAACAAAATTTTTCGTTTACGATTTCGTTCTGTGATTTTTGTATAGGATTTTTATTACTCTTCAGCAGCATACAGGGCTTAATAGCCTTAATTAAACTTTGTATTTGCAAATATATAGTAAACTTTAGCAATGTTTTTAGGCTTGCCCAAACCAAAATGAGACAGTGCGCCATGACAGCGGCCAAATTTATTTAATGAGAGTTCCCACAACAAAAAACGCGACAAAACGCAAAGTGTTTTTCATATAAAAGATCTTGTCGCACTGTCGCACTTTGGTTTGAGTAGGCCTTTATGGTGGATTTACATTGATCTGCATCTGCAGATTTGAAGAAAACTAAAACGGGACAGATATATATCTAAAACTAGAGTGTACGAAAGAGAGGCAAAATGCAGATGAACATATTCGTTTTTATATAACTTTCTTTTGGAGCTGGGTAGCGAAAACATAATGTTAATTGGAGACTGTAACGCAAGGGTGGGCTCTTCGCAGTTACTTCAGATGGAGCCAGAATTTATACCAACTCAAATTAGTGATGTGAGATCAGCGTGTGATACGACGATAGACAGCAAAGGGAGAAAGTTTAAAGAAATGTGCGAAACAGTCGGCCTAACACTACTGAACGGAAGAATGCGTAGCGACAAAAATGGGAACTTCACGTTTATAAGAGGAAATTCCTGCTCTACAATAGATTACTGCCTCATACGTGGAAGATGGCTTGATTGTGTAGATGATCTAAAGGTAGAAGAACTGGTATACTCTGATCATCTTCCATTAAATGTTAAGTGTAAATTCGGTGAACTGCGAGGAGAAATAAATGAAGGCCTCAAACTGTTACCGAAGCTAAGGTGGAAAGGAGCCCTTTTGACGTCATATCAAATGAGCCTTGACCTGTGTCTGAATACTCTAAACGATGACCAAATTAAGTCCCCTCGAGGCATTGAACTATTAGTTTCAAGCATATCTCAAGCAGCACAACCATTTCAATCACGCCGCAAGCAAAACTGGAAGGATCCATGGTTTGACGCAGATTGCGACGCAGCAAGGAAAAAGTCTTTCGGTTTTTTGAAACTTCTCAGAGCAACAAACTCTATGTCAGCGAAATTAAGGTATCAAGAAGCAAATAGGGCTTTCAAAACAGTTTGCAAAGAAAAGCAAAAACAATACTCTTGCTCTCTCATGCAAAAATTGTCCGAAGTAAAAGACAGTCGTGCTTTTTGGAAGCTTGCGCGGGAATTAAATGGCATTCCTTTTGCAAGGAAAACTGAAATAAGCACATCTAAATTAGCGGAGCACTTCGAACAGTTACTTTGTGTCTCGGTTAGCACACATCAAATACAGTTTCCCTACCCATGGGTGAGAAACGAACAGCTGGACCGAGCTTTCACAACACAAGAGCTAACAGAAGTCCTCGGTAGATGCAATATCAACAAGGCTCCAGGGGAGGATCGTGTCCCGTATGAATTCTACAAGAACGCTTCAGAAAATTTCCTAGCAAAGCTAACGGATGCTTTTAACTACATCTTTACTAGCGGTGAAATTCCACAAAGTTTCCGAAAGAATATTATCTTTCCACTATTTAAAAAGGGTGATGTTAACGACCCAAACAACTATCGAGGCATCTCATTCTTAAACTCTGTTATGAAAATTTTTACTGGAGTGATTCTAGACAGGTTGACACTCTGGATACATCAAAACAATCTCCTGAGTGAGTTCCAATCGGGTTTCAGGAAGGAATATTCAACAGTAGACAATGTTTTTGCCTTAACAAGTATCGCTAGATCTTACCTCAGTAAAGGAAAGAAGTTATATGTCTTTTTCATTGATTTTAAGGCTGCCTTCGACTCAATCAACCGGAACGCTCTTTTCTATAAACTTAGTTGTCTTGGTTTGTCATCAAAAATGCTAACGATACTACGCCGGCTGTATGAAGATAATCTGACAGCAGTATGGGACGGAGCTGAAGGATCGGACTGGTTTCAAACGACATCAGGAGTCAAGCAAGGTTGCCTTCTGAGTCCACTCCTCTTCTCGCTTTTTCTAGATGACCTGACATCGTTTCTACCCGGAGGTATTACTTTTGCTGATACTGATATAAAAGCGTTATTGTATGCAGATGATATTGTCATCTTTGCGGAGACACCAAATATGCTGCAATTAATGATAAACAAATTGCAATTGTACTGCCATCGCTGGAATCTCACAGTTAACACCAGAAAGTCCAAAGTATTGATATTTCGAAATGGAACAGGGCGATATGCAAGGAATGAGAAGTGGAAGTGGGAAAATGAGGATCTTGAGGTGGTAAGAGAGTATAAATACCTCGGAGTTATCATTACTCCGCAGCTCTCTTTCAAAAAGCATCTACAGGAGAAGTTGAAGGATGCAAAAAAGGCAATTAATTGCAACTGGAAAGGAGTACTGGGAAAGAAAAATATTGCCCCGAGTGCTAAGTACAAGCTTTTTGAAGCGGTCATGCGATCAGTGATGTGTTATGCTGCGCAAGTATGGGGAATTTTTCAGCATGAGGAAGTTGAAAAACTTTTAAGATATTTTATAAAAAAGATATTCTGGCTCCCGGAAAATACCCCGACATATATGCTGCACTTGGAGACAGGTGTTTCGCCGCTCTTCATCTACTCACTCAAGATGCATCTGAACTATGTCTCCAAAGTAATAGCGCTTCCCAATCATCGTCTGCCAAACAAAATAGCAAGTCATCTTCTATCACGAAAATCCCAATTTTTTGAAGAATGGACACGTCTAGGCCTCCAACATGACGTTCAGTTAATAGAAAGTAACACGGACTCTTGGAAAGACAGCTTTCCTATATTGCTGAGGAAAATTGAGGATTCAATTTTTGCTCAATTCGAAGAATCGGCTCATATGAGTGAGACTAGAAACATGTACAAGATACTGCAGTACAACCTTGGTGTGAACAACTATTTCAGTGATCGTTATTCTATAAGTACAATATCATTGATATTCAAAACCAGAGGGGAATTGCTTCGTTTAAACTACCAGCCTTATAGATCTGAAGGAAACATAGAATGCAGTCTTTGCAACTTGCGAACGACGGAAAATGTTCTTCATTTCTTAGGAACGTGTCCGACCTTGAAAATGATACGTGTTGCACATTGGGGTAAAAGCATCTTGACTTTAGAGGAAACCAAAGACATTCTAAACGGCCGAAACTGGATGATTTTATACTTATACGTCAAAGCAGCATATAATTATAGAAACCAAATTATAAACGAAGCATTTTAAAACATAGGTCTGAACCAAATTATGTACTTAAAGATTTTCTAGCGAACCTACAAATATTATACTTATTCAATTGAAACTTATGTAATTTATCTAAATAATACTCTTTTTCTTCTGGCTGACGGCAAAAGCCAATGCTATATTTTGTGTTTATGTATGCATAATGTAACTCAATATCTTGTTTGAAAATAAAATCACACACTACTACTACTACTACTATTCGTTTTTACCATAATCTTCCTATAATCTGCATTTATGAAGATATCTGCATTTTGAATTGCTCTCTCTATCCAACAAATATGATTTTTATATGTTGTGTCTCCTTTTTTCCAGATTTGCAAGCGCAGAACAATTTAAACCCAGCATTACATCGGTACATATGAATACCCCTAATATGCCAACACAATGCTGACACACCTTAAAAATCTACAATTTATGTAGTCTGAAATGGGCCCATGTTTTCAAAGTTTTGATTTTATCTGTACCCGCCAGTCGAAACATCGGTACATTATGGTGGATTAACATTGATCTGCATCTGTATATTTGAAGAAAACTAAAACGGGGTAGAGATATACCTATAACTCGAACGTACGAAAGAGAGGCATAAGATGTCTGCATTTTGGATTGCTCTCTCTATCCAACAAATATGGTTTATATATGTTGTGTCTCCTTTTTTTGATGTCAAAACAAAAAGTACCTCTCTAGTTCGAAGAAAGTCATTAGCTTGAGAATACAGAAATTAAAGAACATTGGGTGCCGAATTAGTTGGCTATCAACTAAAATTAACATAATAACCCCTATTACAGAATCCGACGAATGGTTTGCTGCAGGATTCGCACTTATTCCAGACATATTTTCTTTTGTGAAACTCGCAGGTGAGAAAGTGTATTATCGAAAATGGAAAGGTAGTTCCTCGTAGTAGTTCACCCGGTAAGTTCATAATTGCTTTAAATTTGAATGCGAACCCTGCGAGTCACACTATCTCCCCGGGAGTAAAGTATTGCGAGTTCTATAATAGGATGAATATAAATTTTAACCTTTAAGGCGTAACTACAACGGCCACTTTTTATATAATACATATATATATATAATATATATATACATATATATATATAATGACATATAAAGAAAATTTTTTTACTTTTACACCTTTTACCTTTAAGATATAGAAAATATACATTTTTTTGGCAAAATACTGAATTTCTTTTTTGCGTTGTTTGTTTACATTCTTCTAACAAGATTTACAGTTTTCTTTTTTTTTTCTACTTATGTGTGGAAGAAACGCAACAAATCATCTAGTCTGAAATGGGCCTAAGTTTTCAAAGTCTTGATTCTATCTGTCCCCGCCAGTCGCAAACTCGTTACTTCGCTTCAAATTCGTTACATTTTCCACAATTTTTATTTGTACTAATGAATTAGTTCAGTTGTACTAAAAAAGATAAGAAACATGGCTGCCATGATCTGACTTGGCTCCTACGAGTCTTTTTAAAAAAGTAAATTTTATCTGTTGCTTCTAAACTCACTAAATAACTGTTTTGTAATTCTATCTAATAAATAAATTATTAATCGAATAATCAACTTTTTAATTACTCAATTGTTTATATAAAGAAATATCGTTTACATACAAGTAAAACAAAAAACATGAATGAAAGCGTCGTGTCATAAGTTTTCTTTTTTTTTTTTTCTTAATGTCGGTACTTCGTCTGTTCGGTCGTCGATGTCGTTGTCGTCGTCGTCGTCGTTGAGAGAACTAAATCAAGGAAAAGTAAAAAAATAAACGGACGAACCACAAAAAGAAACGACCGAAGTGGTGTGTGCAGTGAAAAGATTTCCGACATGAAAATATATAAAAAAAAAATCTATTTAGTCACCATGTCCAATTCCTTTCTATAACTTTAGGATAATATTTTTTTAAGATTGTTTGCTCTTCAAAAATGTTGTGTTTTTTTTAACAATATATTCTTTTCTTAAATGTTTTTTTTATCTCAAAACAACAGAAAAAAAAAACAAAAATTGAAATTGTCTTCTCTTTGTTTTAAATGAAAATGTTCATGTGAAATCCGGAAAAAGAAATATGTGTATGTACATACGTACGTACGTACCAAGACCCAGAGTGAGAACCGCTTGTAAAGTTTGACCAACATGTGACCTCATTTTTATGATAAATTTTATCCGTCGTGCAACAAACCATTAAAAATTTCCAATTGCAATTATTATTATTGTTAGAACAAAAAAAAAAAAAAAAAAACAAATTAACTACTTTACTCTGGCTTTGTGACTGTGACTGACTGCTGAGACTGCACTAGGCTAGGCTGGGGTGTCAGCAACATGAGCATCACCGCAGTACAAGTCCCACCAACAACAATCTCATAATTTAGCTCCTCAAAATTGATCATACAACACCACGCATCATTTATTGCAACAAGAGAGCCCAGAGCAGTGCTAGTGCACAGCGGCAGCAGCTCAACGCTCAAGGAATATAAGGAAAAACCAATATGGAAAAATATGTGATAAATATCCTCCTTACACATGGGATAATGTTTTTTTTTTCTTTTCTTTATTTCGCTTATATGTCACGGAAAAAAATTCTTAAAATAAAAATTCGTTGGTTGCGATGAGTTGCTCTCCACTTGCACTATTCTGTTGCTGTTGCTCATTGCTATTGCTGTTTGCTGCTGTAACATTGGCTGCGAATATGCTTAAAACATTCATAGCATAGATCAGTGTTGTTATACCTATTTTCTTATTTCTTCGTGTGTGAAAATTATAAATACAAAACTTGATCTTCAATGACTAGGCAGGTATCCATGAAATTTACATCTACGGCGTTGTCTCACAAAATCCCGGTAACGCCCTGATAAAGCTGCAAGAATAAAAAAAAATAGCGCAAATGTGCAAACCTTTAAAAATTAGTTTTAAAGGTAAAGTCGATTGTAAGAGCTTCTCAAGGACTTACTTATTAATTTTTCTTTAAACTTAAAACAGTAATTAAAAATGAGAATTTAATTCTTTAACAGAAAAACATTTATTCAGTCTTATTTGCTGATTTTAAAAGGGATTGGTGTTATTGACTTACTGACCATTAAATATAAAAAAAATCCTATTTAGCTAAAATCCCAAAATTCTTAGGTATTTCAAGAAGAATTTTGAGAGGTAATGGAAGTTTTTTGCATTTATACTCAGTTAGTCCAGACATTCAGATTTTGTTTCCTTTTATTTTTTGTAGTGTGAAAGTTTGCTATTTTTTGGTGGCAAACAGACCAATTGCATTTGCCGCAATAAATCTAAATCCAAACTCTGCTTTACTTTGTCAATTTGGATTCGTCTATCTCTTTGTAGATCTAAATATCAAGGAGCCCATTACAAATTCTGATCGTGAGTTGTTATCTGTAGCTTCTAGTGCTACCTATTTACGAGTTTGACGTGCTATCTTCGGAAATAGTGTCCATATTGCATACCATTTGGCAGGATTCCGCGGCCTATTCCTCATCAGCTGAATCCTACATCAGTTACAACAAAACGTTTTTACATAAATCTTGTTACACTTTTGGTTCCCTGTTATCAAACGTTATATCTGACTGAAATATTTTTAGTGACATTTTTTGTTCACAAATAAATTTCATACTAAAAGACCACAATAAAATCCCTCTTGTAGGTATTACAAAATTTACTACAAAATAATGTTGTATTGGCCAATTTTTGTTAGAAAAATATTTAATTAACGAATATTTAACCAATTTTAAATATCAAAAAGTAAGCAAGACTAATATTTATAAAAAAAAGATTAGTAACACTTACAGCCTTATTCATAAACGCATTATAGCGAGTGCAACTACTTATAATGTCTCTGAACGCAACCTTATTCATAAAACTTATGCAACGTTGAAAAGATACATTATTTGCTTAAAATGTAGATGAAATCCAAGTTATTTTTAAAAGATTTTCCAATTTCAGGAACATTTACAAGCCTTTAAAATTTTTATTGTATGGAACACTTTTTAAAAGGGCTTGGTGAAATCGACGAATAGAATATTTAAACACCGTATATTTCATAAAGCATAAAAATGTAACAGGTATTTAAGTCATAAAATGACGATTGTTTTACACATAAAACGTCGTGCCAGTAACAATGCGATACTAGCTGTGTTTAATGAGAAAAGAGCAGAACAAAACAGAAATGGTAGGCAGCTGAGAACAGACGTCAGTTGTCAAAACACCCAGTTGTCAAATACAAAGAAAATCAATCTCGTGTTAGGAGAACATTAACAACTGTTTGTTTAACATCCGCGCTTAACTCCACTTATTCCATTAAAATTTGACTCAAAAGCCAGAACAAAAAATCCTGTTCTAAACTGTTCCAGTCTCATTAAACACGAAATAGATCTGCTCGGAACAGAATTTTTCTTTTTAAACACCGAAAAGTTGTACTTTTCTGTTCCCAAACATTCAGGACAGACTCATTAAAATCGTCTACTGTTATCGTTTAAAAAAAAAACATAGTTAGATTAATTGGAAGTCTAAAAGACAACACAAAAATGACATTTCATTTCATTCTTTGATTTCAATGTCAGAATTCTCTCAAGAGCATTAATACATAAACAATCAAACATCAAACCTAATTTCGTGGTACAAATGGTTTTTAGTTGTTTAAGCTATGTAAGATCACACGACTTGTGTATACACAAAAATTTCTGTATTTTTCTATCATCACATTTGTGTTTCAGATGGTTTTGTGCATATTTATGTTAAAAATACACAAATTTTTACAAAAATATTGGTGTTTACACAAATCGTGTAAACACCAACACAGAAATTAAACTTCGAATTGAGAGCTATATCTGTTCTGTTTTATTGGATTTCAGAATGAGTAAATCCAGGAGTTTAACCAATCAAAAACGCAATTTTGACTTGGATTTTTTAGCAAGACACTACTACTCTATTTGACATTTACCTGAACGTTTATTGCTGTTTATTTTACCACAGTACCTGCTCGGATATATAAATGGGTTCTACTTGCTTTTCAATAAAGTTATCTGAAATGGTTAAGAATATGATTGTTGCTTGTATGACAAAATAGATTAAAATCATCCTTATTCTTAAAGGCGTTTGCTCAAAAACGTCACGCCATAATTAGCGTCCAAATTAAAATAAATGTTTACAGTTGTCTTCGTTCTGTATCCACCTCTCCATAACAGCGAAGTCGTTTCCCAAAAACGTCAATTGTCGCTTCTAGAGCATGGCGTTTTAGCACAAACGCCTTGCGGAATAAGGGTGAATAGATTGGTAAAACCTGTCAAATAACTGTTCTGAGATTTGTTGTCTTTGGGCATTCAGAAATCTCGTATTGATGCCAGCCTTACACGACACAATAATATTGCGCAATACTCAGTATTTTGCAATAATATTGACCGTGTAAGTAAGGGCTGTATTGCACAATATTTTTAATATTTTAAACTTTTTTAATATCACTATATATTGTGCAAACCTAAAATATTGTGCAATACAGCCTTTACTTACACGGTCAATATTATTGCACAATACTGGGTATTGCGCAATAATATTGTGTCGTGTAAGGCCGGCATAATGCGGGCCTTATGCGGGCCTTACACGACACAATATTATTGTGCAATAATATTGTCCAAAAATATTGTGCGAAAAAGGGTCGCCCTTATACGGCTCAATATTACTGCGCAATATTTCTACGTCTCTTTGCTTTTTCTGTATCTGCTCGTTGTGAAAACGAAAAATATTGAGTAAAATTTCATAAAATATTAAACTTTTTTAATATCACTCAATATATTGTGCAAACCGAAAATATTGTGCAATACAGCCCTTACACGGTCAATATAACTGCACAATACTGAGTATTGCGCAATAATATTGTGTCGTGTAAGGCCAGCATAAGGGATCAGTTATAGCTATCATTGAAATAGATCATTCTTTTCATTATCATTATGTGCAATTCTGATGGATGATGAAACGAATGGGTTTCGGAATGCATTCAAAGTTTGTTAACGTTGTAGAAGTTTTAATTATTCATTTTTTTATTAACATCAATTAATCAAGTAAAGGTGACTTTTTTTTAAATTAAACAAATTTCATGTCTTTGAAATGTTTCAATGATCAGTGAATGGATTAAAAGAAAAGATTCAAACATGAATAACTTTCTACAGTTTAGTAAACTATATTTCTGATTCTGATATTCAATTGAATCCAATAAATTATTTCCTTAAATGTTCTTAAGTTTGGAATGAAAGTTTCCAACGATCCATTTCAATGACACCTATACTATAACTAGCAACTAAAAGATGATGTTTTGGATCTTGTTTGCGTCATTCTATCTCTAGGCCCCACCCCACGCATATGGTTGTAATGCCACCCAAAATTAGATTTCCCATAAGCTCTAGATTTTACATACCTACTAACCTGAATAAAATTCTATAGATCCTAAATCTCTTTGGTAGATAAACACTCTATAAAGGAAAATTATTTTGGTCTGAACTCAGATATAATGTAGGTATACTTCCTTTCACGCTATAACAACACTGGTATAGACTGTGAGGCTGCTATACATAAATACAACAGTAGAAATATTTTTTTTTTTTTTTGCTTGTATTTTTTTTTACGTGACTCATTTAAAGAAATGATTTCCAGTTTATATGCGATAGAGGGTGAAAATAAATCATAACTAGCGGTTTGAAGAACAAAAAAGCAAACCTCCCTTTCTCACAAAAAAGAAAACATTTTCTTAATACAAAAAAAAAAAAAAAGAATACAAGAAAAAGAAGAAAAACAGACAGTATAAGAAATAAAAATCCCGAATAATAATAATGAAATTAGATGTGAGAAAAGGAAAACGCATGGAATAAACATTGTTGACCACCACCCACTCAGTGTAAAAATGTGTTTTCTTAATATTGCTAATGTTTAATTGTTGTTGTTTTTATTATTATTTTTTTTTCTCAGTTATTCCTGATTCATTCAGTGATCGACCACACACCGCCCGCCGCCGCTGACGCCGCCGCGCCGGTGTAACGAAAAAAAAGTGCATAAAAGCTTGAGTTAAATTATTACATAAAACCAAAACAACAACAGCACTTGAAAAATGATTTTAAGTGATTTAACTTTGTGAACAACAGCAAACAAAATTATAAACAATTCTGTGAACAAAAAATAACAAACAAACAAAAAATGCAATCTGTGGAAGTCAATAGTGATTGTTCGAGATATATTCTGCAGGTAATTTTTTTTTAAGAATGAATTTTTTTGTTTTGTTTATATTTTTTTTTTCTTTTATCAGAATAGATAAAACTTTAACTATCTAATTTGGTTTGTATATTTTGGTGTTGAATGAAGGAGCTTGTGTGTGTGTTTTATTTATCGTGGAGGGATTTTAATAAAATTGAATTTACAATAATTTTGTTGTCACTCTTTATTAATTTTAATGAGTTTGGCATAGTACGAGAATAAGTTTTAAAATTATTGTGAATCATGATTTGACGCATATACACAATGTTCTTGTTATATGTACATACCAACTTCTATAAATATATGTATATATGTATGTACAATTTCTTTAATTTTAAATGATTCATTCTGGATTTTGACATTCCAAATAAATGCTTTATAGAGGAAATGTTATACCTACATGGTATTTAGACCTAAGTGCTCGGAAATGATTGTTATCTGTTAAGGTTTTAAAACATATAACCTATTGCGATTCCTAACAGGAAACCAATAGGTACTTAATTCTTGAGATGGGAATATAGCATTTGGATACAAAAATGCGAATGTTAGTAATGTAATATTCAAAATTTATTGAGATATAAAACTAAGTTTGAAAGAAATAGATTAATTGTAAACAAAATGACTTTCAATTCAATTCAACTCAACTCAAAATAAAAAAAAAACAGATAACTTTGATGACTCCTTAGTTTCAGGAACGTATCAGTTAATCTAATCTAGTTTGGAGGACTCAGCATATCCGGGAAGCATAAGACCTTATATATCACATCAATTTTTGGGTGTAAATGATAGCATATTAGTATTTTTTGATAGGTATGTAGGTCTTTAGATAGTTTGTATGATATGTGAAATTCTTGCAGACCCCTGTGAGGGCAATTGAGAAGTTTCCCTTATAAAAAAATATTTTTTTATTTTAACGTCACCAGATACCTATTGGTTACCACAAGTTATAAAGGATCAAATCAAGTTAGGAAAAAAATTCTAGGTATAAAGCTCCCATCTTTGAATCTAACTGTTTGATTTTCAATAACTTGGCAGAATTTCACAACTATAAAAAAACGCAAACCTATAGATCTTATGTCAAGTTAAGAAGAAATTGAGTTGTTATTGAAGTACATCACGGGAAAAAACTGTACAACCAGGCATGGGGTCCATTTGGACCCCATAATGTTTACTATGATTTTTTTTTGTTATATATTTTGTAATTATAATTTTTCTAACTAATGTATAAATGAATTCAAAAACTTTTCCAAGACAGTAAAGTTGAAATTCAACTAGAAAAGCAGTATACCAAGTACATAAAAAAATGTTTGGCTTCAAGTTCTATGAAAATTGACATCCATGGCACAGTTCGGAAAAACCAAAAAGAGATGTACCAAAACCTTTTGTAGTGAAGGAGTTTCTTGATGAAATTAACGAGCCTGTTAAAGTCAACAACAAATTGCATCACGATCCACAGTAGGAATGACTGTTTTGGATCCTTTCCGCATTATGGGAAGAGTTGGGACGGTCATACGATGTCACCTTAATCCAAGAGCAGAATACAAGAAAATCAGAACCACTTGTGATTGTTCTCAATGATATTGCTGCCTTGGCCACACAAATAACGTATGTGTCTCCCGGAAATCCCTACAACTTCAAGCTAAATAAAACAACTTAATAATTACTAGAAAAAAACATGATTTTTATTATAATTTCAGTATTTGGGTCCTCATTCCAAGCGAAAAAATAAGAAACAAGAGGGTTCAAACATGCTCTAGGGTCCAAATCGAACCAATTATGTAAAGGAGGGTTAAAAATGCTAATTACTTAAGTTTTTTCCTAACCTAAAACTAGCGTACTTGAAAACAACCGTATCCGGTGTACAGCATTTGCGGCTTGTGGAGGGCCATGTCCCATGTGTCTTGGCAGTAAGACCTTTAGTTTTGAATGTAGGGTTTCCATAGGCACCAATGGTCTTGCACAAGTGACTAATTCGCATTGACTATAAGAGTACGTCTCTACACGTATTTTTCTGGGATTTCCAGATGCGGTATTCAATACTTTGCTAAACTCAGAAGTGATTTATGTACATATACTTAGTCTAAGAACCGGGAGAAGATTTCTTGCGTGAGAGGTAACTGATCCATATGAATGTTACGGGTAGTCTATGTCACGGTGATGACGAATATCTTAGTCTGCCTGCATTTATTATGGGTGTTGTCGAGAAAAAGTGCATCAATAATGAGGGTAACTACTTAAAATTTATTGATAACCAACGCGACAAACTCACTGATTACAAATATACCAACGGCAGACATTTTAAGTAGGACCAAACTCCCGGCAAACGGTCCCGAAAATGCGTTCCTTTAAGCGTTTTTAGACTTAAGGGTAACCACTTAAAATATGTTGCATTATGTTGCCCTAAACTCCCTGAAAACAAAAACACCCATGGCAGGCATTTTAAGTGGGGCCAAACCCCGTGCAGACGGCACCGAAAATGCTTTTTTTCTGGATGTACTTAGGGTAAATACTTGAAATTTGTCGCATTCTGTAACCTTGGACTCCCTGATTGCAAAAATACCCATGGCAGGCATTTTAATTAGGCCGACGTTATGTTTTGTATCATTTTTCTGGAGCTGAGTGTAAAATAAGTATGTTTATTAAAAGATTTTCATTTTGTTTTAAAGTAAATGCAGGATTTACAACACAAACGTTTCGATTCTGTTATAAATAAACTGAAAACATTATAACCAAGGCCTACAAGATGCGTCTTATTTAAGACATCAACTCAAAAAAAAAAAAAAAACATGCACTTTTGGGACACGTTAAGCCCCGTTTAAAAAGTCTGCCAAGGGTTTATCTTTAATCAGGGAATCAAGGGCTAAAGGATGAGTCTATTTTGAAGTGGTAACGCAAAAGTTGAAATGATACTGCATTTTTTGAACCGTCTGCCAAGGGTTTGGCCTAACTTAAAATGTCTGTCATGAGTACTTTTGTTATCAGGGAATCAAAAGCTATAGGATGCCACTAATTTTAAGTGGTTACCCCAAAGTATAAAAACGCTTAAAGACGCATTTTCGGGGGTTTGGCCCTAAGTCTACCGGGGGTTTGGGTTCGGTGTAAATGATTAAGTAAGAAGCTTATTAAAGAAACATAAAATAAAATTTTAAAAAATTTATTCAAAATGAGAATAGAATATAATACAGTTTTGTATTAAAAAAATGCATTATTTTGCACGTTAAATCTACACCATGTGGGCTTCAGATTGAACTCTGATCGTGTTTAGCTGTCAACAAATTGTTCATTGTTTTGTGTCACTTATGATCTTTTCCTCAGTATGTTGACCCGTTGATCTATGATCGTTCATTTCCGCAAAACTTCATATGACTTCAATTGACAGGGTTTTACTGTCTCTTAATTACATTACAAACCATGCCTTCGTTATATGTAGGGCCGAAATTTTGTTTTTATTGAATTTTCAAATAATTTTTCAACTGTTTGTCCAGGTTTTTCTACATTGTAGCTAAATTTTCTTCTGTTAAGTATAGTCATCCTATAGCTCCTTGAATCAGGGCATGTTATATATAATGGTTATAGAACCGTTCAGAATAAGTTCGTGCGTGAACTGTTTATGTTATTGAACCGTTCATGTTTTCAAGATTCTACTGTATATTGATTCATTATTATTCTAAATAAATGTATGTATATTGTAAATCTTTATTAAAAAAAATTAAAGATTGGCTTGTCAATGACTAGATTTAAGCAAAATAAAATCTCACAATTAAATAATTACATTATAGTCTTTCCATTGTTTGGTAAGATTTTTAACTATTCTGCTGCTGCAAGTGTATACTGTGAACTTCATTATCAACTTGTTTTTATGTGGGATTTTAATTTTAAAGATATTTGAATTGTTCTAAAATTCACCAACACATTAACATTTTGAACTTTTGTTATGTAATTCAATAGACTTTTATTTTTTGGTTTCAAATATCATAGCTATTTGTTGCAAAATTTACTTTACTTCTGTTATCTAAAGAACGCATCCCCTCGTATATTGAACGTCAAACAAGCGGTGAAAAAGGGCATTTAATATAATAACTCGATTTGAGTTCATTTTATATGAAAAAACTCGGGGCAAAAATAAATTAAGGATATTCATGCATATCGAGATAAGTTTACCCAAAAGTTTGCATGAACGATATTTTTTTCCTTTAGATAAAAAGAATAAAGAAATAACAAAAATTGCTATAATACTTTAAATAGAATAATTTTCACTGAATAAAAGGGCAAAAAATGCCTTAGACCACTTTCACTAATAACAAAAACAGCATCCAGATAGGGTCTGCCATCAGTTTCTTGAAGGAATACCAATTGTCAAAGTGAGGTCATTATATCTTGCACGCTATATTCCTCACAGCTCCCAGTCTGCTATTGAACAAAAAAAAATTTATTTTTTTTCTTAAAAATGTATTAAATTATTTTAATATCATAATTAATTATATAATATTTTTATATTTACTATTCTAGGTCTATGTAGGTGCACTGTCGTTGCATTATGAAGCCCTTAGTGTTGAGGCTTCGAAGCAAACGACTGCTGAAGAAATTGTATCATGTATAGTTGAGCGTTTGGGCCTGCTCGGAAGTAATTATGAATTAGCTGAAGTTGCAGGCGAGTGTAAAGAAAGACGTTTGGCACCCGAAGAAAAACCGGTGTCGGTGATGTTGCTATGGCCAATGCACTCAGACAGCGATTTTCATAGGTAACTGATTTTAAATTTGAATTAAAGACACAATGTTTTTAAGATAACACTTTTTTTTATATTAAGATTTTACTTAAGAGAATCACAAAGTGACATCACGTGGTTAGATAGTTATGGACTTGACTCACAAATCTTCCGAGATTTCATTCCATTTCTCTTGCAACCAGAAAATAGAGAATATCCTGATTTGTGCCAATTGCCAGGTAAATAAACAATAAATCCTTTACAGATTTTTTTTTACTTCCAATAAATAAATTATCGTTTGTATAAAAATATCTATCGTAAGTAACTTATGTTTGTGAGGAGCTCCAATTTTAAGATTTGTTCCATAGTTAATGTAAGTGTATCACATATGTATCCCTTTAGTTCAAGCTTTATATAAAGGGCATAGAGAAACAAGTAATTAAGAAAAAGTTTGGATGACTACCAACGAAAAGCCAACATTCTGGGGAGGTTATATTTTAAAAATTGAGAAATACTGGGACCCTAAAAAACAAGATGTTTTGACCGTGCCTCAATCTGTAATTATTGTTCTTGTTGTGGACTATTCTCCAAAAATGAATAACCTAATTTTTTGACTGCGAATCTTAAACGTAACATCGTCACTGAAACCTTTTTGAGGAGACGTAGAATCCGAAGTACGATGACGTCAAGATTTTTCTTGAATACTTGCGTCAATCCTACACGAAGACTGGTAAGAGAGCAGCCCCAGAGATCTATGTCCAAAAAAGAAGAGAAGAACGCCGATAGCGATCGGTAACGATCTACACAACCGAAAACTTAAGTCTGCCGGGATGAAAATGAAAATACGGTAGGAGATTAGCAGTCGGCGAAAAGAATACTTTTTCAAACTGGTAAAAAGCTTTCTTCCCAACCCATCATCTGGTACTCATAACGATGATGGCAAATCGTTATGCATTAACCCACTCAAACTCGCGTAAGTAGATATGCTTTGAACTGCGGCAACTCAACACCGCGTATAAAATTTTGTCGGATAGAACTATTTACCAGTGAACTGTTGGCTTATATCATAGCTTGGTTTAAGGAAAGCAAAATTAACCAAAATTCAAACTTTCACATTTCGTCCGATTTTGGAAAAAAAAAAAGAATTTCAAATCAATGTATAACACTTCTTTATCCTCTATCAATTCGGAAGCCATACGGAATTATGCCAAATCTCAACCCCTCGCTTATCTAGTTCGCTTGCACAGAATTATCATAGATGAATCTCGCTTGCCCGTCAAAATCATCAAGAACACCATCGAATGCTTTGGTGTCGAAAAAAATCTGAGGCAAGGTGGGACAATATCATACAACCTTTTCAACATGAGCTGGGAAGAATAGGATCAACACTTGATCTCAATCAGGCTGACTCAACAGTTCAGGTTCCACCCTGTAATCTTGAACAGGTTATCGAGAATAATATTATAGCTATACCTGTAACAAACAAGGGATGGAGTTCGCTTGAAACCTCTAGGTTCAACACACCGAAATCATTCATCTAAGTAAAAGTAAAAAGTCTTTCCCCCAAAAAAATTCGTCCAAACAAGGAAAGAGTTGGAATAAAACAACGCTGTCAGACAATACGACAAAGAATTCCAATTCCGAATTAATAAAAAATTAATTGTCCTTGTGAGTCCTTGATTTCAGAAATGATTAAAAATAAAGATTGGCTTAGAAAGCCTGCATTTAACATAAAGTGATGAAATACAGCCGTTTATTTTATCAAAATGAATTAAAAACTGTTAATTTACAAAATGTATTAAAATTATTTATTGTTCCTAGTAGTCACTTAAAAACTAGATAAAGACTTATGATGGCACGCCAAAGGCACTTCTAGGTAGTTTTGTTTTTAATGGCACGAAGCTGTTAAATGGTTCGCCATCGCTGCCCTAGGGCATAACAATGGATCTACATACATATATTGATCTAAGTGTGACTGTATAACAAGATCAACTATAAGCCCATATACCTAATCTAACCTAAGAACAACCTTAATTATCCCGGTCCTGCTTGGTGGGTAAAAAGATGCCCAGTGTGTTTTTCGAGTTGGTGAAAAGATTCATCGACAAGGAAAACATTCCTCGGAGAGTTTTCGAATACATTCCCGATGGACTACGTGGCAAAGAAAGACCTTGTGGTAGGTGACTCGCAAAACTAGAGAACCACTAAAACGAACTTGATGTGCGTAACTGGACGCAGCTAGCTGCGACTTGAAAGTTTCAAAGTTTTCATACTTTTATTCATAAAGTGTAAAATGAAACATAAATTTCTTTAATTGATTAATATTAACTAATAATCGAGTTACTTGTATGCAGATGCTAAGTTAAATTAATGTTTATGATTTTACAAAGATATAAACTTAAAATAGTAATATGATCTACAAATTTTAAAATTAGTATTAGCCAAAACTATTTTGATTATTGATTATTATGTTTTTTTCACAGACTTAAATGAATCAACTCTGTTGGAAAACTTAAGGCAACGTTTCGAAGCCGGATACATTTATACTTATGTCGGGAGTATACTCATCGCCGTGAATCCGTTCAAATTCTATCCTATTTATAATCCAAAATATGTAAGACTGTATCAAAATCAAAGAATAGGCCCAATTCTTCCGCCACATATATTTGCAATTGCTGACAATGCATATTACTCAATGCTTAAAGAGAATAGAAATCAAGTAAGTTTTGTTTTAAAATAATCACCCATAACAAAACTTATTATTATTTTTTTTTTTATAATTTTCTATAGTGTATCGTAATTAGTGGTGAAAGTGGATCAGGGAAAACAGAGAGCACAAATTTTCTACTTCATCATTTAACTGCTTTGTCACAAAAAGGATCACATGGTTCTGGAGTAGAACAAACTATTCTAAGTGCTGGGCCTGTTCTTGAAGCATTTGGCAATGCTAAAACAGCCCACAACAATAACTCGAGTAGATTTGGAAAATTTATTCAAGTAAGTTTTGACTAATTTATTTAATAATTTTCTATTATTATGTTAATTTTCTATTTATTTTTCTATTCTAAAAGGTTAATTACAGAGAAAATGGAATGGTCCAAGGAGCGATTGTTCAAAAGTATTTATTAGAAAAAAGTCGAATAGTATCACAGGTATATATCGCTATGAACTTTAATTAAGTATTGAATTTAACAAATAATGTATTACAGGGCCCCTACGAAAGAAACTATCATGTTTTCTACTATTTGCTATCAGGTGCCACAGATGCAGAGCGTGAGTCTCTGTATCTTCTTCCAGCGGATAAATACAACTACTTAAATTCCAAAAATCTAACATTAGAAAATTGTAATGAAAAATATGAATTTTCACGTCTCAAACAAAGTATGGAAATGGTGGGATTTTCTTCGGAAAAACAGCGTCGACTCTTCAATGTGTTATCAGCAGTATTGCTTCTGGGTAATGTTGAGTTCTTCCCGAAAAAATCAACATACCATCACGACGAGAGTGTACAAGTGAGGAACTTGGATGTCGTAGCTATTATATCCGAGTTGTTGAAAGTGAAACAAGATACACTGTTGGCGGCGTTAACATCGAAACGTGTTAAAGCTAGTGGTGAGACACTTATAATGCAATATAAGTTACCCGAAGCAATTGCTGCGAGAGATGCATTGGCTAAATGTTTGTATGGTGCTTTGTTCGATTGGATTGTTTTGCAAGTAAGTACATCATATTTTATTTTTTAAATTGGGTATTTACTTTGAGATGATCATTTCTCATAAAAACTTCTCTGGTCTCCAAAACTTCTCTGCGCTACCAAGTTTATAATTAGATTTGAAAATTGAAAATGGCTTTTTGTTCGCACTGGTTTGTATGTATAACACTTTTTGTAGAGTATTTTCTTGTATAAAAAAATAACAATTTTGTCATCATGTATTAGAAATAATTTTCACTTAAATAATAATTTAATTTTCCATAAATATCAAAAATAAAGCCACAAACACAGAAAAACAACAAGCGACAACACCATTCCCATATTAATTTGTTCTTTTCAAAAAAGCATAAATTGTGAGAGCTCCAAAACAAAACAAAATCCAAAGAAACATTGACCATGATTTGCATTAAAGTGGGAATGGTAACTCTGATAATAATGTCCCTATTTTCAATACACATTAAGATGGTTGTTTGTGAGCACATGATCAGTAAACCGCTATCAACAAGAAGTGATCATACCCACAGGACTTATGAACTTCTAGAATTGCACACGTAGACAATTAAAGATGGTCCACTTACTTTCTCAGATGAAGCTAAAACCTTGGTTTGAATTTAGATAAAATGTTTAACTGGAAAGAATCATAAAGGCTATAGTAAATGTCGTTTCTTGGTAAAAGAAAACCATGAGAAACCACTGGCACTTGCCTCCACAAATTACTCACTGGCTATACACTGCAGTCATTATCTTAACTCGACTGTATGGTGGAGATACTTTGTTAAAGCGATAGAAATTAAATAAATCGGGGTTCTGATTCCGAAAGAAAGAAAACGATCAAACGATATCGTTTTCGCGAAAGCTGTCCTTATTTGTCTCTTCGGATATGATAGAGATAGTTATAGTATAAACGTTATCGTTTGGCAAATTATGGAAGGAAACCCCCCACTATCAAAATAAAGGAATGCCTCAGACAGGATGAAGCCGCTTAAACGCACACCCTCTAAGTATTCATTGTTAAGGTAGAAAGCCCCGAGGATCAAGCTGTTGGCTGAGGGCATCGCTCTTACAATGTGACCCCGAATCAGCTTCAATAAAAAATTATCAATAATTCTGTTTATATTGGCCCCGTTGTATAAGACCTGGTTAGAAAAATAGTGTATGTACTCCGCCTCTGGTGTTCTGTGTAATCCAAGGCGGCGTCGATTTCACTGCCTTTCAAACGACGAATCTTTTCCATTTGAGATAGGGCGACGTTGAACCATACCGGGCAACCATAGACAATTATCGGCCTGTTAAGGGTTGTTTAGCAAATCCCTTCACCATGCTGTCAAGCCGGCGGCTTTAAAACAACCGTTTCGTCAGGGCAAAAGCTACCCTAGCCCTGGCTAGAGCAGCATCTATATGTCTATTGAAATACAGATACTGTTCCAGCCAGATGCCAAGGTACTTTACTACACTTTTACTCGCCAGTGGTTGTCCTGAACACTGTCTTACATGTAGACAGACCGAACGGCTCAGTGTAAAATCCAACGATTTCTGCAAAAGTTGCATGGACGAGCAAGAAAAAGAAGAAACAATCTCACTAATTTTATGAATAATGAGCCCAGCGATCTCATGAACACTGACATTAATAGTCTTGATAATTTTGAGACGTGAATGATACTCAAAAGTTAACCTCGTACTTTATTTGTCATTTCACTGGCTTTTGTTTACTGAAATCTGGAAACTTATTCCGAGGAAGTCACAACATCCGACCATATCCGAATATAATATTTATAGGGAAACAACATTGCGCTTGAGATTCCCGATAAAGCCCATTGTCTACTGTTTGCATGATTTTGAGGCTGACTTATACCTATTATGTCCAGTCCAAGCCCTGCATAGTGCGTAGTGCTCAGAAATTAAACTTCTTCAAGCTTCGACTAAGTGATCCCTTTATCATTTCTACTCAACCCGACTATTCACTTATAATCTAGTCTGATTCTAGGTCTCTCCCACATCACGTGACGACGATCTTTATTAAGTTGTGTTACACCATAGGCACGACACATCAAGTGTCTAACTTTTATCGTTTAGTTTTCATTTTATTCTTCCTGCAAAAAACTAAAACTCTCCTCAAAGAAGTTTCTAATAAAAAAAAACCTTAAATTAAAAAAAATCAAAATCTTAACAAATTTTCATTCTCTAGGTTAATCATGCCTTACTTAACAAAGATCAGACCCCTCATACTGGTCACTCAATCGGAGTACTAGATATATTTGGATTTGAAGACTTCGGCCCGCAGAATAGTTTCGAGCAACTTTGTATCAACTATGCCAATGAACATTTACAGTACTATTTTAATTTGGTAAGTTTTCATTTTTCAACCGTTATTTTGTTACCCATATATGACATTTAAAAATGTGTCTATAGCATGTCTTTAAATACGAACAAAATGAGTACAAACGTGAAGATATTAAATGGAGTGATATAGAATTTATGGACAACTCTGGATGTTTGCATTTATTTGAATCGAAACCAACAGGTTTACTTTGCATTTTGGATGATCTTTGCAAGTAAGTATCAGCGAACATTTTTTTAAAGTATTGATATTTTTTAATTCAATTTGTTTTATTTTTTACAGTTTTCCGGGAGCCACCAATGAAACCCTTCTACAGAAATTCAATAGTGTCCATAAGGAGAATAAATTCTATGAAAAACCCCAACGAAAAGAAAATGCATTTATAATAAAGCATTATGCGGGAAAAGTTAAATATCAGGTACTGATCGAAAAATACATATATTTGCATTAATACTTTGAAACTAATTTGACTTTTCTTTGACTCTAAAGGTTACAGAAATGAGGGAAAAGAATTTAGACCTCATGCGTCAGGATATTGTCAGCGTTCTGAAAAATTCCAGCATGGCATTTGTGCGAGAGCTCGTTGGTGCGGATCCAGTGGCCGTATTCCGTTGGGCTATTATACGAGCATTTTTTCGTAGTTATTTTGCATTTAGAAATGCTGGCAGTAAACACCGAAAAGAAAGGACTGATTATGCTTTGAATAAATACAGCGGAAAGAACCGTTATCGCCAACAAAACGACATCATTTTAAGGTATGTACAAGTATTTGTGTTATAATAATAAATAAATAAACATTGAAACATTATATTTAACACTATCAACCCACAATTGCATTTAAGTCTAAATTATATTAGAAATATTATATTGTTACGATATAGAAAAGGTGCAGGTGAAAAGTTGTATTTAGCAAATTGTATTTAAATAACGACCTTACGCATTATGTATGCAATTGTGAAAAAAAAAATAACGCATTCCCGTCAATTTTTTACTTGTTTCAAATCATACGTAAACTGCGAAATAGTTCCTTTGTTGAAATGAATGTTTGATTGATCATACCGAAATATAAGGCCAGGCAAGGAACAATTGCGCTTAAGGAAACCAACGCATTCTTAGGGCTAGTTTCACAGCGGGTTGTTTTTAGCATAATTTTCAGATGTTCTAGGTAAATGGCGCTAATCAACCAAAATCAGTTAATTAGCTAAATCCATGATTCACAACTAAAGCTGTTAATTCTCTGAAAAAAAATGTGTTTAAGTTGACATTCGACGATTTATAGAATTGCTACAAAGTTGTGTGGAAATGCACAAAAAAGAGTGAGATTATAAAAGATACCAAGCACCTAGTTGGTAGTTCGTAGTCCGTTTATTTCTCTTGTATTAAATAAAAATATTTGAAAGGTATAACTTACTTACTGAAAGGTGCATTTATTATTAACATTCATTTTAAAACTCCAATTAGTTTGACATGTCATTTTTGAAGTCGTTGAGCTTTGGAAATGAAATGTATTCATATGCATTGTATTTATACACTCCACTGCGTAATTTTATGATGTAAACCTTACGCTTTTAATTTAACATAATAATAAAGAAACTTTTTTTCTAAATTCAATGCAAATACTGTTGAGATCTTTGTTCAATCATATCAAACCCTGAATTAGGTCGTTTGCCAAATACCAATTCGGTTTGGTTGTGTTTTCGACCAACGCCAACGGACGTTTTTGGGGTTTGAAGATTTTATGAACCAGGTGACCTTGAGAAGGATAGGAGTGAAGTCACGAGTTGGGAAAAGGTGTAGCTGCAAAGCTCGAGAAATATGCTTAAAATCGATTACCTTGAAAAAGATCATCCAGATTCTGAAGACTTAAAATATGTTTTTTTATTTAGACCAATTCCATCATTAAATTAGTTTAGGTGAATGCTGCTGTCAGGAAAACTGCTGACACACTTGGGCCAGTAAAAGACGCATTGTGACAACGCATAACATTGCATGGATGTTCGTCTAATTGAACCAGTTGGAACGTTTGATAAAACGATGGTGACTGTGAATGTCAGTCTCAATTGAACGTCTTTGACTAGTTTTCTTGCGTGCTTTACACAGTGCTTCACTAATGAGCTAATATGCAATCTGCTTAGAGACAACAAGCATTTAGACTATTTTGGATATAGTGCTGACCAGGATATGTTTTGCCGCAGGCAAGTAGTAGTCCTTATCCATCTTTGCAGGCACCTAGAAAAGGTAATGTTGAACTGTTTTGCCATCTTCAAGGGATGCGATCGAAATCCAAAAATTTGTTTTTTGAAAATTTTGAAATCAAATAATCTTTAAATAAAATTAATAAATAAAATTCGTATAAAAAATTTTATCAAAACCAGTTAAGTCTTTTACAGTCCAGCCATTTGTTGTTTTCCCTGCAATGTTTTGGTGAGGTTTTTTTTTTGTCTATGATTATAGTTTTTGAGGTGCTATTTCACTTTGCCACCTCGTATCTCTTCCGCGTAAATCACCATTAAACAAACAACTATTCCTCTGAAAATTCCCATTTTTATTTTTTTTTTAGATTTAAAGGAAGTTTACTTCATAAACTTTTGATCCCAGTTTGTTAAGTACACAGTGTTACTACACGAACTGTGAATATATTCGTGTATTTAGTTCTAGTAAGCACAGTGGTAAGTGGTTCGAGTTGTACGAAAAATCGGCCTTAAAATATAAAATCCAAACCAGTGATTATATTTTCATGAAACTTTTAGACGTGATTAAAAATAACTCCCCCTGCCACGCCTACTTTAAAAAAAAGTCATCTTAACATCAATTTTTGTAAAACAACCATTGTTAGCAACTAAACTTGTATATTATGTATTTTCTAATAATCTGTCCTAAGAAGTTTGTTTTTACTGTAATGTTGTTTTTTTGGATCAATTACCATGAAAATAGAAATTAGGATTCACTTTTTTCGGGGGAGTTTTTGACTCAATTGATACAAGAACGATTTGGTAAAAAAAGACATAAGAAATATACATAAATCAAAACACATAGAACTCGTGTTTCACTATTTCAGTTTTCCGTAACTACTGATGTTTTAATAAGTTTTCAAATGTAGGCTATCTATTTGCAATTATACGTACCATGAAATAAAAAAGAACTCAACAAAAAGAATTTCTTTTTGACAAATACACGTGTGCGTCTAGACTTTGTGGAGCGAAATAAAAGGGAAATATGCTATGAGCTAAATTCAAAACATGAAAAAGATACATCAATATTATAAAATAAGAGACAAAATATAACGCAACACATAAAAACAAAGTTGAGATCACTGCGTTAACAAAAACGGACGTATAGGAGGTACCGTCACATTTCTAAAAATATATCTTTCCTTTTAAAAGTACTACCTTAGTAACAAAAGCAGATATACATTTTTTTCATCAAAATCGTTAGAGCCGTTTTTGATAAAAAATCACTTTTCCTTAATGGTTAAATGGCAGGTACCGTTAATTTTGGCCCTAAAAAAATTTCAATTTCTCCTATAGGAAATAATCAAAGACCCTTAACAACAACCAAATTTGAAGAAAATTGCTTCAGCGGTTTAGACTGTAGCTCGAGGTATACACAGACAGATAGAATTACCAGATTTATCTTAATTTATACTTGTCGAAAAATTGCCCATTTCTACCTAATAATTTAATCAATAATATTAACTTTAAGAAAAAGTGAATAAATAAATAAAACAAGGCACAACACCTTATTGTTTCACACACAAAAATTACGAAGTCAAATTACAATAAACAAAAAATGACTTACATTAAACGCGAATGCATTTCAAACGCTTCTTTGGCGCTCATCATCAATAACATTAATATTAATCAATAATAATTCGTTATAATTATAAGACAACAATATTGGTACTCCAATAAGCTATATCTTAATTAAAGAAGTAATTTCGAATAAATTAAATAAAATAAAATTTAGGCAGCATAAATATTATTAAAACAATAAGGCCTAATTTGATTTTCCTTTTTACAATAAGGCCTTTCTTTATATGCCCCAAAAATACGCAATCAAAAGGTTTAAATAAATTCGGGTTTACGAGTTCCAAGACTATCTCTCTCTTTTTTTAAAGCATCTTTACTATAATTTTTTTCTTTTATGTTAACACTATGTGCACATTTCAAAATTAACAAAACAAAAAAAAAAAAAATATATAGTACAAAATACCAATTGGACATTTTCTTTTGTGTACTCATTATACGTTTTCGATACAGCCATCTAGTGACAGTTTCATCTGTAAATCTAACAATAAATAGAATTGCGTAAGTCAAACAAATAGCAGTGTTGAGTGTACAAAACAAATTATATTGTTGCTGCTCAATTTTCCATTGCATGGTGTTGAATTCTATTGTTGTTTGCAAGCCATTACTATTTTATTCTTTATTCTTTTATGATTTAATTAATAATATTTAAATTTAACTTTAACTTTAATTAATAATAATTTGTTTTATGTTTTTTGCATCGTTTTATTTTTTTGATTTTTTTTTTTTTTTTTTTATTATTTATTTATTTTTATTTTTTTTTTAACTCTGTTTTCGTGTAGTAAAAAAAGTAACATTAAAAATGAGTTACCTAATGCACCAAATCAACTGCCGACTAATGCGTGCCGTAACACCAGAAGATCATGGTCAAGTATTGCATTTAATAATAAAAATTTCCCTGATGGAAAACTTGTCTACGAGAGCAGTCAAGCTGGCGTAATGGAAAACAGTTCTATCAAATTGTTTTCAAAAAATTATTCAAGATTTGAGCGCTCCAGTCAGGAAGTTATGGCTAAAGCTTCGCAAATTGTTCAGTAAGATTATTTCTTCCTTTCTTTTCATAGAAGCTTTTCAAAAAAAAAAAAAAATGTTCAAATGTTGTTTGTTATGTGTTTTTTTTTTCTGATCCAATTCTAATAATTCTTGCATTTATTTGTTTAATTACTTTGAAAAAAAAAAGATTATAATTTTGGTCTGTTTTACACAAGAGTTTTTTTTTTTCTTTCTTTTCTTTGTGTTCTTTTTTGTTTTATAAAAAAATATAGAAAAAATAAATCGTTCCGTCCGAGAGAGAGACCAAAGAAGGGACTTAAAAATCTTCAAACTGTTAAAATGATGACGGCTGGCACAAATTTGTTCAATCAAACAGGAATAAAAACACGTAAGCAACCTCTTACGGTAACAGCCCAGTTTCAAAACTCACTTACCGCACTCATGGATACTCTTAATCAGGTAAATTTTTAAACATTTAAACCCAATTCTTTTGAAGTATAATTTCTTATTTGTTATTTTGTAGGCGAACCCTTTCTTTATACGGTGCATAAAATCGAATGCACAAAAAATACCAAACAAATTTGACGAAACGACGGTTGTACGACAAGTAATGCAAACACTACAAAATTTTCCACAAATTTGTATCTTTTTTTTATTAAATTTTAGTTGCGATATACCGGTATGTTGGAGACTGTACGTATACGAAGGGCTGGCTATAATGTGCGACTTACATATGAAGAGTTTATTCAGCTTTATCGAATACTGCTACCAAAAGGTTTGGTTAGTTCACAAAAAGATGTCAAAGATTTCCTCAGTACTATGGATTTGAATAAGCAGCATTATCAACTTGGTATGTACACATTTTAACAATGACCCTTACTACGAGTGTCGATTAACTATCGTCAAACCTCGGATCAATTTCACATTCGGTACCAATAATTGATATTATTTATTAAATGTGCAAGTCTTCGTTATTTCTAAGGATATTCCAATTTTTCTTTCAATCAGAATCAAGATTGCAAAGATCACATGCGTATCATGGGTGAAAGGGTATTTTGTCCATTACACTGACCTTATATTTGATTTATTCGTGTCTTATATCTTGGAAAATTTATTCAAACGTCAAATTGATAGATTTTTACATGTTTATGTACTTTCTTGATATGTTAACCTAAATTTATCAATTTGACAATCATCCTATGGCAGTTACCGAAATTTTCCACTATTCTTCATTGCCCACTACTCTCCGTTTTTAAATGCAATTTAAAAAAAAAAACGATGGGGAACTAAATACCTGATATGATATGATGACATTCTCCGTCGATACCAATAAAAAAAAAATCATGAAATAAATCTTTGTACCTTCTCCATACCAAATTTCCCATCTTCCTGGTCTACATGTATATTTTTTTCTAACAAATTTTATTTTATAAAAAAAATGTTTTTTGTAAAACAAACATTAATGTTATGTTAAACAAACATTATGTGTGTTTTTTTTTTGTAATGCATGCGCAGTGCGATTTCCAAAAAAACGTTTCCGATCCGCAGTTTTGTTATTTATTATATTTGCAAGTTGGCAAATAAAAAATCAACAAATATATGCACGAACCAAGCCCAAGGGATCAAGAAACTAACATATTTTGTTGATGTAAGAGTACATTTTTTTTTATTCATTAGCATTAAATAAACACAATTTAATGCTAATTTTAATCATATTTGCTGTTTTTTGGACATTTTTTTTTATAACTTCAACACAAAAGTCAAGGGATTTGTTCGCAGACTTTGTTTAATTTTGGATCAACTTGAGCGACAGTGCGACAATGGCTTTCATAAGAAAAACACTTTGTCGCGTTTGGTGTGGGTATTCTCATATGACGCTGTGTAAATAAATGTTGTCGTTGTCGTGCCTCACGAAAGAGCGACACTTTGGTTTGCGTAAGCCTTTATATATCAGTTGACAACGATATTTTGCTGCTACAAAAAACGCGTTATTGTGGATTTACATTGATCTGCATCTGTAGGTTTGAAGAAAACTAAAACGGAATAGAGATACATATACCTAAAACTAGAACGTACGAAAGAGAGGCATAATGCAGATGCACTTGTTCGTTTTCACCACAATCTTCCTATAATCTGCATTTATTTATTATCCAACAAATATGGTTTTTATATGTTGTGTCTCCTGTTTTTGCAGTTTGTTTTAGTTAACAAACAGCTTTCTATAAGAGTTCTTAACCAACACGACAAAAAATAAGGTTCATCGTTTATTCTTATAAAAACACTTTATTTTTTCTATGACACCAACATGAGTCGGGCTATGTCAAAATCAAAACCCATAAAATGTCACCATTAAAATGATACCTAACTGAGACTTTATAAATTATTGTGGAAAACTTGATAAACATTATTTGTTTTGAACAACTTTTTTATAAATTTTAATTTCTTAACAGGTGCAACAAAAATTTACATGAGGGAATCACAAAAAATGCGCTTAGATATCAAACTACACACCAAAATCATCGACAGCATTATTTTGATCCAAAGATGGTTTCGCGGTATTCTGCAGCGAAAGAAATTCTTACTTTATAAAAGTGCTGCTCTAACAATACAATCATATTGGAGATTGACGCTTGCTCAAGAAAAACTCACGAGCAATCGCCAACGATGGAGTGCAGCCATAACAATTCAATCTTTTTGGAAAATGTATAAACAAAAAACTTTTTACCACAAGTTGAAGTTTAGCATTGTAATAGTGCAGGCACATGCCCGGGGTAGACTGGCAAGGTTGCGTTATAGTAGTCACAAAATTGTAAGTTTAACATTTATATTATCTTTAATCAAGTCATTGGCTCAAAGTGTGTTTGTGATTTTTCCATAGCGTTTGCAGAAAGAAAGAAACCGATTGCGATGTACGCAGAGTTTGCCCAGTACTGACAGGTATAACAAGAAACTTATTTTTAATTTCCTTTTTTTGCTTGTCGTAATTTTTGAATACCTTAGATTACCTTTTTTCTAAACCCTACATTTGTTTTAATTAATTTGTTATTTTTAGAAGTTTTAGTGAAATCTATAAAACGGAAGATTTCAAACGCTCGTTTCAAAGACCGCATCACAGCTTGGACAGTGAATTCGATGAACCAGCTGCACAACACAATCTGGAAGCAACACTTCTTGAATCACAAAATAATGAAGTACTCCAAAAGGCTGGCAATCAATTGAGAAATCTCATGATTTTATCTGGAAACAACAACAGAACAATTCCTATTGGAAGTGATTATTCACTACCTCAAAATTTTGATATTAAATTACATCTTAGGCAAAACACTACTGAAACTCTTGAAAAGGGTAAACAAGTATATCCAAACAGTGAGACAGGCGTGAGATATATTGAAAAAAGCCCAGAAAATTTCAAAAGGTAAAATAATTTAACAAAGCTTTTCTCTGTTTCCTTATTCATATTTTATAATTGTATTAATCTATTTGCATTATAATTACCAATTAGACATGACATCAGTAAAACTCCAGTGCGAAGAACAGATTCCGGTCCTACTAACTATTACAACATGGATTACGAAGACATTGGAGACTATAATAATACTTTAGATATAGACAATCAGCAATCAAACAACCCAACGAAAAAAGACTTCAGCCTTTTAACAAAAACAAATCCAGTCGAAGGGAGTTCACAAAATGTTAGTGATATAATAGCAGCTGGGCAACAGCACCAAGGAAGGTATCACATGAGTGATGCACAAAGTCCTCAAAAATCCGTTAGTGCGACCGATGCAGAAATAAATTCCAACTATTCTAAACATTATGAGAATATCAATTTATCGCCCGACACTCACACAAATTACCAACTAACGACAAGTCCTCATCAAGCAAGTTCCTATTCACAAAAGCATTACGCCAATGATGAGAGTAAGCCATCGAGCCCTGCACAAACTGTAACAATTGCTAATGTTACATCTGCTTCAGTACCTAAAGGCAAGGCTGCAGCACTTTTAGGTTCAATATCGGAAGATCAAGCTCAGTATAATATGACTAGTCGCATTAATAAGCCAACAAAAAGCCGTCGAGTCAAATCAAATTTGAGTGATGACCTGGGCTCGGTTGAAGTCGCACCACAACGCTTTCCTAAGGTAAGTGATGCACCTGCTGAACGATTGCGTCGCCGTAACTCAGATCCCAGCACAAATAAGGTTCCACTTCTCGAGGTGAATCGAGGCAATGACATGTATCAATCGTCCACACAAATCAATATTGCTGGACATAGATTCCGAAAAGCTGCCCGAATTGGCAAAGCAGAGAAGTGTGCCAGCTGTCAAGAGAGTGATGCATTCGTCAATGAAGGTTATCGTTGCTTAGACTGCAAAGTACTCGTGCATACAAAATGTATTCAAAATGGTGGAGTCAAAACACTCATATGCGAGGCAAAAAGATCAAAACGCTTGCGAAAGGCCACCGACAAGAGCATGACACCAAACTCAAAGTATTCGGCGAGAGAATATACTGATTCTACGGACAGAATAATAAGCGATGCTAAGGAATTAAACTTAATGCAGGATTTCATCACACAAAAAATTTATAAAATGGATGAAAGCGAAGGAGAAAAATCATCAGAAGTGGATAGGGTATTCAAACAAGCATTGCGAGCCTTCAAGGACAATCTAGTGACGCAATATAGTGTGGCACATAAACAAAACTCCGATTCATTAAACATAAAGTATAGGGATTTAATTGATAATTTTGGTCAAGTTATGGAAACGTGTTGTGGAAAACAAAATGACTTCCCTCTGACTATGGGGGTAAATGCGTTTCGTGGCTTCATGAATGAGTTTATGAATTCTAGAGAAACGGAAAAACCAAAAGCTAAAAGGAAAAAGGAGAAGAAGAGAAAAGTCGAGGAACATACAAATTATCATGGTATATTTTTTTTATTAATTTATATAATTCATTTTTCATTTAAATAATGTTAAATATTTTTTTTTTTTTCAGGACATACGTTCCAATTAACAATAATCAATATACCAACGGCTTGTGAAATATGTCAACTTTTTTTGCTATGGCCAATCGAACGGGGATTGGTAAGTAAAAAGAATAATCTTCTATTTTAAAATATTTAATTTTTTTACACCCGATGTTTGAAATTCAATTTGAAATAAAAAGCTAATGGAGCATGCTTTGTCCATGTGCCAGGAAGTAGAATTAAATTCAAGACGTTAGACTCTTAAGCGAAGATGACATTTTTGTTTTTTGTTAGCTATTCCTGGACGACCTTATCGATTTTTCATTTGTTTTTTTATTCTGAGTATATTCATGAGAACAATTCAATTCCGTGCCCTTAAAAATTTAGATGTGCAAACTCTCAAATCGAACGCAAGAAAAGCGAACTGGGACACAATTTATAGTTTTTATCAACCCGACGACCAATCAGAGTTCCTACAGAGTAATCTGTTTTTTTTTTTTTTTGTCTACTCCCTACCCTATGCGGGTTTAAGCGATAAGCCTCAGCTGTCCCTGGTTATGTCGAGATATACGAAACAAGTTTCAACAAAGGAATATGGCTTTTAAAATGCGGAAATGTTTTAATATTCCAAATGGTTTCCAAGAACATCGGCCCTGGATTACACTGCCGTTCGTGTTTTATTGCATTGAAATCTAATGCTGTTGGCTTTGATAAAGACCATCCCACTTTTCTAAAAGCCATGCTGCCAACAATACTGTTCATACAAATGGAAACTTTTCCCCAAAATGGAAAACAATAATCCACATCTCTAAAAATAGTGCTAACACAAGGTTTCGTCCAAATGCTATCCATCCCATTCTTGTCCAGGGTCCAGGAAAATATCATTCTGGCTAACTTACTGGCTTTCTTCTACAAATCAGTCTTCTTGCCATTAAATAATCAGCATTTCGCCCAGGCCACAGCAGCACTACATCACTCTTGGAGGTTGTCGAACGAGCGAGAAAAGCGCTAGATGCCAAAAAAAAGTCTCATTTTTTCTCTTAGATTATTCGAATACCTTTGAGATTATAAACCACAACATATTATGGTAAACCGGGGTACGGAAAAATTTCAAGGGCTCATATTTATGATAATTTTAAATGTATGAAAAAAACTTTCAACTTAAAATGAAACTTTAATATTTTACCTTTTAAATGAAATAATGAACTTTTCATTTTACTTACAAAAAACATTTATATTATGAATTAAAAAAAAAAGTAATTTCGCTGAATGTGCCCCAGAACGGGGAAGTTTCGGGAATGCTTGGGGCACTTTCGACAAACAATATTTTAATCGACATAATGTTTATTTCTTGAACAGGAAAAAAGAAAGCCATTTACAGAACAATTAAAAGAAATAAATGAAAAACAAAACCATATGTTTATCGCAGAAAAATAGAAACACAAAAATTCATATTATGTAAGACTTATAAATTAATAAAAAAATTAAAAAACTTGCCTTTACTTAACGTAGTAGTGAGTCAAATCGATTTCAAACAACATTTAGCCCTTGATTTAGATGCTACTTCTGAATTCGGGATTGTCTTAATTCAACTTATCTCTTCCCCTTCTCCGGCTAGAACTGTCATATTCAATGCATTCTAAAAATTTGAAAATAGAAGCGATCTGCATTTAAATAATGGGCTTACACATAAATGTTCGTAGTAAAAACGGCAATGATGAATGTACCCCAGAGTCAAATGTGCCCCGATTTACCATACGTGAAAAACTTTTAGAAATGTACAGTTTTTTACTGTTGCAGTTCTCATCTCTTCAAAAACGCAAAGCAATACAAATATCAAGCGGAGTTCCACAAGGTTCAATTTAAGGCCCATGACTTTCTCTATCAATGTGAATGAAGCTTCAAAACTCATATGTCATTGCGATGAAGATCTTTTTGCTGATGAGCTACAGCGAATGAAAAGTTGCCAAGTTGGCATGGTCGAGGATTGTGTTGATGGAATAAACGAGGGTCTTTTGTCTGTTGGACAGTACTCCGCAAATGTGGTCCCGCCTTTTAAAAGAAATCATTTTAGCTCCTAGAAATATGAATCTAATTCAATCTAATTAAAGCATACGCCTGCACCTGCACATGCTGCAAACATTATTTCACCCACTCTGCCTTTTGTTCTAGTTATATTCTACGCACACGTCTGGCTGCTTTACAAATTCCAACTCACCCAAAACAACACACAAAATTAAAGCAACAAAAAAAAAGTAACCCGAAATATGTGGGGTTATAAGATTTATCGCATGACAGAACAAATTTGTTTTCTATTTGAAACGAAGAATCAGTTTATTCATAGAATGAAGAAAATCAAAAAATACTCGGTTTCCTCCGACTTATTTGATAAGTTTGTGTGTATCTCCCAATTGCAGTTCTGATGAAGCAGTTGTATTGAGGTTTGAGGCTGAGCTGAGTAGTGCCACATTGAGGTAGGTTTCTTTTTGAACAAAAAAAAAATCTGTTTATTCAAAGAACAAAATATAAAATAAGAAAATGAAAAATGTATGTCTCTGTTGGGCTGATGTGTCAAGGGTAGCGAAACAGTTGTTATGAAGCTCGTTATTTGTTTTCTTTTGAAATAGCAAAAAAATTATTTAAGACATAGGTAGCATTTTCAAAGGCAAGAGGTTAAATGGATCTCAATAAATTTATTTCCATGTACATGGCGTCTTTTGAAACGCTTATCTCATTAATTTTAATTTTGAATATTACCTATTTGTTAAACTGGGAGATAATGTAATTTGCTAAACGATTTTTTTTTTTAATTTCTTTCAGGTTTGTCAAAACTGTCGCCTTACTTGTCACAAAAAATGTTATCAAAAGGCTTCATCATGCAACAAAACATCTTCATCACACGGTGGATGTATATCGTCACAATCTAGTATTACTGACTCAAAACTCTTTGGTGTGCCATTAACGAATTTATGTTTAGCTGAAGGAGCTAAAATTCCCATACAAATCGAACAACTTATAACTAAAATTGAAATGCTTGCTCTCTACACTGAAGGAATATATCGCAAAAGTGGCGTCAATTCCAAAATAAGAGAACTCAAACAAAAAATGTCTGAAACTCCAATTGGTGCGGAAATCGATTATGAATCATATAACGTACATGTGCTAGCCAATGTTCTCAAATCATTCCTACGCGAAATGCCCGAACCCTTACTATCATTCGATCGTTATGATGATTTTTTGCGTGCCTCTGATTTACCAGATACGAATGTGCGAGTACAAACACTTCTATCGTTGATTAAAAAACTTTCGGCTTCGCATCATTTTCTGTTAGAGCGTTTAATTTTTCACTTGGCTCTGGTAGCACAAAGAGAAAAACACAATCGCATGTCGGCGAGTTCGTTATCAATAGTTTTCGCTCCGTGTGTTTTACGAACCAATCGTTTAGTACCTGCTCAGGATAGTCTTAATGATATTTGTAGACAAACGAAGTGCATAGAAACCCTGATCACACAGAAAATGTTGAATGTTAAGAGTACATTAGCTGATATAGATACTTTAGACACGGCCGCACACACCGCCACCACTAGATTAAGTACTTTACGTAGCTCAAAAGTGTTTGCCCCCGAGGAGTTAACCCAGCGGCCATCGCAAATTGAGACTGAAACAGAAGAAATGATATTAGAGGGACACATTCAGGAGATCCGCAAGGAGAAAGCACTTTTAACATCAGCGTTGCCAAATTTAGTAAGAACCACGTCAGACGATGACCTGCTTTCAACTGATTTAGATGGGGAAGGTGGTAGCTTGGATGACTTGAGTACGGGCAAAGACAAGGACAGTCATTCTCTAGCTGAGTGTAAGGATTTCAAAGACAGCATTGATTCATCATTTGGAAGTCTAAGCGGCGATAATAATGCGAGTCGCAAGGGATACGATGAGAAACAGCCACAAGAGAACTACCAACAGCAGCAGGCTCACAATGTGCAACAGCAAAATTTCGATGCAGATTCAGCGAGTGATTCCATAGTTCTAAGCTACAATCTTCGTGATCAAAATATCGATTACATTTCGAGTCCCAGACATCATGTATCCTTAGATCATGAAATGGCATCATCCGGTTACCCGACGGCGAAGAGTTACTCATCTACTCCCAAATCAACATCATCTAATAATAATGGTAACAGTAGTTTCATTTGCAGTGGAACACGACGCTCTGGCAGTCAACAGAATCTTAGTTATACCATGGCACAGGTATCAGCGACAAGTGCCGGCCCGAGTGGACTTAATTACACCGCAACAAGCCAGTCAGGTAAACCAATGGCAGTGCGAAGTATGTCAAGTGGCTACGATGCTACAACAACACATCTACTCCCAAACACCACCCAGTGTATATCCGGAGCTGATGGATTTCAAATGCTATCAGCAATTCCCACATCATCGTCATCATCATCTTCCGCAACATCACCACATGTCATTGCAGGAACGTCTCTCTCTGCATCATCATCATTACCAACACCATTTCCCAATACCAGTAGCAATAAAGTAACAAGTATTATAGAGGGCGGTAATATAAAAACGACTCGGAAGAAAAAGAAACAGGAAAGTTTGGACGACGAACCAATTATGGTGTAAGTTCTATATGTTATAATCTATCCTCAAATAAGATAATGTACATTTATATATAAACTCATATATAAATAATAATTAATCATAGGTACAGATTCATTAATAAAATTTAAATTAATAGTATGTTTGCCGACGTAATGTGAAACAAACACTTCCAAACATAATACTATATTATATTAAAACAAGTAAAAAAAAACTACATATTATGCAAATGTCACAATGTTATATAAATATAACAAAAAAAATAAAAATAACGTAAAAAATATTTTTTTTTTCTTTAAATCAAAATTACTAAAGGCATTAAAAAGTACACTTTACTCGTTATATGTTTTATTCTACGTTATAACTTATTACTAATTCTCAAGCAATCGATTTTATCGGGATCGGGCTTGTTTTTTTTTTTTCAAAAACATACATTCTGAACAAGTATTAACAAAAAAAGAAAAAAAAACTGCCGATGGCGAACAAAACTTTCAATTTAATCTAAAGTCAATAATCCGTCACAATATCATGTAATCTCTTTAGACGACAAAATCAATCGGCAGATGTACATATATTTGGTACATTCGATAGAATAATAAACACAAATCGAATCGAATTTACCTAAAACATAAAAACTGACTTATAAAAGGTCCGTTCTTTTATGAAATAATAGGTCTGTTTGGGTACTGACGAAAATAGAAAATTCGTAAGAATTCGTAAGAAAAAATCTAAGCTGTCTACAAAAGAGAGCGCTCTTGAGAGCGTTAATCATTTCCCCTTCCTGCGAATTTCAGCCCAATTCTATCAGCAGAGCTCTGAGTTCTGTCAAAAGCTAAATCTATTATTTTTTTTATTTTTTCAAGTTTCTTCAATTAAATGTTAAGGGATTTTCTATCGCATTTAACGTTGAAAAACTAAGAAAATATTTCTGTAGTTTTTGGTAGAAATTTTAAAACTCCATTTTTGGACTTTTTTCATTCAAAGCATTCAAATATTTATTAAAACAATATAAAAAAGATTTTGGAAATATTTGACCATATTTTATAATTTATAACATTCACTTTTAATACTAGTACAGGTTTCATTGCTAATTAATATCAAAACATAGTCAAGAAACATCATGGAAGCAGTCTTTAAATGAGATTTTTGAGTTATCATGATTCTACCAAACACTACAGATTTGTGAAGAGGTTGTGGCAACAACTTTTTATTATATTGTTTTTTTGAAATTCCAAGATTTTTAACCACAGTTTGCATTTAAAAAATAAACATAAACTCAAATTGATGTCTTGTTTACACCTCTTCAAGTCAGGTTCTTGATATGGCACGTTTAAAACTGATTTTTCAGCATGGTATAGCCTAATGCGTATGCTTAATTCAGGTTCCGACTGTTAAAACTCAAGTTACAAACCTTTTAATCGAACGGTGTCTATGTGTTTTTTGTTCAACGAATATCAGTTAGTTCTCCATTGATGACAAGTCTTAGGCCAACGAAATCGTAGTTCATTCTTCACAAATTACTTTGATCTTTGCCTCTTAGAATCGGGTAAAACTCTGGTCAACAAAAGTTGTGCGACGGTGTTGATCAACATGTACTCATTTACTCTTGTTTTATTATTTTATAAACCATAATTTTATTTAGCCTAATGTACAAAAACACAATGGTCTTTAATGCTGCATTTAGACTCTCAGTTTTATGTATGTACGATGTTCGTTCTTTCCTGTACATCGAACGACGAGAGTGTAAATGTTTAAACCGAATGGTTAAACGAGTGAAAACCATACAAATTCCAAGCGGCTTTGAATTTTTGCTGTTTGTTGTTCGGTATTGCAGTGCCGAATTGGTAACCAAATCGAGAATTTAAATGCTTTAAAGCTGCATTTAGACTTTGGTTTTTCATTCGGTTTACGTTGTTCGTTTTTTTAACGATAAGAAATTTTGAGTAATCAGCTTTTACAATAAGGGTATTCATGCAATGTCGTAAAACACTAGATAAGTTTATCTTTTGATAAATTAGCTATCAAATTTAGTATGGAAATAGTTTACACAAAATTGAATAAACTTATCCAACGATTTCGATAAATTACCAAATTTATTTGTATAAACTTATCCAAACGTCATTGTTTCTTTTGAAAACCAGGCGTGCTCAGAAATATGAGTACACCTATATGAAACATCTCAGAGTTCAGAGAACTAAAAAGAAACTGTGTCGGTATTCTGTTACCATCGCATCGCGATTTGTTGGCTATAAAACTGTGAATCAAACCTTATTTTATATAAAAATACATAACAAGTTAACGAAAATCAAGAAACAGACATTATGGGCGTGCCATATTAATTTTGTATTAACTCATTTTCGTCGGAACACTGCCGTGAGATCGCGAGTATTATAATTCTACCTTGAAACGTGACTTACGCTTAAAACGCAACTCTTGTCTTCTATGTAACATTTTTTTTTATTGTTGAGAGACATTCGGCTCCGATTTTGTTCTGATTGAGGAGAGGTTCTCCATTTAAAAATAACGTTGAAATCTGAACGCATCTAATCCTTCACACACGTTCATTACACAGCATTTATCCAAATGAATTAAAAGGTCGTCTATGCAAACTTTTGCGTAAACTTATCTTTTTACACTAAGGATAAGCTTATCTCGTTGCATGAATAACCTTAGTTTATTCAATAAAAATTGTATGCATGCAAAGACTGATTTTCACCTTAAGGTCAAACAAATTCTAAGTAATACTGATGAGACAGAAATTTATGTTTATATATATGGGTTTTCTAGGTGAGATTAAAAACAAGTATATGAAAAATGTTGAATTCTATCACTAGAGTCGGTTTATAAGCAAGAATTGATGCTTATAAAAAAACAGCTATCGTCATAATCAGAAGATTATTAAAGAGTGATCATCCGCACTTAATATTTTCTACGTTGCATGTTTAAATTCTCAAAATAACCGAAGAGTTTGGTGAGAAATGACAATAGCTGTGTTCAACGACGAAATAGTCATTGAACATTGAACAGCAAACTAGAACAGTCTGGAACAGAAAATTTTATTAAACAGCAAAAATTTGTACTGTTCTGTGCCTAACAGTCCAGAACACTGTCATTAAACACATACTGTGTTTGCAGCTAAATGTAACTCTACCAAATGTAATTCTACCCAAACTCAAATTTTGTTAGACCAGAAAAAGAGATATACAGCGCCTATACTTTACAACATGTACAATTTTTTATGATTTATTTTCCTTTTAATTCTTTTAAGCAACTATTTATTTTATTTTGAAGAGATAGGTGCAGCGAAGTACACACGGTTACGGCTAGTACAATACAAACACATAAATAAAAATTTATCCTGTTCTGCACTTTTGAATTATTTTATCTACAGTTTATTCAAATCAAACATTAGGGGGTAATTCCTTTATTCTTTTATCTCCAAACGATATCGTTTTGACGATAGCTATCTCTATCACATCTTAAGAAACAAATAAGGACAGCAACTTTTGAAACGATATCGAAATCAGGCCCCAAATTAATGATATTGACCCGGAAATTGGCTTCTTGAAACATAATAACCAACAAAGTTTGGATCTACATTTGTATGGTTTTTAAATTATTTTTTCCCCGATAAAAGTAGTTAAAATATAAATAAAAAATGTTTTATTGGTAAAAAATCGAAGTTTTTTGAATCTATTTATCGATAAATGCTTTTTGTTTTAAATTATTTGTTAATTCATCCGAAATCGTGATTTATAATAATACATATTTCGAATTTCTTGCTCTTAATAGACACAAACATAAACATAAATTCATTATAATAAAATTATTCCAAAACGCAAGTAAATTTTAACGTATATTTATTATTTAAAACGAAGCCTATATATTTTGTGATTTTTATATTTTGCAAACAAATTTATTTACTGATCAATGAGATTCTAAAATTATATTAATTTGAAATTTAATAAAGAATAATAATAAATTCTATAATATAAACATTTACTTTTAAATAGATATTTAAAATTTTATTTTGTTTTCATTTTTTTTTAGATTTCCTAATGGCAAAAAAATAAATAAATGGTAAATGTGATGTAGTATGTTATTTTTTTTTTTTTTGTTTTGTTTTGTTTTTTCATGAAAACAGAAAACAAACAAGTTATTAATAATACAATAACCCATCAAGTTCTCGAAAAGCATTATTAAGAAATAAAGTGTAAAAACGCAAAATATTTGTTAAACATTGTTTTCGCTTTTTATTGTCATATCTATCTATATAAGCATTTAATTTTAAACTAAATAAATAAAATTTTAATTCAACATGAAATAGTGATAGATTTTACTAAGCTACGTAAACCAATTTAAATAAAGAAATAAAAATACTCTGTAGCAAAAGTTGTTCTTTTTTATACACAAATTAAAAAATATATATATATATATATACTATATACCTTAACAAACATACTTTAAACATATACATATATGTGAATCTCTTTAATTTTCGTATCCATTATTATTAAAACTCTTTGATTAATATGAGTATACATACATATATAATTTTTAATTTTGCAATCCAAACAAACGCAAAACAAAAGAAATGGAGAAATAACGAAGAACTGTTGAAGTTCTGTTGGATGATCAACATTATTTTTTTATTATTATATTATTATTATTATTATTATTATATTATGCATATATATTTTATGTAAGTGACCAAGTCAATATTTAGGTTTCACTATTTGTACAGTATACTTTCATTTATTTGTTAAATAAAGTGGTAAAATAAATAATGACTAATAAGTTTTGTTTTTATTTACAAACAAACAAAAAAACTAACTTCTGAAAATCACGGCTGCATTGAAATTGTTTAGTTTTCCTAAAAATTCATGTGGATAAGACCAAAAATAATAACTTGCCACCGGATGTTATTCTGGTTAGGATGTTGGTTTGGTTTATACAAAATTCAAGATCTTTAAAAACCAAAGTTAGTAGGTGTTCAGTAATAAACAAAATGCTCTAAGGTTCAAAGTTAAATGTAGGTAGCTGTGTTAAACGTACACAGCTACATACATTTAACTATGAACCTTCTTACAAATAGTGTTTTTTTTAAATAAATAATTTTAAAAAAGTTAAAAAAAAATGCATGAAAAATGATGAACTTAAATTGTTTTGAGCTCCAAGCTAAGTATGCCATTTGATTTGATTAAAAAAGATAAATAAAAAAAATTTAAAATCGTTGGAGCTGATTTAAAAGAAAAATTAATTTGTATATGTATAGAACCTTAACCACCAAATTTAAAAAAAAAATTGCTTCGGCTCCAGGTATACAGACAGAATCGCGAGACCCACCTTTTTTGCACTACGAACCCTAAACATACTTTATATTATCTACATATATCGCAAATAAAAAGTTGGGCTGTTTGTTGTTGCGGTATATTAAGGGGGGTTCACATGGGGGGAGCATGGCTCGACAACATACCATGCTCGTCCATATGAACCGAAAAACATCATGTTGACTTGAAATCAATACTTTTTTATTTCTGACGAGCCATGCTTGCGAGCATGTTGTCGAGCATGCTCGCCCATGTGAACCCCTCTTTTGGATTATGATATGAATAATTTTTAATAGTGTCAGTCCACTGGATGTGAAATTAAAATCCATTTTTTTGGAATGTGCAAAAAACACAATTTTGCACCACCCTGATTAAAATTTTGATTCTCTTCGATAATTTGATTCAAATATTAACCACGTCGTTTTCTTATTTCAAAAGTAAATGCAGAAGATAGCATTTTTTTTAGCCAGCATAGTGTAAAAAATATTCAATTTAATATTATGATCTCAAAAAATACGCTTTACAATTTTTTTCTGTGAATAAAATATAATTTTTCGTAAAGTATAAAAAAAAAAATTAGCACCACGCTAATTGAAAATATTTTTTTCTTGTATAATTTGTTTTATATGCTAACCACGTGGATTTTTTTTTTTAATTCCACAAGTAAATACAGGAAAGATCATTTTTTTAGCCACCATAATGCTAAAAATACCCAATTTAACATTATTATCTCAATAAACCCTTTTTACAAGCTTTCTTTGTAATTAAAATCAAAGTTTTTCTTAAATTAAAAAAGGAAACATTTTTAGCACCACCCCCCAACTAAACAAAATTTAACAAAATTGTTTTATAAAAATATTATCAATACAAAATAATTTAACTTATTGTTTTTAAGGACTGCAAAATGGAAATGGAAAGACTGTCAAGGAATGCAAAAGATTGCCGAGACTGCAAAGGAATGCAAAGGCTGCATGCATTCCCAAAAGAATGCATTAAATTCACGATTGTTAAATGAATGGGTACAAAAATGATTACAATCTTTTTAGTGAAAAGTGAATGGTGATTGTATAATTTGAGGTCTAAATCTCAAAGTGAAGTCAATGAATGCAGTCTTTATATTGAAGTTATAAAAGATTGCATTCTTTTACAAGACTGCTATGCGGTCGAAAATTTCGAATTTCCATAAAACATGGAAATGAAATGAATGAATGGTATTTTTAAATGAAAGAAACATAGTTATCGTTAGATTCAATTTAGAGAAAAACGTTGAACACTCTGAAAACTGTACACAATCCCCGTTTGGTATCTTGAAAACAAAAAATCGCCGGTAACTTGGATACTTGTGGTTTGGTTATACATTGAAAAAAAGTCTTACCTGTGTTTAAGTTATATTGCCTTCTGAATCTAACGATATATGCTTCTTCTGGAAACTAGCCTTAATGTAACCATAAAAAAAATAACAAAAAAAAAAACCATTACATGTTGTGCTTTGGAGAAAAACGACATGAATCTAAATTTTCGTTATTGTACAAGACATTTTGATGGTTTCTAAATGAAAAAAATGATGCTGAATCCGGAAATGCCGGTTATACTTTTGAAAACCTTAAGGTTTTTTTCTTTTGACGTCATTAATGAAAAAAGTGCATTTCACTAAAAACTCCTTTAAGTTTAATTTAAAACAAAAAATGCCCTCGCTAAACTTTTAAAGCATAAAATTGCAGAGGATGGTTTGAACTAAATTGAATTAAACTTACTCCGTAAGGCGTTTGCTCAGAAACGCTACGCTGTAGAATCCATAATTCGCGTCCAAGTTAAAATAAAACTTTACAGTTCTCTTTGTTCTGTATCTCTCTCTCCAGAACAGCGAAGTCGTTTCCCAAAAACGTCAATTGTCGCTTCTAGAGCATGGCGTTTTAGCACAAATCCCTTGCGGAATGAGGGTGAATATTTTTTGTTGAAAAATCAATTTTTCGAAAACGGGTCAATGTATTTTTTTTGAAAATTGCATATCAATGTTATTAGCATTTTGTTGAGCATTTTTATATATACAAAAATATTTTGTTTTTAAATCGCACGTTGTCGAATTTTTATTTTCTAAAAATTCAAAATTCATCTCTCTAAATGAAATAAAGTGAGATTAGTTGATGTTTATGAATTTGCACGATTCCATTTGCCACCAGAGATCACTTTTGTTTTGTTCACGATTAGCTTTTCTAAATCTCAATTTCTAACGAACATCTATTTTTCAACAGGGAAACGTGCCCGACATTTGTATGAAGAATCGAAGAGAATTTTCACTCTAGTTCATAAGATCTAAATTGTTTTTGTGTAATAATTTTGTTCAACAGTATATTTAAGCGATGACAACATATTTTTTTAAATATTTCACCCTTATTCCTCAAGTCGTTTGATCAAAAACACCACGCTGTAGAAGCTATAATTCGCGTTCAACTGAAAATAAAACGTTTGTACGAGGTCCATATTGCAATATTAGAATCAGTTCCACGTAACTTCATTCGATTTGCCTTAAAAGGACTATCATGGTCTGACCCTAATAATCTTCCCCCTTATGAACATCGGATTAATCTGCTTCAAATTCAAACTTTGCCACAAAGGAGGGTAAATACTGATATGATATTTATTCACCAACATATTACTGGTGTTATTAATGCACCAGATTTACTCAATTCTGTTTCTTGGCATCGCCCTACAAGTAATAGTAGCATTGAACTTCTTTTTCAGATCATTTAATAATGAAAATGGATTTTTTTGGGAAAGACGAACTAAAGTTTTGTCCAAACGCAGCGATGTTTTTTTTTTCTGCCTCTAGTTCCCAATTTTGGACAAGAATGTACATAACTCTGTAAATACTTGTTTGTATAATAAAATAAATATTCTTCAAAATCAAAGTGTAAATCGTTTCTTTCTATTATTTTGCTAATATTCGTTGGAAACCTTATGTTTATGGAGTTATTAAAATTTGAAAATACTACAATTTGCTGTTTCTATGATTTCCTCCATCACTGTATATTTTATCCTAGTTAGATTTAAAAAATATTTAACCAAATAATTACAAAAAAATTGTTAAATACTGTATTAAATGCCCGACACGTACGAAAGTAGGGTTTTATGAAGTCCTTAAAAGCCATTAATTTTCTACCAAAACTGTCACTAATAAGGTAAATTTCTATAGAAAAACAAACAGTTTTCTTTTAAAAATGGCATAAAATCTATTATTTGGATCTTTAATATGCACAAAAATTATAAAACTGATATAGTTTTATAAACCCTAGTGATTTTTTATTCGTATACTACAATTTTTGTTTCAAAAAGTGGTTTTGAGCACTTCAAAACATTTGTTTGTTTTTATTGTTTATTAGGTAACACAGTAACTTTGCTCCCACACAATTAAAAACAAAGATCAACTGTTTTTAGTATACATTTGCCAAGAAATTTCAGCAAACCCCGACCAAAATTTCTGTTTCAAAAGAAAATCGACAATAAATTTATTTTTGTCACCAGAAAGATTTTGTTGATTGCATTCAGTTGACTCACCTTAATGCACATCCCTTTAATCAAAAGAGTAATTTACTCAACACGAAAATATTATAGTTTTTTTATTAGTCCTGAAAACTTTTTATTCGATTTCTCTCATTTTTATACAGCATTTTGTCCAGAAATAAATGAAATGTTTATATATATAAAAAAAAAATCATACTTAACTACTTAATTGTATAGGTAAAATATATAGAGAATAACTAATAATAATAAAATATGTATACTCTATTTTGCTATGTGTAAAACAAATAATAACAGAATGGATATATATTTAAAATAAAATAGTCCAAAATTTATAAAACTCACCCAAATCATATAAATTCGTGATAAAAAAATTTAAGTTATTTTGAAGAATTTAGGCTTTCTTATTCTCAAAAATCATATCATGCAGTATTTTCTGTTTGAGTGCATCTATATTTGCTTTATTGCCACTAAATCAAAAATTTGGAATCAGAAATTAACCAAAAATGTAATCAACAAGACTTTCAGTTTTTGAACCACGATTATTCGAAAGGATGAATTTTTAATGCACATATAATCTATAAAAATAAATTTAATTAGCTTATTATGTATAAACAAAATAACATAAACAATTTAAAGAAGTAAATCTAAAATATTTTAATGGAAAGGAAATAGTTTATTTTGTTTTTTAATAATTTTCTTTTTTTATAGTTTTATCTGCATTACCGTTAATACTTCTTAATCTGCCTCATTTCCGATGAATTTTGTTTAGTATTTATTTGATTTCCATACATTTGGTTAGTTGTTACATCCAGAACCGTTGTTTGAGGTGAATTCACATAGTTTCCTGATGTTATTTTGTCCATATTCAATTCATATAAGCCATTGATAGTCGGCGAAACCATATCAAGTATATCTTTATCGAGCCAGCTGTGCTGACTTTGTTCACTAATCGATTGTACTTCATGTTTCTTTTCTATATTGAATCCACTGGTCTGTAGATTTTGTTTGGTTTCTTGAAAATTTTCTAATGCACCAGAAGCATTCATTATATCCTTGTTCTTTTTGGATAGATACCAATTATCATCGTCTACTTCATCTAAGAAATCTGACTGAGTCAGTTTTATTTTCTTACACTTTGGTTCTTCTAACGAGTTGGATGTGTAAGCATTGTTGTTTGTTTTGCAGACTGCATTGTTTTCTCGTTCGTTGTTGAATTCAAGAGCCGATACAATGTCACTCATGTTGACTTCTTCATCAAAAATATCAGTACTTTGATCTTTAGTGTTGAACAAAAGGTTTCGACGATTTTGTAATATTGTCTCTTGCACCACTTCTTCCAAATCAGCTTCTTTTTGATTTTGACCCAATTTTAAATTAGGAGCCGCAACTAGAGCCAAACTTAGCAGCAATACCATCAAGCAGGTTGTAGGCTGTGTTGTTTTGTTTGTTCCTTTTGTGAGAAGTGATTGTAATTTCTTCATTTGCGACATGAGGGTTTGATTTTGATTCTGAAGTTGTTTTATTCTTTTCATGAGAGATTGGTTTTCTTCTGTGCATTGTTTTACACGTTCTTCTAGACCATCTACATACTCTTTTTTACGTTTCCTCGAATCTTGGGCAGATATTTTATTGCGAATTTTGCGACGAATTCGTTTGAGTTCACGTTCTTCATGCTTTGTTAGCGGATAGTGAGTTGGTAGATTGATGCCCTCTTTGCTTAAGAGACGTCTTTCTTCTGAAGTAAGAGCTAGTTTTGGATAGGGAACTTCGGGATCGTGGACGTAATCCTCGTCGTCGTATCCATCTTCAATGATAATGCTTTCAGAATCCGACGAGTTTTCAATAAAAGAATCATCCAGCACTGTAATTGAAAGAGAATAGATTAAAAGGGTTAAAATCCTTCAGATGTTTTTGGTGCTTCATTTATAATTTTTTTTTTTAATTTTTTGTAACTAACTGAAATATACAGGGTGTCACTTTTCTATGTAAGAAACGAGTATTATGCTCGGCCAAATTCTAAGACCAACCCTGCACTGCGGACCCCACTAAGAAGATGTTCAGCGAAATTTGTTGAATTTACATTCAATAAGCTTGCACTTCTTTTGTCAAATTTAGGGTTTTTCCGTTGTAACGGGTGTGACACATTTTCCATGTTTTTCGCTAGTAATTTTTTTGTATTTATTCAATAAGGTATTTTAACGCCGTTACCTCTAGTATTATTATTATTATAAATTCTTTATTTTACATAAAACTCGTAATATAACATTGGATAAATATATGAAGAACATTAGCATGGCAAAAAACTTGCCGTTACCTCTAGTATATTAAGTTTTTTAATTGATTTTTAAATTGAATATATCAGGGGTTATCGTAAATAAAAATTAACATGAGAATGTTTCTTTATTCGAAATCTAGGAACGTAAATGACGAAGGAATGTTTTTCTTGGAATGAATAGGTATCGTGAATAAAATTTCCACGGAAGTTCATCTATCATTTCATACATTTTTATAAAACAAATATGCACATGATGATCAGCATCTAGGTAAATAAATTTTCTTGGTCGGTATGCTCTTATAAATTTAACATATTTGAGAATAATGGGAGAATGATGGCATCGACATTATGATTTGGAAACGAAATACTAAAAAAAAACCTAAAAACAACTGTTCATCGTTTGGCGTCGCGGATGCTTTACACATCATATTCCGTCCTACCAAGGTATACGTCGGAGCAAAAAGTTCTCCGATTTATACAAATCGGAGTATTTTTACTCTTCGGATAATTTTCCGCTTCCACGATAGGACCGATTGTCCTGTCAAAACTAAAGCATTTTTTTCTTTTTTGTCATTATCCAACATTATTCGATAAGTTTTAAGTTTTGTGTACATTTTTTGAATGGATATTATTATAAGTTACGATTTAACGTTTCTTTTTAACAAATAGTTCAGCAAAATAATTAATTTTTATGAATCGATTATTAATTAAAGTTAAATAAAATAAAATGAATGACTAGGTCGCACGTACTTGCTCTTATGGTAAAAGTCGATGTGGACCTTAAAGCCTCTTGTATTAAGTATTTAAAAATACATAATTTAATAAGAAAATATAAGATAAATATAAAGTTAAGTACTAAAATGACTCAATTATTTCTTAAATGATCAGTTCCAAACTAATGGGGTTTTCGTTTGGTAAAAAAACTTTATATTTTGCATTTAGATCTCTCAAAGCCTTCGATTAAGCAGAAAAATTCATTTATTTTTTGATTTAAAATCAAAATTGCGAATCTGGATTTTTCGACAAATCTACTAATATTACTATGCACCATATTTGACAGCCTTCAATTTGACAGGTTTTTACTCAATAATTTATCTGTGGTAAAAAAGATTAAGAATAGTTTTAAGTTCCAATGGAAGCACTTTTAAGTGAACTAATTAATTCAATAAGCATCTTTGTAATCTGCTAAATTTATTTTTTCATTTATTTTAAAACAAAAAATATAATCCCAACAAAAACTTGAAATTAAAAAGTTCGATTCAATTGAACAACTGATACGGCTAGCTGTTTCACAGACACAAATATACACAAATACTGTAGCAAACAAAAATCAATCTGAAATGTTTTCGATTCGCTACGAAAAAAATCAATTTATAGTTAAAAAATAAATTTACCAAACGAATTAATTAATTTTGTATAAAAATTCTCAAACCCATTAAAGTAAGTAAGTAAAACCAAAATTTCAAAAAAATAAAGGGCTTTATTGCGAGTGTCTATACAAAGTAGAATTGAAGTCGAATAGAAACAAATATCTTTTTCATTTTTTTTTGTTTTAAAATCGTTTTTTATTTGACATTTGAATCAAATTTCATTAATTTGAGTCAATTCGACTTTAGTCTTTCTATTTTATTTCACAATACCAATTTAAAGCTCAATAGAATTGAAAGAAGTCGACTAGATTTTTTGCGAATAAACACTCTCAATAAGGTCCATAGTGACCCATTTTCCCGTCATCCAAACAAAATTTTTTTGAAAATTTTGATATCAAAAAATTAAAAAAACTATTAACTAGCTCCCGTACAAAAATTGTTTTCAAAATCCAGTCGTTTAAGACAAACACATATGTAATTTTAAAAAAACGGTTCTATTGGAGAGGTACCGTTATTAACATTCCAAAAAATATTTCTTTTCTTTTAAGAGTACGACCTTGCTAACAAAATTAGGTAAGTACATTTTTTTTTTTATAAATATTGTTAGAGCCGTTTTAAATAAAAATTCACTTTTTAATATGGCAGATATTGTTAGTTCAGGTCCTAAAAAAAATTTCAATTTCTCTGATTGCTGCAAAAAAAATGATTGCACATTCATTCAAATCCCACGATGCTTACAGAACTATTACCACCAATTACCAGCATTTCTTAAGTCCGATACAACCAACTATTGGGATTATAATATTATTTAAATAAAATTAGGCTCAAACTAAGCTTAGGCTATTAATAAATTTATGGAAGATATATTTGGCTGAAATCTATGTACATATACATTAATACGTAAACTAGAATTTTATCGCTGACTTTTTGATCAACGTAACTTCAACTGGTTTTAAAAGTTTTTATTTAATTTGAAAAGTCTAGGCGGTCTCCCTACTACAATTTAGTTTTGAGTGGTCAAATTTTGACCGCTCGGCGATACTAGCCAACATATTTTGGTGTTCATGTTAATTCCAAAAAAAAAAACGTTTGAAATAAAAAGTAAATGAACTTACTTTCTTCTTTGACGCTAACATCTTTTACTACATTCGGTTTTGTAATGTATTTCATTGGAAACTGCTGGATAGGTGTTTCTTGGGCTTCTTGAATTTTAGCTGGAGTGGAACGGACCGCTGTAGTATTCACGATTTTAAATGTCTTCAATTCTTTTACATCTTGTAGAGAAACTGGTATTAGAATAGACCTTGGGTTATTGTTTTGCACACGAACTATTTTTTTCACTAAAAACATATAATTTAAATTAGGTATACAAAAAAAATATACATAATTTCAATACACATACTTTCTGTTAACTTGTTTTTATTCAAAAATAAAGTGCCTGGTTTAGCTTGAATTTTTGCTCCACTGTTGGAATTCTTCACTTGAATTGTAACATTTTTGTTATTTGAAGCAGTAAACATTTGAGGTGATAGTTTAACAATTTTAATTTCATTGCCACGAATTCCATTGACGACCGTTTGTTGTTGTTGATTATTTAACTTCTGATATTGTTGCTTCTGTAGCGGTACTGTGCTTGTATGAGTTTGAACTGCGTTTGATAAAGTCATAACTTGTGGAACTTTTTGAACAATCACTTTAGGTTTGTGATCATTATTGCAAGCTATTTTTTTTGCCGGATGAATAACTGCCGAAGAAGATAATTCCACAGGTGACCGTTTACCTCCTCTTTCGCTAATTGATGGCCCTGGTGAGGGTGGACTAAGAGGTTCATATGGTGGACTCATGTCCCTAATAATATAGAAAATATACATTTGAGAAACCGTTTTAATTTGCAATGAGAAGGAGGCAATTAAGTTACGCTTCTAGGTTATCCGAAGAAAGGCCACTATCAGATGAATTGCTGGATATAACATTGCTATGTGAGAGCAATGGTTCAGGTAATGTGGGCTCGGTAATTTCATAGTCTTCTGCTTCTATTTTCATGTGATCGGTATACTGTCCTAATGATCCGAATTCGCCCTGGTGGTCTGTCAAATTATTGAGAAAATCCATGGGAAATATGGAGTCCAAAATGTCATCGGTACTTGATGACCAATTTTCTTCCTAAAAGCATGATGAGAAAAGTTTTAATTACTTTATATTTTTCGATTGAATACATTTCATTTAATTAATTTAGAAAACTAATAAATTATTGATCATTAAAATAAGTTTAGTATTTGCACATCGGATGCTTTAAGTGATTTTCTGCATCCTCTTCTAATCGACTTCTATATTGAGTACGTGGTTTATAACGGTACCATCAGAATTAATGAATCAGATTGATAGCTACTCAAACCCTATGGCCACACAAATAAACTAATGTACGTCCTTCAGACTTAGCCCCAGTTTATTTACACTTGATCAATTTAAATTAAGGATTATTCCAGTTGATTAATGTTGAATATGTTTGTTCACTAACATTTTAATCAAGGAATCTATGGTTTGAGCAGTTGATTTGGGACTTCGTTTATCAGTCGAATTTGCTTGATTAGTTCAATTTTATCAAAGATTTACTGGAAATTAGTTTGTTCATGCTTGGTTATTATGACATCACACAAGAAGCGAGAAACCATTGCTTCTTTTTAGACTCACAAGTCGAGGACACCAATTCGATTCGTTTTCGACTACTCTGTAGACCCATGCAAGAAAAGCCACGATCGTTGCAATTTTGACTGGATTATGGCCAATAAGACAGTATGCGGTGAAGTTCCTCTTAAGTCTTAACACCTTCTTTCGTAGTTGTTAGTACCAGCAAAAAAAGGAGATAGTCGTCAACTTTCTATACCACATCTCTGGATAATTGCAATATCGTCAGTCGTGTAGTGGATTTGTGATATGCCCGGCAACATAATATGCCAGCGAACATAAAATCAAACCTTTTTTGGTCAATAACTTATCCTGTTGTAGAATTGATTAGTTTCCAATCAGACTTATGTTTAGATTTTAGAACATCATAAACAAGGTCTCTGCAAAATTGGAGACACCAGTAGAAAAATGGTAAGACATAACGTAAGATATACTCCAAGAAATATCAAGGCAAATAAATTTCGCTTACAATTCGTAATTAAAGGTTAAGGGTGCATCAAAAAGTAATATAATTTAATAAATTTCCCTTGGTTTTGTTTTTAATGTAACATTTTTTCCTAGTTATAAGTCCTAAGTATTTTTAATTACTTTTCAGAGAATGTGGATATCTCGGAGAAGTCATTACGGCGTCTTTGCAACAACTCCAACTTATTTTCATCATAATTTACAAACATACAAATTAAGTTCTACAAAAATAATAATTTTTGCTTTATCTATCCTATTAGAAAATAAAAAAAAAACGTGCAGTTCAAAGTGAATAGACTATTTCATGAATACAACTTTATTGAAATCATTTATGTATTGGTAGGTATGTGCCTAATTTTTTTTGATAAGCTATAGTACATGTGGGCACATGCAGTTTAGCTTATCAAGCAACATTTTTTTTTATAGGTAAACAATTATCTTAGAATATTATCTTCTCATGTATTTTTCAGAAGTCTTATTATCCTTTTAGCTTCTTCTGATGAAATACCATGGGCGGGTCTCGTGTCTATTGTCATTGTTTTGTGAACAGTACCTAGTGCGTTGAGCGTATTGTATGCTTGTTTGCAGGTACATGTTAAGACGCAAATCGATCTGACCTAATTTACCCCAAAATGCCGCAAAAGTGCTTTGTCAGCTTTCATTCGTAACTTGCTTATTTCCAGATTTCCCAAGGCTAAAAATGAAAGCAAGAAGCATCATCACCGGTAAGATTTCATTCACTGCAGTGAATAATTATTCCATGAAGCTATATCTGGTTTTTTGTATGACTAATTATAAATCGCCGATACACACATTTTATATGGCAACAGCAAGTTATACTGATGCAAATCTTTGCGTGCGTCATCTACTTGGATTCACTTAATTCTACGTACATTTAATCCATTTTTTAACTTTTAAAATGCATGCACCTACAGTGTATACGTACCATTATATCGGGTGTACATTTAGGAATTCTGGTATTAAATAGATCCTCTTTCAAGATATAATCTTCTTCGTTTTGCCTAATGAATGAAAAATCCATGTTGATTGCTTTTGGGTTTGACACGTATGCCGAAATTAGGGCGCAGCTAGTGTTGAACGTAGTTTATTGGCAATTGTAAATGCAATTTTTTTTGTTTTAATAGTCAGCTGGAATATTAAACTCTTTACTAGTGTCCTGAATGGTTTTGTTTATATTTATTTATTTTTTGCCCGTTGTATTTTTATAAACATGATTGTATTTCTGAATTTTCCCCATTTTTTTCCAACGTGGAACTTGGATGTCAAATAGAAACGAACTTTGGTCAGGACTGACAACTGCAAGGCGAAAACATAAAAAATGTGTAGTAGATTTTTCCTAAGGTAAGCGTTACATCTGCATAATAAAAGCCGTGTTCCTTCGGAAGTAGAAAATAAGTTAAATGGGTAGATAACTGTAATCTAGTACTGCCATCTAAATGTTGTGCTCTGTCCCTACGCCACTGATCTCTATAAAACACTGGATAGTGGATTCCCTTCTAAGTATGACAGTTTTACCGAGTCAAATTGAAGATGACATTTTATGGTACCAAAACAAAGTTCTATCTCACTCTCTACAGGTGAAAGAGAGAGACAAATTGGTTTTGCTTGTCACTTTGACAAATAAAACTGTTCTACAGCTAACAAATGTTATACTGACAAGGTACCTCAGCAGAGTTCTATCTCTCTCTCTTCTCAAAAAAAAGATAAGATAGACTGATTATAATAGTTTATAACAGTCCTTCAATTGGAGTCATTTTTTTATATGAATCCACTATCCAGTGTTTTATAGAGATCAGTGGCCTACGCTCTCTAACTTTCACATATACCCCGTTTTCATGCAAAATCAAGTAGTCGAGTTGGAATTTGAAGACAGCAAGATTTGGACTCGACTTCACATCCCCCTTTTACATGCAGGATTGAAGCCAGGTTGAACTATGCTTCAACCCTGGTTCGAGTTCAAATGGGTTTGATTCGACTCGATTCTACTCGCTCGGTGGAGTAGAGTGCAAATCTTGCTATCTCTTTCTTCAAAATCCAACTCGACCATTCAAATTTGCATGAAAACGGGGTAACAGAGCGAGTGGGATCGAGTCGAATCAAACCCTTTCAAAGTCGATCCAGGTTTACAAGGGGGTTGAAGCATAGTTCAAGCTCGCTTCAGACCTGCATGTAATAGGGGTATAGCAGAGAGAAGTAGTCGAGAAACCATTGACTTATTATATATGGACTGCTAGTTGTGTAAATTTTCATACGCTTCTTTGCGACACTACCCCTCGAAGGGACACCAGTGGCAAAACAAATAAACATTCTATCAATTGAGACAAGAGACATCTATTTTTATCGATCGGAACTAACATATTTGTACATAGAAGCTACGGCCATCTACTTGAACTTTCTATCAAAAAACAATGCCATCTGTATTTATTTGATTGTTTTTGTTTGACGTTTAACTTTTTGTGTGTTGTAATATTATCATTTTGCAAGAGTTTACTTTTCTCATGCCGGTTTAGGAGAGAAAAATAAATGCAAAATAAATAAAATATAAATAAAACACGGCTCTTGACTCGTATAGAAAAAAAAAATTGCATATTTTCCAGTAAATAGTTGTTGCACCGTGTCTATTTTTCTTATTTGTTTTTTTTTTGTGATTGTGCTATTGTGCATCGAGTTGTGCATCTTCAATTTAGAAAGAAAAGAATCCAAGATTCCCAGTCCAGTCATGGACTGCATTTAAATGCAAATCATAGTCTACTTCGTTAAAGCTATTTACAATTGCTATTTTTTTGTCTATTATTGAGAGAAAACGTTATATGCTATATATACTTTGTATGATGTGCACAAAAACTAAAAAAAAAATCTAGGTTAGGAGGAACAAAACTCAAACGTCAAAACTGTTTATCTTTCTTATCCGCTAGTGTCCTTTCGAGGGCTAGCATCGCATAGTTCTTGGTAGAATCATCGTGAAGTTGGCTACTAGCAGTCCATACATAATAAGTCAATGAGTCCATACATAATAAGTCAATGCGAGAAACATTACGAATTGGCACAAATGTCATTATTGCGAGGCGAGAGTTATATATTATATAGTTTACAGTAAATCTTGCTATCTCTTTCTTCAAAATCCAATTCGACCATTCAATTTTGCATCAAAACGTGGTAATAGCCTGTTTCGACTAGAGCCCAAGTGAGATAATTTTGTTTTTGTGAGATGTGAGATAGAATTTCGCAGTGTGTTGGTAGAGGACAAAACATTTTTTTCACTTTTGTACTTTTTGAAGTTGATTGTAGTTAAGCCTTTACATACCTCTTTGTATCTGAAATGCGTTTTTTTACTTCTTTCCTATGCACTGATCTCTATAATACATTGAAATTGAAGAACCTCGAATTCGATTGTGAAGTACATCGTATATACAAATTGTCGCGTTCAATCTTTCTCTTTTCGTCTTTAAATAAAGAGCAAGAAAAAAGTCAAGGGAAAACACTATCGTATCCGATCGGAACAAAATTATCCCCGGTTTTTACGAAATTTAAAAACTTTGTATCATATTAACTTTGGGTTGATAAATCGGATGAACTTCCGAAAGGAATCAAAGATTTTGTTGTACATTTCAAAATCTCACCAACGTGGTTCGAATTTCTCTCTCCGATGTACTATGATTTTCTCTCTCTAATTTATTTTCTAATGCTGTGGAACCTTTTGACACTATAAACTTACATGCTGGGCCCTATTTCCCGGGGAATTTTTTTTTTTTTTTTTTAATCCACGAATTTTGTTACGTTTTTTCTTGTGCCCCTAGTATTAAGAATAACGAAATAGTGACAAGGGAGCGACTTTCCCAACATTTTTTCGATTGATTCCCAAAAGCAAAATTCCTCGGGAAATTTCATTCTCGATAGGGTGATTATGTTCTCTATATCCAAGATATACAGAATACAAGGCAATATTCACCTGCCATTTAATTGGCGTCATCTGAATCCAAATGTTGTTTTGCCAATATTGAAAACTGCTCATTGAGGCAAATTCAAAAGGTGAAATCACAACACTTTTCAAATATGAAACAATTCAGCTGACGTCACATGAATGAAAGAGGTAGGATAGCGAAAATCTAAGTATACTACCTTGTATTTTGTATATCTTGCTCTATACCAATAAATGCTCTATACCAAATTCTAAACGCAGCCCTGCTTTTTGTATGGATCTTTAGTTTATTGAGAAAATAGGAAATAACGGTCATGTGTGAATAGGGTTGAATATTTACCCGAAGATGGGTACATTTTCAGATTTCCGAAAACAAAGAAAAGGAGGAAAGGAGCATGTTTTGGCTTTACTTTTAACACATCATTTTTATATTAAACGGATTGTTAACCAAAGTACTCAAACTTCTTAAGGTTTTGCAAAAAAATATAAATTGAATGTACGTTTTTATTTTAAATAAATTTTTTGTTTTGTTTGATTGTTTAACAAGATTTATTATTTTTTTTATTGAAGTTAGATTTCTTCATCTTCAAACAATTGCGTCAACCTCGGATGACTATTCGGTGGACAAATTGCTCCCATAATAAGCGACTGAACAATCCAAACAGTTGATACAATAGGAATACCATAATACTGGGCCTTGGCCTTAATTGCATGCGAGAAGTCTGATTCTGCAACCATATAACCAGTCGTTGTTGGTGTTATATCATCAAGCGATCTTATTAAGCGTAATTTTGCTCCGGCTGTCTTACAAACGCGTCCCCAAAGTTCAACAAAATCACTGTGCTCGCCAGCAATAAGAACAAACGTTTTGGCAAAGGGTTGTCCATTCATTCTTATGTAATTGGTTTTCCCAATTTTCCATGGTACGAATGTCTCTGCTAAAATGGACCATCCAGCTGGTAGTTGATACTTATTTAAATCAGCTAACTTATTTTGTCGACAACTATCAATAACCCAATCGTGCGAAATTGCCTGTAACAAGTAATAAATTTACTAATCAATAAAAATATCAATGAAAGACAATTGAGAGTATCATACTTGAATGTCCGAAGCTAGGCATTGAACATATTTAGCCGTTATACATGGTCTGGGTGCTATTAACTTGCACTGTTTGTATTTATTTTTAGGAACATCTTCAAAATAATTATATATTTTAGCTCCACCCGCTTCAAGCTGCTTTTGAAGATAACGTTTAACGTATGGAACCTCAGAGAACTGCTTGAATCTGTTGTTTTCGATGTTTTCCGCTAATTCCTAAATAAATATAAATAAATGTTTTCAATTAATTACCGATTAATAGTATACTAAAGTAACTATAGGGCAAAACTGCTAAGATTTCGATGATTTTGTTATTTTTAAATGTTGGTATTTAAAAAATCTTTAACAATTACGATGATAGAGAGAATGACAAAATTGGATCTCGCAAATATGTCTGTCAGTTCGTCAGTTTGTCAGTCTTTTCTGTTGTCAATCAGTCTGTCAGTCTGTCAGTCTGTCAGTCTGTCAGTCTGTCAGTCTTTCAGTCTGTCAGTCTGTCAGTCTGTCAGTCTGTCGTCAGTCTGTCGTCAGTCTGTCAGTCTGTCAGTCTGTCAGTCTGCCAGACTGCCAGTCTACCAGTTTGTCTGTATTTATCTCGCGCTACAGTCTAAAGTACCCGAAGTGATTTCTTTCAAACTTGGTAGTTATGAGTTTTAGGTGATTCCTTAGAGGGGAAATTGAATTTTTTTGTAGGACCAAAATTAACGGTACCTGTCATACAACCCATATGGAAAACTTGATTTTCTCAAAAACGGCTCAAATGATTTTGATTAAAATATTTTTGTGTACAACAACAAGGTCGTACTTTTGAAATAAAAAAATTATTTTTTCATCAGTAAAAAACGGTACCTCCCATAGAGCCGTTTTCCTCATTTCTAATTTTCTAGTAAGACTTCGTGTTGAAATTCACTTGTTCATATTTACTTGTTAAAATTAATATAGCTTTCATTTAGCTTTCAGGTTTTATTAAAATAAATGTTTATTACTAATTCTGATTTCAAATGAAATACTTTTCTTTTTGTTTCTCTGCTCGATCTAAAATATCTTCCATTCATATCAAATTATTTTCTTTAAAACGGCTCCAACGATTTTCATTTTTTTTATCTTTTTTAACGAATCAAATGGCATACTTATGGCTGAAGTCATTTTAGTAATGAATTTCATGTATTTACTTTTAAAAACTTTATACAGTGGAGGTCAAAATAATAGCAGTGAATTTTTTGAGAAATATGTCTTAACATTTTAATACTCAAGTTCTTTTTGGTGACTTTTACTGCAGTACTATATTCATCAATATTAAGTCGATCAGTGTGGTGTCTTTTTCAAAAACTATAACTTATCTTTTACTTTGAAATAACATCATTTAGTGAAAATGCTACATTTGAAGCGATCGAAATAATAGCAGTATTTGTTAGGATTGCATTTAAAAATTGTGTTTTATTCATAAATGTTCATATTTTGGATACAGAAGTCAGAATTTTATGTTTTAATCATCTCATTTTTAGTATTTTGTTTACAAAAGTGGACCAAGGAATACACCACACATCAGAGGGTTGCTAGTTTATAAAATCACTTGAAAATTGTGGAAAACCTACTAAGATGTGCTGCTACAACGAAATACGAGGAAGTGGTAGAAAAACGCGTCCGGAAAAAACATCGCATTCGGCAATGGTAGGGTAGGTTATAAGGGACTCATCTTTCATCAGCTACACAAATTTTGAATGAGCTAAATTTATCATGTAGTATGCACACTGTTAGAAGACGTCTGAGGGAACATAACGTCAATGCCTGTGGTATGCTAATATCCCATATCCAAGAAAAAAACACAGCAAAATATGTTCAAGAGATCATTCGTTGTGGTCGACTAAGAAGTGGTGTAACATAATGTGGACTGACGAAACCAAAATTGGTTTGTATAGTCGGAGAGGGTCTCGGAAGTATGTAGGCTTTAACTTGAAGCAGAATATGATCTTAGGTTCACCAAAAAAATACAGCAAAACATTGTGGATATAGTATCATGATTTGGGGAAGCTTTTTATACTATGGTGTTGTACTAATATGTTGTATTAAATATTAAATGTACCACCATTATTACGTTCAATAATTGCTAAACATCATGTTTCCTGATTCCGAAGACAAAAAGGCCATGAAATAGGTGTTTCAGTACGACACCAACCGGAAACACACCTGCCAAATAGCTAAGTTTAAATTCAAATTGAAACAGCCAAGCAGTGCTTTAGAGACCAAAACATTGAGGTCATAGAGAGACCTGCACAATTGTCCGACCTGGATTTTAATTAATTGAATGTTTATATTTTTGAAACAGAAATAAAAAAAATGTATTTAAACAGTTTAGCTTTATATTTCGTTGTATTAAACAAATTCAAGGAGAAAAAGGATGACTGGTGTTGGACGCGTTTCACTGTGAACTCGAAAACTTTGCACTAAAACACCCGCTCTATAGTACAGCAGGATCTGCATGTCCCAGAGTTCTCATGAGACTGGGTTTGCCGGGTCCCTAGCATGTAACTTAAAAGAATAGATTTGAGTCGATACAATTAAGCACTGGCAGCATTTAACTAGTTCAATGGACCTTTTTTTCATTAAAAACATTCGATTGAATCAAATCAGATGACACCAATGCTCGATTGCATCGACTGTTATGTGCTGAACCCCTGCCTTTATTCTTATGTTTATTTTCGTCGCTTTATTTTTACAGGCTTTTTGACCGAAACCAGCATATACCCAACCAATCTACACATGAGAGCAGTGTCTCCTTGTACAAAAGAAAAACTGGACCAGTAGTTTAAAGTGCCCTTATTTCAAAATGAACGCAAGTAACAACAATTTACAAAAATATTTTTTCGATTACAAATTATGTTTTTCAAATTAAATCGTATTAATTAAATTGAATAAATCAAATACTCACCTCTTTATATCTATGTGGTCTCAATCCTACTGTACATGTAAGGAGAAAATGTTTGTTGCGAAAAAGTGAATTTGATTTTGCCAGTGGACCCAACAGTTCATCTATATCACAGTTTGGTTGGCTTTTCTTGTAATCAGATATAAATATCATTCCTTTGGAAGTATTTTAAAATAAAAAATATTTAAGTTTTTTTTTAATAAAACAAATAAATCAAAAGGAACATACGTGCGAGTTCAGAATCATTGGCTGTATTCTGGAGTTCTGGTTGTACACCCTCAACTAATTCCAAGCCAGGCTTTTCTTTTGGCGATGCAGGTGGTGTAGATTCAAGTGTGTCCGAGCTATCGCTCTCAGCCGATATACGTTTTGGAGGTGCCGAATTGAATGGCAATCTGAAAGTTGTAAAATAGCTCATGTGTGATAAACCATTTTTGTTTTTTTATTTGCATGTAGTTAAATTATTTAATTACAAAATTGATATACAGAAATAATTACGTGTTGAAGTCCTTTTCATCCAACGAAATAGTAATCGAGTTTCCAATCTTTTTCACTTTATTTTATTTATTTACATTTTAACAAAAAAAAAAGAACATCACAAACTTATCAAATTCATCACAACTAAACGCGACACTTGTCAATATAACATCGTATAATGGAAGCAGCAGCATATCTTAAATTTACAAAATTCTTTTAAATTATTACAAACCGAACGTATATTCTTCCGACGTCTATTACTACTTCGTTAAATAAAAAGGAAACAAATAAATATACGTTTAGACGCGATTTTATTAAATTCCAATAAACCCGATTAGATTGGAAAATAGCAGAAATTAGAGAAACCCAAAATAGAGAAGGAAAGCGAAAGTTCATTGATTTAAAAAAAAATACAATATAGCCAAGTCGCCAGAGAAAATTCAAACTACAATGCCGCAGAATTAAATTAATTTTCTTTACAAAGTTTTTTTTTTAATTTAATTAAAATAAAAAAAAAATATATTCGACCTCACGAAAACTATCAATGATGATGGCTCTCTTTTTACGTTTGTGGTACATGTTCATGCTATAATTTTCTCTTATGATATAAGAGGATTCAGGGACATATGGCTAAAAAAAAATTTTTACAGATTTCAAAACTATTTTTGTAGAGATATAAACTTGTAATCGCTCCAAAATTTCAATAACTTAAGACTGGGAAGCAGTTGAAGCGAAACGAAAAATCTGTAGTCTCTATATCGACAGCGAAAACAGAAAGGATACATTTTCAAACGAGCAACAAACTCTTGAAATTTTCTAAAATCGTGTAAAAATAATAAATTAAAGAGCAATAAAAATGTGTGGAGACCTCTCCAATTAATCTTCTACAATAGCTTATTTCGCTGTCGAACTGCGTACTGGAAAACGAAAAGCATAACGAAATTTATGATTTCGTCGTATAATTTTTGCATTGAATTTTTCGTTTTGCTTCAGGAGCGTACTGAGCTTTAAAATTGAAAAAAAAAACAAGAAATGTTTGGAAAATTTTCTAAAAACAAATAAAAAATGTTAAAAAAAAACAATAAATAAACTATTCTTTTCTTTAAAATTTGTGTGCAATATTTGTGGAGAGTTCTCCAAATAATTCAATTTCATTTAACGAGCCGCGTACTTCTGAACGAATAGCAGAACAAACTTTTTCGCTTAGGATTTTCGTTGTGTGATTTTTGCATAGGAATGTTCGTTTTGCTTCAGTAGCGTACTGTTATTTAATAGTGTTTCACACTGAAAACTCGAAATTTTAAATTAACTTTCAATAATATTACCAATTTGTGGATAAATACAATTTTGAACCTCTACAAAACTACTTTTGAAACTAGTCAATAATATGGCCTTTATAAAACTAAAGCTCGAGTTCCGTTATGTTTTATTACATAACAACAAAAAAAAAATCCACCACATCAAAAACATTCGCGAGCTTTTATTATCCTTACAATTTTGATAGGCATAAGCCATATCCCATGAAACATGAATACTGTGTCAAATTTACATAAAACTTTACTCATAAATTCCAAAACAAAAAAATAATGTTTGTTTTTAATTATGTTGTAAAAAAAAAAAACTGTCGACGAGGCTAATACCCAATTTACATATATTAAATGAAAAGAAATTACCATCCAGAGTACAAGTTTTATTATTAAAATTAAATTATACTTTTAATATGCATAATGTTTATTGATACATATACATATATATAAACATATTATTTATATATATATAATTTTTTTGTTTTATTTCTGTTACACCGTAATATTTATGTCTAAAAACTATTTATTTTATTTTATTTTTTTATTTGTTTTATTTTATATTGAAAAATAAGGGAATTTAATGAACTACTAGGATGCATGAGAGGTGTCCTTTTCATTTTTACTTTTTTTTGTGAGGTTGTGTTTACTTTTTTATTAATTATAATTGTATTTTCATCTTGTGTCTTCTCGTCATACTTCTTCATAAAACAATTTTAAAATAAAATGTATTTTTGTTTTTTTTTGTTTTCTTTTATTTTTACTTATATATTTTATTTAATTAATAAATTTTAAATGTTGATATTTCGAAAGTAATGTACTTATTTCTATTTTAAGTTACAACATTGATTGGTAAATAAGATAGCGCTAATTATAAAATATACTTTTTTTTAATAATTCAGTTATGCCATGTTCTTACGTATTTTTATTTTTATTTAAGATATTAAAAAAAGGGATTATTACGAAAATATAAATTAAAAAAAAAAAAAAACAAGTGCAAACAATTCTTATGCATCAACAAATATTTTTTTATATTATTTATATTTACACCCTTCTTTTGAGCTGAACGTTCCCAAACACAAAATTTCTACACTAGATCTTCAAGCTAAAATAATTTGTTAAATATATTGCTAATTTTATTATCAAAATTTTTCCATTACAAATCTAATAAAAAAAAAAAAAAAGAATTTAATCCTCTATTATATCATAATAATTAATGTCAATATATTCATAAAACATTTATAGACACAGCCTAATTTAAATTGAATTGGGTGTTTAAATGTTGACTTTTGTACGAGGCAAAATAAGAGAAAGACATGTCTGAGATTTATTGTAAGTTATGGTAGTACGAGCTTCAAGGTGTTGACTACATCACATTATAACTTTAATTGAAGAAAAACAACAACATTGGAAGAAATAAAGTGATTTATGCATTTGAAAATGCAAAATTAATTTAATTTTAAAAATAACTTTATATTTTAATTACTCATCGCTGCAATACCAAGAGTCAAATCCATAATTGGGTGCTAGGTACCTAAAATTATCAAACCTAAGTGACACTGTTAATTGTTTGATAAAGCAGATTAGGTGATAGTTTTTCACATTGAATAAATTGATGTTCATTTATTTAAACCTGGTAAAAAGTTCCACATTAAGAATAAGTTTTCGAAGTATATATAAAGTATTCTTAAATGGTTTTTCAACCCACCTATACTATTGGGAAATAAGTCTTCTTCAGTATTTAGTTCGATATGCAATAACGGAATTCAAATATATGCCCTATTTACTTTTTACTTGGAAACTGAAGGCTTGGTCAAATGCAAATACATATCTAAATACGAATTTGTTGTTATAGCTTCAAGATTTTAATTTTTTTTTTGTAAAATAAAAAGTTATTTTGTTTTTTTAAAACTTCATTTACATTTTTGCATGATCGGTTGAAACGTATATTTAAAAAATTGGAAACAATAAACAAACAAGATACAAAATTAGTTTGTGCATGGCAATGATTATTAGATTTGTTCCAACTATCAGCAAACTGACGCAAGCTGAGTTTGTGTTCCAACAGAAAAACATCAAAATCAAACCATCAGCCAGCTGTTCCAACACGTATTTTACCAATCCTCGAATTGATTTTTTAGGACCTGATTATGTTAAATGATAAGGAATCTTCGTGATCGTTTTGGCAATAGCCATCTCTATCAAAATATGTGAAAAAAAATAGGGACAATAAACGTCAAAGCGATCGCGTTCGTTCGTTTTCTTTAACATAATTAGGCCTCTGATCGTTAGAAGACAGTTATAGATTTTTGTTCAAATTAAAAATCAGCGCGAACAGTAGTTTCTGTGTGCCTGACACGTGCATGTGCCCATGGAAGACAAATACACAATTCAGTCTGTTTCATCGTTCGAAGTTAAAAATATTTTGAAACATGCTTTTGTACAGAAAAGTACATTGTCCATCAGTCCGATTTCTAACCAGGTAAAACAACATGACTGTGATTTGGTTTAAAATCACAAACTATGTGTGTAGCAAAATGGTTTGTAACTGCGTGTTGGAACAAACCTAATGTCAACGATAGAAGCAAGTACATTTGCTCGTAATCGATATTTAGTCAAAATGAATCTTTATATTCAATGGAAACTGCAATAATACCGTAGAAGAAGAATTGAACTCAAATGCAAAAAGTATGACATGTTTTAAATATCTGTAGTGCTCGGTAGAAACATGATTATTCCTTACAAAAGATCCCGTTTAAAGATATTGTTAATTACAACAGAATCAGAGATGAATGTTATTATTTGGTTAAATATTTTACAATGTTTTTTTGCAGTCTTTTACAAACATTTGAATGTCTTAATTGAAAAAAAATAAATTTTGGCGATTTTCATGTTTCTACCAGACACCACAGTAATGTATATGTATAGCATTTTTTCCATTAAAAGGCAAAACAAGCAAAAGCTAATTCTAATTTGAATAAGAGATGAAGTGCAAAATTGGTTTATGATTATATTTGTTATAAAGAATATTAATATCGTTGTTTCTTTTTTTTTAATTAGAGCAAAAATCTAAAGAGCTTAACAGAATGCATCGCTGCTGGGCCGCTGACATAAGTCAAATTAGTTAAAAGTTAAAGAACATTTGAACTTATGGGCGAATGGCTGAGTGATGGGCGACGTCCATACAAATATCATTTGTGAGCGACGAGCGATGCATTCTGTTCAGTTCTTGAAGCGTACAGTAAAATTGTGCAAAAGCTACATTTAATCTAATGAAAAGCAAAGAAGCGCATCAGAACTCGTGTAAAGCAGTACAACTAAAAAGATCCAACGATATCGTTTTGACGATAGCTATATATCTCTATCGGATCTGAAGGAAAAAATAGGGACACCTATAGACAAAACGATGTAGCTCAATTGTGTTTTACGTATTAAGGCCCCAAAGTATTTTTAAAAATATTATACTTACGACATAATTTTGCCTGTTTGCTTGTGCAAATTATTAATTTTACAATTCATAAAAACAAACAAGCCTTACCCAACCGAAAGTTTAAAGAGTAAAAAAAATTACGTTAAACAAGTGATCACTGTTATTTTTTTTTAGTTACAAATAACTAAAATCCTAGTAGCTATTTTTTTAGTAAAAAAAAAAACAAAAAATAATAAATTTAAAAACCTTTGAAAGTTTAGGAATAGTTAAAAAGTCTGTTTAGTCAAAAATGTCCTAAATCTCTTATTTATATGGTAGAACAAAAAACAAAATTATTTTAAGCTTTGATTTATGTGTGAAAAATGCAGCATCTTGTGTTGAGAGGGCTTAAATAAAAATTAACAATAATATGGTGGCAAAAATTTCCTTATTCCCTAAGAGAAAGAAATATTATCGAGTGCTGGTATGGATTATTTTAATAGCTAACCACCATCTCATGCAAAAGAAAAAAAACTATGTTTGTTACTTTTGTCAACTGTTCAAATGAAAAAAAAACGTTCATTTTTAAAACAAAAAAAAAATTATAATGACGTTAATGAGCCATAATCAAAACTTATAAATTTTCATTCAATGTTTACTGTTTAAATTTTGTTTATGTTTTTATTATTAAGTTTTTAGTTGTTTTTGTAAAGAGGAATGTTAGCTTTATGCTCTCTTAATATTTAGCATACATTTCTAAATATACATTCGAACATGGATATAATGAACTAAGTATTGGCTACTTTGTATACTTAGCGTGGTAAAATTTCAAGTTTTGTTCAAACTCATTTTTAGGATGATATACTTTTTTGTTTTGTTTTTTTCTTTTTTTTAAATTTTGTTTTCTTTTAGCCTATTTTTTTAATTTTTTATTTTTTATATAATGTACTTATAAAAGTAGTATGGTGTGAGTGGGGTGTGTGCAATTTTTTAAGAATACCTTTTTTGTCTCTTTCCGCCCCTTTTGCCAACCGCACCGGAATATCCTGCTTCTGGAGTGCTGGGTGATGCTGGTGGCCGCTTATTCCGCGATGGTCTAGTGCCAAATGATTCTTCTTCTTCAATGCCCTCGCTACCTTTATTAACGTTTTGAATTTTCTGTATTTCTTTTGCCTGGTCTACTTCCAAATAGATATCAGATGCGGTCACTTTAACAGTTGTACTGTCTGTCTTAACATTGTAATAAACTTTGTTGCTAGATTTTTCTATAGACATAACAACACCATTTTCATAGTCTTCATCCACCAATGCGTATACCTGTTGGTCTTGCAGTGGCAATGTGTCGCCTTCTCCAAAAACTATCGACTCTTTTGGAAGTGTCTTAGAGGCTCCATCTTCGAATAGAACAACAAATTTATTACCTGGCTTTTCGCCGGTAATTTTTCCTGCATAGAATTTCTTGTCCACCCATTTCGCAAGCACACATGGTCCAGCTTTGGAATCCTCACTGTCAGCATCATCGCCTTTTGGAGTTTCTTTATTGATGTCGCGCTTTGCTTGCTTTGCTTTAGGAGTGCTTTCAACGTCGTCTTCTTGCATAGATCTTTTGCGTGCACGTTTTGATTTGCTCGCTGACGTTGAGGGTGTCTCGGCGGAAGGACTTAACTTTTTGTTCTTCTTAATTTGATGAGTTGGTGTGCTTGCTTCTAAAAGAGCTGCAGCTGCTTGTTTTGCACTTTCAGGATTGACAGCGTGTTTAATTTTTGTAAATTGATTTATCATAAAATTGCAAAGCTCTTCGATACCTAATATGGTGTGTTTGTTTTGCGGAGCTATCAAACTATGGCAGTTTGTTGAAGACGATGTTGATGCCGATGTTGGGGTATCTACTGTTTGTGGCAATGAATATGCTGGTAAGCTAGTTACGCTGCCATTGGATGAACTTTGAACAGAACTTTCTGATGCAGATGGTTTATCAGTTTCGCTTTTGTTTTTATTACTAGAAAGATCCACACGCTCAATCGATAGGTACCGGACATCATTTTTCTCACAGCAAACGTTTACTTCGTATGTGCTATCTTTTTTCAAATCCGAACCAGATAGGTCAGATATTTTTATTTCAAACTTTTCATTTGATTTTTGATTTTTTGTTGGTGTTGATGTTTCTTCTTCATCTGTTGTTGTATCAGGCATTCCATTGTATTTTTTAATAGCATCAATGTATTTTTTCATTGTACCATCAGATGAAGGATGATCAGTTTCGCTTGCTAAAAAAATATGAGAAAATGATAAGAATAAAATATATAAATAATTAGGAATGGTAGATCAAATATGTACAGCAAATGAAAAGATTTCTATAAAACTATAAATTAACATAAATAGCTTATTATACAGTGGTGGAAAAAACGGAAGGATCATACAAAAATTTTATATTTATAGTTATTTTCAAGAGGCTGTATTTAAGTTAAAAATGGTCATATTGAGACGAAATAAATAGAATTTGAAACTTTCTACTTATTAGACCTGAGAAACAAATATTTTTAAAATTTTCTTCCTAAATTTAAATGTTTAAAGCGTTAAGAACGTGAAAAGAAATAAACATTTTTTTAATTTTTATTTTAGTCATGATAACAAAAAATAAAACCCTTTAATTTTGTTTCAAAAGTATGATTAAAAAGATCATCTTGAAACTTTGCAAGAATTTTAGGAGTGTATTTAGCTATAAAAGTCACAGTCAACATTGGGAATTTTATGGATTGCTGTAATTCAACCGTTATTTGTTTAAAAGTTCATAAATATCCCTTTTTTTTAATTATTGTCACATACAAAAAAAAAAGAAATAAGTACGTTGAATTTACAAAAGTTTGTTCTAGTTTTCAATACTGTCTTTTAATTTAATTTACAGCTCTTGATTGCAGAGGTATTGATGTTTGAAAACAGAAACGTCATTTTCTACTCAAAGACCAATAAATGGGTTGAAAAAAATCGTATCAAAATTTTAAAAATAAGGAATTGAAGCTGAATACATAAGCTTTCCGGACATTACAAGGACGAAGAACGAAACATAACAAAAAATTTTAATTTTTTGTTTAGTGCTTACGGCCCAACTATAATAGGCATGAGCTTACATATATGCTAATGTCAGAATGGGATAATGAAGGGAGCGAATACACACAATTCCATAAGGTTGAATGAACATGTGCTTCCTTCGTCAAACATTTTGTTAAACATGAGCTATGCGATCTGAACCGCTCGGCAAATGTAGATCGGAGTGAGATTAGGTACAAAGAAAAAGGATAAAAGCATTGCATATATTTTATACACAAAAGGTGGAAGTGAATTTGCTTTTGCTTTTTAAAACGATTTAGAAATGAGTGATGTGTTTACGAAAATCATTTTAAGTAATTGTGACAGAAATCTATGCGCGCATATGTTCATTATGGCTATTGCTCATGTTTTCGGAATCATAACGAAGCAGTTCGTTGACATTAGCTTATGTAAGCTCATGTCTTTTATAGCTGGACCTTTATCTTTATAACTACGTGATAACGGTTTTAAAAATAATTTAGTAAAAGATCTAAAATGTAGAATATGTAAAGTTTCAAATTCTATTCGTAGCGTGGTCACCATTATACGTAGTTGATGATAATAAACTTGAATCTGTTCAAAAACAATTTCTTTTATTTGCGTTACGAAATTTAAGTTGTCTTAAATTAATAAACTTATCTAGCCTTATGAACCGTAATGAAATTGCTGAAGCTCTTTTTATTTATGGCATTATAAGTGGTTCCGTTGCTTCTAAATTTTTGTGCTCTTTAAATTCTAATGCCCCTTGTTGAGTTATTGATACTTCCAGAAAGTTGAATTCATAATCTTCAAACTGCATCAATTTCATGTCTGTAACTTCAAAATTGTAGTCATAAAACATTATTGAAAACAGGTTCTTCTATGGAGCTTATATGGGAATACAAATCTTTAAACTCATTTTCCTGTGTTTGAACATTTTTGAGATATGACGGTGTTGCAGCAAATGAGCGATATATTTAGTTTTAAATTACAAAAATAATATAAAAATGATGTAAATCAATTTTCATATTCGAAGTGTTGTCAAAAAAAAAATAAACTAAACTAAATTATTTGTTTCTTCTCAATACGACCATTTTTTACTCAAATACAGCCTCTCGAAAATCATTAAGAAAAATCAATATTTTTTTATCCTTCTATTTTTTCCACTAGTGTAGTTTTTTGGAGAATTATTTGTTCGTTTATATCTTGATAGTTTCTTAACACGTGCTATCCCATTGTAGCGGGATGCTGTACGTGGCTTGCTTCAGTCGTCATTTTGAAAAATATAATATTATAATAAATAACATTTCAGGAACGTTGTAGGTAGGTAGGTAGGAATGGCTGTCACGAGCACCTGGCTTATGACACAACGTGTCGAAGTCTCTGTTTACGACGCCATCATCCCATTCTTTCCTAGATGGGATCATGACTTTAGAATTTGTACTAAGGCTCAAGGTAGAGGTGCAGTACTCAGTGCTTGAGTGAACATTATCTGCAAAGCAGTTATGTTGCTGTGAACATAGAGCTTGGTGGACCAGCAATTTGATTCTTTTAGTCTTAAAGCACTGCAAGAAACTAGAAACTTTATATGTAAGTCAAGAGGTAGAAGATGCAAAATTATACTGAGTGCATCTGTTAGGTAAGATCGAAGTGCCCCTGTGGTACCGTCAATAAAATTATCTGAGGGTCAATCCGTAATTTGATTATCGCCAAACGATATCGTCTCGACGATGGTGTTGATTTCCGTAACTTATAAACATGTCTTGACGACATCGTTTAGACGATTGAAGATTTGCTCTTCGTAACTCGATTACCACCATAGCCCTATCGTCAACATGATTGCTGTTGCACAATAGCTAATTAGGTGTCGGCTGGCATTTATTTTCAAGTAAAATGTCCTCAAAAAGATAAAACAACATTTTTTTAGGGACTGTGTATTAGAATGGTCGTTATTTAAAACAAATTGAAATTTGTTTGTCCTATAGGCTAATATATATTTTCTGAGTTTTAAGTATTTAGCTCAATTCTAACCCATGCCTTCTTTCAGTTGAAGATTCTTATAGAAATAGCGTGGGGTTTTGCTCTGTGAACAATCATTATTTAATTAAAGCTGAATTATTTGTTATTTTTAACAAGCTGAAACTCAAAAACTATAACAGCTATAAACTGTAGAAAATCAAAGTGATAGCTATTGATATTAGGTTAATGTGTGCCAAGTTTCAGAACAAAATTTAGTGTGAATATAAAAACGAAATAATGTTTGGATAAAATGAAAACAGCTGAAAAAAAAATATTGTTTCCACCAGCTATAACTCGAAAACTATAAAAGCTAAAAAAAATGTAAAAATAGCTGTAATCATTAGGTTAAATTGTACTAAGCTTCAAAATGTTAGGACCAATAGTTAAGCTTAAATTAAATATTGATTGTTCAAAGATCATAACCTCACGCTATTTTCATAAGAAACTTTAACTGAAAGAAGGCACGGGTTAGAATTAAGCGAGAAACTTGAAACTTAGAGAACAAACAAATTCTAACTAACGATCACCCTAATATACATAGGTCGTGGATTAGAATGCTAGCATCAGTTTTAATATTGAATACAAATAAAAATTAATTAAACAAAAAAAAAAAAAAAAAATAAGTGACAAACAGACAGACCTTTAGTATGAGAAAAAACACTTTTTGGAATTCTCCATAATCGTAATGTTGTTTTTGATTAAAATATCGTTTTTTTACGCACAACCAATACTCGCGAGTCGCAAATCGTAGTCCAAGTGCCACAAAGACGTAACTACATTTTTTTACGATTTTGATTTAAGCTTAGATCAGACGATGTTGATGATACACAAATCATGTTTGTATGTCTTTAAGATATTGGTTGAACCTTTCCATGTCTATTTATTTTTTTTTTAAGAAAGTTAATAAATACCAAACATAAACAATCAAATTGGATCATCTGAAACATTTAAAATTGAGATACCTATGTCTTTGTTTATTTTTATTTAACTACATAGGTAGTTTTGGGAGAAAAAATTGAAAACTATGTAGGTACTATTATTACCAACAACTACAGCTATATAGGCATTCTTGGTAGGCAGAAAAAGAGAAAATAAATAAAGACATAATATAATATCCCAACTTACTTGCACATGTTCCACTCTCCGTTGTTGAATCTTCAAAACTTTTAGTCAATGGTTTTGTGGATGTTGCCTCTTCCTCTTTATCAGTATGACTTAATTCAGCAGCATCAGATATTTTGCTTACATTTTCCGATGATATTTCAAATTGCTTTAGAATAGGCGTGCTATTGAATACATTTGACGATGAAACCGGTGTATTTGTTAAACTGCTCGAAACAATATTCTCTTTTGGCTTTGTCTTTAAGTCATGCAAAATTTTGTTTTCTGGTGGTTTTGTTGTTGTTGTTGTTGCTGTTGATGCCTCAATGACGGAATCGCCTTTTTTTACATCATCATTACCATCATTTTTATGATTGACGACTTTCACCAATTCTACTTGATCTGGTTTTTGTGGTTCGTCCTTTATTGGTTCTTTTATGTTGTCAGTGTTGCTGTGACTATTAATAGAATTTGCCGCTTCAGAAGAACTGTTTTCGGCACATGGTTTCTTTTCTTCTTTTTGTTCTGTTGTTTTGGCGGCCAATGTTTCCTTCATATCAACATCGTTAAGTTCCGAATTATTTTTTGGCTTAGCTTCATTGTCTAACGAGTTTTCTTCAGAAATCATTTCTATATTTTCATCGATCGATGGCGATTTCTTTGCTGCCTCTTCAACGTCCATTACTTCATTGTTAACCTCAACATCAGTGGGTGAATTAGTGTCGTCGACTTCCATTTTATCCTCTTCGGCGGTTTCCATTTTTTCAACATCATTTTCTTGGACGCCTGCCGTTGAAACTACAGATTCGGTCGATTCGACTTTTGATTCAGTAACAATGGCCTTTGGTTCATCTTCCTTGATTGATGCTTGCAAGTCATTCTCAATCTTAGGCGTTGTTGAACTGGAAACCAAGGCATCTTTATTGGAATTTAATTCATTGGCAGATTTTTTGTCAGGGTTTGATTCTGACTTTTCCGGTGTGATTTGGGTTTTTATATTATTTTTACTATCCACACTGGATGTAGCCAATGGTTCATTATTTCCCGCCACTGTTTCTTCTTTTACAGCAAGGACTTTATCGCCAACAACAATATCATCAACAGCAGACGCTTCACACTCGATTATATTCTTAGTCTTCAACTCTTCAGCGACATTGTTGACTTTTTCTTGAACTTCTTTCACTTTGCTGTCGTTTTTTTCCATTTCTTCGATTTTTTTTAAGAACTCTTTCTCTGATGCTTTACTTATGTCTTCTGTGCTTTCGACGTTGTCATGGCATACTTCTTCGATTTGCTCTAGCAAATCATCCTTTTCCACAGACAATAATTGATCTTCGTTCATGGTGGAACTGCAATCAGCTTCAAATTTTTTAAGTTCGGTAGCACAAGTTGGGCCGGCCGTCGCAGAACTTTTCTCAACGGCGGCGTTGTTTAATTTTTCGTCTACGACGACGGATTCTGAAATGTATACACACAACCAAATTGGCGCTCAATAAATAATTCAATAAAAAAAATATTTTCTTAAATTTAAAATTTAAAAAAAATATTAACAAACAACATTATGTTGCAAAAATAATTAATAAATTATTTTATTATATTTGATAAAATTGGATGAATAACAAATAGAGGAATTTTTCGTGTAAAAAAAAATGAAAAAAAAAATACCTTTTTTCAAGAACGACGCGTCCTGTACGCTTGCCGCAGTTTTTCCTTCAACTTCCATATTTCGTTTCTTATTAATAATAACGAAAATAAAAAAGAAATTTTACTACAACTGGTTTATCGACGATATACTTGTAATTTTTTTTAACAATTTAAGAAATTAAGAGCCGTTATTTGTTCAAAATAATGAGAAAAGAAAAGCCGAGTTAACAATTACACCATTCGCCATTTGTATTTATGAAATCAGAGCTACCAACCCTGCGAAACGGTAAAAAAAGCAAAAGTCAGAAAATGAAAAAAAAAAAGACGCTGTCTTGGGCTGCGACTACATGTGATTTTTCGCCCAAAACGCATTACCGATTTGGAATAAATGAAAATGAAACAAAAACCTTGCATTTGTGAAGTACGTTCAAGAGCTGAACAGATAACAGAATGCCTCGCTCGCCACTGACAGATGAAATTTGTAAGGTAGTCGCCCCATTGTATATAATGTTTCTATACTTATTATCATCATTATGATAATTTTTAATTTTTTTATAGCCTGTTTCGACTAACGCAAAGGAGGTGATTTCGATCAAATTTGCCAAATGAGTTTCCAAATGAAATAATTTCCTATAAAAAATCTTCAATCGAAATGAGATAATTTCCACCTCATTTGCATGAAATTAGCTTGGAAATTAACCCAAATATTTAGGAGCACACCCCACAAGACGTGTGTAAGAAAGAAGAGTCAGATATAGAAAAAGTAAATGAGCTGTCAAACGAAATTAGATAATTTGTAATGAAAACACTATTTATCAGATTTGCTAAATTATCTCATTTGGGCTCTAGTCGAAACAGGCTGTAAGGCTTTTGCCTAAACCAAAGTGCGACAGTGCCACACAGCAGTGGGACACCACAAAGGCAAAATTTATTTTCACAGTGGCATATTAGACACCCACACCAAATGCGACAATTTCAAATAAAAGATCTTGCCCACACTGTCGTGTGGCACTTTTGGATTGGGCAAGCCTTTACACACATTTACCCAAGTTGATTTTAGGGGCATTCAAGAAACATATGCGTGGTAAACCTTCCCATTTTACCAGATGGAAAAGATTACCAGGTTTCATGAATACCCTTATTGCATAAAGGATTAAAGGCTTGCCCAAACCAAAGTGCGACAGTGCGTCACGACATGTGCGACACGATTTTTATATGAAAAAGGTTTTACGATTAATCGCATTTGGTGTGGGTACTCTCATATGACGCTGTGTAAATAAATTTTGGCGTCACCGTGTCGCAGTGTCGTGTCGCACTGTCGCGGTTTGGTTTGGGCAAGCCTTAAACTACAATGGCCACTTTATGCAAAAGTGCAAAAGTAAAATAATTTTTTTTCTTTATAGGTCAATTTGTTTGTGGAAAAAAGTACACCACTTGTTTGATAATCCAAAATCTGAGGTTTTTGACACATTTTTGAAAATTTTCTAAAGTAAAATAGTCAGAAAAATGAGTTTCATGGCCAAACCAAAGAACGACAGCTCGACACGACAGTGTGACACGACAACGACAAAATTTATTTACACAGCGTCATATGAGAGTACTCACACCCAATGAGATTAATCGCAAAATGTTTTTCATACAAAAATCGCGTCGCACATGTCGTGACGCACTGTCGCACTTTGGTTTGGGCAAGCCTTAAGTTCAAATGTTTTAAGGATTGATCAAACCAAAGTATGACAGTGCGTCACGACAAATGCAATTTTTTTTTTTTTGCATGCAAAGAAATTTTTGAATGCAAAAAACAACAAATTGCATTCTTAGGCCTTTGTTTTGATTGACTACAAAAAAAAGTTTGCTATTTGTTATCCGAGGTATGACAAACAAGTAATGACAGAAAACAGTTTTGTAAATTTATTTTTTTATTTTCGCGCTGAACTGTAAATTAGGCTTTAAAAACATTTAAACTTATAATGGGCGAATCGCTGAGCGACGTCATTCTGTTGCAAACGTTCGATGTCCATACAAATTTCTTCTGTCAGCGACGTCGCTGCATTCTGTTCAGCTCTTTAAACTTTTTCACGTGACGAATCTGGATTAGAAGTTACCGCGGTGTTTGAGTAAAGGCTTGCCCAAACCAAAGTGCGACAGTGCGTCACGACATGTGCGACATGATTTTTATATGAAAAACATTTTGCGTTTAATCTCATTTGGTGTGGGTACTATCATATGACGCTGTGTAAATAATTTTTGGCGTTGTAGTGTCGCACTGTCGCACTTTGGGATATTAAAACGCGGCTATTGGGCCTTCGCACACTGGGTTAACTTCTTAATCCACTCCAAAGAGGGTTGAGCATTTTATTCATTTCATTCCAAAATTCTCAATTCCCTTTCCCACAAACATCGTTTTTCCCCATGTTCAATTACCCCCATGCCCATTTGTGTTTTTGCAGACAGTGAGTACAAAAACAAAAATCTATCCGATAATTTAGGTTAGCTTTATGAACGAATCAAATTATACAACACCAATGAAATTTCTTGGATAATTTATTTTGCATTTTGTTCATCCTCCTGTCAATCTAAAAATTCATTTTCAGTAAAAATGTTGAGGTTACCGAGTAGGATTTCGTCTTGTAAGTTTTTATTATTATAAAATTTGCTTTATAAATAATAATTATTAATTTATAATCTACTGACATAATCTTGCACTAAAAACTAACTTTTTACCACATAAATAAATTAAAAAATGTTATGCAATAAATTAGTAAATTAATCTTTTTTCATTCGTCTTACTGATGTCACGTTAAAAATAATATTTTTTTTTTGAAGTTATATCAAAGTGGAGTCGAAATTTTCATAATGCGAATCCCACAACTCGAACGACCTCAATTACAAATCAAATAGCAGCTAACCAGCTGCCTCTTATTGGATCTACAGTTCAATTTCCCCTGTACCCATCCAAAAATAAAGTCATCAACGATCTGCCTTTGCATAATGTAATTATTGAAAATCCAAGGGATTCCCTTTTGAACGAGATAAGAGAAATCATCAAGCATGAAAACATAATCCAAACACCAGCTCCAGAAAATACCCAAAATGAAATACAAGCAGCACGACTTATTGTTATTAGACGACGGAAGATGAAGAAACATAAGCTAAAGAAGCTCCGCAAGAAGATGAAGTTCGAATGGGCAAAGGTAAAATCAATCATACGGTTATCTTTAAATTACAATTTAATTTGATATCTTTTCAAGGTCCGTCAAAGGAGAGAAATGAGGAAAGAAAAAGCATTTCAAGCCGAACTTATATCGCAGATTAAGACCGCAGAGAAGTTTTCAGCGGAGCAATATGTTATGTCTAAATTGCAAAAAGCCAATGAAACTCCAATTCCAAGATTCTGGAAGGGACGCCGGTTGCCTCAATTTATAATTAAACAAAAACTAGGTCTTGAATAATAAAGTCGGAATTTAGAAATATTTGCATTACTGTATTTGATCAAATTTTAACATAGCCTAGAATCGTTACTAGTCCTAAAATTGGGTGCCCATTTAGAGATAAATATGCTGTGGACAGACCTCAAGCTTCCTGGGAGTTAAATGATGATGAAATTAATCGACTCTTACAATTTTTTTATTAATTTTTATTTGTACATGCAAATAATTATCAAAAACTTAAGAACGCAACTTGTAGCCTTGAGCAACTAGTTATAAGCCGGACAATTTTACAGCAATTTTACTGCCTTCCAGCAATGCCCTTACTTATATCTTAATAGGGCAATTTTAAGATTCGTAAAAAAAATCGAACTCGAGATAATAATCAGACGATGATAGAGAAGGCAAAAAAAGTTGGTTTTGCAATTCTGTCTGTCTGTCTGTATACCTCGAGCTACTGCCTAAACCGCTAAAGCGATTTTCTTCAAATTTGGTAGTTAAAGGTCTTTGGTAATTCTTTAGAGAGGAAATTAAAATACCTATCTATTCTTTTTAAGTACCGAAACTAACGGTACTTGCCATATAACCATCAAGGAAAAGTTAACTTTTTTCAAAACTGCTGTAACGATTTTGATTAAATTTTTTGTGTGTTAATAAGGTCATACTTTTGAAATAAAAGAAATGTTTTTAATAATTCTACTAACGGTACCTCCCGTAGAACCTTTTTTTCTTGTTTCACTTTCTCTTAAACGACTGAACCAATTTTGATGAATTTTTGTGTATTTTTTTTAAATGGTTCTAAAGATTTTCAATATTTTATTTCTAAAAATGTATCCTTTTTTTTCAAATCCAATGACAGGCTTATTTTTGAACTTAAAACAAATTAAGAACTAGTTAAGTCATTTCCTATAAAATTCTTTATTTCTAAAAACCTTATGTTTAAAAGAAGCTTTAACGTACACAGCAACCTTGACCCTAAGAGCCAGTACGTGCGACCCAGTCGTGCATTTAATTTTTTTTTTCGAAATTGAAACAAAGCGAAATTTTTGTATTCCACAACTTGATTTTATCATTTCAAAGTTGTTTCTAATCGATTTTTGTTTTCGATGTGAAAAACTGGAAAAAAGGAATAAAATGCATTTGAAAAAAAACTTGATAAGTTTATTTGCAATAAAAAACTGGATCGCACGTACTTGCTCTTAGGGTCAGATTTGCTTTGGATGCTTTGGATGCTAAAATTTCTTATATAAAGTTTTTAAAATAAATGTTTAAAAGAAAAAATATAAAATTCTTCATTCCAAACCGTTTTTTATTGCCGTTTAATTTCGTTTAAAAGAAAAATTTAAATCGCTAGAGCAGTTAAAAAAAATATTTTTGTAGACATAAAAAGCAAGCCTTGTTTGAAAAAAAACGTTGGTATGCCATTTTCCAGAAAATATTAATGGACATCTAAAACCAAATTTTCCCAAAAAATTACCAACACGTTTGAATCTTTTTTTAAAAATCCACAAAGTTTTTTTTGAAAATTTTGATATGAGATATGTAATTTTAATTTGCTAAGGGTTATTTTTAAATAACGTAAGTGTGAAAATCTATCTCGAAGTTTCCAGTCAAGTCCAAAAACAAGGGGCATTGAGATGCTCATTAACCATCTACCCTATGGTTATAGGTTCTATGAAAAAAAGCTCCATGACAATTGTTGTGTAGAATTGCATAAGCTTCAACTCTGCATATCACATTTTTCCTTAAAAGTCATAATAAATTATTCAGAAACAAAAAAAAAAAAAAAAAAATACTGCAAGAAAACTCCATTCCCCGCCATTTTTCACCCTCAGAAAAAAACTAACCGTTAGAATAAAAAATAAAAATTATTGCGTATACTAGACCCTTAAATAAAGGTTTTCACAATTTTTTTTCTAATTTTACTGGCCAAAAAAATAATTTTGAAAATTAGTATGTGGGGATCTTTACGATAGGATTTAAGCATGTTCCGCCTTTTTAGACTTTAGTACCCTTATATTAGTAGTTTGGTAATTTTAAATTTATAGAAAACTAGAAGACATAAAAATCATCTAATTTTCGCGTTTTGGTTGCGAATTAATAAGAGCAAAGAATTCTAAGAAATCTCTTAGTGTTAAAAAATTACACTTTAAATATCCCAAATTTTGAGTTTGAAATTCTTTTTTTTTGTTTTCAAAAACTATGCGTAGATTTCACTCGATTTTAAAACTGGCTTTAAAAAAATGATAATAATAATGATTTTTCTATTTCCTATGTTCTATTTTTTCATGAAATTGCCTGCCCAAACGGCAGGAGATAGACCCCCCCCTATTATAGTAAAAAAATTCTTGTATTTGACCTTTCTACAAAAATCCGTTATCAATTTTCGGCGCCCAAAAAGTTATCGTACTCTCCCCGATTTCTGGAACCTTGCTAAAAATAACGGTAATCTGTGTAGAATACAAATTGTGTTAAGAAAATATTTGATCCAGAACTCATTTTTTATCAATATCTTGTAGTATTTTTCAATTTAAAAAAAAAAATGGCCATCGATTTGTTGTAAATTCTTATAAGCAGTTTTTTTGTCATTATCTTATGGATGTGTAAAATAAATCCAAACCAAAGTCTATATTTTAGACGAGTCATTTTAAAACAATTTTTTTTTAATGGCAGTTACCTAGATTTTTTTTTTTTTTAAGTTAAAATATTCAAGAATTGCTCTTGATTTTGCATAACTTTTTTAAATCTTTTTTTTCGAATTCCTATTAAGCCCCGCTTGCCGATATGGAAATTCATTGGCCCATTTCTTTTCACCGCACTGTATATGTTTAATACTACAAAAAAATAATAATATATGATAATGTATATGTATCCATGCATGCATACCATCAGGAATACAATCTCTTACTTGGAGCATTTTACCTATTCAGAAATGGTAATCTTATAAATTAATTATTATCATTTGCAGATTAGGAGGGAGTTCACTTTGTGATAAGGGTGCTCCGATTGAAAATAAAATATATTTTTTCCATGATTATCTTTAAAAAAACAGTTTGTTGATCAATTTTTTTTAATAATGCAAGTCGCAATTCTTGGGGGTGGAATTAACGGATTTTGTTGTGCAGTGCAAATAAAAGAAAAGTGGCCACAATCAAATGTTTCAATAATATCAGACCTCTACACTCCAAACACAACTGGTGATGGATCTGCCGGACTATGGGGACCGTATCTAATGTGTGATACTCCAGTCGAAAAAGTCAAGTAATCAGCTTAATGTTTTTTTTTGTTACTTTGAGTTTGATTTGGTACATTTAATCACAGTGAATTGTCAAAAGAAATGCACAATTTCCTTAAACAAATATGGCTTTCTGGTGAAAGTGGAGAAGCTGGTGTTTGTCTCATCCCAGTTGTACGCCTAACAACTAATGAAAAACCTCTTGATGACTCTTGGAGGGATATAGTGTATGGTTGCAGAAAGATGAATAGATCTGAACTAGATGAGTACAGTGGATTGCACAACAAAAAATTTACGTAGCTATGTCTAAATTAAAATTTATAATTTTTAAACTTATATAATACTTTTTCTTTTAGATCCGGTTTACACTTTATAACTTATACATCGGAACCAGTTAAGCTTCTGCCATACCTAGAGAAAAGATTTAGATCAATCGGAGGCAATATTATAACCAAAAAAATAACTGAATTTGACGAGTTTATTCGAAATTCAAACTATGACGTCATTGTGAATTGCGTTGGGTTAGGTGCTTTAGATTTAGTCAATGATAAGATGGTTCATCCCATTCGTGGTCAAGTTACGAGGGTCAAAGCAAATTGGATATATCAAGTAATTTTGGATGAAAGTGATGATGGGAACTATATTATTCCGAAGTAAGAAAAACATTAAATACTCATTAAAATCAAAGTTATTCATTTTCAAATTTAGCTTGAACTGTCAGTTGTAGACAAATTCCTATCAATTCTTGAACTTGCTTTTTTTGATAATCTTAAGTCGTTTTAAATTTGGAAGATTGACATCTAGAATAGATTTATTGACATAAATACAGTGAAAATAGTAGGAACTCAGAAAAAAAACTTCGATTTCATGCCCCATTTGTAAGTTGACATGTGCCATTTTTTTCCCTGGACCCTTCAAGTTCTTTCATAATCCATTATAATTTTTGCTGTAAAATGTTATCTCACGTTATAACATCAAAAATATTGAAAAACACTTTTCTTTTGATTTTGTAACGGTAAAAACATTATACGTTATAATACATTATAACTTCGGATTTGATTTCAGTATATGTACATCGAAAACCTTTCGAAACGTTTGTTTGGGAAACAAAAACCGTGTTAACCAGTGTAATTGCCAATAATGGCACACATTTTGTTTGTTGAAAAATTGTATGATTTCACCAATCATCTATCACATTAAACAATTTCACTTCTGCCTGACGACTGCTCAGCCGAGGAACAAAATTGTGTGAGTAGTAATGAGCCAGAATACAAAGGGACAGGTTCTGGCGATTATAAGCATATTCTCATTTGAAAAACAGTACAAGTTCATATTTTTACATTTTGTGGTGTTATTTCATTTTCCGATTAGATGGTTACATTATGTATGTGTTAATAAAAAAAAAAATTTTAGCGTTCACTCGGTCGTATTAGGCGGGACACATCAAGAAAATGATTACAATTTAAAAATTTGTCCGAATGATAAAACATTTATAATAAATGGATGTCAACATTATTATCCTGGCTTGAAGCATGCGCAACATCTCAGTGATTGGGTTGGCCTGCGTCCTGGACGAAAACAAGTTCGCTTGGAAATGGAAACCACTTGTAAATTTGAATTACACTTTTTACCATTATTTATTTATTATTTTCATAATAATTTTACAGACAATAACAAAATATTGATTCATAACTACGGACATGGCGGTTGCGGTGTAACCTTGTCTTGGGGATGTGCCTCCGAAGTAGTTAAATTACTTCAAAATACAATGAAATCAAAATTGTAAAACATAATTCATACATACTCGTAAAAATTGTATATAAAAAAAAAAATAAAAAATTAAAAATAATTGCGTTTGATTTCTAGAACATCTTTCATCATGAAATCACGTAGATGCCAAAGACAATTTGTGATTTCTTCGGGATGTTCTTTAGCATGCTTTCCAAGCCAATGTGCTGGTAAACGAGATACTTCAACAGTGGGCGCTGTTTGTTGAGTTGTTTTAAGAGTTTTCTCCCAGGGACCAATATGGGTACTGTTGTTTTGGAGACCTTCGATGTAACTGAAAATAAAAAAAGAAATTTTTAAATTAATTTTAGAGTTGTACGTATGTATAATATCAAAAAAAAAAATAATTAATTTCATTTCATTAGATCATTGTTTATTGAAATGAAAATTGAAAGCGTTCCACAACATATTTAAGGGTATTTTACCACTAAATTCGCATTACCGAAACTTGACATTTACCAATAAAACAATTTTAATACGAAATAGAAGCTGTAGAAATGGAAAGTATAGCAAGAAATTTTGCAAAATCTCTGCAAAAATTGGTCGGATTGAGATGAATTAAAATGAATTTAAAAGCCTTATTCTTTAAATTTTTAATATACTTTAATTTGCAGAGGTTTTTTAGAAAATGTACCGCTATTCAATAACTGTTGAGGATAATTACTAAAAACAGGAAAAATACTTATTTTGTATCCATTTTCAAATTAAAGTAAACGTTAAAAATAAATTTTGTTTATTTGTATAAAATTAACTGAAGTTTTTAAATTTGGTCTATAATTTTTTATACAATAAATGGTAACTGAGAATGACGGAACAGATCTCTCAGCATATACTTGAAAGTGGACACATAACAAACTTTTGACGATGTAAGAGTAGGTACTGGAGAGAAAAAAGAACAAATGCAAGATTTTCTCTTGAAAGCTTGCGCATACAACAAAAATTTACAAAGACAATGAATACCAAAGAAATCAGAGAAAACACAATCGTAAACCTCACTCTACCATTGAAATAAGTACTTGCAATATAACTACACTGTGATAATTTTTGTTTGTCTTGTTAAATTTAATAGATCTCCTAAAATTGTTTATTAATTTATTATTATTATACGTTCTTAATGTTAATTTATTAAAATAGTGTCAGTTTTTTATTTCAAAATAAAATAACAATAACATTTAAACGTAAATTCAAAAATTAAAAAGGAAGTTTCAGAAGTTATTAGAAATTTGTATTTAAAAAAAATTTCAATTAAAGATCTTCCATAGAAAACCCGGAAGAAGTCTTTTATAACGACGAAACGTTGGGTAAAAGTACTTCTGTACAATAAATTCTCGTATTTCTAGTGTGTAGTTCATATTTTATCGTTGTTTTTCTGGTTATTCAAATAAAATAATCTTATCAAACGAAATGTCTTTTCTTTTAAGCAGCTACTAGCTAATACATTTTATCAAACATCACTAATATTTTCAGAAAAAATCTTGTTCCTTTAATTCTTTGAACAAGTGTATAATATAGAAGAAACCTGCAAAGCTTCTAGATTAAGGAAAATCCTTTTTAAAATGCAGATGGCTCTTTAACCAACTTTGTCAAAAAATCGCTTAACTTGTTCCTAAATAACCATTTCCCAGGAAGCTCAAGCCAAAGTGTTATTAACATTAAAAATCGTGTATGTACAGTACATAAATATCTACGAATAATTCAAAATCTTTCCTTTAAATAAACCTATCTCAAACAAAAAAAAAAAACAGAAAAAATATGAACAGAGTAATAATTACCGAATATATGCTTCACTGTGTAGAACTCGCTGAGGTCTTGGTGGAACTGTAACAAACATTGGCTCTGGAGGAGGAGTTGCTACAATAACTGACAACAAAAAAGAAATTAAAATTATTCGAAAACCATTTAATTAAATACAAATTTGTATTCTCACTTTGCGGTTGAGTTTGTTGTGGGTGTTGGTGCCCTGATCGCGGTGAAATAAGTGTCCCAGAATAGTTTTGTGAATTTTGCAATTGACCTTGTTGGGGATTTTTCCTTTGAACATAGTTCCTATAAAATTAACGTTTCGGTTATTTTATGCAATTTGTACACAATCACGTGTTTACTTACTTGCTCCTATCAGCAACTTGTATGATTTTACCACCTTTATTTAAATGAACTTCACGAACATGCTTGACTAGTCGTTGTAAATGAGGAAAAGCTGCCATATTTTTTTTACCACGAATACAATTTCTCCATAGGCAATGAAATTCTGCATCCGATCCTTGAGGATAGGACTTTTGAACATGACCAACATCATCTCCAATGCAATGCTCTATGCAATCGGGGGCATCTTCGAATTGATAATCGCATTTTTCCCACATACATTCAAATACCTTTTAAAAAAAAAATTATTAATCATATAATCATTCCACATAAACAAAATCACAAAATATTATTTTACCTGATTTTCAACAGGAGTAGGTGGTCTGTTATTAAGTTGATCTTCGAAATGTTTTGCAGCATTTTCCTCATTCATTTTAGTAGCTCGATCCTCCCAGCTCTGCCTAACGCTAGCTGGAAGATTTTTCCATTCATTACCCACCATACGGGAGATGTCACCAAATGTTGATTCTGGATTACTTTGACAGATGCCTTTTCGTACCTCACATGAATACAATATGTATCCGGTTAGGACTTTTGATTTACTAGGCTTTGGAGGCTTAAGTTTTGATGACAATGGGGTCGAAGATACCGATGGTGCCGGGGAGGATGTAGCTATATCGGAATTTACTGATGGAGGTCCACCGTCTAAAGAATCTTCCAACACACCTAGATTATCGTTTGTTTCCATCTTAATTTCCTTGAAACAAAATTGTATGATTTCGATTATTAGAAATGAAAAATAACAGTAAATAAAATAAGGACTTACAGGTTTTATATCTTGGGTAACACTGATTTTCCGCTCTCTCTTTTTCTTAAATACTGTTTTAAAGTGAAAAATTTCGTCCTGTGTTACAAGCGGTCCATGAATAAACTTTTTGAGACCTGTATTAGGATTTAATTTACGAATAGACTTTTTCATTTCATCGTAAACGGATTCACAAATGTAAACATCACTTTCGGAAATTTCAGTTGGGCGGCATAGCGAATAATCATTTTGTTCTAAAACAGCACAACGGCCAACTATTGCAATTATTGGACTGATTTCCTGCACCGTAGAGAGCAGAAGTTCTTGTTGGTAAAAAGTTTTATTTGGTGGCGATGAGATTTCATTTGGTGCCAACAACCATGGGCCTTGGAAATAAGATTTTCTACAAAGAAAAAGTAAAGTTTGTTAAAACATTTCATCGAATCTAGTAACGAAAAAAAATTACAAACCCTGAAGATTCCCATATTGAGTGAATTTGAGCTATGGATTGTTTTCCACTTTGCGTAGCCACGTAAACAAAATCACCTAGCTTTATAACTCCACTGCAAATAGTGTTGTACTGTTGGTAATAAACACTATTTGCTTCTCCACCAACTGGCGTGGGACATTCGACGTTCTAAAATGACAAAGTAGGAAATATCATTACACGGTTGTCTGAGATAATTTTTAAATTAGAAAATTGAGAATGATAAAAACAATCAAAACTTATTAAGAATAACATTTAACATTTAATGTTTAAGTGCAAACCTATTTCAGTCTTTTTTACTTGTTCTACAGGGCAAGTATTGGTTTCGTCTAAAAATATGAGGTATTCATCAATACCAACATTACGATCATAGAGAAGTCCATTAAAGTGGTCTGATGATCGGGTGTGGCAGCCTGTGAAATAGCTGTAATTCCAGCCTATAAACTTGATGGATATAGATATACAAAACCTTACTTTAATTGTGTATTTATTTTTAAAAGTTTGAAAAAGGTACAAACACATATTATATCTTTGAACTACAAGAGCAAGTTTGTGCGGTCCAGTCGTGCATTTTATTTTTCGAAATATTTTTGTGAATTGATAGAAATCCTTTATGATTCGAGAAAGGCGAGTTAATTAATTCTAAGAAGGACGTACAAAAAGATTGGGTCATCTGCATTTAAAACTTATTGATCTCGAAAATATTTTGTTTTATAAATTTTTGAGATGTTTAAAAAATAACTCAATCCATTTTTTCGGCCTGTTTGTGCTTCGAGTTTAATACTAAGCCGCTGAAGCGGTTTCCATCAAACTTTTTTGTTAAAAATTCGTGTGATTGAATTTTTTAAAGATAATTATTGTTGAATAAGAGAATATTTTTTCTAAAAAACGATGAATACCAATAATTTTGTGTAGATTTTGATAGATAATATATGTAGATTTTAGCATTTCAAGAAAACCGTTATTAACGGTATTCCCGCGATGCCCAATTCTTGAGAATGCCGTGGAATTGACTGATTTGGATCGTTTGTTACGGAGATCTGAACGGATCGATATTTGCTTCACTGACACGGCAACATCACATATCGAATATGTAGACTCAAATTTGTACACTAAACTTGTTGTTGCCTGTCTACTAGGGCGAGAATTACGACCGAAATTGGAGTTAACGCTCTTAAAGTTGCGGTCACCGACTCCGAATTTCGTTGAGATTTTTTTTTTATAATTTTAATTATTTTGATGAAAATATTGAGTTTACAGTATAAATTGACAATGACAGTTCGATGATTAGTGAAAGAATGCGTTCACAAATTTTAATCAAAACTGTCAAGTTCCTATACGAAGACCCTTTACAATCGAACATTCGCAGCGCCTAGTTTGGTTCAATGAATGTGCTCTTCATTGAAAACCTTCAATTGAACCAGTACTTCATTGTGTCGACTTCTTTCATCAATTTAAGTCTTGCACCCCCTGAATGTTATCTTTGGAACGAAGTTTCTATCTTTCCCGAAAACCTTGACCTAACATTGATATTTTTCAGAGAACGAGAATCGCTTTTTTGAGGGAAAAAGTGAAAAACTTTTCGTTTTTCTTTATCACAGAATCAGAATCGGCCCCCAGGTACTAGCTGATTTTGAGGATTAACTGGCACAGAGTCCTAACTAATGCTTGGTACCAAATTGACAGAACTTGGGTCTTGTACATTGGTGAAGAAGTGAGTTGATTCCGATTAGAGTACTAACTTTAGGACTAGGACCGGCTATAGCGATAGGACTCTGTGAATAAATTGGCTGCAATATAGTCTTATAAAATAGGTCCAAGGTATAACTTGATTTAATTTTGTTTGATTTGTAGACCAATTAAAAAACAAATAAAATCTTAAAAATAAAATTAGATAAACTTACTGGTTTCTCTTTCTCAACAAGTGCTTCCTGAAGCTTCAATTCAGCCAGTTCGCCTTTGTGCTTTTCAATGCGTTCCTTAAACACCGATATAACGCGCTTGAGTTCAAGAGGAGTTTCTCTTGGTATAAATTTAATCGGGTCATTTTCTCTCACAAAATTCCAATATTTCATCGTCTTAAAGCATTTTACTTTGGATTTGTAGCGAGATTCACAAACGTAGACATCTTTGTCAGCAAACCCTTCTGGTTTGTATTTGATGTAGTCTTTTATGTGCATTACATAACACTTGTTAACAACTCTCGCAAGAGGTACCGTTTCAATGTGACTATTAAATACTTCCTATAGAATAATCAAAAAAATAGTTATTTGTGTCTTTTTGTATTAACATTGTATCTCGTACCTGCTCTAAAAACTTCCTGGTTGTTAAATGATAAGTTTCATGAGGTTTAATAAACATACGAACTTGCATCATTTTAACATTTTCATTTGTTGTCCACAAACGTTCAATGTATGCCACACTCGGAATTTTGTTGTCAGGTGACTCAACGTGCACAAAATCTCCAGGAGAGTAAACTTTCTGATCAATAGTTAAACTTTCGCCTTGAGTAGCCTTTAAATATTAAAACAAAAATGTTAATATTAGTTTTTTTTTTTTATTTTAATTACAAAACTTACAGCTTTATCTTCATCATCTTGATCCTGTTCCTCTTGAAGAAGTTTGGTTTGTCGCAAAGCGTCTACATCTGTCTCCAAATGCGAAGCTGTGTACATTAATGCCGGTGAGCTCAGTGTATCTTTGCATAGCTGTATTGATAAAAGTTTATTAACAAACAAAAAAGTACCTAATGGAATTAAGATGTTCACTTACTTGGTCTCTCTTTTTGATATAAAATGATTGAAGTTCGATTGAATCTTCAAAAATTTCGGAATCGGTTCGGGATAGTTTACGTGCACGTTCCAAGCACATGAATACATCTTCTTGAAATGTATCCAGACGCTTGTAAACTCCTTTATCTAACCGACGTTTAATTAGATCCAACGAAATACCACGTTGTTTGCTAGAAATAAATTACAAAAGTAAATAAAGAACAGTTTGTTAGTTTTATTGTTGTTATTATTTACTTATTTCCATCTCCAGAAACTGAATCATATTCTGGAAGCTCTGCCAATGAATCAGAATAGCATCTACCTTCAGCATCTTGATGATTATACATAGATGAAAAGAGCGAAAGAAGTAATTCCTGTACGGCAAGTGGGACGTCAGGGAGGGTTTCATCTCCTTCTCTGTAAATATAAAATTGTTCTCGGTTATACGGGCAAATTAAATTAATGGAATAAAATCGTAAGTATTTTCTGTAATAAGTAAATGTTAGGTCACCCTGCACTAACAGACATTTTTGACACTGCCTGGGTTTGACATAACTTTGTCTTTTTTATAATATCCTAGAGGACTTTGAACTCGATAAAGGATAAAGAGGTGGTGTGCTCAGATTTAAAATTAGTTTTTTTCCCCGAGGACTTTAATCTGAAGGGCTGCGGGAAAGAAGCATCATAGACACATTTCTGCGATTCTCCGTAATTGGGTGAATAACTTTCAATTCCAAATAAGCAGTTAATTAAGCAGGCAATTAAATATAATCTCGTTTTTTTTACAAAAAAAAGCGGACAATGTTCAACCTTTGTTGCAGCCCTTTATCTATATTTCACGTATGTAGTTCACAGCGTCTGCTTTCTTTTGGATGAGGTACACTACTGAGTTGAGTTGCCTAATGCTGCTCATCAAGCCATCTTTCGTTTCCGGTAGACTATCCGGAGCTCCTCTCTTATTTCTTCTATCAACAGTTCTAAATTTTCCAATGGGGGCTTGACAACTTTGGATTTAATTTGTGAACGCACCATTTCACAAATCATTTAACTGTCATTGTCAATTTATTCAGTAAACTCAACATTTTCATCACGACAAAGTATACGATTGAGCAACGTTTGCAAATTATAAAAATTTTCTACCGAAATTCGGAGTCAGTGACTCCAATTTTCGGTTGTAGTTCTCGCCCTAGTAGACAGGAAATAACAAATATAGTACAAAAAATTGAGTCTGCATATTCGTGCCGTGTCTAGACAACGGGTTGGTCGAAGTGTCGAAAATATCGTTGCCGTTCAGGTGTCCGTAGAAAACGACCCAAAACAGTCAAATCCAAGGCGTTCTCAAGAATTGGGCATCGCTCAGACCACATTATGGCGTATTTTGCGGATCTTGTTAACACCCATACACGATCAAGCTGACTCAAGAATTGGAGCCGATGGACCATTTGAAGCGACGTACGTTCTCCGATTGGGCTCTGAAGAAGATGCGCAAAGATGATGAATTTCATAGCAAAATAATCTTCAGTGACGAAGCTCATTTTTAACTCAATGGGTTCGTCAATAAACAAAATATTCGTTATTGGTCTGGTGAAAATCCAAGTTTGCTTCAAGAAACACCACTTCATCCACAAAAAATAACTGTTTGGTGAGGTTTGCATGCCGGCGACGTTATTGGGCCATATTTTTTCGTCGACGATAACGATCGTCACGTAACTGTGAATGGCCAGCGTTATCGCGCTATGATAACCGATTACTTGTCGCACAAATTGGAAGAAATGGACTTTGGCAACATGTGGTTTCAACAGGATGGTGCCACAAGCCACACAGCACACCTTACAATCGAATTATTGAAGAGTAAGTTTGATTCGCGTATTATTTTAAGAAATGGGCCAGTCGATTGGTCGTCTCGTTCGTGCGACGTTGGAAGAGCTCAGAGTCAACATTGAACGCGATATAGCGGCTGTTTCGGCCGAAATGTATGGCCGAGTAGTCGAAAATTGGGTCCAACGAATCGACCGCTGCAAACGTGCCCGCGGTGGCCATATGAACGAAGTCGAGTTCCATTCATAAATGCTTTGATTGTACTTCAAGCCAATAATAAAATTTCTATCCCAAATGGTTTGCGTTTTATTTAAAAAAAAAAGTTGTCAAGTCCTTATTGGAAAACCCTTTAGTCTTAGCTTCCACCAACGATACACACCCAAATAGCAGTTGTTTCTGCTCTTAACGTGACTCGCAGTATAGATATTAGAGTCACGCCTTTTATTACAGGGCTGCCACAGGTTAGGTAGTTTTGCCCAGTCTTTTGTTCTTTTTGTATGAATTTTTCTCCTATTTCGCAATAGGGCTCGGATCCCATTAGAGGAGCCATTGCTCCTGCTTTTTTAGGGAGTCCTCCTCCTTGTTTCCCTGGATAACTACGTGACCAGGTACCCAGTGGAAAGTTACTTTGTTGAGCTTGCCAAGTTCACTATACTAGGGCAGACTGACTGTCAGACATAATGCGATTTTTAAGCTCCGCTGATTACCTTCGAGTTAGTTATTCGCATTTTACAATGGCGTTAACTTCAGCTTGAAATATACTTGGGGATTGGCCCATTGGTAAGGAGAGTTTGGTAATAGGTCCAAAAATTCCTGAACATGTACCTTCCGCTGTTCTCGATCCGTCTGTGTAACATTTATTGGTTTTTCTCACATACCAATTGTCAATCAAATATGCGCCTTAAGAAGATTACCACACACGTAAAAGGTCTGAGGACCTAATTTAGTAAGTAACATTATATCAAAACATCTCCGTTAATTTCCGAAAATGCAAATCAATACCAAAAAAATGCTCGACTATTTCCACAGAAAAAAGGGGAAATCTTATCTACAAAAAAATGTTTTAAAACAAAATACTAACCTTAAAGTTTGCTTCATTTGTATAACGAGCTGTTGCAATACCAATGCGTCTTTATAAATTTGTGAATCTGGTTCATTATATTTACAAGCATTCTCAAGCATCAATAAAAAGTCAGCTGTTAATTCATCAACACTTTCATAAGAACATTGTCTTAATTTTGATGCAATTTTTTCCATATCAATAGGTTCTTTGATAATATCATAGTAGTCTGGATATTCCTAAAAATAAAACAAAAAAAAAAAAAAACAATAATAATAATTCAATAAACAGATAGCGTAGTCGAAACACAACATTAAAGATCAACATTTATTCTGCACAAACAACATAACTTAAATAAATTTACCTTCTTCAATCCATATCCCTAGAGAAATGGATGATGAAGAAAAAAACAATTTCAATAATACAAATTTTATTTGAATTTTTCTATAAGAGAAAACTTACATTTTTTGATGGAAGTTTTGTAAATATCAAAGACAACTGTCTCTTTCCTTTGGGTTCTTGATATTCTTTAATAGTTTCGTATAACATCCAAAGCTTATTAATGCGTGGTGTCTTTTTCCGACCAATTTTCATTCTAAAAAAAGAATATTTACAGTAAATTGTTTTTTTTTTTTATTTTTGCTTTACAAAGTTGTCATTAATTATATTTACCTTGAGCATGATTTCTTAGCTTCGTTTAGTCCTGGGAATTCTTTTAGTTTTTCATTTAATGCTTTTTCCAAAACATTAGCGTCTTCGAAAATAGGTGATCCCTCTTCATTGTACTGTCGACAATTTGAAAACATTAGACGAAAGTCAGATATCAATTCTTCCAATGTATTGTATTTTTCTTGTCGGATGTTATTTTCAATTGTTGACATATCAATTGGATTTTGAATAATATCATAATAATCGGGATAAAGTTTTTTTGGAGGTTTTTCCATAAATAATTGAGCAATATTACGCCCAGCAACAGAGTATTCTGCCAAATGCTTTTGGACGGCAGCCATTTTCTTTCTTGTTGCAGTAATTGATGGGGTTCGATTTTTTGGTGACACATTCGATGTTGGACTGCTCCATGGTACACTTGGTGTGACAGGTGGTGGGGAAGTTATGTTGGAGTTAATTCTGGGGCGACCTTTTTTCTTTGGTTGTATCATATTGGTGTTTGATGTATCAGTTGGTGGTTCTTCAGTATCACTCATTTCCTTTTAAAACAAAAATCAATTAATTTTGGTTTGCAAAATAACATTAATCAAAAGTGGATTAAAACTCTATATGAGACTTTCCAAGTAAAGGCGACTTACCGCATCTAAACCTTCCTCCACGAGTTTAGCATTCATTATTCTTAACATCTTTGCTGCGTCCTTTAAAAAAAAAAAAAACAACAGTCAATACAATATTAATAAAAAGTAACAAATTATCTATCAAACCTTATGAGTGCGATGTGTTGGGGCAAATGCTTTCTTAGCATTGTCTAACATCATGTATAAGTCAGCTGTTAAGTCAGTTATATTGGCATAGACACCTTTTTTGAGTTTTGTTTGGATTTGACACATCGAAATTGGCCGTTTAATCAATTCAAAATACTCTGGATGAAAACGCCTATATGGAAGCTTCCATAATGATGTTCCAAGTGGAGCGCCTGTTGCATTAGGATGATCTATAAATGTTTTGATTTGTTCCCAAAGTGTATTGAAACACAAAATGAAAATAAAAGGGAAACAACGAAATTAACAAAAACAAAAAAAAGAAATAGTTTTATGTAAGTATAAAATAAATGAAAAGTGTATAAGAGATCATATTTAAATAGTTTTGTTTGTATAAATTAATAAAAATTGTATGTGTTTGTCAGTTTTAATAAATTAAAATTGTATTACTTAGATTGCAATCAGTTGGTTGCATCAACTTAAATTTCTAGAAGTCAGTGTTTTTAAAATAACGGTCTGGAAATAACTTTAGAACTTTTGTTTTTAAAATGAGAATATAGTACATGCTTAGCTGGTCTACCAGAGCTTTTGTCTACTGTGGCTATAGCGCCCCCAGGAATTTTTTTTTGTAATTATCGATCTCCATGAGATTTGAGGTATTAGATACTATGGTTATGTGTCACAAGGGAACCATTCGTTCTTAAATATATCCCCAACTGTCTTTTTTGTAATAAAACGTTAGTTTGCAAATATGAAGGTTATTCAACGATCAATAAAATCACATCATTTAAAGTTATAAGAATTAAATCAAAAGGCTTAGTTCGCAGTAAAAGAGGTCGTTCTTAATTAGTTCGCCACAACTGTATGTATTTATGTAAAAGGCAATGCCTTTAATTGGAGTTTCATAGCTTCACAAACTATTTCAATGAAAAAATGTTCAGTGTCTTGTCATTAGACCTCAAAAGTTTTAGGAACTTTTTTAGTAAATTTCGAGTGCACAAACGCTTTTCTCCTCGATCTAAAGAAAATTTCACTTTCGTTGTACGAAGACCACAGGTCTTCCTGTCCACATCCTGACACGATAGCCGTAGCATGGTGCAGTCGTTCGATTTTTTAAGGTGTCAGTGTACTCATGAAGCTAAAGAAAAAATACAAGGATGTTTATAATAGTGTAACAAAAAAAAAAAAAAAAAAATACTACTTTTCATCGAACTTAAAACTGAAATTTGTTTTTAAATTGAAAGATAATAAGACTCTTTTATAATTCAGACGTCTTCCTTGACGAAACTTTGCATTTTTTTTTAGTATAGTAGAGCTAAAATATAAACATACAGTTATCAGGCAGTTGCTTGATGAACGCCCCAAAGTATTTAAAAAACTTCTTATAATTGCAAGTCTTTGCTGTGGATCTTTTATTGGAAATGTATTGAAAAATAATAAAAGTTCTTCTAAGCTTTAAACAGCAATGTATTTCAAAAATAGTTTAAAATGGAATAAGATATTGTCAACGAAGCATAAAACACAATTTTATAAGGTAGACTAGGTAATATTTAACAAGTAGATTCTTTTATATGTAACTTCGACACCCCCACTAGAATCTATCTTTTCAAACCCATTAGCCTAGCACAATAAGTTTATTTTTCGTTAGGAAGTCTTTTAGTTAAAATGTCAGTAACAATTTGTGAAGTCTACAAATAAGTTAATTTGATCAGTTCTTTAACGAAATGATGCCTGACATCTACATATTTGTTTATCATCTACGTCTCGATGGGAAGATGTTAGTATGTATTTGCAATCTAAGTAGATAAGTTTTTTATTCTGGATAATAACTCTCAACTCAATAAACAAATAAAAGAAAATTTAGTGAAGCAATTCCACATGAAAGACATTGGCAAAGTCATTTTTGTGTCTTCGGCGGTTGCAGAGAGACAAAGAAAAGTACACCAATGAAATGATTGATCGTTTCGGTTTGACGAACTGCAACCCATGTTTAACACAGATGGACTCTAATCAAAAATTATCACAACAAACAGAAAAGAAGAAATGTCAAAAATTCCATATCAGGAATTGATTGGAAGTCAACTTTTTGCAGCACAGGTTTTGAGGCCGTTCAGTAGTGAATTACTAGAGTCGTTTTAATCAAAAGAGCTCACTGGATAGCACATAAAGATTCTTGCGGTATCTTAAAGGAACTAAAGACATGAAATTTTGCTATTCAAGAGAAGACAAAGGCAAAGCCCTTATTACTGGCCTTTGTGATGCAAAGTATGCTGGAAAAACTGATGAGGAAATCCGTCACCGGATATGTTTTTAAAAAAGAAGGTGCGATTTTTTGGTGTTCGAGAAAACAACCTATTGTGGTCCTATCAACCGCAGAAGCGGAATATATATAATACGGCCATTCAAGAAGCTTTGTGGCTTTCAAAATTAAAAAAATGACAAGATAAAATTAAATTATTTTGTGAATATCAGAGTGCAGTTAGTTTAACCACAACAAATGTTTATCACGCAAGGACCAAACATATAGATTTAACCGAACTTTCAACTTCATCGACAACGGATCCGTTGACACAACGGACGCGTCGGATTTTATGAGTTTGCCCCTTTAGGTGCTTTTCAGTACAAAAAGAGAAAAACGTTTAAACTAGCCGCTCTAGTTGAGAGGGTAGTAATCAATTTTTTTTTTATCTAAATTGTATTTCGGTTTCATTTGAGTACAATCCATGCTTAGCTGGTTCCAGCAACTGGGCTGTCAAAAGTTAATCTTGTTTAACTTCGCCAGATGGTAGCCGCTGCTTGCTAACAAATGATGAACATGTTCAACTTTGAAAGCTGCTAATAAATACTCCCTGGCTTTCGTATAACTTATAGAATCTTTATCTTACGTTTCTTGATATTATACTTTGCTATGTCGGCTATTTCGTGTACAAATACAAACAAGCGGTTCTAATTCTAATATCAAATCGACTGTTTCAAAATGTAAAACAGTGACAATTTTCTATTTCACGCGATACTTCATAAATTAAATCTAACGCCCAATTTATTCATAAAAGTACTAAACCAGCCTAGAACACGATCTAGGTAGACCAGAGCCCAATTGCACCAAATTACAAATTACAACTTCAAATTTGTGTTTTCTTTAACAAATTTGTAATTTTTTGTATGAATTTCAAATGTGGGGCAACAGAATTCCCTAATTTTGTTACAATTTTTTGTGAAAAAGTGCTTGTTAATTGTAATTTGCAACTTTGCTACAATTGACTCCAGGTGCTAGATCTGATACTCGATCCTAGCTAAAAGCTAGTATCTCAGCAATCTTTCACATCTTAGCACATTGTGAACTTAGATCTAAAGTTCACAACGTGGTACTACACGATAATAGTTTGGCATTTGAAATATTTTATTTTGAATATCAAAACGATTTAAATATATATAAGAAATTAAATAACTAAATTTAGAAATTAAGGAAACAAACGGCAAAAGTAACTAGAATATATCTGGGAACCTTGTAACAAAGAATAATGAATATGTCATCGGTTGCCAAATGCGAGTTGCCTTTAGCGCTCGCTGATCATGAAAGCCGTTCGTCTTCGAAAAATTCCTTATTTTACAAGCACTTTATCTTAAACAATCACGAATTTCTGAATCATCAACTGCTATTGCATCACATAATTTAGAATTTGTTAAATCATATACATAGCTAAAACTGCAATCGGACATTCGCAGGGCCTAATTTGAAAACCTTTGATTGAAACAGGTCTCCGTTGTATCGACTTCAATCGATTGTATCAATTTACGTATTAGACCCCCTGAATGGCATCTTTGGGACGAAGTGTCTAATTTTCCCGAAAACCTTGACTTCCGAACGAACAATCTTGATTTTATGGTGGTCGGTAGTGTAGAAAGCACAAAACAAAATTCGTGACTAGACTGTCAATTTCTAAGTTCAAGCTAAAACCGGCTCCTAACTAAAACCTGGTACCAATTTGATAACAAATAGGACCTAATGCTTCTGTGAAAAAATCACTTGGCAACGATTTGAGTACTAACAGGTAATAGCTAATTTTGAGGATCTAACTGGCACCGAGTCCGAACTCGGTACCTAATTAACAGAACTTGGGGCTAGTACTTGTATGAAGAAATGAGTTGAGTACTAACTTTAGGACTAGGACCGTTTCTAGCGTTAAGACTCTGTGAAGAAATTGGCTTAATACTTTTTGAAATTTAACAAAAACTTCTGAATGTTAATCCTCAAATTAGGCAACAAGTAATATGAAATAAGAAGCAAGTAATTCTTGTTGATATTTACCTGAAGAGCTCGCCGCGTTGAACAAATGATCAAACAATGCCCACATTGGGCCCTCTCCTTTTTTATCTGTGTCTTCATCATCCGAGGTGTCTATTTCGACTTTTAAAGAAGCAATTGATGCACTATGACCTGTTTTATTCTTGCGGGAAGTTGTTGGTTTTACCCGGCCGGTTTCGATATCTATTTTTTTGTGTGTAAAAATCTAAAAAAATAAAAAAAAATATTACAAACCAGTTCAACAATCAATGAATTATTTAAATTTGTTTTTAACCTTTTTTAAGGTCTTAGCGTCCTTGTATATTTGAGAACCAGGCTCATTGAATTGACATGCATTTTTGGTCATTTGCAAAAGATCCTTTTCCATTTCCATTAGATTCGAGTATGCGTTAGTTTGGATTTTGGTTGCAATCAATCTCAAGTCAATTGGGTGTTCAATGACATCATAATAGTCGGGATAGACTTTCTTTGATGGTAATAATTGAAATTCTCTATGCAATAGCCGGTCATTCATTGTGGGATCCGTTGCAGTCATCACAGATGCAAATAGCTCTTCATATGGATCAAAGTCTTCATCCAACTTATTGGAACATTCAGAGGTTTCACTCTCATTTGCAGTTGAACGTCGGGGATTACGACCAACGCGTTTGGAGCGTGGTTCTTCTTCTATTCCGGCTGATTCTAAAATTTTCGATTTATTTGTGTTGAAAAATTGCCAGAGTGAACACGCATCCTGATATTCGGCAGAATCGGGTTTGTAAAAGGCTTTGGCATTGTTAACCAAAAGTTCAATGTCATGGGCGAGTTCGTCAACATCGTCGTAAGAATCAGTTTTTAGTTTCTGTTGAACTTTGAGTAAGTCAATTGGATTTGCCACTACATCGTAGTACGATGGCTCTTGTCGTCTTTTTGGAGCGCGTATAAAAGTGTCGCAGAGCATGGAACCATCTTCTTTTTTGATGGTTCGAATTGAGTCGTAGAGTTGTTGACAGAGTTCAGACTAAAATTAATCAAAAATTAATTTATTTAACTTTCCTTTGTTTTTTTGGAAACTTTGAGTTTTAGAGAACTCTCAGAAGTGATTTAAACTCTGTGCGTTATGTATTAGCTAGCTGCTCCTCAAACAAATATTGAATTTTGTTTTACATATTTTATAAATGTATCCACATAAGAATTTAATCATAATTAAAAACGCTGTGATTACTTACTGGATCCAAGCGCTTCCTTTTTCTACCGGTTGTTTGTACTGGGGATTGTTCTGGAGTTGAATCATCCAAAATTTCATCGTCTTGTCTACTTGCAACAGAGCTACCTCTTCGTCGTCGATTAATCATATTAAAAATTAATTATTTAATTCTTTTAACACTTTTATTTAAGAAATAATTAAGAAACACAAAATTTTCGCTATTTTTTCAACTTGCATTTGGCGGCGTTGCAACACATAAATGGAAGAGGTTGAAAGAAATTTGTAGACGTCAAAAAGATGCCACCTACCGGAAAAAAATATACATAAAAGATGAGTGCGTTCAGCCTCAAGTAAACACAATCATTTTCTATTGGACAAATAATGATGTGTCTGTTTTTGCTCATGGATAAAATTGTGTAGGGCGAAAACGAACAAAGGTTTTCGTATGTGCAAACGATTTGGTTCATATAAATTGAAAAAAAAAAACAAAAGAATTTGTTCATTTGTTCTGAAGTTATCTCACAATTTCTTTTGTTTTTGAAAAAAAGAATGCTTAAAGGCAAGCCCAAGCCAAAGTGCGACAGTGAGAAGTGACAACGTCAAAATTTATTTACATAGCGTCATATAAGAGTACCCAAACCAAGTGCGACGGAGCGTTCAGCGTTTTTCATACAAAAATATTTGTCGCACTGTCGCACTTTGTTTTCGGCAAGGTTTAATAGACGTCTTAACGTTTTTTAGAGAATCCGGCCGGTAGGATTTTTCCATAACCAATGTGTTGCAATGTCGTGTGACAAGGCGACAAGGAAACGCTATATCGCTTTGTCGCGTTTGGTGTGGGTACTCTCATATGACGCTGTGTAATTAAAGGCTTGCCCAAACCAAAGTGCGACAGTGCGGCAAAACTTATTTACACAGCTTTATATGGAAGTACCCACACCAAATGCGACGAAGCGCAAAGCGTTTTTCATATAAAAAATCGTGTCGCATTGGCGTTGGCTGTCTTTTTTAAGTGATAGCGATAGCTATCGTCAAAACGATATCGTTTGGCAATAATCGAATTACGGAATGACCCTCCAGAAATCTATAACGTACAAAATAGAAGAAAAATCATCAACACTATTTACAAAGTCTCGTTGCAGGAAGGTTCAACGGAGTCGCTAGTACATCAATTAATCAAGACTTCAGGAACAGTTTTATCAGGTTTATTGTAGTGATACATTTATGTGGGATTGAAAAAAAAAAAATTAATTAAAATAAAATAAACAATTACAATGAAAAAAAATATTTTATTTTGGTTGCATAATCGTAACCGATCTTGGACTGAACTCGGAGTGGTTTCGGACCCACATTAGACTTTTTTACTTGAAGGTTGTACTATTATCCATGAGTACTTTAGTATTTTAAATGGAACCACATTTAGATGCATTTCGTATCTACTTGCAGTTAGGACCATATGCATTCCATCGTCATTAGCCCGAAATTTATTATGGGCCCTATCTGGAATCTACAGGGGAATTTTGTTTCCCTGGAGATATTTTGTTCCCCTGGAAATTTTTAGAGATCATTAATATCAAACGAAGAGGTAGTGGCGACCGGGGCGATAAAGCAAACTTGCATCCCTTAAAAAAATTTAAGAAAAAAACATAAACAAATATTTTTTTAAAGGTGCTTTCGAGCTTTTATTGCAGTGAATGTAGGTATGGATTAAAATTATCATTTAAATATATATTTTGTATTTCTTTTTTCAATGTCAAGCCAGCATCTTGAACTTTTTTGGCTGGTTTAATTTTCTCATTTTTAGTTCTTCCTCGCTTTTCAATTGAAATTTCTAGTTCAGGACATTGATCTTTTGGGTATATAGTATAGAATCTCGAAAACATGAACTGTTCTATAACATGAACGGATCGGAAAAATGCACGCTTTTTTCCCCACTAGTTTAAAAAAAAGTCAAAATAAGTCGATTTTGTTTTCTTTTTCTTTTAATGAACTACTTGTCCATTTTGTTATGTTTTTGTTTTTTTTTGTTAAATAAAATGCATTGTTATATTAATAGATGTAAGGTAAAACTATATGTTTTTCTTAAACTAATTCTCGATGCTTGAAAAGATGAACATGGTCTGTTTTATAACTGTTCATCTTTTCGAGATTCTACTGTATTGTTTATATAGAAAACTCACGAGTGTCTTAAGTTTAACTATATCAACTTTTTTTCTAGGGTGATCCCAGATTCTTGCAAGTATTTCTGTGCTGCATCAAATCCTATCAAAAAATCGCACCAGAATGAAATGTAACACAAAACCGTAAAGTTGCATACCTACAGCAGAAAGGAATACAGTAACAGCACCTCTTGTATTTTACTTTTGAGGAGTTAGGGAATTAGAACAACATAAGGTCTTTCGACTGTCTCAAAAAACGTTGTACTTGAAGCAGTGCATCCCTAACAGTGAACTCCACAAATGATTAAAGAATATAAAGTTTTGCAGAGTTTTCATATGGCGTAAATAAATGCTTTTGGATTAATTTCCAAATTGATTTTTTAACACGTTCATGAGTGCCCGCCATGGTTGCAGCATTATCATATCCCCGGACTCGGAAAAGTTTGATGTTAAAATTATACTCATTTAGTTGCTTTAAGATATCTTCGGTAAGTTCGTTTGCAGTTTTCCAGATGTAGAAAAAAAACCCTAGATAGTATGAACATATTCTCTCAACCTCAACTTTGCCATTCTGGATGCAAATTGCGAACTTATCTTATAATGACCTCCCTCAATTCGCCATAATGGTTTCTTTAATATCTTAAGGCAAAAGGTCAGAAGTGGCCCCAGTGTAAATGAAATAAAATATTTAAAAAGAAAAAGTAACCGACTTCAAATTTAAGACTTTTGACCAAATTGAAATGGGAGACCACCAGCTTTCAAATACAAATTATCAAAATCGATCCACCAAGTCAAAAGTTCTAAGCTAACAAACATAAACAAAAAAAACATACAGTCCAATTGATAACCTCTTCCTTTTTGATGTCAGGTAAAAAGTAGTCTTTCACCCATGATTTGGATGCGGTGTATTTTTTCTTGATTCTAATGAATATCGGATATACCTACCATTTTTTTATTTAACTTTACCATTGTTTTCGAATTGTCTTTGTGCACTCGTTTAAAACCGTTCCTTCTCCCTTAAAAAAAAACAACCACTGTACCACTATTCGAAGGGGGTCTGAAAAATTCCCCTGTTGCAAATAGGAATTTATATAAAAAGGACTATTATAGCCACTTAGATTAGTCGTATTGCCTTGGTTTTGATCTCAATTGAAGCTTATTTTGACATTTAAATGATCACTCAAGGACTATTAGTTCAAAATATGTAGATAATCCTAAAAGTGCAATATTGATTAAAACCTAATTACCTTGGAGCTACCCACCTATGTATATGTAAGACTAATATAAAAAACGGGTACATATTAAAAAATGTATTTCAATTCACAAGGAGAGAATAACTAAAATACTTTTTTCGTTTTCGTTGGTTAAAAAAGTTATAAATATTTTATGTGTGTCCTTAATTTCACTTTAATTTTAAATCATCAAGTTTGTCAACGTCGTAACTCGTGAGTGACAACTGATAACAAAAAAGTATACAATAAATTATTATGAAACAGTTGAGTTTTTCCTCATTCATATTATATTGTATCTATTTACATTCTACAGTTTTGTTTTTTCTTATTCTATGGGAGAAGTAGTTGTTTCTTACTAGAAAATTGTTTTTAATACCGGTTAAAGCTATGGCAATTAGTTTAAGCGGATATCCGGGTATTATGTGTTTTGAAAACATATTTCCTATGGCGTATTTTTAGTTAACAAAAAAGAGAAAAAAAATATTAGATATCCAATCCGGGAACCTACTCAAAGTCGGTTTTTTTTATCAAAATCGGTTTATTAATGATTAAGAAATTTGAAAATGAAGAACACGGTGTTGGTCTATCTTTCCCGTTTGGGCGGGAAGGGCAATTTCATGAAAATATTACTAACAATGCAAAACAAATTATTAAAAAATAACGGTTCTATTAGCCAGTTTCTATGCACAGTTTTTGAAAATACTAGTTTCAAACTCAAAATTAAGAAAAACAACATAAGAAAATTGTTTAGAGTGCAATTTTTAAAAACTTTGAGATTTTATATTATTTTTTATTTCTTAGAATTCGTTGCTTACCGTTTTGTTTTCCATTTTTAGTACTTTTTTCAAGAAATTGCCCCTCCCGCCCAAACGGGGGGGGGCATAGACCCCCCACCCACAGTAAAAAATGTTTGTATTTGACCCCTCTACAATAGGTTATCAATTGTTGGAGCCCAAGTTATCGTTCTCGTACCCATTTACCGCTTTACAATGTTTTCAAAAAGTTTACCAGGTATAGATAGTTAAAATTACTTCAAGATGCAAGAACAAGAACCTACACCATTGATATCCATTTTATTTTGTTCTTGTACTCCCCGAGGACTGTTTGTTGCAGTGAATGTGTACTTTTTTTCAACTACCTATGTTTGTATAGGGATTTTAATTAGAATTGTTGTTTAAAAGGCAATCCAAGGCATATGGAAAAACTTTTAGTTTCACAATTTCTCCTGCGGACATCATCTTGAAAATAATAAAAAAAAAAAAAATGCCAACAATTTGAAACCTTGAATAAGACCTATTTTTTATGCCTATTTCTATTAAACAAGAGAAAATTCAAGGAGTTTTAACACAGCGAACATGTTTAAGTATCAAGCTTATAAATTTCAGTGGAAAAACTATGAGTATAAAGCATTTTGATGACTGATGAGTTGACCTATTTAAAGAGCATACATAATAATACAGTATACAGACATACATTACATAAGCTTATAATTTTAGATATAAATCTTAAAGTTTTCTGTCAAATATACTTTTCAAAACATATAAAATTTGAGTATGGAGAATCTATATCTTTTTGTAAGTAATAGTTTTTATGCATTAATATTTAAATTTATAAAAGCATTTGTTCTTTGCCCCGGTTTATGAGTTATATAGAAACAAATTTATTTAATAACACAGAAAAAAAATTGCGGTAGGTCGCAAAAATGTTTTTTGGGATGAGAAAAATAGTACCACCTAATAAAAAGAAGATTGCCTTATTGAGCTGTTTTTCCTTAGAAATGTTATCAAAACAAGTGAATAATAAGATTATTCCATAGAGAAACCTTCTTGTTTTCATGAAGAAAATCTTATTTAAATTTCAATAAGATTTTCACATATTTTTGCATTTGGCACTTAAGTCAAAATTGACTTTGTTGTTTTGAAAAGTAAGCTCGTCTATTACTCTCAACACACAGGTTCAATCTCACGCACGATCACATCTTTTACTTTTATTTTTCAATAAGGTTTTCCTACTAAAAATTATAAGATTATCTTCTTGTATAAATACCGTAGTTCTTATGGTTTTTTCTTCTATTTTATGTGGTCCATTTTTCTCTGCGTGTATTGTGCACTAAAAAACTCGACATTTTAGGTACAACAGGGGTTATTTTTCTGAAAACTCCCTTCCAATACTGCTACAGCGATACAAATTGACATGAACGTTTAATTTACCAAGACAAACAAGAAACAAAAAAGTCCATCAAAATATTTTAGTTTAAAGGGTGTTTTGTTTTAAGGAAGAAGGTATGTACGTTGTGCAATTAGTCCCAAAATACCCTATGAAATTAATGGTTAGATTTAAAAAATATCGTAAATATATTCCGATGTCCATATAAATCAAAAATAAAAGAACACCACATGCATATCATTGGTCAAAGGGTCCTTTTTTTCAATTATACTGATTCTACATTCGATTTTTTTAGGTCATAGCTACAACAAAGGAAATATCGGCAAATTGTCAAAGACGGGTTTTTTGAGTGTCTAATTGCCTCATTTTGACTAACAAGTCAGGGAAGTACAAATTCGAAGTTATAAACCACCTGTAGTTGTTTAATTAAAATTAATAAAGGGGTTTCTGGTAATAGAAAACATACATACAACTGGATCTTGTATTTTATTCCGTTGTATTTCAATAATTAGTTTTCTGTTTTGAGTCAACTTTTTTTTAAAGAACATCACCGACCCCTGTGATCTCGAGAAATGTTTGCGACAGGGTGATGCGCTATCATGCAACCTTATTAACATCGTGCTTAAAGCAATTGTACGCAAGTCAGAAATCAGCTGATGACATTGACATCATCTGGAAGAACGAATCGAGCTGTCAGTGCAGCATTTGCAAGTATTCAAAAGGAGGCGGCCAAGATGGGTTTGGCTGTTATTATGACGAAAACCAAATATATGCTGTCATCGAAAAGAGAGACCCAACACCGTTGACTGGGTCAAAATGTCACCATGGGAAGTTATAACTTCGACGTAGTCAAAGACTTTGTTTATCTGGGATCCATTATTACATCGCACAACAACATCAATGCAGAGATCAAGCAAGAGTCATTTGCCAACCGCTATTTCTCTGGGCTGATAAGGCATTTATGTAGTTAAGCCCTCTTTCAAAGAATCAAGGAGACCCTATATAAGACCTTAATCATCCCGGTCCAGCGTTTGAATAAGAAGTACAGGAATGGGTCTTCTCAAAAATATGTGAAGCACTTTTCTACTAGTGTGAGTTGCACAAACATATATGCAATGACAAAGGGTCGGAGTGCAGTTGGATGAAAAATAAGTGGGCAGCCAAAAGAAATGTTATTTAGCATTCAATAAAAATAAAAGATTGTTTCAGAATGGATTTACATTTATCTTATCAGATAGATATATGAATAAAACTGTAAATAAACTTACAATCTTAAACAAAACATTAAAATCGGCTGCAGCAAAAGCGTTAAAAAATTCAGGACCTTCTCGTCACGAACAAAAATTAATACGGCCCTGAAAAACTTGGACGGAAAAATGACAGATGGGGCACTATTTTGACAGGTAGGGCACTATAAATTTCAAAAGCCGAATTTTGTAAAACAGAACAGGAAAAAAAGCAGAATTTTTGTATATGTAGCACAATTTTTAAAAGCAGAATTTTGACCCGCTCTCGTCAACATTAAAAAAAAAATGAGTTTATTTCGATTTTTTTCTGATTGATTGACATTTTTTTTAAATATTTTGGAGTGATGCATTGCTAAGAATAATTAGAAGTAAAACTACACAAAATAAGAACACAGCTGATAAATTATTATTTCTTAATTTCATGCGGTAAGTTTCCAATAAATTATCTTAAATATAAAATTATGGGGGTTGCTGTCTATATTAAAGAATTTTATGTCTAAACAGTTCTTGTTCACTTACTTGTACATTTCAGAAGTAAATGTTTTCATAAGAGCGAATTCACATAACGTATGAAGATACTCTTTCAATTTATCCTCTTTCAAAGAGTTCTGATTCCTGACCTTCCCCAACCTCCTGCTCCTTGTCCTTCCACAACTCAACTTAAATCATCCAAACACACACCGAAACAATAATAGCGATAAGAGATGGAACTTGGTCATGTTTGATTTCGCCACTGTAAAGAAGAGAATGCTAGTTTTTTCGTAGACTCCCGAGAATTATTTTCGACAAGTCTCTTTTATTATTGTTTTCAAATAAAAAAAAATGCAAGAGGAAATGAAATGAGGGCCAACATTTAAACTAACTCCCACACACAACCCATCAATAATATTTCAAATGTAGATGTATACCTATAATATTTTAGTTTTGAATGTATAGTTTGGTATAGAACCTTCTTGGGGCGTGCGTTCGTGAACAGAGTTTGAATTCTGGTACCTAATTAATGCCTTTATTTTATCTCAATTGACTTAATTTAGATCTAGATAATATTAATCAAAACTAAATAATAATCAAAACATGAATATGAATAGACGAAGATTAAATCTAGAAGAGAAAACATAATTTTAATTAATATTTGCAAGATGGGAACTGGAATTTAATTTTATTTGCGATAAATAATGAAAATTAAATGAAAATATTTGCTTTGGAAATGTGAATGCGAGAGATGATTTTAGTCTTTCGGACAGTTGACAGTGTGATGTTGAAGGATGTATTTTTTGAACTCCTCCCCCTCCCTAAAAAATAAAGTTTTTTCAGTACCGTTTTTGGGCTTTAAAAAAACGATAAGGAGCGGATTTAACCGGCTCACCACTCTTGGAGTTAACTAAGAGTCTGGTCCTCTAGGTTGGGGGTTGTGCGTCGGGGTAATTTCTCTACCACGGAAAAAAATTGTTCCGAAACAACAACATGCCTCGGATACGGATGATCTTAATGTTGACGAACCCAGCAAACGAAACAAGGACAACGAATTTCGGTTCTGTACGTGGAATGTACTGTCCTTATACAAGAAACGTGCAGCCGAACAATTAGTGGAGAACCTAAATAGCTAGATAGTACGCGGTAAGCGAGCGCCTAGTCACAATCCGCATTAAGGCAAAATTTCAGAACGTGACGTTGATCTGTGTTCACGCCCCCACGAACAGAAGGATGACCGAATTATTGACGAGTTTTACAACATTCTCGAGTGCACGTACGATAAGTGCCCCAAGTACGACGTCAGATTTGATAAAGAGGAGGTATTATAATTGGAAAGCACCAGTCTACATGCCGAAACTCCTAATAACGAAATTCGGATGATTGACTTTTCGGAAGGACAAAATGTCACCATTGCAAGCACCTAATTCCCAAAACTCAATATACACAAGGGGACTTGGCGGTCATGTGATCAAAAAACTGTCAACCAAATTGATCACATCGCGATTGACGCCAGACATGCTTCCAGTATCTTAGATGTCCGAACGTTCCGAGGAGCAAACGTTGACTAAGACCACTACTTGGTAGTGTCTCGAGTACGGATGCGGATACCTATGACGCCACAACAGCACCGAGCAGATGCTGTGCAGAAATTTGATGTCACGAAACTCTAATCGCAAGAAACCGCCAAAACTTTTACTGACCGCGTTTCTCTTAATCTTTTGGCCAGCCAACAACGTACGCCCGGTCAGCTAGTTTAAAAGTAAACTAGATTAGAAAATGTACAAAAAGCTGAAAATATTCTATTATTTTGCGTAGAAATACTAATAATTCAATTTGCCTTCCAAAAATCTTCTGTTACTCAAGAAATATGACAAAACTTAAATTAATTTCTAATTATGTATATTAAAAATTATAATAAAGAGATAAACCTTTTCTAGTTTTCACAGTTAGTTCCGTAGAAATAGTAAATCAGTTCCAACTAATTCCCACAAAAATGATTCATGCCAAAAAAATTTACTAATTTTTGAGTCTTTTTGACCTATCCCAACAAAATGGCGTAATTTTAAAATATGAATTTTAAATAACGCAATATAAGGGCATTCAACGAGAGCTATTTTTGTTATAAACTGCATCAAGATATTCACATCGACAAAATGGGACCAAAATATGATAATTTTTAAAATATTATCGATTTTCAAAAATACCTAAAACACACAATATGGGTGTCAATTAAATGTACTTTATTTTATTGAGGCTTTGAAAAAAGAATGTCTTCAAAGGTTTCATTGATGAATTATATAATAAAAGCAAACAGGATTGTGAAACCCGCATTTTCCTAATTTCTTTTATCGTCGTCCGTATGTTTTTGAAGAAAATCTTGAGTTTAATTTTTCCATATGCCAGGCTTTCACAATGCACAATAATGTAGGTATTTATATGGATGACAGTCACAATGGTTCGTGTCTAGTCATAAACTTCACTTTTTGACACTTTTATATTTCATTCTCTTGAAACTACTTGCTTCTTGTCAATAAAAACTAAAAACATCAATAAATGCCATGACATTTGAATTTTCTGATATACCAAATTGTCTGACAATATTTTTAATTTTCTACGATTTTTGTTTCAAACGTATGCTTTATGTTCAAGCTCTTTCTGTGGGAATAAAATATAATTTGCAATCCTGAAAAATCTTGCAACAAACTTAATCTAATACCAAAGTGAAGAGGAACTTGTTAGAAATGTGCTTACCTGTCAGATGTGGTCTTACGACCTGTATTTAATAAAGGAAAAGCAACAATAAACGATTTTTACAAGAATTGTGATCAGACCTTAGAAAAAGATGCTAATGACATGCAGTTTTATTTCAATTCAGCTTCCAACATCACCTCTACCACTAGATACAAAGCTCAAGAAAATATTGTTTTCAAAGAAATTCGATTTCTAGGAGCTATTCCAGTTATAATGTGTATCGTTTGGTATCTCCACTGCCCACGCTCCAAGGTCTAGAAATAAATTAGGCTCTGTGAAGAACTCAAAATTATTGTATTTCTATAACTTTCAAAAAGGAACAAGTAAAATTCACACAAACCATAGAGCCTTATTTATTTAAAAACTTTGAAGCGTGAGAGGAGATTGCGCCTAAAAAACGAATATCTGTGAAAACAAAAACTTTTCTTGGGCTGCGTATCTGGTGGTAGAAGTGATGTTGAAGGTTTAATTGTAATAAAACTGCATGTTACGTCCTTTTAGCATCTTTTTCTACGATCTGCATAAAAATTCTCGTAGAAATCGTTTATTCTTTTGCCGTAAAATAACATCTGATAGGTAAGCTTATTCCTCTCAGGTTCCTCTTCATTTTGGTATTAGAATAGGTTTGTTGCAAGATTTTTCAGGATCTCAAATTATAATTTATTCCCACTGAAAGAGCTTGAACATATAGCATACATTTGAAACAAAAATCGGAGAAAATTAAAAATATTGTCAGAAAATTTGGTATATCGGAAAATTGAAATGTCATGGCATTTATTGATGTTTTTAATTTTTATTGACAATTAGCAAGTAGTTTCAAGAGAATGAAATATAAAAGTGTCGAAGAGTGAAGTTTATGACCAATCATGGAACATTGTATAACTGTTTTTGTTTGCAAAATTGTGTACCTATACTGTATCGGTATATCCATATGCATTATGCAATGTGATAAATATTATCCTGAACTTTGCAGACAATTTGTCCACTGAAGTTTGAACAGTCACCAAAACCGTAAAACTGGTCTGATTTAAAAAAAACTGAACTTCAATCGCTTTGTTTCAAAAATACTCTAGAGGTGTTCGTCTTAACAAGAAGGTTTTGTTAAAAAGATTCAAAACAAGGCAAACAAATTATTTTGACAATTTTTAATATTTTGGCCAAATTTTTCTTGCTAAGACGAATAAACAAAATCTAAAAAATTTGCCAAGGCAAAGTGTTTGCTGTAATTCTTACGAAAATCGGTCCATTATTACAGTCGTGACAAGAGTCCAAAGCTTTTTTGTTTATTTTTTTGACTTGTTTTGAATCTTTTGGCCAAAACTTTAATAAAATAAAATGTACGACTAGATCGCACATACCTGCTCTTTGGGTTAAAGTTGCTATAGAAGTTAAGGCCTCTTTTATAAAGCTTATAAAAAGAAAAGTGGAACATATGTAAAATGAATAAAACTAATTTTAACTTTTTATTTTTTTTTAGTTTCTTAATTAATACATATTTTTTTTTTGAAAACATACATAATTAGATTGTTTAAGGTTATATGAAGTATGTGTTCACAAGTTTTAGTCAAAATCGCTTAAACCATTTGCGAGACATTCACAAAAAAAAAAAAAAAAAAAAATAAAAAACAAGATTGCAAAAAAACGGCAACGCTTTTTCTCCGTTGTTTGAGATTTTTGAGAAAAACTAAAAATGGACTTTTGTTGCCATCACTGAACACAATACATACACAAATTTTAAACAAAATCGTTAGAGGAGTTTTCGATAAAAATCCAATAAGTCAAAACCTTTATATGGTAGGTATTATAGTTCTAGAAGAGATATCCAAAAACAAATAAAGTAACTTTCGAAATTACGTAAAAATCATCTGTTCCAAATTTAAAGAAAATCCCTCCACGCGTTTGGGCAGTGAAGATGTGTACAGACGGACGCACAGACGTTGGTGCTGTTCCAAATCCGACAGTTTTGCTTATTCACGTACCCATTCATCAAAAAATGGGCCTCATTTCATTCATTTTTCGACCAAATTGGGATCAACTTCCAACTGCTCCAAATCCCAATTAGCGAATACACGACTCTCCATATGGTCGTTTGGTTTCAGATCCTGGGTCAGTTGGATTTTGTATGGGTTCAGGCTCAAATCACGACGCAAATTTTTTTGCATTTTCGTCGCGGAAGGGAATTTTAATTTAATTTTTTTTTGTTATTTATTGAATTCTTAATAAAATAATCTTGCGTATGTATCGAAAAAATGACAGACATTCTCGGGGATCATTGTCATAATTTGACAACCTCCAGAAGATATTACCTTCAAATATGTGAACTGTGCTTCGAGTGTTGGTACCTCACTTAAGTAAAACTGTAATACACCCTGAAACTGGTTGACTATTAAAGTCTTACCCAAGGAAATACAAGGCGACATGACAAGAAGGGCTTTCATGCCATGTTTCTTTTGTGTAAAATATGCTTTAATTCACAACTTTTACCGCCAACTAATCGACATGCAATAACTACATTGTAAGGACACAGTTTTTTAAATTCTCTGAACCCTGAGTTCTAATAAAGTCACAATAACGTATGGATAAGTTTACGCAAATTAGTTTAGTAATTTTCCGCAACAAAATTCTTGGATAAGTTTATTCAATTTGTGTAAACTATTTCTATACAAAATTTAACAGTTCGTTAAGGCTATGGTCGTTTTCGGGGTTTGGTCTTCAATAAATAAAAGTGCTGCCAAGTTTGAAATCAGTGTAATACATCTTGTGGCATATTGCAACATTTTTACTAGAGTGGTCGAAAATGTATGCAATAATAGCATATTATTTGATTTTCCAGTTCTCAGAAAATTCATAATAAACTATTTTATTTTAAGGAAAAAGTTTTTTTAATTTAAATTTTCTCAACAAAGGAAACCATGCAGAAAATTTAATTTTCATGCAAATTAGGTATGTTCATTAATTTGCATGAAATTGATAAAAAAAAGTTTTTCCATATGCAAATTTTAGTATTCACATAAAATACTGCAGGTCCAGATAACGCTTTGTACATCATTAATTTTAATTGGGGTAAATTTGATAGTTAACGTACACTTTGCAACACAAGCCCCTATCTATGTATATACTTGGTAGAACGTTCAACTCATATAGCGAAAGAAAAAAGTTATATAATTTTCGTATAATTAAAAGATTTTCCTCACACATTCACATTCACGTAGCTTTGCTCGTTCTAGTTTGTATAAACAAGGCACATCCTTGTGCCTTGTGCATGCGGTCATCAACATCAGTTTTTAATTACTCCGTTGAGTATTCTCCCTATTCCATATACTATACACAGTCAGTGTCCGCAATTCAGTATTAAAGCTTCGAGCCAATTTTGTTCCACTTTAAGATGAACAAACTAAACCAGGAGATACACTAATGGACCACCCAACAGCCATTAGGGAAACGATGACAGGAAATGTGAATTTTGAGGGACATCCTACGGCAGCAATATGGATGCTTATAGTTGGTGGTGTAGTCGGGGTAGTTTAGAAATTTATATATACCTTATACCTATACACTCGGAAAAACCTTCGTGTTAAAAAAAAAACGTTAAAAAAGGGGAAATAAATTCGAGCTTTTTTATGTTGGCAACACTTGAAACACAAAAAAAAGCAAAACCGTTCTAGAAAAAGAATAAAATCTCACTCAATACATTCAGAATGTTGTCCGCGTATTCCAAGTGTTTAAGTTGGGATGTCAGAGTCCATTGAATTCTTTCATTTTTGTACATCTATGCTGCGCGCAAAAGATCTCTCATCACTAACAAAAATAGTATTGGTGACAGTATGCAGCCTTACCTGACTCCTCATTAGACTTAAATTCATCTGGAAACCATCAGAACGTGAAACTATTGATTGTTTTTTCAAAGCTAATGATGAGTCTTTAGTTGACGTGTTCTTTTATTCGCTCTAAAACAATTTATGCTAGTATCTTGGGCACAGCAGAAAGCACGTGAACTCTTCTCCAGTTTTCACATTTCATCAGATTTTACGTCCCTTACTTTTGCTAACTTCAGTCTTATTTAAGTGGAATTTTAAGTAAGTAAAAACTATTGTTGCTACAAAAACGAAGTTCATGCTACTCAAAAGAAATTAAAAAAAGTAACAAATTTGGATGGCAACCAAAATTATTTTTTTTATAATTATTTAAAAGTGTCCGCTAACCACAGACTAATTTTAGCGGAAAATTCAATAACTCAGAAATTATGCGAGCTACAAATTTTTGGTTTGCACAACAAATTACACTTAAATTAGCTACATTTTTTGAGATTACGTTTTGAGATACCGTTTCGAAGAAACTTAAATCGGCAGCAATTTTGTGAAGTTACGACAGTGAACTGCACTCCCTTATTTATGGTTGTGTAACAGTGCCATTGAATTGGTTAGCACCAACGAAGATCTGGCTTTATTATTACGGTGCGGTTGAATCAGAGATGATCAAGACCTTACCATACCATGCGGAGCTCTGATATCATAGACCTTTCATTTCTCTAGCTTATCCGGGAACCCAAACTAACTTTAAATGTATGTCAAACAAATCGAATTACAATAAACATTTTTAAAAAATCGTTGTGCAGTGGAACATCACCGCAAGCGATTTAGTGAGTCAAATGGAGAGAGATCTCACAGAAACTAAAAAATTACAAGAAGAACACTAGCGAAAGATGTAAAAAAAAGCCAAAGTAAACGTCAACGATTGAAAGAAATCGTCAGAACCGAAGTCAGGTCATAAATGATCCTACTAACCTTCTTCTGGAACTGGTGACACAAGGTGGCCTGGACGACCTTCTTAAGACAGAACTTAATTTAATTTAACTGGCGTGCAATGGTTTAGCAGATTCTTACGACAGAGAATATCTCGGAAAGATGAAAAAAAAAGAAGGAGGAGAAGAGAAAATAGGCAAAACTAAAAAAAGCCTTCCTTTCGTAGTCAGAAGTCGGAAGATTAATTTTTTGGGGCCTAACTCTGTATAATGGTCACGCTAAGTATTCCAGTGCTTGTTTTCAGGATAAAATCTCGTAAAAACACGATATCAAACTATTGAGTGGAGTTTTGGTTATTAGCAGCCCAACGGCTGATTGTCGGATGCTTCGAGGTGCTTTTTCTTAATAGAGTAATGCGGTGTTAAGGTTTCAGTATTTATTTATTTACCGAAGCACAACCATTAAACTTCACCTAAACCTAAGATGTCCACTTTATATTGTATGAATTCTTTTTCAATTGAATTCTTTTTCCGGGTACAACTTTAGCCAAAAGTTGTCAACCATTAATCAGTCCTTAAAATCCTTAAAAGGTAAAGTGCCGGTTATCTAAACTAATTTTTCTTGTTTTTTTTTTTTCTAAAAAACACTTTTTATCGCAGCAAATATACCAAATATGACTAAAAGTTTACGCCAATGTCATATTTATCGCAATTGTTTTTCAGTGTAGCTGGTTTGTATTGTTTTTGTTTTTTTTCTGGTACACGTATGTCTGTGTGAGGCTATTATTAATATTTGGCTGTTTTGGATGATCTTCTTCGGATGAAAATGCTGACAATTTAGAATATTCAACGATGTTTTTGCTGCTTGGATAGAGCTTATGATTGCCAAATATGGTCGTCCCTCGAGCCAACCTGCGATACTCGTTCGTATGTCGTAGTACCTAATATAAATGTTCCAGTATTGGAGTTAAACAATACGCCATTTACAATAAAGTTGTTGGACAATAAGGCGTTATGTAGGTATTATTTATGCATGGATTTGTAAATGAATAACAGAAATGAACACAAATCGTTAACAGTTATTACTTGCGATATATTTACGGGAAGGATAGGTACCTCCATTATAAGTAGGTACTATAGGTAGGTACCTCCATTATGGGATAGGTACCTCCATTATAAGTAGGTACTATATATTATTAGGAATATGTTTGGAATTGTTATAAGGAAAATTGAACGAAAGATAATATCAAACAAAACGTTGATAAAAAATGATATTTTGAAAACTTGGTAATTGATAGTACCTGAATTACAGGAATTTGGGTTCTCTTTCCGATTGGATTACGGCCTTAACCAACATGCCTCTCCAGCCAGCTCGGTCCTTAGCTAGTCGCCTCCGTTTATGCAAGCCAAGTTGATTGAGGTCGTTCTCAGCTTGTGTGCGCCACATGTTACGTTGTTTCCCTCTGCTGCGTCCACCATTAGGGTTGAATTCGAAGACTCGTCGGGCTGGTGCGTTGATGTCCATACGCTCCACGTGTCCCAGCCATATCAGCCGCTGTATTTTCAGCTTCTTGACAAGGTCAACATTGCTATACACCCCGTGAAGCTCGTCGTTAAATCTTCTTCTCAATACCCTTTCGATACAAACCTGACCAAAAATCACTGGATAAATCTTTCTCTCAAATCAACCAAGCAAATTTTCATCCGAATCTTTTAACGTCTATGCTTCTGCCCCCTACAGCATGCCTGGGATGATTAAGGTCTTGTATAGCGTTTCCTTGGTTCTGTGAGAGAGGGCTGTACTACTTAAATGCATTCTCAGCCTGAAGAAATTGGCAAGAGTAATTCTTCGTTTGATCTCTGAACTGATGTCTTTGTTTGAGTTTATAGTGGATCCCAGGTAGACAAAGTCCGTGACTGCTTCGAAGTTATAACTATTCATCGTGATGTTCTGGCCGAGTCGTCGATGTTGAGTTTCCCTTCTCGTTGATAGCATATAATTCGTTTTGTCTTCATTAACAGCCAATCCCATTTTTGCCGCCTCCGATTCAATACTGGCAAATGCACCAGCGACGTTCAGGAGGCTAATTCTTCTGTAGTTTGTGATGTCAGAGCGTCTCATATTTTGTGGACGGGGCACACTATGCCAAGGTTACATTCATCGGGCATGCTTTAATCCAACCATACTCGCGCATACTCCCTACTAACCCATCTCCTGCTGCTTTGAACAATTCGGCTGGTAAGCCATCCGCACCAGCAGCCGTATATTAATTAAGTTTGGCAATAGCTAAGCGCACTTCATCTAGGTCAGGTGGACGGAATTGTTGGCCATCGTCGTCCAAATTAAATGGAATAACAGTGGAATGTTGGCTATCTTCGCCGTTCAAGAGCCTAGAAAAATATTCCTTCCAGATCTTCAGCACTGACTGTGTCTACTCCCATATTCTCCTCTCATCTTAGCAGGCTTCGGTTCTGGTCTTGTAGCTTTGGGTAGATCTTCTTACCCTTTGGTAGATTTTTCGAACATCCCCTCTGCCGGTACAATCCTCAATAGACTCGACCGCCCGCTTCTCGTGCTCTCTCTTTTTCTTCCTGAGAAGTCGGCGTTCCTCTCTTCTTTTTTGCCTGTCGAGCTGTCGGGTTGACCTCTCAGCGGCTCTTGTTCTTGTTTGCAGCATTGCCTGATAGGCTCGTTCTTGGCTGCATGCGCCAGCCGGCATTCTTCGTCAAACCAGGAGTTTCGTTGTGGTCGCCTTGTGAAACCCAGCACATCAGCGGCGGCACTACTGATGGCTTGTTGACAATGTCTCCACTGGTTGTCTGGGCAAAAGTTTGGGCGGTTTCTTGAGATTTGAGTTTCAAGACATCAAACTTTTTTATCTGCTCGGCGTTGTGGCGTCATAGATATGCATCCGTACTCGAGACACTACCAAATAGTGGTTTGATTCAACGTTTGCTCCCTAAAACGTTCGAACATCTAAGATACTAGAAGCATGTCTGGCGTCAATCGCGATGTCATCAATTTGGTTGACAGTTTTTTGATCACATGACCACCAAATCCCTTTGTGTATATTGAGGTATGAGAATTAGGTGCTCGCAATGGTGACCTTTCGCCCTTTCGCAAAGTCAATCATTCTGATTAGTAGCGACATTCTGCTCCACTTCGACCTGTCGAACATGGGAAGCCTTTGGGCAGAAACAAGTGCCACACGTACATGGCTTTATATAGCTCGTCCCTATTAACGCTGTCATAGGCGACTTTAATGTTGATAAAGAGATGGTGTTTACCGGTATGGTATTCTTGGGTTTTTTTCCATTTTTTCTTTTCCTTGCCTAAAGCCACACTAGTTGGTTCTGATCAGGTCGTTGGTAAAAGGTTCTAGGCGGGCACACAAAATAGATGACAGAATTTAATATGCGATGTTAAGGAGAGTAGCGCCTCTGTAGTTGGGGCAGTTCACATAGTCTCCCTTCTTAGTTATAGATTGAGTACACTATGCCTATGCCGAATTTTTATCCATTGGGCATACTTTCTTCCAACCAAATTTTAGAAATGATTATTTGATGTATGCTCTGCTCCTGCCTAAATCATCTCACGCTGCTTTAAATAGTTCGGCCGGCCACAGTGTGCGACTTAATTTAGATATCGCTCTTTTTCTAGGTCGGGAGAACGTATATTTTAGTCATTCATCATTGTCCATGTGGAATGAGTTGTCTGCATAACAGTGCTTGAAGATGCGTATTTTGGAAACTGTGATGTCTACGTAGATGATTTTGATCACAAATTTTGGCAACTTCAGTTTGAACACTTTGATGATACATATATTTGTATTCAAAAACTGCAGAAACGTACAAAATTTCGCGGGTTTTTGTTGTGCATTGACAAAATTCAAATCTTAGATTTCGGAATTTTTACGGACTTTAAAAAGCCATTGTTTAGTTTATGAACATGAACACGCTGAAAATTATTAATTTCTAAAAACGGAGTTCCTACACTGAGGGAAAAAACAAGGTAGAATAAAAAACATACTTTGAATCAAAGTTAAAAGTCAACAATTTGTGTCCAAACGAAATTTTAAAATCAATAACGTTTCCACTTTGAATACAAAAACGTGACCAGAAAAAAAAAATGTGGCCACCACCAGTATACGAACCAGTGGTGCTTGAGTTATCAGTCGACAGTCGTTCCTATTGTGCTCTACTCTCTGTTAAAAATACTTGTATTTAACCAAGTTATACCTCAACGCAACTTGAAAATATCATTAACGAAACATGTTTGAATTTAGTTAAAGCCATTTATTTTGTTTGTTTCGTTTTTTGTTAAATGAATACACAAAAAAAAAAAAAAAAATATACGAAAAATCATAACTATACCAAAGAACGTTTATTTACTTTTATTTAAATTTAATAATTCTGAAGGAAAACAAAAATAAATCTATCAAATTGAATAGGCACTGATGCACTGAATTATTCATGTTTAACAAGATATTTTTGTTATCGAAACTTCATGTTTAACAATTTGGTGTATGGTGTGAGGAATCAAGGAATTTCAATAATTTATTCAATGGTTCACTGTGAATCATCGATTTGGGAATTTTTTGGTTCAATAAATTTGCTTTTAATATTTTTTGTTTGAACTTTTAGATCATAATCAACATCATAATAATGAAAATTGATGAAGTATTTTACTGTTTATAATGAATTCCATTCCATATGATATGCAAATAGCTTTGTTAGGAAATAAACCAGTAAAAATATGAGTTTCAATTAGAGTAAAAAGGGTGCAAAATACTTTTAGGTTATATCAGAGGATTTTTATTTTTTTACAATTCGCGCTACCTACCAGTAATATGAAGTAGGTTAGGTGTACAGTGTGAACAGTGGGTAAATAGAATTTTAGAGGAGAAACCGGTGCTCATTGATTTTGAAATTCTGAATGTTGGAATGGGAAGGAACATCAGAAATTTTGCTTAAGGGTAAACTGATGAGAATTCCTAGAAGTACAAGTATTACGGGTGAATTGTTTTGATGGGAGTAGGAATACCACTAGCTTTTTTGTCAAAGCACTGATTGTTAAAATAGCGATAAAAGCCAGAAGCAACTTTGGGTGAAATATTGTTTATAGTTGACTTGGTACTAGTTATGATCCTAAGTCTGGAAGGGCTATCGTGGGACGGGGATTGCCAATCGATTTTTGAAAATGAAAAAAATATTATTATTATTATTATTAAAAAAATATTATAATAAACTAACCTTTTTTTCGAGAGGCTGACATTTTTCAGTCCTTTTAATAGTACTAGTTGAGCTAAGAAAAATACTGTTTGGCAGGGTTGCCGCAGGCCCAAGTGTTCCCAGACGAGCCTACATTTTTTTAAAAATATAACAGAGATTTATCATATTCTTTAACTGCTTAAACTTTGGTGTACCTACTTATTAAATGTCCAGTTTAATTGGAGTTTTATGATATATTATTTGGGTTGCCGCAGGCTGCAGGCCAAGAGTTGCTACTCATTTTCTTATCAAATTAATACAGATTTGTGCATTTATACATCCTTGTGCAAAAACGTTTATTTCAGCATTTATATTTGACGTGTATTTTAATTTGATAAAAAAATGTATGGCAACCCAACTCTGATATATCATAAAACTCTGATTAAACTGGGCATTTAATATGTACACACGAAGTTTAAGCAATTAAAGAATATGATAAAATTTCTAATATTAGAAAACTTTAGGCTCGTCTGGCAAGCATTTACGCCAACAGAAACCCTGCCAGACTGTAGTGAATAGTTTGTACTTAACTAGTACCAATGCCAAAGCAACTAGTTATTAAAAAAAGCATAAGAAAGTATAACATTACAGTCATGTATATGTATGTTCATTCCGGGATTTATACTTATTTAAATTTAATTAAAAAAAAGGAGGCAACCCTATAACTGCAGCCAACTAAATTATAATAAATTATAAAATTCTGTTTAAACTAAATTCTGATATAAAAACCACCAAGTTTAAGCAATAAATCTAGCCAATTCTTTAAATGATATGATGATTTTTTTATAATAAAAACTTTAGGCTTTTCTAGCAATCCTTCGGCACACGGCAACCCTGTGTGACCATTTTTTAGCTAGTATTAAATCAACATCAAATTTTAGCCTGGTGAAAGAAGGTTATTTTTGACAATAGTTTGGCAACCCTAGGCCCACGGCAACCATGCCAGACTTTGGTTTTTGTTTATAACAAGTACCACATCAACTATAAACAAGATTTCAGGTGGTTTGAAGAGCATTTACCCAGAAAAACGAATTGTTCAGTTTACACGATGCAAGTGCCATATATGAATAGTGACCCTACGGCCTTATTTGATTCTTTACTATAAAGTAAGACCCACGGGGCCTTATTTCGTGTTTCATTCTAATTTGGAATTCTCATACAAATACATACCTAGTAATTCAAGCAAATAGTAAGCAACTGTTTTGATTACTTGGAAAAGTGTTGAGTTTTGAAAACTTTAATTTTAAAAAAGTATTTCAGTTTTTGAAGCTCAGTTTTTCAAAATATTTTTTATCAAAACACAACAAAAAATTGTTTACAAATGTTGGAAAAAATGGTACAATATTTTTGATTATTTGCAAGCCATTCCAAGTTGAGTTTTGAAGAACTGAGTTTCAAAATGTAATCTTCTTTTGAAAACTTTGATAACTGAACATTTTTTCGATGTTCTGCAGGTGGATTAGTATTTAAAGATCAGTTTTTTAAAGCTTAATTTGGAACAGTTTGCAAGTAATCAAACAAATCACTCGATTTTGTTGGTTATTTGAAAACTGTTCCTGTGAGTTTTTAAAAATGTAGTTTTGAATAACTGAGATGCTGTCACGCATTACAAATGTCTAAATTTGAGTTTTGAAAAATGTAATTTAGAAAAACAAAGTTTCATATGAGTGCATAGTAATTTTTTGAAAACCTTGGTACCTAAAAGTTTTGTGAGTTTCGAAAATGAGTTTTGAAAAAATTGTTACACAGAGAAAAATTGAACACACAAGATAAAAGAAAATAAATATAAGATTTTTCTATGATTTTAACCAAGAAGATTATCTTCAAAATTTTAGTAGGAAAACCTTAAAAAAAAATTCAAAATTTTAAAAAGAGAGCCACTTAGCTAGCGTGCTAAATAAAATGACAGCGACAATTTTGATTTAGGTGTCAAGTGCAAAAATATATGAAAATCTTATTGAAATTTTAATAAAACTTTCTTCATGAAATCAAGAAGGTTTCCTTATAGAAAAATCTTATTATTATTCATGTATTTTAATAAGATTTCTTAGTAAAAGTGCTCAATAAGGGAATCTTCTAATTTTAAGGCATTACTATATTTTTCTCTCTGTACATTTTAAGTGTTTTGAAAAATAAAACGTAACGGCCAATTTCTTGACAAAGTTCTAAAATCAGTTTAAAAATATTATATTTAACTCTCAGTTTTTCTGAAGAAAAAAAAATAATAATGAAACAATTTGAGCTTTTATTTTTTACATCTTCGAATAAAAGTAAAAAATGTAGCTGGAGTCAGTGTTGCCGCTGAAAAAAATCAAAAAAGGTAAAAAAAGGTGCCCGAAAAAACACACCTTATTGACTTACATATTTTGACCAAAGATTATGGAAATTTTTGATAAAGAATCCCTTGATAATTTATATTACCGTTTAGGTGCCTTAAAATTATTAGACTATCGTAATAACAATAAAGAGAGACAATAAATTAAGTTTTGTCTTCTCATCAACATTTTATGATATCTTAAAATTAGTCAAGCAAGATTTTTCCTTAAATTTTATTCACTCTTCAAATTTATGTGTCAGTTTTATTTAACACCTTTAAGCCCTTTATTTCAGTTTTCACTTAATTATTATTTATGAAGCGAAAGAAACATTTCCAATTCAAAATATTTCACCCAAGTGCTGTCCCCAAAATCAGAGATTTTTTTTAAGTTTTACTCCTCATTGATATGTATAATGTATACCTATACTTCAATACCTACATACCTATAATATGTACATATATTTGAGGATGGTTGGAGTAAAACAAAAATTGTTTTCGAAAATTCTTTTAGAAAGAATGAACAGGATAACATTTACTCCTCTGCATACACTGTAAGTTTAATGTCAATGAAAATGACATCATGTTGTGCATTCTTGGTCCCATCTATGTGTTGATGTCTGTTCGTGTCTAGGTCCAGGATAAAAGTGTTGTTGTGCATTCATTTATCTATTACCCTTCCAATATCACCGGATGTTGCTATATACGGATGGATGATGAAGATGAACACGTCCGTCCGTCCATTCGTCGTCGTGTGATGCTCATCCAGAAGAAAACGGATATACTGCTGTCGATACTTTCAAATCCAGGAACTAGGACACATAAATTATACTATCGAGGTTTTTGAACGAAGTTGCACACGTTACAAGGAAGAGAAATGCATTCTAAAAATGTAAAAAAGCAATTCCTTGCTACATTTTTTTTTATCGTTATGCTGGGTATAGTAGCAAAGCAACGACAGTAAAGCTGTTGGAGAAAGATATTCCCTTGAATATGAGAATACCTATTTTAAGAATGAGAACACAAGGATTGTGAAATTTCTATTAAAGTTTCAATTATTTTAAATTAATTTTACTGAAAGAGTCCAAATGAAATTGTTATCTGTAAGGAATCCAATCAAAGGGCTATTTAAATGATATTTTTATATAAAAGAAATACCATTTAAAATAAGTGTATTTAGAGTTTATTTGAAGTTTAAAAATAGTCGAAGTACACTGTCTAATCTATTCAAATGATATTGTTACGAATTTGCGAGTTAACTCACCAAAAGAAAACGACACATGTAAAACCGTGGTAATATGAATGATTAAAGCTCAGAACTCTTTTAATCAGCAAGCGGAACGGAATAGAATAGAGTGTATCTGTCTTTTTATATCTGTCTTCATCTGCATGTGAATATCAGTCTCTCTCTAACAGTGAGAGACCTCTGGATCTTTCGAGAAGAAATGAAATGAGTATAACTTCGAGGTAGAAGAGGAGATCGGGGAAGTTTAATTTTGACAGTTCAGTGGTTGTGAAATTGTAATTTGGAAGTGTTATTTCTTGTAAATTGTAAGTGTAGATATAACTTTTGGTAGTACAAGCGGTTTGCGACCGTCGAATTGATTAGGTTGGAGACTAAAATTAGTGTCAAATGCCAGATAAGTTGATACTGAAAATAAGAGTAAAGGGTTGAGATCTTTAAAAGGGGACCACAGCTTGGCAACCCTGTTTGAACACAAAGAAATTACAACTTCACTTTATCCGTCATAACTTTTTATAGTTTATTGAAAAAAGGAAATATTGTTTATGCCAAATAAAAGTTAAAAATATTTGAAAATTAAAAAAAAAAAATAATGCTAAGAATGTAAATCTGAGAATGTGGTAGCTCTGTTCAAATAACAAAAACACAATTAAATAATACTTATTCAAACAAAAAAAGTACCATAATTTACGAGAGTTAGAAGCTTAAATATGCAAATTTTAGCCTAAAATATCTTCTTTTTAACAAATGTCATGTACCATCTCTAAAATGGAGATAGATACACGGCAACCCTTGAGAAACACTAAAAACACTCATTTATGTCAAAATGTACAAATATTTGACAGGGTTAAAAGCTAAAATACACCTCAAATTTTATCTTGGGCTTTCTCATATCTAAAAAAATGTTGAATGTCGGCAACCCTATTTGAAAGCAGAAAAATTACAAATTCACTTTATCTGTCATAATTTTTTATAGTTTATTGAAAAAAAAAGAAAAAATTGTTTATGCCAAATAAAAGTTAAAAATATTTTAATATAATAATATAATGCTAAGAATGTAAATCTGAGATTGTGTTCAAATAAAAAAAAGCATCAAATTATTAGAGTAAGAAGCTTAAATATGCACCAAATGTAAGCCTACAATCTCTTCTTTTTAACAAATGTCGGGAGCCATCTCTAAAACGAAGAAAGATACACGGAAACCCTACTTGAATGCAGAAAAACACTAAAATACTCATTTATGGCAAAATGTACCCATATTTGACAGGGTTAAAAGCTAAAATACACCTCAAATTTTATCTTGGGCTTTCTCATATCTAAAAAAATGTTGAATGTCGGCAACCCTATTTGAATGCAGAAAAATTACAAATTCACTTTATCTGTCAAAATTTTTTTATAGTTTATTGAAAAAAAAAGAAAAAATTGTTTATGCCAAGTAAAAGTTAAAAATATTTTAATATAATAATATAATGCTAAGAATGTAAATCTGAGATTGTGTTCAAATAAAAAAAAGCATCAAATTATTAGAGTAAGAAGCTTAAATATGCACCAAATGTAAGCCTACAATCTCTTCTTTTTAACAAATGTCGGGAGCCATCTCTAAAACGAAGAAAGATACACGGCAACCCTACTTGAATGCAGAAAAACACTAAAATACTCATTTATGGCAAAATGTACCCATATTTGACAGGGTTAAAAGCTAAAATACACCTCAAATTTTGTCTTGGGCTTTCTTCTATCTAAAAAATGTTGAATGTCATCTCTAAAACGAGGATAAGTACAGGAAACCCTATTTGAATATCTTAAAACACTAGTTTTTCTGTGAAAAGAGATAAAAGCTAAAACACAAATCAAATGTTAGATTGTTTTTTCTTTTATTTATCTACGTATAAGATGGCGCTTGCCATCTCTTAAATGGGACAAAAATAAACGTAGAAAATATCTGTGAGACACTATTTTACTTCGATATAGGGGCCAAAATCGTGGAAATTTTACTGTCCAAATAATCAAAAAATCAACTTTGTTTACTAATGAAGCTTTTACGCTCATGTGTTGAGTTATTTATTTCATACGTGTAGCATTTAATATTACTGGGACATTGATAAAAGTTGAATTACTCCATAAAAAAATTAAGATTTTGCTTAAACACATTAAATAGCGTTCCCGGAAATGATGGAGCCATCAGAAAATGATGAATGTTTCCAAAACGACTGTGGTGTTCTTAAAACTATGTTAATCCAAAAATATGCAAATTTATTTCGAGAATATACTAAATAACTCATTCAAAGCCCAAAAGTGTTCTTGGAAACAACGTTTTGATCATTATCATCGTTTATTTTCTTTCTAACAATAGCAAATGAAATATGTTTGAGATTTTATTTTAGTGGTCTGGATTTTGCATCATCGTCAAAAAAAATTAATTTTTATCTTTATTTACAAAAGAGGCGTTCCCGAAATGAAGCTTAATTGATGTACGCTGCTTATTTATCAAATTTTATTTCAATTATCACTTACGTTCTCACGCGCGTATTTACACGCTTAAATACGCGTTAATACGTTCGTAAAAAAACTTGTAAAAAAACTTTTTTGCAATGGAACAAATATATTTTAAAATGTTGATAACAGTATCTCCTATAGAAGGTTTTTTTTTTAAATTTTTTCACTTTCTCTCAGTCGATTTTAAATTGACATTCTTGAAACTTAAAAAAAAACCTTTTATTATTCATACAAGAGTGTGTTTTAGGCCAATTAGTGCAAAGCGGATCATAAGTTAATTTAGAGACAAGCTGACATTTTCTTCATGAAATTAATTCTAATCGAGTTATTTGATGAAATGCCCATTTTTAAGAATTATTGGTCGAAGGCAGCCGGCGGGCACTTCATAGAGTTACAGTTTTTATAGGGGTCCAATACCAAACCACATGTTATAATTAAAAATTGAAACTACATAGTATAATCTGGTAATTCTTAAAATTACTCGAATAAACTACCAACACAAGTCTTAATACTGTTTTAAAATAAAAAAAAAAAATTATTTAAGATTGTCCATAGCTAGTAAGGTACATAGGTCCATAAAGAAAGGCAAAATTGGAGACAGATTATACAAGATTTTTAAAATCTTTCCACGTAAGCAAAAATTAAACAGCGAAAAAATAAAATCAGTTCTTTGGTGTTGGGTATAAAACACACAAATGGATTATATAAACATGATCTCCTTGTTGTGTGCTTTTAATTTACCTTATTAAAATTTTGCATCTTTTTTCATATTTTTTTTTCTGTCCTTTATATCCTTCCAGAGTAAAGTTTCATTATTTTAATTAAGGATTTTCTCACTGTGAATAATTTTATCATTTTTGTGGTAATTTTTTGTGTTGTATATTTTTTCGCTTACTGATGCCTGTGTACTTGTGTTATTAATCTTACTGGCGATTATAATCTTCAACAAAAAAAAAAAACTTTTATATAATCTTGCTACTTTTGCAATGCATTATAATGGCAATGCATCATATTCCATACTTAAATAAACAGAGGTTATATAGGGAAAGTGTAGCGATTGCCACAAACATTAGTCAAAATTAGTCTTTTTTATAATGAAATGTCATGAAATGCAGAGAACACGCTTTGGAGACATTTTTATGTCCATGCGCCGTGGTTGTTTGCGTTGGACTTTCGTAAACACGGGCCAGCCAGGAAAATCAACGGACGAATCCGGAAAATTAATAGGTGAATCTGGCAAATGATCGAACAAACCCGGCAAATTAAGTCAGCAGGCGAAATTGTAAAATCAACGGAGGAACGAGGCAAATCAAATCAACTGGCGAGTCGGGCAATCAACTAGCGAACCCACCAAATCAATTTGCAAATTCAACAAGTCAACAGGCGAACTTGTGAAATCAGCGAATGAACAAGAAAAGACTAATTTACGGACACATATGGCCGATTAACTGAACCTGGTGAACAATGGGCAAACCCGGGAAATCTGCGTACTAAATTCCGGCAAATGGTTAGTATTTTATAAGACCCCTTACTATTGGCGGAAGAGAAAATTAATATTAGATGTGATCTATTGTTAGATGGTTAGAAAACACAGCAATCGAATGCGAATAAAACGATTTTACTCGTTCGAACATTTAATGTTTGAATGTTGGTACCTTGTTGATGTTTTTTGCTGCAATCTATGGCGAAACAAAAGCACCAGCTTAGGAGTGTGTTCGCAAACTGTTACCGAATCTCATTTTCGATTTGCAACATGGAGTGTTCTCGATTTGCCCTTCTTTCTTTAAAAAAATAAACACGAATAAGCAAATTTTTTTCTCACTCTGGGCAATGGTAAAGATATAAATTACCTTCTTAATAATAAAAAAACAAACTTAGAGTAATTTTCGTTATATAATTTTTTTTAGTCAAAACTTGTTTTGTTTAAAACAAAAATCAACGAACGCATCCTTCGCACGTGAAATTGACAACCTTCAAACAAAAAAATATTTCTTCAATACGACTCTGCGCCCTCTGCATTTCAATATTTCAAAACTCTATATTCCGCATCGCCATTTTGTTTTTAACTGCCTTATTGTTCGGCAGCATTCGTTTTGTTTTTGTTTTCCATAGAAAGTATTACTGCGAGCTTAGCCAACAACCAATAAAACACGGTTATTATTAAAACGTTGTCACACAAATCCCTCAAATTAACATGCTAACATGGCAAATCAAGGGGTAAAAACGGCAAATCCACGGATGAATATGGCAAATCAACAGTTGAACCTAACAAAACAGCGGTCCTAGTCTGGAAATCTACGGGCATTCAGAAAATTAGAGGAGGTAAAATCTGTAAATCAAACGGGTGAACCAGACAAGTCAACAATCGAACCTGGGAAATCAAATTAGGAAAATCTTCGGACGAATTAGAATAATCAACATGCGAACATGACGAACATCAACGGGTGAACCCAACATATATAAGGACAAAACCAACATATCAACGCTGAAATCGGGCAAATCAACGATTTACCCCGGCAAATCAACATACAAATCAGCCAAATCAACGGATGAATCCTACAAATCAACAGGAGAGCTATGCAAATTAACTAGCGAAGCTATCAAATTTACGGACGAATCCGGCAAAGCAAAATGTGAACCTGGCCAACAATGGGGACAAACCCGGGCAGTCTACGGACTTAATTTCGACAAATCAAAATTATTTTACCTTATTATCGACAAATTAGCGACAAGTGTTAATATATGCCATGCTTTAATACATGAAGTCTTACTAACTTTTTAAGTTGAAAGGTCGAATTTATAAAACATCAACTGTTTTTAAAGAATAAGCGGGAGCAAATATCGAAATGATAGCAATCAATCAGCGCCAAATTAGCCCTAAATTATGGCACAAGCCAATTTTTGATACGTTGTACCTAAATGACGTATGTTACGTCTAGTAAAGTGAACAATTAGCCAGTTCACGTTTCTGAGATCTCTGAGCTCTCAGTAATCTTAGCAACCTGGACAGGATCCTCAGTAAATTGCTTGTCAAAAACGTAGCGAACAAAATTTTGTATTCGTTTTTCAGTTGTTGTCAAGAAAATTCTCTAAGATCTCACGAAACTTGAACTGGCTATAGAGCCATTTTCTTCACTACAAGATGAACTCAAGTTCATGATTTTTATTCTCAGCTTGTGATTTTGTTTTTCTTCACTAGAAGTTGACAGTTTCAACTGTCAATTCTCAACGCTCGGGTTGATCAACTTCTGGTTTTCTTAACTTCCGTATATGGCAGAAGTTGAGGGTCGTACCCATTCATACGACTGATTTGTAAATGAGATGTACCCATTTATAAGACTGATTTATAAATTGGACAAGTTGACAAATAGCGAAGAAAATGGCTATAAATGCATCAACTTTTTTTAGAAAAACAAAATTGAAAAAAGAAAATTTTAAGGAATAATCTTTTGCTAAGTTGATACCAAGTTATACTCTGTCCAACAAAGATTGTCAGTAGATAAGCGTCTTATAGAAAAGCTTTTTACATGCAACAGAGTTATGTTATACGCTGCTTCCAAAATGAGAAGCAAACGTCATAATATTTTCTCCTTTATTGATAATCTTTTTCGGACAGATTAGAGTACCTAAAATAACAATTTTGTCGAAACCATTACATTTATTGAGTGACAAAAAACAACAATTTATGACTTATCTACAAATTTAACAAACTATATTTTTCAAGGGGTCGTGTTTCGCTTTGTAATAGAGTTAGTGAAACATCAAACATTTGTATGAAAACAATGAGCGATAAAATCTTAATTATCACAACTAATTAGCTACAAAATAGTGTCAAATTTTCCACCTAGTCACGTTTTGATCCGTGATTTGCTAACTTTGACACTTGAATCAAGTTTTAACATCTTCTAAACTTTCTCTCTTATAATTTGCCAAGATCAAAATATGCTTTAAGATAAGCTTAGCACAACATAAAAGAGCCTTCCCCTTTGCTTTCAAATAAATCATCAATTTAATTATATTCAACAAAGTCGTCAACATCGATTTTGGCTTAAAAATAAATTACTTTCAATCTCCATCGAACAGAGACGACTCCTTTGTTTCACTCTGGATGTCTACTGTCAATCAAATCAATTTAACAATGGAAGGATTTTCATTGAAATCATCTGATAAATGTTTTCTTTTGTCAAGTAGAAATTCATATTTCTTCATTGAAGACATTGAAAGGCATGTTTTCAAGAGGATGTGTCATTTCGATGGTTACGGTGTGGTGTGGCGCGGCGGGCGGCAGGTCGTGCTCGTGCACCTATATAGCTATTGGCAACCTTTGAACCTGATAACAGTGTTTCCGTTAAAATTATTTTTAAATTGGTTGTCGATGAAATCGAACAAAATTTTATGATGATGTACAAAGTTAATCAAAAACACTTTAATAGGAGTTTTGGCGTTGCGTTGTGGGGATAACTGAATAACACGCAGCAGAGCTTATCACCAAACAGACTGGCGTTTAATTAATTTAATTAAATTATTTTAGACAACAGGAATCAATTTAAGTGAAAACGAATAATGAAACCATTAAATTCAGATCTAAAATAATATAAATTCTTGAAGCGGAAACATTACAAAAATAAACCTCAAAGTTAGACATTCTTATTAGGGAGTGGCGTATTATTACGTAAATAAATTTAAGGATAGGGGTTAGTAGTTAGGGAGTTGGTTTATCTTTAAGTTACGTACAAAAATTATTGTTAAAAATCTCTATTGAAATTAATGAAATAATTTTTATTATGATCTAAGTTTTGGTTTTATGATTCACAGCTCTTAATTTTGTCTTACACAGCAGAAAAAGGGTATGTTTTAAACGCTCCCTACCGGTTATGACATCTTCAAACCATTTCTTTTTTGTCGTAGACTCCGCAAGCCTTTAATTTTTTTCACATGTACATTAAGGTGATTAAAAAAAATATATATTCTGCTGGCATGCATGCCGTGGCTAAAAAGTTTTGTTCAGCCTAAATTATTGCAATTTGAAAAAATGAGCTCTTCAAACTAATGTTTAGTATACGCACGAAATGCACTTTTCGTTTTTCCATATAAATTGCACTTTACTGTATGACAGTAAAGTTTGTATACCAATTTTAAAAGTCGTTCATACCTATCAATTAAATAATTTGGGGAAATATATGCCTAAAATGCAGATGCAGAGCACGAATTGGCCTTTCTTAAGTGTGAACTGCAATTTTAATTGTAATTGATTTTATTTTAAATGAAAAATTGGATAAATTGATGTATGATGCAATTTTTTTCTCACAAATTTGATATAATCACCGTAAAAAAAACGTTTTTAACGAGATTTTTAAAGTGAAGATCTACAAAAAATGATCAAAAACAATTTTGTAGAGTTTTTAAAATATTAAAAAAACCGTATCAAAAACTTTAGAATACTGGCGGCGGCGGGCGTACCGTTCGTGAGTTACAGGTTACAGCACATAAAGTAAAACAAAAAAAAATTCCCAGCTCAATTTGTATGGAAAACCGAAAAGTGCATTGAGCGCGTACTAAACATTCATTTTAAGAGCTGATTTTTTGCAAGACTTTGCCTCAACAAAAGTTTTGAGCCTGGTGCCGGGATTAAATTTTTTTTTTTTGAATCACTCTAAGGTACATTCTTACCTTGAAGCGTAACGTTCCTGTATGTAAAATGAAGATAGCATAATACAACACATGAGTAAAACTAACACACATAGCTTCCAGACATTTCCTATGCACAAGATTATTACTATCTTTTCTTTAGGTAAGATAGGAATAGTTGACATTTTAATAGACAACTTTTCTTCCCAAACAGAAGGTTAATGGAAATATTTGCACACAAAATTATATAAAATACACTTGATTCTCCTTTTTTCAAAGGAAACCAAACAAAAAGAGAACCTTAAAAGGTATCGCCTTAAAGCATTTCCGTAACTTTTACCATACCCACTTCAAACATGAAGAAATATTTAACGAATTTTAGTGCCTTCCGATATAATCAAATACCTATTTGTGGAACACAAAGAAAGGGCAATAAAGATTAATTCCATTCTAAACAGTTGTTGTATAGGTATAAGGGACAAACCAAAAAGCTTAGCTCCCGGCACAAAAACAGGAAGCGACAGAAAAAGGATTTCAAGAATCCTTCACCATTGTGTGTGCTCGGGATCAAGTTATTTAAGTGCCTCTTTGCTATTGAGCGGATATTTTATTTTTTTTTGAGAAAAAAAATAATCAAAAGAGAACAAAAAATATAATAATCATTGAAATTTTGTTGTACCTTTAAAGCCTATGGTAGGTAGGTAACTATTTCGTCTTAGAAAAAAATATTGTTTGTTTGGCTTAGCAGTTGTCACTATCGGGAGCGTTCAGAGTAATTGTGTTTTCCTGGAAAAATTCTATGCCATTGAAATTTATTTAGTCCAGTACCAATCCAGTTTTCAGAGGGCAAAAGTTAAAAAAGTTATAAGCATAATAAGGGCGGTGTTGTAGGGGGTAAAAAGATTTAAGAATCTAAAGAGTTCATTTATAATATCTTGGGTGGAAGGGTATTTTTTGGTGGTAAAGAGGGAGAAGGTGAAGACTTCTAAAATAAATTAAAAAAATGGTGCTGCAATAAAAACGTATGATAAATAATTTTAAGGTATTTTTATTCTATGAAAAGTTATACTCTATTTTAAGCAAAGGTGTCTTTATATTAAAGAGATAAAATGGAACCAAAACCCATGAAAAAAGATGACACACTCGTGAAATTCAGTAAAAGCGTTTCATTTGAAACAAGAACAAGGAATCTAGATAGACCTGAAAAATGTTTTTGGTAAAAGGGTGTTTTTTTGAAGGGAACTTTCGCCCTCAAAAAACACCCCTTAAAAATGGTTCCATAGCATCTAAATGAAATATGATACATTTATGAAACTTGGTAAAAATTTTATATTTAACACAGAAACAAAGAGTATACAAATATTTTTAGTGAAAGGGTGTTTTTTCAAGTAGAACGAAGATATGGAATAAGTAGTCATAAAAACTATAGTAAAAATGTTACTCTGATGAAAATTGATTAAAATATTTTATTTACCATTGCAACCAAAAATCTAAAGTGTATATATAAATATTTTAGGTGAAAGGGTGTTTAAGTAACCAATAATTTAAGTGGTACGCGCATAAAAATCAGTATAAATATTTTCTTTGGAATCAAATGAGTCTTATCACATTGTTTTAAATGAAAGGGTTTTTTTTTTAATGTGGTGGAAATGTACAGAATTTATGCTTAACGTCTCTTACAAAATTGGTACCCAATTGAAATCTTATAAAAATGTTACATTTGGCCAAGGAATCAAGAATCTAAAGAGTCTATCAAATTATTTCGGGTGAAAAGTTGTTTCGATGTAATTAGATTTAGCATCAAGAAATACCTTAAAATCACGCATCATATCTTTATATTTTTTTAGTCAATCTTTACCACCAAAAAATACCCTTCCACCCAAGATATTTGTATGGACTCTTTTTATATTTAATCTTATGGCTAATGTAAAGTTTTTGCTAAGTTTATGAGTGTAAAAATTATTCTTTTTTTACATTGATTTTTTCCTTCTATTATCAATTTTATAGTCAATCATATGTCAACAATTGAAAAAAAAATACAAAAAACACATTTTTAAAATCGATTTTTCCATAAATGACAGTAATATCACCCAGCGTGTTTATAGAAACAAAATTGAACTTTTGCAAAACATTTTGATTCTCTTAACTCGAATCTAATAGTATGCAATGTTTTTGACATATCGAATTTTTAACTTCCCAAGAACACTGTTTTTGGTAAAGAGAGATTTCATTTTCAGGAACAAGACCAATTTTTTTAATTATTAGGGCTTAAGAAACATTGCAAACCACATGTTCTGGTTTTTTTTAAAATGGAATCCCTCTTTACCGAAAACATCACAAAAACAGTGAGAAGTTCAAAATTCTATATGTTCAAAACTTTGCATGGTAGAGCAATTCTAACACTAGATTCAAATTAAGAGATTAAAAATCTTTTGTAAAAGTTCAATTTGGTTTCTATGACCACTCTTCGCTAGCTGAATATTACTGTCAATTACACAAAAATCATTCTTAAAAATGCATTTTTGTTTTTTAGAATAACTGTGTTGCTTTCTTAGTTAATCTTAAAAAAAAAAGTATTTAACAAGAAAGATTTCATCTCAAAATTTTTAAAAATCAAAAATTTGTTTGCTAACTTTTTCGATTGTAAATTAGACTATTTTTTTTTTAAATAAATTCGTCAAAAATACAAAAATTAATTATGCTGAAAAAAAATTGTGTAATTATAAAATCAATGTACGTTAAAACAAAGTTTCATCAAAATCTAGCTATTATTAAAAAAATTAAATAAAAACCAAAAAATAATTTTTTAGAATTTTTCACAATATTTTTTAGGACAAAATATATAACAAAAGTTGTAGATCTTTTCACATCCTACAACTCTTGCATGGATCTTTTTTCGCTACGAGGTCCTACTTAAGATAGAAATCGGAATAAAACACGATTTTCGACACCAACACCACTTTTTCGCCTTTCATATAACATTTTACCTAATTTTTCCCACCATCCTTGTCCTGCTAATAATTTATTTTTGTTTCCAAAAATTATTGGCACTGGTCATTCTGCTTTCGTGACTTTCAACTGAAATAATTTTGTAAGGAATGAAAATTCTATGAAATTACAGCTAAATTTGCTTGGAAATGTTTTGACCATATTTCAGGTTTCAAATTTTCAAAGGAGGGAAACATTCAAAACTTGCACTGTATTGATTATTTAAAATAGAAATCAACAATTTAAAACCTCATCTTCAGCTTTGAAACACCTCTGTTGATTGTGGGGTGCACAAAAATCGACGAAATTTTTGGTCTTTTTTCGGTTTTTACATGGCTGAAACACTTTTGAAAGGTTCATCTTATGAAAAAGTAACCAGGCGCCAAAGAAACATAACTAGCTATAATTTTAGTATGAAGTTATGCAAATACACTGAGGTTTGTATCATTACAAATAGTATGTATGTATGTCACGACTGCAATTTAGATTTTCCAAGAATGGAGTGCACTAGTTGAACGCGGATCAGTATAAAATTGAAAGTTTCGACCCACAGCGCATTAAATCAAATTTAAATTTGTAAAATTTTGTTCACTGCCTGCAAAAAAACACACCTATTTACGTTTTTAAAGAACAATTGTCAATTTTGTCAGAAGAATGCCTAGATGACAGCCACAAAGAAATAGATATCCTACTGTCATTGTTTTGTAACAAAACTTAATTTTCTTTAATTAAATGGTTAAAATTATAAATATTAAAGATAAAATTAAATTAACAGATTTTTTTTTGTCCGACAGAATTTTAAAAAGCTGTTTTTTTTCAAGATAACAGAATTTTGAAACATGATCGAAATAATCTTTTTTTTCGACTATAAAAATTTCAAAAATAGTTTGAATTTGTTTAAAAATGATAATTTTGTATTAGTCGATAAGTGGTTAGATAAAATTTTAGATAATATGATTTAAGTCAAATAATTTGTGTTCTGCTTTGAAAACGCTTTAACTATTTTTTTCTTAAAACAAATTACAAAACCTTAACATTAATTTCCATGTTTAGAAATGCCTTAAGTCATATTCATATACCCTCATCAGAAACACACTACATCCAAAAATCAGGATATATCTTCAGTAAATTAATCTAAACGAAGACATTGTGGTTACAGCCTTTGGGGCAAATCATATCTCTTGTTTTCATTCGATTTAATATGTGAAATCATGTGTAAGATTGAATGGAGTTTGATTGGGGTCTTTGTAAGCAACATCCATATCTTATACATTTTCCGCATTTGCCATAAGACAAAGCACATGAATTACACATGAGAACAAAAAGGTATAATTGCTTTATTTGAGAAATGTTATATGTATAAGGTCTTTGTACAAAAAGATAACACCCCGGTATAGGTATACCTATGAGATTTCTTAAGAATGATTTGTGATAACATCAATTAGGAAGTGAAACAAAACAAACAAATACCAAGAAGATAATAATAATCATTGAGGATAAGGAAAGGATTTTAATATTTTAACAACCCGAACCATCAAAATTGTATGAAATTTCAAGATTTGAATGCTAACAGTACGATGAAGGAGAATTTAAAAAAAAAGGTTGGTGTACCTACTTAATGAACCCACATTCGAAATTATGTACATATTTGACGAATTTTGAAATGTTAATTCGAAAATGTCTATTTTACATAACTAGGGACTAAATAAATCAACAGTCATAAATTCCTAAATTTTGTTGTTGTTTTTTCGATTTTTTGAATTTTTGCATTCGACACTTAGAGTAAAAAAAAAAAATCAAAAATTTAACAGAAAATCGCAACAAGGTCTCGTGCATAAGGTAAAGGTTAATGCGCTTGCTAAATTCAATAGCTAAACCTTAACAAAGTTTTTTTGTATTTAAATATAACCCTTTTCCCATGTGAATATGTTATTATTTTGTATGGCTTCCAACTCTATATTATCATGATAAGGGTACATCCTTTTGTCATACCTGATAAAAATGATGTCAAATTATACTCTGATTTTTACTTTAACCTTTCATTTCATCTAGTTTTTATTATATTTATATTTTGGTGTCCTTTTGTTTCAAGAAAAATCATCAACAAAACAAATATTTCTGCATTCTCCGATGGCTGATAAAAGTTTCTTAATCTCAACTTTGCTAAGAGTCTGAAAATCTTCAAGGAATTAACATACATAAATATTAAATACATCAAATAATACTCCCAAATAACTTTAACCTAATCTAAGTATTCAATTTAAAGATGATATAACATAATTGATTATTCAAATTTGGCTTAGGGAGTTTAAGCTTTTGATTTGATTAAGAATATTATGTAGATTTTCATTTAATATTATAGCAGAGTTGTAGGCATTAGGAGCAAAACTGGGTAGTATCGGTTATTTTACCGGGAAATAATATTAACATAAGTCTCAAAGAAAAATATGTAGAGGAATCTATGTATACCACTATAGAACGACAGAACTTACAATATTGCCCCCCTCTCATGCCAGAAACATGAATGTGCAAAAATGAAATGAGTGTGAACTTAGCGAAACAACTTTCACAAATCAAAATGGAATTACATAGTTTGTTATTTTGTTGCTAATTAGTTACTGCAATTTTGATTTTGTTGCTCTTGTATCTACCGTTTTATGGGGTGCTTCGCTAAGTTCACATGAACACCCCTCTTTAATCAGATTGAAAAGTGGTTGGTATTTTGTTGATAATTTGTTGCCAATTAGTTACGGCAATTTAAATTTTGTTGATCCATTATTTTCCGGGTTATCCGGAATTTTCGCTAATATAGGTGCACAATATTGCAAACAAAAACAGTGATGAAATGGTCCGTGCGTGGTCATAAATTTCACTTTTCGGCACTTTTATATTTGATTCGTTCGAAACTACTTGCTAATTATCAATACAAAATAAAAACATCAATAAATGCCATGACATTTGAATTTTCTGATATACTAAATTGTCTGAGAATATTTTTAATTTTCTCCGATTTTTGTTTCAAACGTATGCTTTATGTTCAAGCTCTTTCAGTGGGAATAAAATAAATTTTTAAGAGCGTGACAAATAATACAAAAACCTATTCTAAGGAAAGGTAACTATACCAAAATGAAGAGGAACCTATAAGTAATGTACTTAGATGTCAGATGTGATCCGATGACATATACCTAGCCAAGAAAAAGCAAAAGAATAAACGATTTCTACGAGAATTGTAATGCATATCCTAGATAAAGATGCTAAAAGAACTTCACATGCAGTTTTATTTCAATTCAGCTTTTTACATCACCTCTACCACAAGATACGAAGCTCAAGAAATGTTTTTGTTTTCAAAGAAATTCGATTTCTAGGCGCCAACGTCAATATAATGTGTATCGTCTGGTAACTCCACTGCCCTCGCTCCAATGCCTTGAATTTGAAAAAAAGGAACTAATAAAATTCACACAAACCATAGAGCCTTGTTTATTTCAAGACTTTGAAGGGAGAGCGGAGATTGCTATTTAAAAAACAAATATTTGTGAAAACAAAAACCTTTCTTGAGCTTCGTATCTGGTGGTAGAAGTGATGTTGAAGGTTGAATTGAAATAAAACTGCATGTTCAGCATCTTTTTCTACGATCTGCATCACAATTCTCGTAGAAGTCATTTATTCATTTGCTTTTTCTTGGCTAAGTACATGCCGTAAGATCACATCTAACAGGTTCCTCTCCATTTTGGTATAATTACTTTCCCTTAGATTAGGTTTGTTGCATTATTTGTCTAGCTCTTAAATATTATTTTATTCCCTTTGATCAAGCTTGAACATAAATCACACGTTTCAAACAAAAATCGGAGAAAATTAAAAATATTGTCAAACAATTTGGTATATCAAAAAATTCAAATGTCATGGCATTTATTGATGTTTTTAATTTTTATTGACAATTAGCAAGTAGTTTCAAGACAATGAAATATAAAAGTGTCAAAAACTAACGGACTTACGAGTTACAATAAAAGAAATTTGGGCAATGTGGGTTTCATAATGCTGTTTGTTCTTAGTGGAGTTATTTAATGAAGGCTTTTAAAAAATCATTTTTCAAAGCCTCAGTAAAATAAAGTACTTGTCATTGACACCCACAGTGAGTGTTTTGAGTTTTTTTGAAAATCGATAATATTTTAAAATTGGCATTTTTTGGCCCCATCTTGTCGATCGAAATATTTTGATTCAGTTAAAAACAAAAATAGCTTTAATTGGTTTCCCTTATATTGATGTTTATGTTTAAAACTTCGCCATTTTGTTGGGATAGACCAAAAAAGCTGAAAAACTATGTGTCCTGACTATACGAACATTGATTTTGAGTTTGTTGATAAGATAGGCCTTACCTTCATATTTTGGCATGAATCATTTTTGTGGGAATAGTTGTATCTCATTCACTATTCACTATTCACTTTTCACTATATGAAAACTAGAAAAAGATTTATCTTTTTTATTATAAATATCAGAGAGTAATATAAGTTTTGTCTTATTATTATAATGTAATTGTTAGTATTTCTACGCAAAATAATAGAATATTTTCAGCATATTTTTTTTATCTAGTTTATTTATTAACTAGCTGACCTGGCAGACGTTGTCCTTCCCAACCAAGTGATGTTTATTTTGTACTAACTTTTTAGTAATTGGCTTTAGTATTTAAAATGTTTTCTGGGTAAACAATATTTTTGTTTTTATGATGATGGAGAAGTCCAAAAAAGTGGGGTTTCGTTATGGCGACCGTCTGTCTGTGAGTCTGTGTGTCCATCTGTACACTTCTCCACTGCCCAAACGCGTAGACGGATTTTCTTCAAATTTGGTACAGATGATTTTAACGTAATTTCGAAAGTTGATTTTTGTTTGTTTTTGAATATCTCCTCTATAACGAATACCTCCCGTACCTCAGCGGTTTTGAGTTAATCGATTTTTCTTAAAAACGGCTCTAACTATTTTGTTTGGTATTGTGTTTAGCAATTGCAGTAAAACTGCGTTTATAGTTTTTTTCTAAAAACTCGAATAACGGAGAAACTGGGTTGCCGTTTTTTGCAAAAATGTTCTTTTTTTTTTTGGGAATATCTGGTAAACGGCTTAAGCGATTATGATTAAAGCTTGTGCACAGATATTTAATTTAACCTCAAACAATCTTATTAATTAAAAAAAAAAAAAAATATATTACAAAAAAAAAGTTTTATTCTTTTTTGACATGCTTCCACTTTTCTTTTTAAAAGCATTAATATTTTAACAAAAACCATATTTTTTTTACATTTCTAACATAATTATTTATTTTTTATGAACTTTATATAAGAGACTTTAATATCTTTGACCCAAAGAGCAAGTACGTGCGATCCAGTCGTGCATTTTATTTTTAAAGGGGAATTGACAAAACCTCCAAGAGTATACAGCTTGTCTTAATGTACCTACATATATACCTTTTTAAGGTATAACATCTTTGAAATAGCTATATGGTTACTGAAAAAAAATAATTTTGGTAATGAAATAATATTTTTACTTGCGATATGGGTACCATATATCAAGTTATGCATTCGTACAAAAAAAAAAGTTGAGATAACAATCAAACATGACATTACGATGAATGATAAAAAAGTGGGTCCGACAATTCTGCCTGTCTGTCTGTCTGTCTGCCTGCCTGTCTGTTTGTATCAGAGACCACAGCCTAAACGGATGACCGATTTACTTCAAACTTGGTATGTGGCGTTTTTTGGAGACCATCCCTAGAGGTTTTTTCATTTTTTTTGGATCAAAAATAACAGTACCTGTCATATACCGGTTTTAGAAAAACTCATTTTTCTCAAAAACGGTTCCTACGATTTTGATTAAAAAAATCATGGTCAGTTTTTTGGATAAAGCCTATCTTTAAATGGAAACCATTTTTAAAAAACACCGTTATTAACGGTACCTGCGATAGAACCGTTTTTTTAATTCTGATTTTCTCCTTCATGACTCAATCAATTTCAACCATTGTTTTTACATGGATGCTTTTAAGTTGCCGCAATAATATTTAGTAAAATATGTTTTTTTTTGGATTTTTTAAAAAAATTTAATTTTTTTTTTGAAAACTATTCAATATTTTTTTTTCAAATTTTAGTTTTTAGATGTTGATAAATAATATCTTAAAAATGGCGTATCAATTTTTTTTTTATAAAAGTCCTTGCTAAATTTTATATAGAAAAAAATTGTTTTTTTTTTTTTAAAACGGCTCTAACGATTTAAAAAAATTTTTTTCTAAAAATGTATCGTTATAGAAAAAATTTAATTGCATACTTTGTTTTGAGGTTTAATTTATTTAAGAAGCTGTTTTAGTCATTTGAAAATCGAATTTTATGCTTGTTTAATTGTTTTTTTTCTAAAACTGCATTTACAATTTTTTGATTAAAAAGGTTTAGTAACTTTATCTACAAGAGCAAGTACGTGCGACCCAGTCGTGCATTTAATCTAATATATAAAAATATATATTAAAAAAACAATATGTACATAATTATGTACATACATATATATGAACAAATCGTTCAACTTTGTTACTAACTTTATAAAAAAATTGCCTTACAAGAAATATTAAAACACAACGGATAATAGGCAACAAAATCATGCTGCCTACAATTCAAAGTTAAAAGTAAAAAAATCAGAATGCACATCACTAGCAGTGATATCTTATCAGTGTAGAACTCTCCACTAGGAATCTACTTTATTATAACCACTCTGTTTATGGCAGACATAGGCAGGCACAAACAGTAGATACCTATACCTAATGCGTAAATTCACATACTTCTTGAAATATGTATTTACCATTATTGTATTGTGCATAAAATACACATAAAATGAATGAAAACCTTAGTTTGAGTAAAATTTCAATAATCTTACTTTTGATGGATTTTAATCTCGTACACAGCAAAACAAACAATCTCGTGAGTAAAATAACATTTAGTCTGTGCATAATAAATATAGGGATAACATTATTTCATCTCTACTTTATGTTTGTGCACAACTTATTCATTATGCGTTGCATATTTTAATAGGCTTTTGATTTCCTACTACTGACATATTTCTTAGAGTTCCAAACGCTCCCCAGAAAATATGCATTAAGTGTTAACTGCTCGTTATTATAATTGGTCTGATTTGTAAAATTGAAAATATTTCCATATTTTGAAGTCTCTAGAATTCGAATTCAATTTTTTAATGAATATGTCTGAATGTGAGTGAATCTTATTTTGCTGATCATATGTATCTTGGATGATTTTGTTTTAATTCAAAAAATGCAAAAAGGCCTTACAAATAAAAAACCAAAGAGCGAATTCACAAAATAAAATTTAGTCTCTCGTTTTCAAGGACATCAATAAAAAATTACCAGTAAGGTTCCTATTTTTCATCCAGAAGTTACAATATCTATGTACTTGTATGTATACTCAGTTTAAATATTCTAAGAAGAATATACACAGTTATTTTGTTGAGTGGGCAGGTACACGTTATGCTTCAAATCAACTTTCTGAATTTAATTTATGGGTCCTTGAGTTAATAATTTAAAATTTTATGCTTAGCCAAAGATATTTAGAAGTACCTATACAGTATACACTGATAATAAATTTGTTATATGAAAAGTTTTAACATTCAATTTTCTGTTTTCGTTGTCAGCTTGAATAAATTAACAAGAATTGTAGACATCCTTTGCTACATTATATTGATTGATGGGAACTCAAGCCGCAACATTGATTTTTTTTGCAACATTGATTTTCCGTTACCGTGAAAATTTTAATGATTCAGCTTAATTCACTTTTGAATTGTGAAAATATAGCCCAATAATAGGCCCTGGTTATATTGGGCATTCATTCGATAGATTTAGCTTCATGAATATCAACAAAACAAATTAACATAAAAGTTTAGATTATGTCATAAAAATAATATAACATTTGGCCCGAAATACAAAACTGTTGTTCTACTTAAGCTTATTGTTCTACTGAAGCTTGGTTTCTAAATTTAAAAAAAATTGAAACTTTTAGTGAGTTCCAATTAGTTTTTTCCGGAACAAAGCGTGGGGTCATTTAGCTTGAAAATATCAATCTGCAGGACAAAAGCACCAAATTTATTTCACCAACTACTTAGGTGCTCAGCTTTAAATCTTTTGATAGGAGCCACCCCGTCTGGCGGCCATCTTGGAAATAAAGCCACCATTTTGAAATATAGGTATATCAGTTATATCTCTGCTTCTAGATCACTTAGGACCACAAACTTGGTGTTTAAGTACACATTTTTTGGGTCAAGAAATACAACTACATAATTTTTAACTACATCAGGGGGCGTGGTGGTCCCGAAACCCCCCAGAATTACAAAGAAAAAGCTCAAACACGTGGGACCAGTCAGCTTGACAACAAACTTCGTGTCTACTTGTACATATTTATAACAAACTCAATACCACCTTTCATTTGATACCAAACACATTCATGTACTCTTTGGGGCAGAAGTGGGCAATACCCTTTGTATTTTCTTGCTTAAATAAATTTTTATTAAAATTTGCTTGTAATGCAGCAGATTTTGGGTGTCTAAGTGCTAAGTGATTTGGTGATTTACTAGAGGAGAAATCGAATTTTTTTTGTAGGTTCAAAATTAACGGTACTTGCCATATAATGAATACGGATAAAAACAGTTCCAACGATTTTGAAAAAAAAAAATTGTATGTCCTTTTGTTGGTAAGGCCATACTTTTGAAATAAGAAAAAAATATATTTTTAGAAATGTTAATAACGGTACCTACCATAGAACCGATTTTTTTTATTTTTGAGTTATTCTTAAACGACTCCACTGATTTTGATGAAATTTTTTATACGCAAGCTTTTTAATAATTTTAAAATTATTTGATATCAAAAATTTCAAAATTTTTTTGGATTAAAAAAAAAATCAAATTTATTTTTTGAAAAATCATTTTTTCACTTTTTTGAAATTTTTGTTTGAGGTGTGCTGTGCATTAATATTTTCTTGAAAACGGCATTTTTCTTAAAACGCGGTTTGATTTTTTTTTAAATTAATTTCTTTGAAAACGACTCCAACGATTTTCAAATTTTTTTTTTCTTCAAATTTATTTTTTTTAATCAAATCAAATAGCATACTTAGTTTGTTGCTTAAAACAATTTAAGATGAAGTTTATGCCATTTTAGTAATGGATTTTATTTTTTTTACCCTTTTTTTTTAAAGATTTTTCGTATAAAATTATTTATTTTTAAAAACTAGGCATAAGAAGCTATAGAGCACATATGTATCTACTTTGAACCTAAGAGCAAGTATGTGCGATACAGTCAAGTATTTTATTTTCCAGGAACTACTTAGGTGCATAGGGATCTTAGATACATAGGAGCCACTCCATCTGGTGGTCATCTTGTAACTTAAGCATTTTTAAATATATACGTATATCAGCAAATGACCACTAGTTGGAGTTGCTCCCATCTAAAATTGGAAGCTAAGCATGTAAGTAGTCCTTGGAAAAAAATTGGTGCATTTATTCGGCAATTTATCATTTTCGATCTAACTGATTCCACATGTTTAAGCTTTGTCCCTGTTAATTTGGGGGTTTTATGACCCCCATTCCCCATGATATGTTTAAAAATTATGCAGTTGTCTTCCTTGATTCAAAATATGTGCAATTAGACACTAAGTTTGTCTTTGAGCTGACTGGCCCCACGTGTTTAAGGTTTTTCTTTATAATTCTGGGAGGTTTAGGGACCACCAGATGCACTTGAAAATTATGAATTTGTATTCCTTGACCCAAAAAATGTGTACTTAGAAACCAAGTTGTGGTCCTAAGCAGTCTCTAGAAGTCTAGAGATATTACTTACATACCTTTATTTCAAAATGGCGGCTTTAGTTCCAACATGGCCGCTCTGATGGGGTGGCTCCTGTCAAAACAGCTAAGCAATCTCTGGAAAAAAATTGGTGCTTTTTTCCGGCAGAACTTATTTGCTTGTTTTGACATTTAAATGGTCTTCCAAGGACAAACAATTTTATAGATATAGTCAAACCGAAAATTGCAATTAATGCGACAGGGTTCAAAAAGTATAGGTATTGGGTGTAACAATATTTTGGAAGCAAATTCCGAAATAGTATGTATCTAATTGTACTGAAAATACGAAACTTTACTTTTAAATTAACATTCCTAAGTTTACTCAAAGTTTGAAATCGATTTTCAGATCTGAAATTGTAAAAACCTGATAAAATGTTGAAAATGCAGTTTTCAAAGACAACCTTAGTTTTAACATAATTTTGGCTGTGGAAATTATTTTCCATTTATCAAATTTTAAGACAGTTGCTCGAAAAAAATCAACTATCGCGTAAAGAATAGACAGTCTATTCTTAAGCTAGTATCACACGATTTGTGTAAACATCAAAATTTGTATAAAAATGTATGTATTTTGGTCATAAAAATGGCCAAAACAATCTGAACGACAAATTTTATGACAGCAAATGACACAGAAACACGATTGGTTCAGATGGTATTGTGTATTTTTTATAACAAAAATACACAAATTTGTGTGTACACACAAGTCATGTGATCTAAGCTTAATAAAGTAGCGCATTTTTTACTTCTCAAAAACCATTACAATATATTTGTTTTTATTTGTTTCACAAGAGAAATTTATCTACCATATGGAAACAACATTATTTTTTTATTTTATTAAATATTTCTTTCAGTGTAGTATTTCATTTCTTTAAGGATTTTGCTTTGTACAGCATATGCTGAGTGGTTTAGGTAGATAAGCATGAAAGTGGAAAAATTATAAATTGGGAAGAATGTTTGCACCATACAACATTTTTAAAAGAACGTTCTATCTGTCAGGTATTAAAATTCAGTCATGAGTTTGCAATCGCTTCCAGATTAAAATGTGTGTTGTTCTAACATTTTTTATCCTTTGACCTTTAAAGCATAGAAATGTACACAATATGGTGATGATAATGAAAGCATTGTTCCTATTGTTTGTGAATTTTTTTTTCGATTAAGAATTTCAGAATAATTATGTGTGAGAATGAACATTATCTGGTGATATGATCCTAAATGTGTGAAAATGTGTGATGAACCTGACTCTTGACCTATAATAAGTCGTAAATTTAGAACACGGTTGCAGGACTTGGTTTCATAACTAAAGTAAAGTTTATAGTATATACTTCAAAAACGATTTGTACTTTCTTGCTTCAGTATCTTTTTAGCATCTCCGAAGTGGTATGAATACAATCTAAATGAACTTACTTCACATTCCACATTCATATTCTAATAAAACATCGGCAACGGATGAAGGTTGGGATGGCAAAGCTCAACGATTGAACGAGCTATGACAATTCTTTTTTTTGACGGCAAGCAAGCATCGAGTGACCTTAGCTTAATGACCTCTTGTGGGAGTGTTTGAAGTCAGCGTTCTCAACTTTAAGAGTGGTAGATACCCACATAAGTCACTAATATTCCTTGGTGAATATATGAAGGCTTATCAGCGCTCTTAACTAAAAAACAAAGTCCAACAAGAGATGAAATTTTTAACGCATATGTAGTACGCTGCTGAAGCGAATCGAAAAATTCTATGTGTATAAAAATTGAACGACGAAATCTTAAAGGAAAAATTTCGTTGTGCTACTCGTTCAGCCGTACGCAGTTTGACAGGCGAAATTGGTGTTTATCGAAATTGGAGACTTTTCCGTCTGCACACATTTTGCATTCACAATTTGCTTCCCGACACATTTATTTTCGACCCAAAAAAATTGAAGTGGAGGTATAACCAAAATCTGAGTCTGGTAGGTTTATTTTTCAGCCTTCTTTGGTTTAAGGAGGGTTAAAAAACGCGATTATTCCAATTAATCTGAGATAGATAAATACACTTGAATTGAAATTTTTAATATTGAAAATGATGCTCTGTCATTTTTCTTGAGTCTGGAGACCTCAGTATTGACGATCCCATTAATAGAACTCAAGATATATGCTATTTAAGAGAACCATTTTTTGAGACATTTCTGTTTCATTTTTTGTTTGTTTTTCTAATCTGAAAACTCTCCAAAAAAAGACCTGATATGTGTGTCTTTAAAAGCTTATTTCTTGAGTTCTAATAATCAGATCTTCACGACTGAGGTCTCCAGTCTTAGGAAAAATGACAAAACATCAGTTTCAATATTAAAAATTTCAATTGAAGTGGATTTGTCTTTCTCAGATGACTTGGAATTATCGCGTTTTTCAACCCTCAGGAAAACACAGAAGGCTGAAAAATAAACCTGCCAGACTTTCGAATTTGAAATCAGGACGCGTATGCCCATAAAACTGCATACTCAGATTTTGGTTATACCTTCACTCCCAAAATTTGCAATCGGCTCTTAGACTATTTCATTTATAAATGTAGTACTTTTATGAAAAATTTCCATAATAATTAAGCAAGCGAAATAATGCTCAGCATATTCGTTTAGAGATATTGTGACATTTTATAGCTGAGCAAAACAAAAAAATCAACAAAAAAAGTAAACACCGTGGGAATAATAAAAAAAAAAATAATATCTTGAGAAATGCTCAAATTAAATGAAGTGCACGGAAAAAGAAATAAAAGGAACAAAAATAAAAAAAAGATAAACAACCTCCAAGTATGTATCTATTATATCAAACATTGGAAGCAAGTTAGACAAAGCAAATTAGAACTTTATAGGATTTAATCTGAATGTATCCCTCGGTTGACATTAAGATTAATCTCTCCCACTTCTAAATTTATCTTGGAGTTTGTAGAGATAAAAATTGTAGAGAAATAACTTAGTTTTTGATCTCGATCTGCATACTAGGATTCACTTGGCGACACGCTTTTAAAGATTCATAGAGAAAGATTTCTTAGTATTGTACTTGAAAAAAAAAAAATCTCTGCAAAAAAGAATTAATAATAGTAACACAAAAGTCTTAAGAACTTACTCTGAAAATTATGACACAACTGTCTCAAATCTATTTTCGATCCCAAATTGGTGGCATTATTGCTGACAGAATGCTGTACTTATGCTTATACTATCACTAAGAATTTTTAAAGGGGTGCACACACAAAAAATAAGGATTGTCGGAGGTGCCCCACTGTCTAATGGTGCCGACTCTACCCTACTTTTAATAAATAACACTGTATTACAAAAAAAAAAACACTCGTCCCGAGACGAAGCATATTTTGTAGGTTTTGTAAAACTGAGTACAATGTTTTACAAAAAATTCCATTATACCCCCAAAATCTTATTTTAGGGGCTAAAACCCCCTTTTTGGTACTCATCAGATGTAGATTTACTATAATTTCGTTATTTGTTATTCGATTTTGCTTTCTGAAAGGGGAGGAACACCTTTTTTTTAAATGTGCATTTTATATTTTTCGAAACGTAACAATTGTGAATTATTTTTTTATTTCAACTGATTTTAAATATAATCTTAAGCTATTCAGATACATTTCTGTTGTTGTAATCCTATGTTTGATCACAGCTGACAAAAGAACATGTTGCAGATCTAAAGATATCTCAAAAATTCAAGATGGCTTCCAATAGTATAGCAATAATAGATGATCAAAAGTAGTTTAAAAAATCAGAATATAATTTCAGATTCCTTCCATTGAACGCGACGGATTTAATTTCATTCTCAATGCTGCCAAGTGTTTTCGTTAAGCCCCGAGGCGTTTTTTCTGTCCAACTTAGCCCAGGCGTACAAAAAACGCACCTTCTGTCATTTTTCAATATTTTTTCTTCAAACTAATTTTATTTGTCGTGAAATAGAAACAATTTTAAAATTGAAATTATATAAAATATTAAAATGTTGTTCAAAATGACGAAACGAGAAAAAAACATCAGCATAGAACACTATTGGGCATCTCTTTAATGTTCCTGACTTTATTCATGGTCAAGTTATTTATTTGACATTTAGTTAATGTGCAAAAAAAGCTTTAAAGTGTTCTTGCCTTAACATTTTACCAATACAAAGTGTTAGTTTGTTTAACCTTAAGCATACACATATTAGACTCTCCAAAACTTTGTGAAGTGTAGTGCCTTCTCAATCGTGAATGGAATGGAGTGGATTAGAGTATTCTGGACTGGGGTGGTATTAAGTGAGTTAAATTGTTTTCCACCATGTGATTGCTTCGACTTAGTACACCTCTGGGAAACCGTAGAAAGGAAAAAGTTCCTAATAAAGTTGTTGTCGACATGTGTGTGGTGTATGGTGTGCAAGCGTTGAGTGGCGTTTTTGTGTGTGCCTTTGCCTTCTATAAAAGGATGCTGTTTCAGTATATTGAAGACAAAGATGCTATCGACACGACGCGACGCGACGAAGGAAATGGAACGTAAAAACCTTGAAAGTTCTTCCTTTTATATGAGCTTGAGCTTGTATTTTATATTATGTGTGTATAAACGACGACGAATTGACATACAAAATTCATAAACTCTAAGCTAAGACTGGCAGGCAAAATCGACAGGATGTCAGTGTAATGCTCTCCTTGCCTTCCCAACTGAACCCTGTATGATGTAAAAGGTAAACGAAATGTTGTAGTTCCCTTGTGTGCAAAGATTATAATACTTTCCGTAAGATTGCTAAAAGTTGTTCGTGAGGAAAAGGCATCGCCGCGCCGCTGTCGATGGAATATAACGACTGACGAAAAAGTGAACTCAACTGTATGTCTTGTATAGGTAGAAACAGTATCTGGATTTACTTCAACATTTTGTGGATTTATAACCGACACGTTATACTTTGTAAAAGAAACAGTTTTCTTCTCGGCAGCATCTCATATCGCATATAAATTGGATTGGATTAAGTTTTGTATTGTTTTTTTGCTCGACGAAAAAAAAAAACAAGAAAAATAATGTTACCATAAAATATAAATGAAATGTAATTTCTTATCTTGATAAGAGAATTTCTTTAAGCCACAGTCACAATTATGACTTAAGCTTAGTTTTATGAGAGATTAGTAGAATTGTGTTTTCCATGAATAAATTGCCTTAATCCATGGATAATCATAGGTATAACTTTTAGGTAACTTTCCATCTGTAGTCAGTTTTGTATTAAGTAACTCAAAGCCATTTTCAGATAGATGGATGGGTACAGGAAACAGAAGGGAAGTATAGAACCTTTGAGATGACAAAATGTATGTGAAGATTCAAGTCTGTAAAAACACAGTGCTTCCATGAACGTACAAAAAAAAATTGATGTATGTTAAAAACGCGGGGCTCTTTACTCATTTTTGAATAGGGAAAATAAGTAGTCTCTTGTTTGCTTATCCTGAACACTGTACTGGCTTCCTTATAATTCCCCAAAGCCCAAACATAAAAATGAATTTACCTTATCCAACGCACTTATTTATATCAAAGCTAAATACAATTACACCTCTGGTACCTCCTGCCATAAAACATCACAAATAGATCAACGAACCGAAAGCTAAAGCAAGTAGCAGTAGGTAGGTATAGGAAAATATCTGTACTACTTGTCGACTCCCTTTTGATTAGATTCAGCAAAGGAATGTTGGAATTCAATTTACAAAACAAAAACATCATAGAGGAGTTCGGAGTGGATACACCCACATAATGGCATGTAAATAACTTTCTTTCTTGCTACATATCCAATCCCAACATGCCATTTAAAAAAAAATAAAAAAAAAAATGTATATTGAAAGAAAAGGCGTTCTGTCAGGAGGTGTTAAGTAGGCCCAAGGCCCCAAGTCGAGATCGAGACTATATTATGTACATTCATTCAATCTGGAGGGATATGCTAATGTAATAAAATAAAATTTAGAGACTTTCTTTTTTTTTTTTTATGGTGTATCCTCAATGTTGACGAGGAATTTTGATACCATTTTTGGGTTCATGATAAGAGAATGGGTTACCATAAAACGTGCTTGTTCGCGGTTGTGGTTTTATCGTCATCATTTATACTTTTGCAAAACCTCCTTCGGGTTGTATAAGTGGGATGGATGCGGATTCGCTTTTATATGTGCACTCTAGGCGAAATATTGTTTGTGTGACATTTCGTGTTTTATCGTTGGTTGAAGGTTTACAAACCCAACCATGGAATAGGAGTAAAATAATGGACGTTATGTACCTTTACATTACACCGAAGGAAAATGAATGAAGTAGATATTTTTTTAATAATAGTAATTCATTGTTGTTTGTACTACAACTTTGGGTAGTTATCACATATAACTTCCAATATCGGTGCATACAATTTCTTTACACAATTTTAATAGGGACCATTAAACAAATCTAACTTATATTGGGTATATACATTAATTATATTTGGAATATTTTTGTTTTAAGAGATTTAAACATTATATAGGTTGCTAAATTGTCGAATTTCTGCCTGCGAAACAGTTAAAAGGCAACTCAAATTCCAAAATATTTATTTCTCACAACAAGATTGTAACATTATAGTGAGTAAACGACATAATTTTTAATATATGGTAGAATAAAGGTTAAAATTATGTTTTAAATATTATTCTTCCCTTATCAGGAAATTCATTTTTGAATCGAAACAAACGAGAATGGTCAAATTTGTATGGGGCGTGGAAGTTGCGTAACCAAGAACTTTTTTTTTTATTAATTGATGTAACTTAGGCTTTACCACTATAACATACTTCAAAAAATGAAACTAAATCTGGTTTCTGAAAAATTCTATCACGTGTATTTTTTTAAATTGATTTAAAAAAAAAAATGTAATTGCGTTTCAAAAATGAGCTCTCTTAGATTCGGTTGACCAAAATTATTGAGCCGACTTGTTTTTGTTTTTATTCACAAATATATAGTCACATTTTAAACCGTTATTTAAAAAAACACAAAAATTCCGTAGTTTTTGGAATGTAAACTGCAAAAAAAACCTTAACTAAGAGGAATATGGAATTTCTATACTCTTGATACTGGCCAACTTAATTACGGTATAAAGAAAACAGCAATCAGTTGAAAACCAATTAAAAAGAAGATTTTATACTTTATAAAAGGACTAAGTTTTATGGATTTTTCAACATTTTTTTGTGAAGAATCCAGAAGTTGTACAAAAAAAATGGTCAAGAACTAAACTTGGTAATTTTGTCTACATTTGTTCTAAATAAACAATAATCTATGATTCTTCTACCATAGATAATTTTGTAGCCCCCGAAACTAGTATCACTTATTCAAATAAAAGTTGTAATAACTCGAATTAAAACCAACAAAATTTTGTTTGTTTATCAGAACACAGCTGTCTGTGTTTATTTTATAGCGAATGTTGTAGATCTAGTAGCAGATCAGTAATAAGTAAAAGACGTATTTGGGAGCGGGTCAAAATTCTGGTTTTAAAATTCTGCTTTTCATAATTCTGGTTTTTTTTTTCTTAAATTCAGTTATTCAAAATTCCGCCTTTTTTTAAATTTTTGTCTGTGAGAATTTTCTTTTAAATTCTGTAAATTTTTAATTAAGAAAGAAAATTCTGCTAATTCTGGTTTTCTTCAGTATAAACCTATTATAAAAAAATAAACAAAAAAAAACATTACCTACAATGTTAAATAATAATTATTCAACATTGTAGGCAATGTTTTTTCTTGTGGATTGGATAAGTTGCAACTTAGTTAGACAAAGAAGCAATGGTGTGGCAGAAGTTAACTATTTGTATATGGCTATCATCAAGCCATTTTTCTGAAAAAATTAACAGTTCTTCTTCACGAATAAAACAAAAAAATATAAACTTAGTAGTATATTACAATCTGCTTTATCTTTACCAAATTTCAATCAATTAATCGGTAGTTAAACTGCATTATTGACAAAGGCGTACGTTGAGCTGATGGGGCCCCGGGGCAAGACTAAATTTGATTTTCTCGAATTTTGTTTTTCTATGGAAGAATTTCAAAAACAACAACCAGAACTCAATTCACACGTATCTGGTTCCATTCGGTTCGGTTTGTTGTTTGTTCGTATTCAATTGAACCGAATACGTATGAAACAAGCCTTAAATACTGATTCAGGTCGGTAACGGGAAGTTAAGCGGAGCAGACTACTGTCTATTTTTTTGTTAGAAAAAAGATCAACAATTTAATAAAATGCGGTTAAAACGAAAACTTTATTCTTTTTCAAAACTTCTGTGCGAAAGTTTTAATATTAAAACTTAATTTACTCAAAACGATAAAAAAGGTCTTAAGGAGTTTTGCCTATTTGCCACAGATTATTTGTTTGCGGTCCCACAAATTATATTTGTTTGGCAACTACACTTAATTTATTTTTTGGCGCCGATGAATGAGGTGTTATTTTGATATTCAAAGAAAAATGGCATTTTTGGAGATAAATGATCGGATGTTTATTTCATTATAAAGAGGAAGGTATGCCGTTAATAATGGAATACAACATCAGCCAAATGGCCGCCAAAACCACGCTTACAGACCATATCCTTTTCATGAAATTTTCCATAACCAAATCGCAAAGTGGCTGCCCTATGTCCTCGATAGCCTCACGAATTTCATCTTTGAGGTCTTGAATCGACGCTGGGCTGTTGGCGTAGACCTTATCTTTCACGTGGCCCCAAAGGAAGAAGTCTCAAGGTGTTAAATCACAAGATCTCGGTGGCCAATTGTGATCACCTCTTCGAGAGATAACACGGTCCGGAAACTTTTCCCGTAAAAGATCGATGGTTTCATTGCTTGTGTGGCACGTAGCGCCGTCTTGTTGAAAGTAAACGTTGTCCAGATCAATACCATCCAATTCAGGCCATAAAAAATCATTAATCATCTCTCGATAGCGCAATCCATTGACAGTAACTGTTGCTCCAGCCTCATTTTCGAAAAAGTAAGGTCCAATGACCCCGCGGGACCATAAACCGCACCAAACAGTCACGCGTTGAGGATGGAGAGGCTTTTCAACAATAACTCTTGGTTTTTCCGAGCCCCAGATGCGAAAGTTTAGCTTGTTGACGTAGCCTCCAAGGTGGAAATGAGCCTCATCAGTCAAGATGATTTTTCGATGAAATTCCGGTTCATTTTCATGCATTTCAAGGACCCAATCAGCAAAGACACGACGTTGTTGATGATCAGCCGGCTTGAGTTCTTGTGTTAACTGAACTTTATTAGCCTTAAGACCCAAGTCTTTATGCAAAATACGGTGTAATGACGTTTGTGGAATGCCTAATTCCAAAGAACGACGAGGAATGGACAAACCTGGGTTTTCTTCAACACTTTGGGCTACAACAGCAATATTCTCAGTTGTTCTTGAGCGACGTGCACGGGTTTTATTCTCCACATCACTAACTTGTCCCAACAGCTCGAATTTGTCCACCAATTTCTGTATTGCGGTCCGACAAGGTGCTTCACGACGACCCAAAAATGTTTTAGTTTTACGAACCGTCTCTTCCAAATGTTCACCATTTTTATAGTGAATTTTAATAATTTCAATGCGTTGTTGAAGTGTGTATCGTTCCATTTTTATTAATAGCGTAGTTTTTACTTGTCAAATGTCAAAAAATGACAGCTTCAAAAGTGACAGCTACCGAAATAGCGGGCTATTCAAAATAACACCTCTTATTGGAAAACCCTTTAGTTACCTACTAACAGAATATCAATCTTTCGAAGCAACACCTTAGTTATATTGTTTTTTGGGGCCCCTTAGGTCATACAAAATCGTCTACCAGTATGTGGTAATCACACTCTACTGAAACAATATCAGTTTAGCATATACATTTGAACAGGTTACACAAGCACGGGGGATTATTTGTTCGCCGTTAACAAACCCAGTTTTTTTTATTTTGGGGCCCCTAAATGAAAGAAGTCACAGAAAATTGTGTGCTTAACCTATAACAGTTACGTCAATAATATATTTTATTTGCCTGGGGCCCCTAAATAAATATTTGTATGCCATGTACTCCAAGACTCCGACAAGGGGATGGTTTGCCCTGCCTCCTCTTCAACCTGGCGTTGGAGAAAGCAATCCGTGACTCTGGCACGGCAACAAGAGGGACCATCGTCAACAGGTCCAGCCAGATACTGGCTTACGCAGACGACATCGACATCATCGGAAGAACCGAACAAGCTGTACACGATTCCTTCATCCAGATCGAGCAGGCGGCACAAAATCTGGGGCTGCACATTAGTGAAAGTACATGGTGGCGTCGAATGCGAGAAGAACAGTTGGTCAAACAATCAAGGTAGCGGAGCACGAATTTGAAGTGGTGCAATCCTTTAAATACCCTGGGTCGATAACCATATAGAAGAAGAAATACGCGGGGGGCTTCTCAAATCCAACAGAGCCTACCACAACATCTAAAAACAAAATTTTGAAAAAAAATTGTTGTTGTTTTCGAAAAAAAAAAACAATTCGTCACCAGAGTACAGTACAGACCTTTTTGACCGAAAATAATAAATAAGTTTGTTCCATCTTATATTTTTGAGCAGGTTCTTTCGATTTTTCTGCAGTAAAAATTGACTCATTTCCAAAATATAAATTCCAAATGCATCTAACGGATATATGAAAATATGTAAACTGATTTGAAACTATTTTTGTTGGTTACATGTTAAGAAGTGCTGGCTCCCGGGCTACAAGTAATCGGTGGAAAAAATCCGATTAAGTTAAGAGCAAAAAGTTTTTTCTTGTTATTTTTTTTTTGTTTAAGTTTTTGAAAAAGTTGTTGGGGGCAATAATTTGCTGAAAGTTTGTTACTATTGTCTTGACCTACCTAGGGTTTAGCAATTAATTATTTTCTTCAGGTAAAGTTATCATGCGGTTGATGAAAACCACTACAAGAGTGTTGCAACTTGCAGATTTTCATGAATGTCTTTGTCCCAAGGGTTACTCTTAGAAAGAATACCAATTTAATTAGAAAACTGAGGATATTCCTAATGAAATCCTTCAATTTTGTTTTAAACTGTTTTACTGTGTGTGTGTTTTTTTTTCTAAGTGCAGAAAACCTTGTTTTATGTTTACTTTTATCGTTGTTGCTGTTTTTTTTCAAGAAAAAAAAAAAAATTGCGTACTGTTGTAGGTTTAAAAAACTTTAGTTGGGTTGTTTGTTGCCATAGGGAATTTAAAATAGGTAACTGCTGCAGGTGCTTGCAGGTATTCTGTGATGGGGAAACCCCAAGTACATTAGAAACAAAAAAGGACTAAAGGGCTCTGTGCGATGAACAAACAGTAAGGTAATAGGATTTGTATTAGTGAGGTTTTTTTTCTTTTTTTTTTGTTATTTTTATTATAATAGGTAGGTTTTGTGTTGTTAAGCGAGGAAGAACTTTTTTTTACGTATTGTGCTTGAGTGAACAATATTAAAAAATATGAAGGACAACAAAAAGTATCATGTTTGAGAGTATAATGCTTTGAGAAAGAAGAAGTGCTTCTTTGTATCTCTTTGAAAATGGTTTTAATCTGGAATTAGATTTTTCTTAAAACTCAATGTGGGCAGCTCAACTAACAATGTGGGATGGGCTGTGTTCAACGGATTAATTAATTTTTATGGGAAAGATAACAGTTAACAAAGATGAGAGTATGATTGGGTTTGGGGCTGGGGTGTAGTGTTATGAATATTAAAATATAGCTTGAATTTTATTTTGTACTAAGAGATTGCATGTTCGAACCTCTGCCCACTCCCTCCCCCCGACCATTGACTGTATCCTCTGGACCTTAGACTATTCCTTTTGACTTCTGGCCTCTCTCCATAGTTAAGGAACACAAAATAAATACATAATTTATAAGTGATTTAAAGTCTTATCACATATGTTTTGCCTATCAGATCCTTTCTACGAAGATTAAACGATTACTAATTTCATACTCAATTCTGTTTGACATTTATTTAATCCTTTATTTTTATCCTGTTTCCCATCACATCACATCACTTAACAACTTTGACACTAAATCACATCAAATTTAACATAACAAACACTGATTCTGGGCTCAAGAAAATGACATTAATGGGAAGCAACACGTCCACCAAAGTCTAACAAAAGCCTCCAAGTCAAATCTAAACAAAAACAATTGCCTAATGTACCATTAAGAAAGGTTCTTTCCCAATCAAATCACCGCAACTTGACTCTAAGATTCTAGCAACTAGATATGACATTTTGAATTTATATTCCAACAGAAACTTCCTTCTAATTACTGTCACCCGGTTGAAGAAATTTTACACCACAAAGCACAAAGTAAAAGTATACGCACCAACTTGTGTGTTTTATAGGAGTACTAGTAGCATCTCTGTGATGAGAGGAAATGGGTTGAGATTGAGACTAGAGAATTTAAGTTATGGGCTATAGGAGCAGACATTCTTCAAGAAACTTTTGAGTAATATCATCCCTCGACAGGAAATTAAATTAATTTTTTATGATGAACACCATCTTCCAGATGGGATAATGTAGATACCGAAACCATCACCACCCACATCCCATCACCTAGTCGGGTTGGATTGCTTCCTCTTGGGTAGAGATAAAGACAAAATGGGAAAATATATAGCCTCAATTGAAAGCTATATCTTGAAATGTTGGGTTTTGTATTTCAACTATGGTATAGAATGGTAATGTGTAGTGCGGTCGAGGTTTGTGAGTTGAGTGATTTAAGTGGCTTTTACATATTCATATAAGACGATAAACATCTTGTTTTTAAAGAATTGACTTTAAAGAAGAATTTAATTGGGTTTAAGAAATGATATTACATTTTACAAGCTTAAAAAAATTATCATACACACCACTTACACATTATTTAACTATTTGACTGAACTAGATCTAAATTTATGTTACTTACTTTAACCAATCCACTGCCTCACTTATCACTAACAAGAAAAGTATTGGAAATAGTATGCAACCCTGCCTGACTCCACATTGCACTTTGAATTCATCCAAAGACATCCATCGTAAGTTTATTTAATTACCTTATCTGGAATGCCTATCCAGCGTAAGGCAATTCAAATAAATTCTCTGTTGACACAATCAAAATCAATGAACAGCAGGATGAGTGGTGATCGATATTCGACGCACTATTCAATAATGATACGCAAGGTGTTAATTTGGTCAACACAGGATGAACCAGGAGTGTGTCTTTAAATGCTCCTTTATTCACTCTAATACAATTATTGCTACTATTTTGGCAACGGCAGGCAGAACGCAAATCCTTCTTCAGTTTTCACACAGCATCAAATCTCCTATCTTCCGGAGCTTGATAATCATTCCCTTTTTAGCCTCCTCTGGGAAGCACTCAGAGTTCCAGGCTCTCTCTATGAGTGGATGCAGTAGCTTACTTGGTGTCGTTGGTGCTGCTTGTAAGAGCTCTGCAGGAACACCGTATAATTCTACTGCCTTATTGTTCTTCAGTGTTTTAATTGCGGCAATGATATTTCTACTGGGAGGTGTGGTGCGAATTCGGGCATTTGTTGCTTCGGACGGGTCATCAGGTATTGAATGCGCATCGCTGGCGAATACATGGTTTAATACCGAAGCGAAGTGTTTGGGATTTTATAAACAGTTCTGCTGTGACACCGATTTGCGTTATCTTCTGCATCTTCAGCTAATGCGTTGATGTAGTTACGCTTGTCACGTCTCACGCTACGGTAAACATCTCTCACCTTTATACGATATGTAGTCTCTAGGTCGTTTCTCTCTGCTGCTTCAGTAGCTGCGATGCAATCTCGAAGTTGTTTTCTTTTATCGATCTTTTCTCGGGCTTCTGCGGATAGCCAAGCACTATTTCTTCCTTGTGCCCGACCGACTATTCTTTCACCACCAGCTATGAAAACATTTTCACAGCGCACCATTGGCTTTCGACGAAGGTAGGTTCTTTAGATGCGCTAACAATCCAGGATGGATTACGGCCTAAACCAACATGCCTCTCCAGCTAGCTCTGTTCTTAGCTAGCCACCTCCAGTCAGGGTTGCGCACATCATCATTGCTGGATTCGAAGACTCGTGGGCTGGTGCTTTGATGTACATGCGCTCCACATGTCCCAGCCATCTCAACCGCTGTATTTTCAGATTCTCCATACTCCTTCGATATACACATGCTTCTGTTACATACAGCAGGACCGGGATGATTCTCCGTTTGATCTCAGAACTGATGTCGTTGTTTGAGTTTATATTGGATCCCAGGTAGACTGCTTCGAAGTTATAACTATCCATCGTGATTTTTTGGCCGTGGAGGTAGGTTTACTGCTGCTGATTGTTCTCAGTCCTTGGGAAAGATGGTCCCCTTGTTGTTGACGAACTGCGGGGTCCTTTAGTCTGTCAGTATTAAACCTAGGCATTCGAGTATTTGCTTGAGATATCCGAACTGCATCAGCTGTGCGTACTCTTACGAGAGCTACTATCAGATAGTGGTCCCGGGCCATTCCCCTCATTTATAAGTATGTTTGTACTTATTTGGAGATAGATAGTAATTTTAAATGGGTTTTTCTGAACTCGAAAAATTTCACTTTTCGTAAAAAGACATGCTTACTTCGGTCGTTTCTCGATTGTTTTCCCACAGGCTAATATTAAAAAAAATAATCAAAACTTCTTCAGAAGACCATACCGCACATACCATGAGTTGCACGCAGTGGTGTGAAAGAAAAGTAAAAAAAGCCCCACCCTAGTCCACATTAGCCAAATCTGACAAAATTTTCATTATCAGCGAAATGGATTGATCTTTTTATTTCTTCTCAACACCTACATGGCATTTAGGATCATAAAGAATAATGGCTATTTTGTTACCTGCTCTTTGCCAATAGGGCAAGTATTGGTTTCGTCAGTGCTGGATTTGAGCTGAACCAAATGTTCTAACATTTTTAAACTTTGCAAACTTAAGCTTTTGTTAACAGTTATTTCAAAATACACTAATTTTTTTAACAAAATTTGGTGTAGAATTAAAAGTAAATAATGTTTGGATAAAAAGAAAAACAGCAAAAAAAATGTTATTTTCACTTAGCTATAACCCGAAAACTATAAGAGATAACAAATTGTAAAACTTCTCAAAATTAGTTGATACCATTTTATGGAACAAGAAAATAAAAAAAAAATTGAAGAGGCCACCCTAATGTGAGTACTTATAGCATAAGGTTTTGAATACATACAAACAAACATTGTCATAAATAAGTAGAAAGGAAAATGTGTTTTCAATATTTGAATTTACCAAGAGATAGGAGCAAGGAAGTTTTAGAAAACTTAAAGGAATCACATTGACATCTTTGAATATTGTATTATCTTTTGTTCGTTTTCTTTTTGGCGAACAAAAACTACACTTTGTGACTTCCTGTTCCTGTTCATTAGTTTTTATTTAAACCCTTCCAGTAAAAGCAATGTATTTTGAGTGATTTTTTTTTTGTTATAAAGACCATGCAAACCATTTCTGATCGCTCCCCTTACGTTGTTGTTGATTTCAATCATATTATGTATAGTCAACATAAAAAGTAAGTGGACAGTTAACATTGAAACTGTCTTTTTTTTGTCTAAAATCATATATTTTTTATATTTCACTCTTCAAGGATTCAGTATTAGGTATACTGTTACGGTATATAACGGTTTTGACCATAGTATAGCTTTCACACTCAGCGAAAAAAAAGGAATAGTAGTTTAAGTCTATTTTTAAATAATATTTTAATAGTTAAAAGTTGGTCACTATTATACAAGTCATTTAAAATTATATCTTAATCAAAAATTTAATACTTAATTTAAACTACTTAGTCCAGTTATACAAGACAAAAAATTTGCATTATGCCGCAAAAATTTTGGTTAAAATAAAAAAAACAAAAAGAAAATAAGTGTTTGGCATTTTTCAAAATATTTTTGAGGTTTATAAAAATTATGTGAACAAAAGTTGTAGATCTTTCTACCCACCTACAACTCATGCATTGAAGTTTTTTCGGAACAAGGTCTTTTTTAGATAGAAATCGTAAAAAAACACGATTTTTGGCAACCACCCCCTTTCGTCCAATTTGGGCAATTTATGTTTTCCCCTTAATCCTAAATTTTCCCACCTCCCTTATTCTGCTTACAATGTTTTCAACTTTTGCCCTCTGAAAACTTGATTGGCACTGGTCGATAGCCCATTTGCCATGTGAATGCCTACCTCTTTGTATGGAGTATGGATCTTATTTCATTCCCAAACAACGAACAAAAAATAAAGGATAATCCTTCATCGATTTTAGCCCCATTCATTGAAATAAAAAATACATGCATCATATTCGATTTTGATTGACTTTCTTATAAAAACAAACAAATTATTTATGTAGCAGAGCATCACACACATACACACGTTAAACATGATAACGTTCATTATATTGCTCAATTAAATTTTTGGTAACAATCAAAGTGTCACTCCACACATCACCAATAAATATGTGATTGAGGACACTCTGTCATGAATGTCACATCTTGCCAGTTAACTGATGTTTTACTGCCGACATATTAATGGTCTCTTGGGGAAATACATATATTTAGTAGGTTTTAATAAAAGAACACAAAGTCTAACATGTTGGGAGAACTTGTCAATTCTTGGAGTGATTTGTCAGCATTTTAACATACGAAAAAAAAGGTGAGGTATGTTTTTATTATTAATTTCGTTTATTTGTCACTTTTGTATAGTCCGGTAAATATTGTTTTTGGTTCTAACAGAAATAATTATGATAAAATATAACTATCTGAAAGACTATAATTGGATCCCGTTTTTTGAAAATCCCAGAAGAGAGTTTTATAATTCTGTCTTCTAAAACACTGTATTTTTAAGATCCCGTTTTCTAAAATCCCGCTTATTAAAAATCCCGATCTATTATAATCAAACTTTTTTAAATCCCGTCAAATCCCGCAAATCCCTTTTTCTACAAGACATGGTTATCAAATTATATAACAAAAGATGTTGGTATAATCGATTTGTTATTTTTATAAATTTTAAGAAACTAAAATTACTCGACTAATAGAAAATTCATCATATAATCCAAAATTTTAAATGGTTGTAGTTAAACATTGCAAAATAGTATATACAAATAAAAATCTACCTCTTGTTACTGGTTTTTGAGAATATCAACTACAAGTTTTTCACTTTAAATTCACCCCATTGCAAATCAAATGCATTCTTTTGCAATTTAACTTCACACTTTTGCAAATTAAATTCACATTCCAAAAACCAAGTATACTTTTACATAAATTATGTATGAAAACAAGATGTCAACAAATTCTAAAAAATTCTAAAATAAATTCTAAAATTTTATTTTTTTTCATAGAAAAAGGTGAATTTGATTTGCAAACTGGTGAGTTTAAAGTGTTAAACCTGTATGTTCCTCTATACTATATTTAAAGGATACAATAAAATGCATTAGAAAAATAATTCATTACTTAATTTATTTTTATTTTCTTATTATCCTGCTTTTGCAGCATAATTGTTTTATTTTAATAATAACTTGTTTTGATTGCGAAAGCGGGCTTATAAGGAACGGGATTATAAAAAACGGGATTATAAAAAGCGGGATTTAAAAAAAGCGGGATTATGAAAAACAAGATCTTAAAAAAGCAGGATTTTAGAACCGCAATTTTACAAAACAGGATTTTACAAAACAGGAATATTGAAAGCGTGATATCGAACCCAAAGTTTAGGTACTTATCTTTGTGACCCATTATCGCAACGGTTCAATCTGTAAAGGAGATTACCCGACTACAGCAAAACTAATGGAGGGTTATTATAGTGAATTTAACTAGAATGGTTGTATGCTTGCTCATCTGTTACCTCATAACTTCAACGCCCCCCTTCCCAAAAACTCCAAGATCATGTTTTTATTTATTTTTATTTAGGCTAAAGTTAATTTGGGGTATTTCGACCCCTTAGTGCTCCTCCCTGTCCATACCGGTCCATACCGCCAAAACATTGTGTCGTTATAAAATGTACAATGTTTCAGTTCGATATGATTTTGAGCAAGATTGTTCAAAGATTTATTACGTCTATCGAAATTTGATGCTTAGTAGCGAAACAGGGGGGAAGGGGAAAGGGACTAGATAAGAGTACACTTGGTACAAGTGGGTTGCACCCAAAGAGACTTTTTATGAGCACGATGTGAACTACAACATACCTACTAAAACTTTATCAAATTGCACTGAGACCACTTTTTCCCTACTACCTTCAGGGCCGGGGTCATTCGATATTTTGTTCGAATACTAGGTAAACTTACGTAATCGCAAGTAAAAATTCGTGGATAAAATTTAGTTTACAAGATGCCACATTACTATTTAGACTATTCCATGTGGACAAATTGAGTGGCAGATGGTTACTGTTAGAAATGTACATACATGTGTTTTGTGTTTTTTTTTTTATTATGTTCATTGTCATTAGAGAAAGGTTCAAAATAACTATATTTATATTTATATTTATGTTTTTCGTTAAAAAAAATCCATTTAATTTATTATATCATTTCTTTTATTCACTTTTTGTTTACTTTAATAAAAGAATTGTTTTCGTTTTAATATCATAATTTAACATAACGATTACGGAAAAGCAACGAAAATTAAAGACTGGTTCGCACGAACATGCTATGATAGTTCAAAGCAATTTAGTAATTAAACACTGAACCACTGTCCCTTTTTGGTTAAATTTAAATAGCTATTAAATAGAAAATTTTTTAGTATTTGTGGCAGTAAGGACCACATTTACAATCACAAATCCAATTTTTATATAGGAATTGGTGTGTATACAAAATAACAAATATAATTCTATTAAAAAACTAACCTTCTTCTTTAAATTAACATCTAAATACTGCAAATTGAGCTTTTCATTTTATTTACGCCCAGCATTTTATCCTAATTAAGCCATTTGGAGTTGGAAAATTTTAATGGAATTTTGTTTTACCGATTAATTTTATAGTACCTAAGAGGCGATCTTTTCGTTTTTTCGTCTCATATATTTGCTGCATAAGTCACAATTTAAAAAAAAGGCAGCCAAATCTTTTTTTGTGCTAAATCCCGATTTGTACTTTATGATTAAAACTGCTTTCACATTAAATAAAATTTAGAAAAGTTATGTAAGTAAATTGTTTGAGGGAATAAATCATTTTCATTACCAAAAAAATGTTGTTGTAATAAGGTTTGACGGTGTACAGTTGTTCGAGTTGTGAGTGGTGAATCTAGATTTACTGGCGCCCGGGCAAAGTGAAAAATTCCCCCTCTGTTTTTATATAAATAAAATTAAAAGTATTTTTTGTGTTTAATGGTTATTAATTATTATCTATTGCTCAATGCTCATGTATGAAGAAATTTATTTAATTTTGATTCTTTCGTATGATGCAACGTAAAAATAAAACCTTTTGTACATAACACAATAAAATATTACTTCTGAAATATAACTTTTTTGGGCTTGGTTGCAGCAAATTCAGCAATTATATCATTGTCATCGAGTGAAGCTGCTACTGATACTTCATTTTCGATGGAAAGTAAAGGTCAATTTGACAGCCTGTCTTGGTTCATGGTTGTGCGGAGATAAGATTTTATTAATTTCATTTAACTTAAAAATCGCATACGACAATGGTAGAGTCAGCAAAATGGTATCGAAATTGCTCTATCGTAAAAAAATGTCGATTTTTTTGAATTTTGAACTTCTCAAAAACAAAGTTTATTTTTTCAAAGCCGTCACAAATGTTTTGTGTGTCTTTAACCCCAACGATAAAATCCATAATCTAATTCCTTTTGGAGTGAGATCAAGAGTTTCTCCCTTTTTATTGGCTCCTTTTAAGAAAATAATGGAATATGGAAGGTTAAACAATAATACAAATTCTATATATTAACTACTGAAATAAAATAATATATCAGCCAAGTAGAACTTGTAGCACTTTTTAAGTGGATTTGACAAATTATTGATTTAATATAGCTTTTTACGGCCTTTAGTCCATATGGATACTTACATTTATAGAAAAAAAGATTAGTTTGACGCCCTCAAGGGGGCGTGGCTTGCTTCTTGTTTTTGTACAAACTATAAAAGTTAAGTAATAAACACATTATCAAAGGTTCCAGGTATCAATAAATTTGAACTTTGATTAAAAAAATCGACTCAGAAAAGATTATTTGTGATTTTTCACCCTCTATCTCTAAAAAATTATTTATGGTTGTAACTTGAAATTTTCTTTCCGTTGTATTTCATAATGCATTTTGAAAAAAAGAATGCTTTTAGAGTTTCTAGTGTGGAGGATGAACTCAAAATGAAAATAGTCCTGATGTGTTCCTTAAATCCCACTTTTAATTTATACTTTGATTCACCATTTTGTGGAAGCCATCTTGAATTTTAAACATTTTTTAATGAATTCAATATGAACAAGTACTAGAGTCTCTTCTATGTAAATTTCATTTAATTTGCTTAGAAATCACGCCCCTAGGTGGGAGTGCCCTTATTGCTAATATGTAACAAAATATACTGTTCACCTAATAACTTATAAGGATATTACAGAAGGTTTCAAATTTATACTTTACTGGTAGTATAAATTCAGAACTTTGACCTGTTTTTCAGCAATAAATGATTCTACTAGAAATCTTGTTGCAGAGATTAAACAGCCAACCTGCAAGAGAGTTGGTATGGGAGAAATATATAGTAATTAGAAATTACATGATAAGGCTGTTTGAATAATTTATATACGATTTGAATTCAAGCTAAGGCATTAATTTCTTATTATCTAAACCAAACAGATGAAAAACAAGATTTTTTACAAAATGTAGGTAATTTTCATTTTTATTCATTTTGTGCTCAATATTATTATTATGGTGCAACTAACCTAGGCAACTAAAAAAAATTGCCACTGTAACATAAAAAGCATAAGTACCCTAGTAAAATACTGCAAAATAAGAACTCTACCTCGATTCAAATGGATATTAAATGTAAACAAACGCACCCATAACCTAACAAGAAAACAACTTGCAATCTCTCCAAGGAACAAAAATTTGTTATGACGTTTTGAGCTTCCCTTCTCTTGTGATCACATATCCAATATCTGCGTAGTGCAGAGGGAAAATACGAATTCTCGAAACATACAGTATGAGTAAAGTTCGATTTAGCGCCCCTTAATGTTAGCGCCCCGGGCACTGGCCCCTTCCACTCTTTCGCCCTTTTGCCCTTCCCCAAATTCACCACTGCGAGTTGTAGAGATAAGCTGTCCTTAAAGTAAAAACATCTGGTTTCCTGACTTGTTTTCTATCTAGTTTCCGGTCTTGTTCCTTTCCTTCTTTCTCGTCTGATTTCCCGCCTCCCGGTTGTTTTCAAGTCTGGTTTTATGCCTTGTTTCCCGCCTCTTTTCCTACCTTGTTTCCTGATTTCTCGCTTGACCAAGAAAAATATATATTTTTGATCTTGACTCTTTGATGAGTGTCAAAAAAATCGTTTGCGGCAAACGATAAAAATGCCCAAACTACTTTTTTGTCTGCTGCACATTTTTTTCAACTTCGTTTGCAGCAAACTGGTAAATTCATTTGGGTAAAACACTTCTGGCCAACGATTTAAGACCGAAAGTTTATAGTATATACACCAAAGATTAAACCAGTGACCCACGCTTAGGTAGCAATGATCTTATAATTCCCCACGAACTGGATAATTTATGATTAGAGTAGAATGTACTTATGTACATAAAAAAAATGAGAAAATGAATAGTTTGCGTGAAACGACTTTTCGTTTGTTGTGCAATCATTTTTTATTTCAACTGTGTTTGCAGGTTCATAGGTATACCAGCAAACAATATTGATGTAAATAATACAAAAACCTTTTTTTTTCTTTAAATACCTATCAAGCATAATTTACCCGTCCAAAAAAAGCAATTTGTAAATAAATCAAACTCATTCCGCTTAATCGGCAAATAGCAAAAATCATAAAAAGGTCAAAAACAAAATAAAATGAAATAAAGGCATTCGAAAATTATTTATGGTGCTCTGGCTTTCAACCCCCAATAATCTCCAACATATTAATTTGCAATAAAAATAACGAAGTGTCACCCTAAAAAACACTTTAGAACATCATCAGTCTAGCTTGGAAATTGGCCATCATGACAAACATAAGCAAACCCATATAAACTATAAAATAAATACAAACCTAGATTTCCAATATTTCCACCCCGATATCAAAGCAGAAGGCAATACGAGTCAGATATTCCACCTGGGTACTGTGGCGTATACGCAATGTACTCTCTATACAACATAGCGAGTTTCATCCATTTGGACCTTTCTCCAAGGATAAAATAAACAGTCGGCCCATATCGATTTACTTCATCCCCGAAAATAATAATAATGTAAAAGAGTTATTTGATATTTTCAGAATGGGAATTTTGATGGGTGATGGGAAAGTCTGGCCTTTATAGAATGAAAAATCAATATCAATATCAATATACGGCCGGAAGGAATTGAACAATAAAAACAGATTAAATAGACCTCGATTTCGATTTGAGCATACAAATAAAGTCTGAAATCAATATTACCTAGAAATTTTAATCTTTTTAAAACCTTTGTGTGGGCTTATTAATAATATGGACTTCGGTTTTTTTTTTAAGATCAATAAAAATGTTTAATAAATAAACAAACTGTCTCAAATATTTTTTTTGGAAGAAAGTTATTAATCTCACGTTCTTGGCAGAAGTGAAACCGTCACGTCAAAATCTGACTCACTCATTTGTAATCAACGAACAGCTTATACTAATAGCTTATAATAATAGATAGGAAAACACTAATGATACCAAATAATAGTGTCCTTTGAAAGTGTCCGAAACGAAGAAATTTTTTGAAATTCTGCTTAAAAATAGGGTAAAGTGGGGTAAAAACAATAAAAAAGTAAAAGAAATTCTCAAAACATAAATGAAACTAGTAGAACGTGTTGATTGTGTAGAAAGAAGAAGAATATTGCAGGTCTTTATGCCCTAGTTCAGGTAGAAGAGGAAATTTGCTTAAAAATTACTTCAAATATAAAAATATCAATTCAATCATCACCTTCAGGTGATCTTAGAGCCAGAAATCTATTCTTAAATATTCTTTTAAAATAAAGTAATTTTGGTCGATATATGTATAGTTTATAGTTTTAGTTCCTAGACGGAATCCAAATCTGATGTTTTCCAACTAAATATCGTGACGCAATTTTCAACGATTTTGCAAGTTAACACTGCTAGATTAGTTTTTGGTTGCTAAATAGGAACTATGTACTACTATGTAAGTGTTTAAGAAAACTTGATTAGCTAAAATTTGAGCCCAAAATTGTCTACATACCCATAATAGTTTCCAAAATACGCCTTTTTAAAGTTTATCGATTTCTGACATCTCTATAGGACAATGACGGGTGAAAAATCCAATATGGCGGGGGTTTGTTTTAAAATGGTGGGCCACACATGGAAGACATTTGTTGGGACTTTTTAGATATCTTAGATATCAGTGAGGGCATTGTTTTGAACATTTTCAACAAATTTCAGATCGAAAAAAATGCTTCTGGGTCAAAACAAAACTGCCCTGAACTATATTAACACATACTACAAACTCTAAACCTCTAAAATTCAACGGTCTCAAAAATTGATAATCTTTGAGGTGTATTTTGGGAACTTTTATGGCTCCGTTTACAATTTTGAGCTCAAATTTTAACTAATTCAATTTTCTTGAACACTTTTTTACATAGATGTAACCAAAAACTAATCCTTCAAGGTAAAATTTTCCAAAAACCGCAAAATCGTTGAAAATTTTGTGTTTTTTTTATTTTGGCCCATGTTACATCTCGAAACTTTGTTGGAAAACATCATATTTTTAACCCCTAAAAACAGAGAGTATGATAAAAATCAAAACTACCCCAAAAATTCTCTACTATAAGTTTTGGACAAAATATGAGTTTATTTCAGTTAAAACTATTTTTTGCAAAAAATGTACATGACTAAGTAAACCTTTTTGTTTCAGATATTAAATGCTCCTTTCACCTTTTATTTAAATAATGAAAATTTGATACATTTAGGTCGTTAACCCTCCTCCAAATTTAAAATAGATTTTGGAAAACCGACAATATTTGTCGAACTAGATTATTTATATTAAGGTACATTTCTTAAGTATTTTGATGCGCTAAATCCAAATCCAGAGAATCAAGGGAAAAAAGCAACTTAAAAATCAATCTGATCATGTAGAATTTGTAAGTTGTGATAACTGACCTCAAATATATTGAATTTCACATTGAAAAATATTTGATTTAAATATAATATGTATTTATTTTTGAAGTTGGTTCAAGTCGGAATAAGGCAGTACGTTGAGTAATGCATATGATTGGAAACTCAAATAGTATTTCCTTTAAATATAAATTGATTTTGGACAATTGTATTCTTAATGGCGATAAACGTACTTTAGGACAACTTTAGGATTCCTTAAAAAAATGAACTCGAGATATTAATTAAACACAAAAAAATTAGTTTCAGATATTTTATCTAATTAAACGCTTATTTGTTGCGTAAACAAATTTGTAGCTGGCATAGTTTTTGAGTTATTGAACACACAGAAAAAAAGATTAACACGAAAAAATGTTGTTTTAAGATTATTCTGTTGTTTTACTTTAAATGTTTATTCATCATTTTTTTCATTCTAAAACGACATTTTTAGTGGCCTTTCAACACGAAAACATGTTATATCAATTTTAAGTTATATTAATTTTTGATGATTTTACATTGTTATTTTTCTGTGTGAATTTTCCGCTAAAATAAATCTGAAGTTAGCCGACAGAATCATAAATAACTAAAAAAAAATAATCTTGGTTGGCATCCAAATTTGTAGCTTTTTAAATTTAAATGCTCTGAAGTAATTAACTTCGTTTTTGTAACTACAATAGTTTTTTAGTTTTTTAAATTGCGACTGAAGGACGAAATTAAAAAAATATAATTTTTTTAATGCCCAAAATTGAAGCTTTTTAAACACTTATTTTTCATTTGTCATGGGTCATTTTCTGTTCCAATTTTCAGTTTTAAAATAGCAATTCCATTCCGTTGAAGTTTATGGAGAAATATTATATAAATGATGGTTTTGGATTTTTTTAACGATTTTTGTAGCTTCGAACAAAAATTTGTTCAGCAAACCTCAATTTTGTATAGTTCAATCACTTTTTGAAATATTCAAGTTTTTGATGAAATACGTTAGCTCAAAGTGACCTTCCAAAATCTAAAAAAATAACGAAATGAAACGCACAAACCAACTGTTTTTTTTTGTTATTCCGCTAAAATAAGATCTGTAACGGTCAAAATTTGTTGCTAAAAAATTAACTTGGTAGCCCCATGGGTCATTTTCTATTCAATTTTCAATTTTAAGAGAGTTATTGCTTCCTCAAAAAATAATTTTCGAACTAATAAATATTGTTCCAAATTCTTGTTGAGCGATATCCACAAACTTGAAAGACAAAACTTCTCGGAAAACGTTTAATTTTATTTTCTGTTAAGAAATTACAAATTATTATTAATTCAAATTGGTGTTATTTAACAATTTTCAGTTAAGCATCAAATTGAAAAAAATTAAATTTAAAATTCTTACAAAATTCTTACGATAAATGGTTTTAATTTCCGATGGCTTACGAACCAAAAATCACTCAGGCCTGAGTCAAGATTTTTCTCTTAAGCATTTTCCTATCTGAAGTCCATAAATAGCACAAGTGGCAAAAACTCTCCTAAAGCATATGAATGAACAAAGTGAATGGTGAATTTATTTATCAGAGTTTTTTTATTTCGTGCAAACCAATTTACGCATTTTTTTAATTTTTTTATGAAACAAAATTAAGAACGTTTTACTTACGTTGTTTTTTTTTCAGTTCGAAGTGCATTCCTTTCGTATTCCGCATGAAACCGAATTCTTGTTAGACGAACCTGGCTCCATAAAATATATGTACAAAATTATTTCGTTCTTTAATACTAAGATATGTGTTTAAATTAAGCAAACTCTATATATTGTTAAACGAAAGATAGGGCAAATGACATTCCAAGTTGGCCATGTATTAATCTAAAAAAAAAACGAATTGCATTAGTTTGATTAAATTTGAAAACCGAAATTAAAAAAAAAAAAAAATTACAAATAGAAAACATAAATCATTAATCCCATCATTTTGAAACAACATTATTATTCGAGCAGCAAATTAAATATCTAATCCACGAAGCACAACACATTTATACAATTAATTCCTAGCATTCATTAATCAATTTAAGACACACTCTAGCATACCACTTCATTTCGAATATCTTTGTCCTAAGAGCCCATTTATCACTATCTAAGCTACTGACACCGTGTAATTTTGTCGTTTTTCTATCCTAGCGCACCTCAAGAACAAGAATAAATTGTCCCTCTCTAGTTTAATGGGAGAATGCAAATGAAGTGATGTGAATAGCTATGCTGTCTCTAATTTAAGTATGATGTTGTAAGCATTTCTGATGGAGACATTGTTAAAATCTCCATTTTCTGAAATTTAATTTCCGGTTAGCTTATAAAAGCGTTTTATATCTTGCCCACATCGACTCATATTGCTCTTGATTCCTTGGAGAAGTTTATTCTTTTTATAATCCTTCCAAACTATTTATTCACTTTACCAAATAATTTTCGTGTCTTTGTGCTTAAAGAGCATAAATTGGTTTAATTTATGGTCGTCCATAAGTCCAGTAGTTGAAAAGAGAACATAAAAAAATGAAGAAGGAAATTAAGTTCTTCTAACGTTTAATTTTGTTCTTATAATTCTGTATACTATGACATTATGAGTGCTTTAAGAATGTTTTTGTTTCTTTCCTCGGGGGTAAAAATATGCAAGATTTAATTTAAGTGTTTCGTGCCATTAACGTTGACTTTGGTTCGTTAACATGAGCTTACATTGTACTTAATTCTGTTGGCACGATGTAAGCTTAGAAATCAATTATTTCTCAAGTAAAAGGAGCTATGAGTAAAGTTCATAAAGTAAAACTGAAAATGGATTTGTGTCGGGTTTAGTTTTATTTAATTTTTTTTTTTTAATGTAATAAAGCAAAGTTTGATAGGGTCTCTCTAAGTTGCAATCAACTCTAAGTTCACCAAGGGGTTATCTTATTCATCTTATTCTTAAAAAAATATTTTAGCTTGAGTTAATTCTAATTTACATGATTCGCTTTACCTTCTTGTTTAGGGATAGGTTAATAGTGTCTCGTTTCAATTGAATAGTTTTTGTATGATACATCCGTGTTCAAAATTCCTAATTCACATTAAACGAAAAAAATGCGCGTTTTACTGGCGTTTAACGTTCATTTTATATGCGTTTTACGCTCGTGTTTCGCTCATTTTACGCTCGTAAAATCATGTCTCTTTACGCTCTTTTTACACTCAGCTTACGCTTATTTTACTTGCGTTTCGAGCTTGTCTTATGCACGTTTTGCGCTTGTTTACCCGTGGTTCACGCTTGTTTAACGCTCGTCTTACGCACGTTTTACGAGCGTCTTACGCGCGCTTTACACTCATTTAAAGCCCGTCTTACGCTTGTTTTACACGCATTTTACGCTTGTCTTACGCACATTTTACGTGATTTGTTAGTCTCATAAAATTATTTTTTTATACGGCTTCGACCACCTTCTTGAAACTCATTCGGCCATAATTTTCGGATTTAAAAATGTATGTATTGGAGGAGTTACTTACTTACTTTCCTTACTTACTTACTTAAAATGGCGCTTTCAATCCGGGGTTGATCTCGGTCAACCTACAAACTTCTCCCACCTCACCTCACCTTTTCTATACGCTTTTAAGGCTTCTGATTCAATTCTGTAAGTCTGCAAAGTGCCAGGAGGGGAGAGTACACGCCAGAGTTGCAAAAACAACAAAATTGAGCTGAGTAAAAATAATTAATAACGTTTGATAGACCTCTGAAAGTTTGCCAGGTAGGCGTATGGAGGCCATTTAACTCTTTCAAATATTGTACATTTTGGCTGAAAAATTAGTGTTTTTAGTGTTTTTTGCAACTAAATTTAGAGTTGACACACGATTTTTTTAGATAGAAGCGACAAGCGAGTTAAGACTAAAATTTGATGTTCATTCATTAGCCCGTATCTCCACCAAAATTGATACCATTTTGTTTAAATAAGAATTATTTGAGAGTGTTTTTCAGTTCAACAGGGTTACCACATTTTCAATTTTACACTCTTAAATTTATTTTTTGTTTTTGTTTTGACTTTTGTACGGTCATGTTAATGTTAATACTTTGCTTTTTCGTACAAACAGGGTTGCCACGTTGGTGTACCTATTTTAAGAGTGGTGAAAACAGTGGTCTTCTTTGGAAACAAGGTGATGTCGTTCTACCAGATAGCAATGCGATGGCGTTCGTATGGTGCCAAATAAATTAAGAGCTCTTAAAGTCCTGGGACTCTGGTGGCATGTTGGCAGTAACATTTTCGGATACTCATTAAAATTTGCGGAAGTTGAAGAAGAAATTATTCTGTTAATGAAGATGATATTGCCAACAAAGAGAGAGTTGCTCAGAGAACTCAATTCCATATTCGATCCACCTGGACTTCTTGCTTTCTACCTTGTGAAGCTTAAATTATTATAGCAGGAAGTTTGGAGAACTGTAATACACTGGTTGATACTTAAAGAGGCACACACAATATGGGAAAGCTTGCGGAGTCTTAACAAAGATGTTCATGAGGTACAAACTACAAGATGCTTTTATCCAAATAACTTAAGCAAGGTGGTCAACGTTCAATTGCATATATTTCTGGATGCGAGCGAAGATGCTGAGGTTGCGCCTCTGTTAGATATCTTCATTTTCAAGAAGGACACTCTGTTGGATACTCCCTCGTTTGAACAAAAAATGTGGTTGCTCCTCTGATACCTTTATTAATTTCAAGGTTGGATCAACAAGCTGCAGTGATGAGTTCTAGAGTGAGCAGTTCGATATCGACGATGACAAAGATTCCCATCGAGAAGCGATTTCTGTGGACCGACTCTAGAAATCTTATTCAATGGCTGAAATCCGATGCTGAAAGGTATACACAATTTATAGTGTTTGGTTTTTCTGAAATCTTGCAGAGAACTGAAGTTGAAGAATGGAGGAAGACTCCAACAAAAGTCGCTGAGAAAGCTACCAAGTGTAGAAAATGCCGTCCTTTGATAAAGGCGCGTGGTGTTTTCGAAGTCCTAATTTCGCATGCAAGTTAAAAGATACATGGCATAGAATTCCTACAAATACATCATGGTGAACTCCATTCAGCAAGTTTCTTCGGTGGATTTCCATCCATTTTGTTTTTGGACACGATTAAAACGAACTATGGCGTGGGTTTTGAAATTCGTCAACAACTTGGGAAGTAAAATACTCGATGAACAAGCATGTGATGGATTGCTTCTATTAATGAACTTCAGAGAGGAGAAAAACTAGTTTTTAGAATGGCTCAGCAGCAAAACTTAAGTGATGAGACGGTGTTAATAACGGCTAGTAAATGCTGTCAAAGAGTAGTCAGTTGAAGAAGATTTCACCGTATGTTAGATTCGTTGCATATAGTTGGCCATTCTGGATATATGTTTGCAAAGTTGGGCATGGTGGTGCCTCAGCAGCAAGAAGCAGTGGAGTCACCGGATGGGAGAAATGTTACTGATAGCAAGAAGTTGCAGATATTCAGTCATTTAAAAATGCTTTAGAAAAACACTGTCTAGAAAAGCATTTTAATTTTACTCTATTATTTAATAAGGTTTTCATTGTTTTTTAATAAATCAAACTAAAATAACATAATTACTTATTAAAAGTTCTTTTCCAGCATTGTTTTTCTAAAGCATTCGGAAATGACTGCATATCTGCAACTTCTTGGTATCAGTAACACTTTAACCTTATGAGCTAAGTAATCTTACGGTTGCCTCTCTGACTATAAGTAAAACAGCTCAATAAGGCAATCTTCTTGTGTTTAGGTTGTACTATTTTTTTCTATAGACTTTTTTTTTTAATTTTGCGAAATTGCCGGGCTGGGGACATGGACGTGCTTTAAGGGCCAATCCCATAGAATTCGATGCGTCCGTTCCGTCAACGAATCCGTTGTCGATTAAGTTGAAAGTTCGGCTCCTTTTTCCGTCGCGTCTGTTGGATCCGTCGCTTGTAAGTAGCTTTTCATAAGAACGTGTATATTTTATCAAGCTGTCAGTTAAAACGTCGCCGTAACGCACGCAATGGATTCTCTGGATTGGCCACTTTAGAATTGTCATAATCTGAAGTGTCAGTGCTGACAAGCAAATTAAATTGTGTCGATTAGTTCTGATTTGCCCTTATTTGTGGAACATTTTTTTTATGGCATGCAAGAGAACTGTTTACATGAGCCCCTGGCTGGCGATGGTTGGTCTTTATGGTAAGAGTATAATCATATTTTGCATTTTTTCTCAAAAAACTTTGCCTTATGACGCTTTCAGATGATGACACAAGACCAAATGTTAAATTTGGGCTTATAATAACACTTTTCTTTAATGCCATAAGGCCAAATATTAAAATGTTGCCTTACGTCACTTGGCCTTATGTCAAGATCTACAACTCTTAACTTAACATTTTCTTGGTTTGTACTTCACTCCAGGTAGTTATCTCCGTGATTCCCTCAAATTTCTTCTTAAGATAATCTCATATATGAAGTCAAATTTATCACTCTTAAAAATCTTTTTAAGTAGATAGGGAAGTTTAAAATTGTCTCTGTTTTATTTTCCATTTTTTCCTATCGTTACAAAGTCACATTTAATTTTATTAACAGCTCTTGATCCCTTAGGCATATTTTTGTTCAAATATAATAACCTTGTATACCTTTATTATATACACATACGTACATTTCTATTAAGAGCCCTAAAATATCCTCTTATCTCAACTCGCTTATGTGTCATATAAAAAATTCCCCTATAAATGACTTTTACCCTTTAAGCTTTTAAAGTGTCTAACATTATGCTGCTATATCTAAAGAAACACTGAAATCCAACAAATATTGTTCTCTGTACATCAGAAATCCCAAGTGAAACGATAAAAGCGAATCAACAAATTGCAACACACATAAAAAGCAAATAAAACACATATATAAAAAGCTGTAACTTCATCTCCTTGGCAAGGACCAAACAAACAAAAAAAAACCCGCAAAATTATTCCCAGTGCAATGGTTAGAACTGTGACCTTTTGAATTTTTAATTTAACTTTTTGTTTGTTCTTTCAAATAAAAAAAAAAAATATATAAAATTTTATATGTATCATAAAAAAAACTCATGATTCATGAATCTTGATAAATAATATATTAACGTTATCATTGATAAAAAAAAACTCATTAAGTACACCTTTTACCAGAAATCCCGGATATTGAAACTAAACCTACATCAAAGGGAACATGTATCAACATTTGCATAATTTTGTAGGGTTTTTGATGACGATGTGAGGTGAGTTTTAAAACCTTTAAAAAAACGTATTCCCGTTGATGGTTTGGTCAGTTTAATGATTGTTAAAGTTGATGGATTGAAATACCAATTCAAAAGCAGATTTAATTGTATATTTGCCGTCAGTACTCATGTGTTGTGTTTGTGTGTACGACGGACGTACTAGCATCAATATAAACTTGTAATTAACATCGTGTTCGATGACCAAAGGGAATTTGAATGATGGCAACCATTCACAAGCACAGTGCCGCATCAATGGATGATGCAGTCATTCGCTTTTGCGGGTATCTATGAAGCCACAACCAACGCCGAGCAGATGCTGTGAAAAAATTTGATATCGCGAAACTGATGTGCTGGGTTTCACAAGGCGACCACAACGAAACTCCTAGTTTGACGAAGAATGCGGGCTGGCGCATGCAGCTAAGAACGAGGTCTATTGGGCAATGCTGCAAACAAGAACCACCGCCCCTAAGAGAGAGCAGCCCGAGATCTCTACGGGCAAAAAAGAAGAGAGGAACACCCGACTTCTGAGGAAGAAAAAGAGAGAGCACGAGAAACGGGTGGCAGAGGTTATGTTTGAAAATTCTACGGGTGAAAAGATCTACCCAAGGCTACAAGGCTAGAACAGAAGCCTGCCGAGATGAGAGGGGGAATATTGTATTAGACACACAGTCAGTGCTGAGGATCTGGAAGGAAAACTTTTCTAGATTCCTGAACTGCGGTGAAGACAGCCAGCATTCTGCTGATATTCAATTTTATTTGGACGACGATGATGGGCAAAAATTCCGTCCGCCTGACCTAGGTAAAGTACGGTTAACGATTGCAAAACTTAAATCGTATAAGGCTGCTCGTGGAGATGGCTTGTCAGCGGAGTTGTTTAAAACAGCAGGAGGTGGTTTGGTAGGGAGTATCAGCCAACTCATCTGTAAAATCTGGTTGGATGAAAACATATCCTTGGCATAGCGAGCCCCATCCACAAAAAAGGAGACGCTCTGACATATACCAAGTACAGAGAAATTAGCCTCCTGAACGTCTCATACAAAATTCCGTCGACGATATGTGATCTCCTAAAACCTCTTGCCAATGATCTGATTGGCCCTTATCAGTGGTGCTCTTGCGCCAGGCAAGTCAATAATTCGATCAAATGTTCACAATCCATCAGATTTTGAAAAAAGAAGGGAATTCCAGATCGATACACACCATTTCTTCATCGATTCTTATACAGGATGGCAATGGAGAAATCTCGCTATTCCGTCAAAGTCGGTAGCAACACCACTGAACCGGTGTTGAAAACAAAAACATTTCTTGAGCTTCGTATTTGGTGGTAGAGGTGATGTTGAAGGCTGAATAGAAATAAAACTGCATCACAATTCTCGTAGAAATTGTCTATTCTTTTGCTTTTTCTTGACTCAGTACATGTCATAGGATCACATCTGACAGTTAAGAACATTACTTATAGGTTCCTCTTCATTTTGGTATTAGAATACCCTTGTTGCAAGCTTTTTCATGATCGCAAATTATATGTCATTCCCACTGAAAAGGCTTGAACATATAGCATACATTTGAAACAAAAATCGGAGAAAATTATTGTCTGACAATTTGGTATATCAGAAAATTCAAATGTCATGGCATTTATTGATGTTTTTAATTTTTATTGACAATTAGCAAATAGTTTCAAGAGAATGAATTATAAAAATGTCAAAGAGCGAAGTTTATGACTAGACACGACACACGCACCATTGAAAGTGTCATCCATTTACATTAAAGTGCATTGTGCAAGCCTGGCTATGGACAAATTAAACTCAAGATTTTTCGCAAATACTTACGCGCTTATAACGATAAAAGAAATTTGGAAAATGCGGGTTTCACAATCCTGTGTGTTTTTGAAGACATCCTTTTTACCAAGCCTCAGTAAAATTAAATACCTGTAATTGACACCTATAGTTAGTGCTTTATGTATTTGACTTTTCCGTTTATGTAGTTTTAAGGATAAGGAGATTGGCACATTTTTTTCAAAATTAGTCTATTTCATTGTGAAGCTCGATGAAACGTATAGAAAACACGTTTTCGAGACATTTATATGTGCGTGCATTGCCGCCGTTGTGGGTGTCGGCATCGGTATCGGCGTACGTCGTCGTCGTTGGCGTTGGAAATTTATAAACACGATAACTTTTGTTAGAATCAAGATAATTGGAATATGTACGCCAGAACAGTTCACTACTATTTCTCAGATTTGGAGAAGTTTTACAGTTTTTATAAAATTTCACAAAACCATAATGGAAACGACTTGTGTCAATACTGGGGTTATTTAAAAATTTCGAAAATCAAAATCAGCTAGAAAAAGCGCCGAATCACAGCGATGTTGATAAAAACAAGGTTGGATAGCTAAATTTTGTAACAACTTACCTTGTAACCAAGCTCCTCAACCCTTTAATGTTAATGAAATAGAACGGGTTTGACTTTTATTGTTAGCTAACAAAGGTAAAAAGCAGTTTGCAAGTAAAAAAGTATCAACTAAATAAATTACAGCAGCTTGGAACAACATTTTCCTAGAATTATTGAAACATCTTGACCTTTCCTTGTCTTTGAGGTAATTACAAATAAGAGGGGGTGCTAAAAGCTCTTAAATTATTTGATTAACTTCAAAAAATAAATGAGAAGTGTTTTCTTTAAAAAAAATTATAAAATATTTGCCATTTTAACTATTTTTAAAGCGTTGAGGCTATTCTAATGTGACAAAAAAAATGATTATTTTAGTGACTTCAAACAAAATGATGCTAGAAAATACCGTTAACTGTAATAAAATCAGTAAAACTTCTCCAAATCTGAGAAATAGTAGTGTTGCCTTGTCACTCACCATAATTAGAATTGTAATAATACCAAAGAATAACGAACAAAAATGATGACTTAAAAAAGTACTATGAGTGAGGCTATTCAAGTGCTAAGGACTGTATAGTGTATATTAAACGGTACGTCAGAAGTGAATTTAAATTTAATGTAATTTTGATTTAAAAATTAGCGTGAACATCAAATGCATAAAGAGATGTAGCTTTATTTCCGTTCAAACAGGGTTGCCACGTTGATGTAATCATTTCAAAAGTAGCAATATGTTCTTTTGTCAGAATCAACTTATCTTTCATTTGACACTAATTTCAATCTCTAACCTAATTAGCTTATTAATTCTATGGTCACCTACCCGTCGAAAATTAGAAATAAGAAAAATTATAAATCCTATTGATGGGCCCTTTCTTCTGTTTTTGAAAAGGTTCCTCCCTGAACAACAGAAATATGAGAGAAATGGACTGGTCAATAGTAAATTTGTTATGAATTCAGTTTTCATTACAAAATCAGAGCAACTCAGAACTCAGTACTTAGTAGGTACCATGGGTAAACTTCATAAAAGTATACAAAAACTTTCAGGGTATAGTACCTATAGTATGAATGTCTGTGAAAGGACTTACATTGAATACAAATCGATTGATTTGATGGAACGGTTGAGTGTTTGCACTATTTTTTTTTATAATGGTTCGATTGAAAATATAGTCTGTTAGGTACTAGAAAATCAAAGAGGAAAAATATGATTTATAAAATACAAAATACATTTATGTAGGCACATAACAACTGATAAATTCTTCAATAGAAGTTGAAGGTAGAATGATTTCGAACTTAAAAATTATATAAAGAGCTTACAACTTAAAAAAAAAAACAGCCTTATAACTCAAGCACATAACAAAATCTGTAAGGAATGATAATACGTTGAATATTTTGATTTTCTTATTGCCAAGCAAGATTTTATGTTATAAATAAATTTTGAATAATGGAATTTGTGTTGTCATTTTTAAATGGGATATATTCACAAACACAAATAAAATTACCCATCGATACTTATAGGTTGGTACATAGCGTGAGTTCCTGACTATGTGATTCGAAAAAAGATTTTCGTTTACCCCAAGAAAAATGGTGTCATATCGATAAAGATTTTCCTTGTATGCTCCCAAAAAAATTGTTGCATGGCGGTTTACTTGTTTGAATTACCACAATAAGTAAATGTGCATTTTACGACTTTAAAAAAATGTTTGGCTAAACAAAAACAGAGAAGAAAGGTGACCTGACTAACGAATGTATACTACGACCTTCTCAGGAGGTCGTATAATAAGTGCCTGAAGTACGATCACAACGACGCACGCCAAGATAGAAAGGATGGCATCTTTGGTGCGACGGTCAGAGGACAGACCTTGGAAGACTAAGCTTCCGAAAACTGACTCAGACTGACCGACTTTCCGGCGGAGCCATTGCAAGCACTTAATTCCCACATCTGAATATTCATAAGGGGATTTGGCGTTCTTCAGGTTATCCTAAATTTAACCAGATTGATCCAGTATCCTGTATATCTGAAAGTTTCAAGGAGCCAAAATAATGCATCGAGTAATAAAGAGAGCTTGGAACTCCGAGTGCTTCCCGTAGGAGTGGAAAGAGAGCATATGATCGTCAAGCTCACGAAAAAAGAAAATTTCATGCAGTGTGAAAACTGGAGACGGGTTTTGCGTTCTGCCCGTGGTTGCCAAGATAGCAGCAAAAATAGTGTTAAAGCGAATAAAGGAACATCTATAAGACACACTCGACGCTGAGCAAACGGGTTTCCGCACTGGTTCATTCTGTGTTGACCATATTAACACCTTGCGGGTTGCGGATCATTATTCAACAATACGTCGAATATCGATCACAACTTCACATGCTGTTCATAGCTTTTAAAAAGTGTTCGATAGTGTGAACAGAGAATTTATTTGGATTGCCTTTTAAATCAGGAAGTGCATTCCAGATTAATTGCTATTATTAAAGCAACTTACTATAAATGAAAATTTCACGTTCTGCATAAAGAAAGGGTTGTCAGATAAATTGGAAGTCCAATGTGGAGTCAGGCAGGGTTTCATACTGTAGTCAATACTTTTCCTGTTAGTGATAAGTGATGTGCTACATGCAACCCTGTTGACATCTGACATCCCAACTTAAACATCTGGACTAGGCGAACGATGTATGCTTACTCTCTCATAAAAACATGTATCTCCGTTAAATAATGACAACAAGCGTGGAGGGAGAAACAAAAATCGTGGGGCTGAAAATTAACACGGCAAAAACATAAATGATCAGCCTCGGAAGTAATTCATCCATTTAACTCAATATTTCTGGACAACCGGTAGAGAAAATAGAAGACTTTCAATATATTGGGCGTAATCTCTTTACCAAATGGAAGAAGGCAAAGCCTGCGTTTTGAATGCTGGACAATCAAAAGAAAAACTGCACTGCTGGGGAAGAGTTGGGAAGAGTTAAGGTATATTTCCAGAAACCGTACACGTTGGTGCGAAGGAGTCCCTTAATGGGATTTCAAACGGACTCTATGAAATCTGAGGACCTTAGTAAGCAAATAAGAACCTACTTTCTGGTAGCAGCTTGATTTCGGAAGCTTGATTGTTGTGACTGAAACTGAACTAAATTTTAATCAAAGTTGGGTTTAATTTCTGCCTGAGTAAAAATTGTGCTTGCAAAGTTCTGTTTTTATTTTTTTAAATTTTGCCTTTAAAAATCCTGCTTCTGAATATTCTGTTTTACAAAATGCTGCGAATAATTAAAATTATGGTTTGAATAATGTTAAAAAGTATTTTCTAAGAGGACAAAGATTTTTCAAATGAAGGTTTTATAATAGAAATTCTATATACTACTGAAATAAATTAATAAATCAGCCAAGTAGAAGACTTTAGCATTATTTAATTGGACTTGTTAAATTATTGATTTAATATAGCTTTTTAAACGGCCTTTAGTTAATACAAAAATTTGGCATTTCGTCCAGGTGGGTCTCACTTTGACTCATCAGTTGACTTTTAGTGAGTCACCTTGTCAATACCTAAATTTTGTTTGTATTCAGTTCAGCTTATTATACTCTACTGTTTATCATTAAAATTCGAAAGGTTTGCCCAGGGCCAGGCTTTATTTTAAATGGAACTTACTTATAAAATGTGAGTTTGTTGATACTTTCTACCTACATATAGTGTCTGCATGAAAAAAAACCGGTAATAATGGGCTGAAAATGTCGAAACGCAGGTGTACTGAAAAATTTTGTCAAATAATCCCCAATTGTTGTTTGATTTAACGTTTTAATGCTTGAAATTTTGGAAAACTTCAGCTCGAAACGTTCCATTAAGTTTGTGAGCTTTGTACTATGCTCAAAAGCCATTTCAAAAATAATTCAGTTGATCACTCTATTCTATTTCTGCAAATCAGATTTCTTTGCATCCAGCTAGTTGTTTTGCATCCAAATCAACTAACGCCAAAGAAAATCCAACAAGTTGAATTATTTTCAACAAACAATTTCAACAATCCTATGTCATGTCAATCTCGTTGGTTAAATAAATGTAGACCATCGTAGGTATACAACAGTTGAATTCGAAACTAAAACTTTGAGCACCTAGTGGACAAGTCGAATAAAACAAATGTAACGCATTCCACTTCCACCCGACTATGAAACTTGAGAAGAGAGTTCAAAAGTTAGCATTCAAGTCTCTCACAATATTTTTTTTTTTTATTGAAAACGCGTACATACGAAGAAGTTCCCAAAATCCGAATGAATTATTGAACCAAATTTAAATGCCGAAAAAGTGTACTCCACCTCCTTATTTGCTTGTACTTTTCCACCCATTATTCAGAGATAAAAAGTTATATTTGTCTTGAAAAGTTTTAGCATTCGAATATTTCAAACGGCGTGCGACGACGCACGTGCAGCGCATTGCTTTTATATCATTTTATCCGTTTCCATACAGAAGCACATGTTGAAGGTATAGAACCCATGCAAACCAAATTCAATTTCTTTAATAAACGTATTAATCGTCCTGACAAACCAAATCCTGTGACAAATTACGTCTTACCAACTTGGTTACAAATCTCGTGATTAAAAATGAAAGCAAACAAAAAACAAAAATACATAAAAAAAACCTTAACCAATGTTAACACAAACAACTTTAAGAAACGTACCTACCCACTTGAAACCACACAGCCAGCAATCAATTCAATTTTCTGTCACTGTTAATCTTTTCTTTCTATAAATCCTCATGCCTGCAATTTGTTGCCAGCGCTATAGAGCTCCCAAGAAATATAAACTTTTAAACACTTATTCCATCAAGGCGATATGGAAAGAGAGAAAGAGAAAGAGCTAAAAAGTTTGTCTTTCCCGGGGGGACCCAAACTCAAACTTTAACTTGCTTTTCGTGTCGCTTTTTATACGCGCCGCGCGCCGTCTTGAGATGTCGGTAAGTGAAATTAATTTCTTCTCATGACTTTGTGCTAATATAATTAGCTGGCTGTGAAACTCTTTCTCTTAAGCTTAATTCATCAATTATAGCAGCCAGCATCAGTTGTTCTTATGAGGGTGGATGGGGGTTTATATTTTTCAAAAGGAGTGAAAGCATTGAGTGACAACTTTGTAAGGACAGTTTTTTTTTTTTTAACCAGTATAAGGCATTGCTGTTTGCATCGTGTCAACAACTAATGAAGTATGCACACGTTACTCTATAGTAGAGGGATAAAATATACCAACATACACTGTTAAAAATGCACTTTTCACCAGCGGTAACAATTTTTAAAATTATTTTTAAAGCTGTATTTTTTTTTTGCACCAGGAACAGCCTAAAAAAAGCCCCACTAGAGGGCAATCTAAAGTCATAACTAAAAATACCAATCATTTTATGTTAGAGATACACCCATCAAAATCTGCTGCACTACAAACAATTTTTATTCCAATTTGTTTTATCAAGTAAAAAGATGCACTTCTGCCCCAGAGCATAGGTACATGAATGTGTTTGGTATCAAATGAATGGCGATAATGAGTTTGTTATATCAGTGAAATATTTTCAAAATCGTTAATGGGAAATTCGAGATATTTGAGTTTTAAGTTGCCAAAAGAAATAATAGTCTTGCCCATTTTAAAAACCACAAAGATTTTAAGTAAAACTGAAATCTTTATTTTGAATTAACTATGAGCTCAAATATCTCAATTTTCCTTAAAACTATTTTGAAAAAGTTAATTAGTTAATTAGTAGACGAAAACCTTGGGTTCCTGAGGTCTAAGGTGAAAAACTCAAGAATTCATTTTCTCCTTTTCGCTTCGTTTTCGAGACATAACGGTTTATACTCTATTTTGGCTCTTTTTTTCTTTAACTGCATTAATTTTTGCCAAACGACACCGACGATCCGTATGATTTTTTACTTGCGATATAAGTACTATAGGGCAAGTTTAGGATTCGTAAAAAAAATCGAAATCGAGATAACAATCAGACATAACACTACGATGATAGAGAAAGCGAAAAAGTGGGTCTCGCAATTTTGTCTGTCAGTCTGTCAGTCTGTCAGAATGTCTGTATCTATCTTGCGCTAGAGCCTAAAGTACTTAAGCGATTATCTTCAAACTTGGTAGTTAAGGGTTTTTGGTGATTCCCTAGAGGGGAAATTGAATTTTTTTTTTTGGGACCAAAATTAACGGTGCCTGCCATACAACCAATATGGAAAAACTTGATTTTCTCAAGAACGGCTCTAACGATTTTGATTAAAATTTTTATGTGTAATACAACAAGCAAGATCGAACTTTTGAAAAAAAAAAAATATTTTTTTATCGGTTAAAAACGGTACCTAACATAGAGCCGTTTTTCTCTTTTCTGATTTTCTCGTAAGCGACTCCACGAATTTCGATGACAATTTTTGCACAAGAGGTTCTCAACAATTTTCAAGTTATTTCATATCAAAATTTTGGATTTTTAAAAAGCGCATGAATGAGTTTTTTTTGAAATTTTGGTTTTAGGTGTCCATTAATATTTTCTTAAAATTGGCTTTAGAATTTTTGTAAATAAAAAATTATTTTTTAAAAACGGCTCTAACGATTTCAAAATTTTTTTTCTAATATTTTTTTTTTAACAAAATCAAATGGCATACTTAGTTTTGAGATTAAAACAATTTAAGAAGTTGTTTAAGTCATTTTAGTAATAAATTTTACGTTTATTTTTTAATTTCTTATAAAATAAAAAACTTTATGTGTGAAGCTTTAGCATACACAGCTACTTTGACCCTAAGAGCAAGTACGTGCCACCCAGTCGTACATTTTATTTAATATTCAATGAAAAAATTATAATTTTATATAATTTTTAAGAAAATCATACAAATCGGACGTCGCGCCCTTTGGCAAAGAGGAAGCCAGTTAAAGAAAAATAGAGCCAAAATAGAGTAACACCGTTATATCTCGAAATCGAAGCGAAAACGAGAAAATTACCCCTTAAGTTTTTTGCCTTGAATGACCTCAGGAACCCATGATTTTCGTCTGCAGCGGTGACTGTGGGGCAATCTGTATAATAAACTCAATGCGGCCTTTCATTTGATATGAAACACGTTTGTGTACAGGTACACTCTGGGCCAAGGCTCAGTAACATTTATTTGAATCAACAATTAAGTATTTGTTAGTGTAAAATGATTATTTTTTTTTTCAGTGTGCACATTTACACCCAATTATGTGTTAATTTTACTTGCAGTAATTTACAAACATACATGACGGATATTCATTACGTATGTTAATCTATACACTTACACACATACCTACGCTACGAGTACGTACATACAAAATTAATATTAATTTTTGAAGGAAACAAAAACAAAACATAGCCTGATGGGCTTTCATTAGCACATTGAATTTGCATGTTACTCTACTTTGGTTGTGTTAACTTAATTTTCAATGAAAATTGGGGCAATATGACTTCAAAGGAATTCTGAAAATTATGTACTTCTAATTTTAACACCAGAAATTAGTAGTTGAACAAGGATTTAATGAGAATTTAAGTATAACAAGCAATTGATTTTATTTATATGTATGTGAGTTTACGAAGTTACACTCTCCCGAACTTTCTTACGTGGAATATAGTTATTTATAGGGCAATTTTAGGAGATAACAGTCAGATATGACATTATGATTGTCTCTTCGTCTAGGTGTTTCTATCTTGAGTTACAGTACAACCTAAACTGCTCAAGCGATTTTCTTTAAAATTGGTAGTTATGTATTAATAGTGATTTTCTAGAAAGAAAATTAATTTTTGTTTCCTAAGACCAAAACTAACGGTATCTGCCATGTAACCATTGTTGAAAAACTTCTTTTTTTTCCAGAGCTCTATCTGAGGTTTGCCACAAAAAATTTTCTTCATGCTATAAATAGTGAAAAATTCAAAAAAACGCGAATTTTTTGACGTTCTGCAGGTTTTGGAAAATTTGACCATAAAGAATTAGTTTTTGACAATTATGTACAAAAGCGTTTAAAAGAACTGAACTTTACAAAATTTGAACCTAAAATTGTCTATTTAACCATAGTAGTTTCCATAATACGCCTTTTTATGCATAATTAGGATCAGTAGGACAAGTAAAATATTACATACAGAAGTACATTTTAAAATATTGGTAAGCTTATAAATATATAGTTTTTCTTTAATATTTCTTAAAAATAATTTGAACATATCACTATTTTCAAAGAGATTTCTCTGATTACACTATAGATATAGGAACCGGTATCAAAAATAATTCAAAAGTCACCTGTTAAAAATTGCCACTCTTATCGGATTTGTTTTTTAAGTTAACAGTATGGTTTTTGTGATGTTAAAATGTTAAAATTTTATAAAATAAACTACATAATTATACTAAATTCTAGATTTTGAAACATAAAAAGTAATAAAACGCAGAAAAAACAAATTTTTTCTTATGCCCGCCTTACACGACACAATATTTTTGCGCAATAATATTGTCCAAAAATATTGTGCGAAAAAGGGTAGTCCATACACGACCCAATATTACTGCGCAACATTTCTGCGTCTCTTTGCTTATTCTGTATCTGCCTCCTTGTGGAAACGAAAAATATTGAGTAAAAATTCAGAAAATATTAAACTTTTTTAATATCACTCAATATATTGTGCAAATCGAAAATATTGTGCAATACAGCCCTTACACGATCAATATTATTGCACAATACTGAGTATTGTGCAATAATATTGTGTCGTGTAAGGCCGGCATTAGACATTTTCCTTTGAAGAGTTGTAACAAAATTAGTTCTGTTAGGCTCAAGATAATTGGATCAGTAAATGCAATAAATGTAGGGTCAGGAAAACTAGAGTTAAATCCAAACTTACACCATTTCCAGTTAAATCGTCTTATATCAAAAACCACAAAGAATGAGACTTTTGTATGGTTTACAAATTTAGTTTTAATGTTCCTTTGAGAATTGATATCGATTTTCAAAAAAAATTAAATCCAAAAAACGGAAAACTAAGCTCTGAATTTATCATCGTAATAAGCAGTTTTTTTTTAAATTTTGTATTTGCATGCAATTTTTTCTAAGCATGTTCGCATTTATTTTTCTGAAACTTTCAAAGTGCATTTGAATCTCAATACATGGGAAAATAAATTCAGTTTTTGAGCATTAAATAAGCCTTAAATTAACATCGATTTTGGAGCAGAGTACTCATTTGTAGTGGCAACAAAATCGATTTTTTGTTTCGTAGAGATGAAATCGATATCAATAACTAATAAATTGCGATCGATTAATGATGATTTGCCTTTTTTTTTCTCCAAAAATGTTATGGATAAAAAAAAAACAATAAAAATATAATTTGATATCGCATTACCGTTGTTTTCGAATGAATGATTTTTTTCCGTTTTAAGTAATATTTTTAGAAAATTGCCACTTCCACCTAAACGAGGGGAAATCCACCCCCACTAGGGTATAGTTTTTACTTGCGATATGGGTACCATATAAACAAGTTATGCATTCGTACACAAAAAAAGTTGAGATAACAATCAAACATGACATTACGATGATAAGAGAATGATAAAAAAGTGGGTCCGAGAATTCTGTCTGTCTGTTCGTCTGTCTGTATGTATCAGAGACCACAGCCTAAACAGATGGGTCGATTTACATCAAACTTGGTGTGTGGCGGTTTTTGGAGAGTATCCCCAGAGATTTTTTTGATTTTTTTTTGGACCTCAAATAACGGTACCTGTCATATACCAGTTTTAGAAAAACTTATATTTCTCAAAAACGGTGCTTACAATTTTGATTAAAAAAATCATGGTCTTTTCTTTGGGTAAGGTCTACCTTAAAATGAGAACCATTTTTTCAAAACCGTTATTAACGGTAACTGCCCATAGAACTGTTTTTTTTTAATTCTAATTTTCTCCTTCATGACTCAATCAATTTCAACCATTTTTTTTACATGGATGCTTTCAAGTTACCGTAATAATATTAAGTAAAAAAAATTCGAAATTTTTTTTTTGATTTAAAAAAAAAAAAAAATTGAAAATCATTTTTTCGAAAACTATTCCATATTTTTTTTCAAATTTTAGTTTTTAGAAGTTGATAAATAATATCTTAAAAATGGCGTACCAATTTTTTTTATAAAAGTTCTTGCAAAATTTTATATAAAAAAATAGTTTTTTTTTGAAAACGGCTCTAACGATTTTCAAATTTTGTCATCATGCCCTTGTGACCTTCCCTTCCCCGTATACGCCCCTGTGGTCAAAATTAAATTGCACTGAATTATACTTTTAAGCACACGACTTGTGTATACACAAACATTTGTCTATTTTTGATTTACAAATAAACAATAATACCATCTGTACAATAATTTGAAAAACACCAATGTATTTCATTTAATGTCATACAATTTTTCTTTCAGATGGTTTTGTGTATTTTTATGATGAAAATACACAAATTCTCACACAAATGTTGGTATATACATAAATATTGAAATCTATAAGTCTATCATTACTACTAGACATTTAATTTGCATTTAAATTTTTCTTTACCTTTTATATTATGTAACTTCTAATTTTATATTATATGTTTTTGTCCGCCAAGGCCTTCAAAATGCACTGTTAAGTATGAATTGGCCAATTGTGATGGCATTGCGTAGAGTTTTTAACACCGAAACAACCAAATGTAGCTATAAATCCTACGCAGAGTTCAAATACTCAAAGTAACTACGTTTGCATCAGTTCGACAATTGTAAGCGACTTATTTCCAGCAGGTAGCATATTCTAGTTTCATTTGTTACTAAGGCTACAAATTAAAAATTCCATTTGTTAAATAAAATAACACTTTATTTTTACATCTATATACAATATTACACTTTTTTTTGCTACATTCAATAATACAATAACAGCAAAATAAATTCATAACCACATTTTTTTTTTTTTAATTTAATGTAGTTTTAAAAAATTCAACCACTTATACAAAAAAAAAAAAAAAATCTCTAACATTGGAACACAAACTCATTTGTAATTCCTTTTTATTATTTTTTAAAGAATATTTTCAACAACCTAACGACCGGAGCTTCGAACAATACGGAGATGAAAAACGCAACTCCAAACGAAAGAACAGCGTTGCCCAAAAATATAATCCAAATCATAAGATTATTCAAATGGACAGTGCCGTCCATTTGAAATGATGTCAACAGTATAACCACCGGATGGACAAGATATGTGCAATATGTCAAGCGACTCAAAGGCAAAAGGCCAGGATATGAAAGCACCTTGTTAACGGGATTAGCCAAGCCCCAGCAGCAGGAGAGTACAATCCAGACGAGTCCAACTGCGAATGCTGTAGAAAAAGATAAAACGGATAGACCATTACGAAAAGTAATTCTGTAAATTATTATTCTGTTACTGAAATGTGATTTATCCTAATGTTGATTTATGAAAACGTTCGTCGTCAAAGCATTTGGAGGACTTTTTCTTTTTTTTTTTTTCTTCCTCAGAAACCCAAAAAACTTACCAGTGTGTCCGATACTGACATAAAATGCGGTGGCTATAACACTCAGTTGGCCAGACCACACGCCACAGATAACGACAAATAATAGTCCAAGACTAGCAGACCAAAGGACCAAGTTCATTCGGAATGATATTTTTGGTGGGGTTTTATAAACGTGCACCACGTAGCCAGCAATCATACCTGCAATAATAAAATGAAGTTTGGTTAGACTTAGATGGCCAGAAAGTTATACCTTCAGAGTGGTTTAATGTTATGCGGAGACTATAGAATTCAAGGGTTGATTACAAGCAAATTGGATGACAATCCTCGTGGGGACAAAAGAAGATTCATTTTAATTTTGAGATTTAATACGTTTGCATAGCTTATAGGACCACAAATTACTGTGTTTTTATTTGTATACTTTCGTACAGTTGTATTTATTATACAGACTGATGAAATATGTACATTCGTATTATGGGAGGTCATGTTATTTCAAAAGCAATTTGTGGGCACTTTATTTTTGGATTGTTAGTGGAATTGGAAGGTTGTTTTATTTATTTTTTGATCAATTATGTTAATTAATGGGATTCATGTTTTGTCTACTGTAAATCTGAAATAGATTTTTTTTCTCTTAGGAGTTATTGGATAGATTTTTATTTCAGTATATCAATCATTTCACAGACGATTAATTTCAAATAGATATTTAATTAAAATCGTAATTGGGTGTTAAAGAATTTGATGTTTTTTTATTTTCTATATCTTTTTAACGAGTGACATTTAGAAAAAGTGCACTTAATCGTTTTATCTTCCATATACAATAGGTATATTAGTTTTTCAACAATGACATCATCGATATTTTTTCATGACCATTAAGGGCTGATAACTAAGCTTAACAAAATCTTTTTAGAAAAATAGACTTGCAAGGATGATGTTTCCAACGGCTTCACCAACTTCCCGCTTAGTTTGAGCTTTTGCAAAATTTTAAAGAAATTAAAAGCATAACCATGACGGTAATCTCAAACTTTTCCGAAAATTATGTAAAAATGTAATTTTTTGTGTTCTGTTCAATGGAAATCATTAAAAAAAAGTGAAGGTTGTGGTACTCCCCATATAAAAAAATTAACTAGGGGCAGTGTTCTTATATTAAAAGTACAATAAGGGATTATCTGAAGTATCTAAAATTTGAACTTCACCTAAGCTTAGGTATTCGTTTTATAAATAAATAAATTATAACTTTTATTTAAAATTTATCCCAGATAACACAGAGTTCAAGTTGCAGCATTTTCAATTGCATTTATCGCAAAAATTATTGACTGTACTGTAAAGTTTCTACTGTTTGATAGAAAAATTTGTTTTCTACAAAATTTGTTACATGCATTTTTACTGTAGTACTTTTCGAGAAAAATAGAAAAACACCTAAAACATATCGTTAAAATATATTGAAATTAAATTAATTATTTTTTTTTTTGAAATAAAACAATTAAATTTGCATGCATTTTTTAAGATCAAGATTATCTTATTCATTAAAATCGGTTGGAAGAGAGCTGAGCATTAGATAAATGAAAAAAAATGCCATGAATTTCCCATACAAAAAGTATCGAAAAAATTGAAAAACATTCAGGGAGTTCTAAAATAAAAAGCTCAAATTTATTGAGAAATTTTTATTTAATGTCTAGAACATTATTCCGTCTGTTGTATTAGAATCCAAAATTCAAAATAAATAAAACGTGCTAATGTTCAATATTTTGGTGTTTGCTTTTGAAATGCAATTTCGGTTAGATATTATACAAAATCTTGTCTGCCTTAATTTATTGTACGACGCATTAAACCATGAGTTTTCAATTTAAAATTATCTCTAAGTGCCTCTCTTTGTTACGTGAATGAGGTATTTTTCCTGAGTTAAAATAAATGGATATTTGAACTACTTTTTTGTATTACATAGATTGTATGTATTATGCTTCTCTCTAAAAATAAAAACAAAACTCATTTTGTTATTTTATTCAAGCTTAAAGCATTTTAAAGTACTTATCCTAGAAAATTCTCTTCCTCCTTCAATAAAAAATGAAAACAATGAAAAATGCTCTCGAACCTCAACAGAACATAAATATACCTAGACATCATCTGGAAAAAAAAATAATTGACACTATATTGAGGATAAATGACAAACACAGTCCATAAAATATAAAGTTACCTTCTTTAAATGGTGGCTTTAAATCAAGTTGAGAGTGAATAAATTAAAGCTAAGTGTATGCATAAAAATTTCTTGAAAAAAGTACGCATACGCCACAGTGAACCAAGGTGTTTTCTTTTTACTTGGCTTTATAAACTTAGGTAAATTAATAATAACTAGAGAGACATCAGTTTGAAGAGATGGGGAAAAAATGATAACCACTTTTAAGACAAAACTAATATAAGATTTTTTTTTGGGTAACTAACATTTTATCTGCTATTCATTCAAGGAAATGTTACTTGTTACTCATTAAACTACCATAGACATCAGCTTCACGGTCATTAAGAAAAACACATTGATGAAAAACTTTAAAAAAATGTTTTTTTTTTTCAAACAAAATACGATAAATACGAGAAATGTAATAGAATAATTAACAATTAGAAAAGCGTCAATTAAATGTCTTTCAAATTCATTAAAAAAAAATATCTCTTATTTGCATAAATGGATAGCACTGCTTAAGCAAATGTTATTCCATCAATTAGGTTTGTACTTTTTAATTCATTTTACAACGCATCAGTATCGATCCACAACCAAAGCAGAGGAGTGTCAAACGTGCCATTGTTTTTCTTGATAAATGAAAGACAAACAACCAGGATAAAAGCTTTTTATGACACTTAACTATACACGTTTACATATACACGTAAGAACGAATACATAGGTCAAGTATAAAATTGCGGTGCAGTAAAATATAGAAAAAAAAAAACACAACGAATTCACTTTTGGGAATATAAAATTCTAACCACGTTAGCATGACAAGTTCAACAATCCCACCACTTAGCCACGTAGCTTAATTGAAATAGAATTTAATACTTTGTGTAGCATTTGTCCATAACTCGCAGAAAAGATGTCTTTCCATGAAAATTTGTAACCCTATTACAGAAAAAAGTCGTATGCTGAGAACAAAAGGTTTTGTTTGTTTTTCTTTTTGTCCTTTTTTTTTAATACTTGTTTCACATATTTCACCCATATCACGTCCCGTATTGTCATCCTAAACAAAGTCACTCTGGAACATATCTTCACATATATCTATACACTATGTATATAAATATACGTAGGTACCTATACAAAACACATAGTTGCAAAATGCTCTTCCTTCCTTTTTAAAAGAAATTCTAACTCACAATGTCAAACGTTTGTATCTTTTCTCTTTCAAAGACGTTAACGATATTTTCTGTCAACCTGCATTGCAAAGTACACGAGTATACTGCGACCCCGTGAAAGCATCTCAACTCTTAAAAATTGGAAACTTTTCAAATAAAACATAATTCCAAGGCATAAGCGCTTCACACCGCAGCTCGTCACCCAGTTTCACACAAAAGCAACAAAATGGCAACTTTAAACGAAAACTGACAAGAAACACTAAAAATTCCTTGTTTTTTTTTTTTTTTTTTTTTTAATTTCATTTGTTTTGTTTGTTTATGTTTGTGTTTGGGTTTTTTTTTTATTTTTTTGCTTTTTTTATTTTTTTTGTTCTAAAGAAACAAATAAGAGATGCAGAAAATTATTTTTCTTGACGTTTTTCATTTAACAAAGTTCTTCTGTCTGTTTGAAGAATCTATAGTATTTAAATTTTTGGTAAAGGTATTTTTTTTTACAGATGAAAGGACTAAGAGGTTTTCATGGTTGCATTTAGTTGTTTTTAAAGCGCCTTAGACATATTTTTATTTTTAAACTGACTAACAAGAATTCTTTGGAAATAATATAATGCGTTGGAAGTTTAATTAAAGTTTACAGATCTGCAATTGAATATCCTTAAAAAAGCAGCTATCAATAAAAATAGTGAGTTTATAATTATTCAAATGGTAGACACGACCATTTAAACGGGTAAATGCAATGTCCATTAGATTTGTTCCTGAACAAAACCTAATCTAACAACTTCTACTCTCATTTTTAGGTGGTGTTTTTCGTGGGCCTAGTGCCTCTGGAGGTCATTGGATCTAGGCAGCAGAGTAAGAATTTCACAAATGAAATCAATGATTAGTGAATACCGTATAGAAACTTCTTTGACATATTCAGGCAAAGGGCAGTAATGAGGTACTTTTGCCCTCTCTAATCGAGCATCATCTACCAGAGTAACTTGCCGGGGAGAAATATGAATTAAAAATTAGCGGTTTTAAGACACCAAGTCTAAGTAAGTTAGTAAGTAAGTAAAGTAAGTCTTAGAAACGCGTGGACTTTTTGATAACTAACCCTACGATTAAAATTACTACAGTAATCTTTGCATCTTTAGATTGAATGTTTGGTCTTTAAATAGACAGCTGTAAGGCAGACATAAATAACTCTCATCAAAGAAATATGATACAAAAATGATAAACTGCGATATCAACTACCGAAACCGCTACTTCAAACAGTGCTTATTTGGATAAGAATTCGTCAATAAAAGATAATTTGTGCAGCATATCCTGCGTAGCATTACATTAAAATTATACTGAGCAACTTAAGCCACAGCTTTGAAGAGAATGTATCTTTGGAAGTTTAATCGTAACACATAGAAGGGATAATACAACCTTTGCCAGACGATACGAACTATTTTTAAATGTATTATTCAATTTTCGCATCTTACCATTCACAAGTTAGGACATGAAGATCCCTTAACCAATCAAACGTCAACAAAACTGACCAAATTGCGAGAAATACCTCATGACACTCCTTCAGTATCATGCATGTTTGAAACTTACAAAGGATGCAGGGATTAAGACCATCACCAACATAAGGAAATATTGTGATGAAGTTTGACTTTGGATGACTGAAATCATTCAAGGTCTGTAGATAATTTTCCGATCGATTTTTGAGTAATATCTAAAGATCGAAGAAAAAGAGGGGTATGTTATTGCAGGAATGAGGTTACTAGGTTAAAAGGACCCCGAACTGGTACTGTAAAGAAGACCAAGAGCACATCGTATTGGAATAGCATTCAATATTGACAATTTGTGTAAAGCATTACAAATATTTGTTAAGCAGTGATAACGTACCAAATTTAGCTGGAACTGGCACGGTTCAACTTTGACAAAACATTCCTTCCACCCAATCTTAGTGAAATCAGGATAGGAAATTATATCTCAAAGAAAGTTCACTAAAGTTGCTGGAGCTGACGCCCTACTGCCAAAAAGGAAAAATTAATCGGTAAAATATGGTGGTAAATAATTCGAACAAGACCAAATTTTTGAGGAACACCCCAGGGTGGTGTTTTATCTCCTCTTCTATGGCTTCTAGTCATGAAAAAATAATCGTTAAGTAATAAAGATGTGGAATATACAAAGGTGGTTGCCTACGTGGATGATTTGGTAATAGAGTGTCAGAAGAGTTTGCACCCGTGATCAGTGAAGTTACGAATTACTGGGCCACAAGTTGTGTACTAAGTAAGGAGTTACTTTTCAAGGATAAAATCATTTTTTTTGTAAACTGAGTATGCAATCTTTTTCTATATGCCAAGTTATTGTACTTCGAAGGCTTATATTTAGATCAAAAGGGGTTATAATCACAATATTTACTATGGGCGCATAAAAAAGTACGAGAAGTTTTCTTGAATTGATTTCTTGTCCAAAAATCAATGCATTCGATCATTAGAAAGCTTTATAAGGCTTTCTTTACTGTTTTGGAACCTTGAATAACCCTGCTAACAATGGCATTAAAAAATTTAAACACACCTGCACTAGTTTTGAATAAATTATCATATTTTTTGCAGGACCCTAGGTCAATGGAATGGAGTGTAAAAAAATGTACCCCGAAGTTTTGGCAAGTTACCTCAAAAGTTGGCGTGTTTAATTCCAATTTGAAAATGATATAACATTTTTGAAAAAACTCCACTAATAACGGAAATACAAATGTTTTTCCTAAAAAATTAACTTTTTAATTTTTCCATACATATTTGTTTTTTGTACCCTTTCAGAACTGAATTTATATTTTTCGCAGTAGTAAAGTGCTGATTTTTTAAAAGATAAAGCAGTTTAATAAATACTTAAAAGTAATTGAATAAAATTAGTGGTAATCCTATCCTATCGGTCATTTGGCCAGAAGTGGCGTCAGTAAAACACGCGCATACACCAAGTTACGTAGTAAACTTTTTTTTTAAGGTTTAAAATTGTGTTATACAAAATTATGATGTATTTGTTGTTGTATTCAATGATTGCATGAATTTTTGAATTCTGCGGAGAGGCGTTAGACCGATTAGTTCGCCTTACTGAAGATCTCTGGATTTCCTTCTTTGGGGGCAGTTAAAAAAAATATTCTACAAAAAACTGATCCAAAACATATAATATAATAATATAATAAATAATTTCTTAAAATTTTTAGGAAAATTTTGAATACAATTTAAGGTTAAAAAACAAACAAAAATAGAGAAAAAAATTAATATTTGTAATCACGGCACTTGAAAGAGCGTCGACGTTGACTTTGGAAATATTTTTGAAAATGTGAAAAAAAGAGAAATAGGTTTGTAGTTTCACAATAGGCTCCTTTGTGGCCATTCAAAATGATGTTTTTTTAAGGTGGAGTTTTGAGAATTCAGATGTTGACTTTTTCATTAAAAAAAACAAAATGTGTTGTTAAGACTAGTTTCAATGAAGTTCACTAATAAATATGATCAAGTATAATAGTGTAAGCCAAGAAAATCAATCGGGTTTCCGATTAATTGAATTCCAACAAATCGAGAGTAGACATTTATCACACGTTTAATGTCTGTGTTAACTGCGCCCCCAATAAAGCACAAACCGAAAATTGTGACGTTTCCTTATCGACAAAATCCGTCCCTCTTTTTATTCAATGTATAACAAAGAAATTTTAAAAGATAAACAAAAAAGCTATCACTCACCCACAATATAAGACCCGACTCTCTGCCAGGGTTTATCGTATAGAAAGTTAAATGATTCAAAAGGATTCGCCACTTTGTGGGTGTAGTTGTAATGTATCGATATCATGCCTGATACAGCCCAAGAACTCACCAGACATGTCAAAAGGATCAAAATTGTTGTTTTAAAATATCTAAAAAAAAAAAAAAATATTATATATTTTTCTTAAAATAGAAATGGCTTTTATCTTTCAGCATTAAGCTTACCTTGTGGAAAAAACTAAAAGCAGTGTGGCCATAATATAGAATTGCATGTCATTTGCCATATACCAGGACCAAACCATACACATCTGGTTAAGTGGAAAGAAATTATTAATGTATAAAATATTACGCCACCAATAATCGGCGCAATGCTTAACAGGATACGGTGGCTGGAATACAGATCTGTCGAATGTATACCTGAAACAAAAACAAACAAAAATTGAAAATAAAAAAAAAGACAAAAAACAATTTAGGATAAAAGGGGCAAGATACAAGTTTAAGTATTCTGGTCACATATGCGGCCATTGAAAAAAGGATGTTATTTTTTTTTCTTTTAGAAATAAGGATAAGAGTATAGAATACGTTATATTAGGGATACAAGCTGCTAAACTTGATACTGCGACACTTTGACTATGAAGAAGCGACAAAGGTTAAACATCTGCAATGTAATTATGCAAATAAACTTTTTGAAGAGTATGTACACAAAGTCAGGCAAAAGAGTGAAGACGTAAGACATTATGGTCTCAAAAATCGAAGTCTTGATTTTAATATGTATAACATGACATTGCAATTGTTGTCTTTGTAGACCTTAGAGTCTAACATTGTTGTTGGTGACTCATGGTGACTTTAATAGCATTGGATGACGAGCATGCATATGTAATTTTATTTCATATGTTAATATGTCAAATATGTAGATGAAAAAAAAAAAAATAAACATATTATCTGGGTAAGAAGACGAGGGAGACATTAAAGCCCCCTAGTTTAATTTTAATATTTAATTTAATTTTCAAATGAAAATAATACTCACTTTAAGGAAAGTTCATAAAAAACAACGACAAACAAATAAGCCGGTGTCAGTCGAATGTACCGATAAATGACGATAAGAAAACTCTGATTAACACTTTTTCTCAAAAATCTATCATCTTTGGTATGTTTTGTTTGTTTATTTTTATCCTGTCTGAGAAAGAGCAGCGTCACTAGAAATCCACTTATAAAAAAGAATGTGTCCACCGAAAATGTTGCATTGCCAATAAATTGATAGAAAAAATTTCGTTCTGTTATTACACGCAAGAACTGCAAAATAAAAATTTTATTATTTTATTATTTTACTTTACATTATAATTTTGAATAAATTCTATTATTATTAAAACTTGGTTCTAGGGTAACATGATAAATTTCTAATAGCTAGTATTCTAATATTAAGAAACTTACAGAAAAACGTAAATATTTATTTAATTTAAATAGACCGCTTTATACTTAACGATCCAGGTTTTTAACCTTTTTTTTTTTTCTCGTTTCACACACGTAATTCAGAAAGAATTAACAATCGGCACATGAAGCTTCAATCACTGAAGCGAATGCCTTCAAACTTGTTGTAAAGGGTTAAACTTGCCCCCTTTTAGATATATTTATAGCCGTGTTTTATTGGGTAAGCAGCACAGTAAAACTTTTTTATAAAACAAAAAAAACAAAACGAATGCTGCCGAAAAATAGGACAGTAAAAAGCAAGATGGCTATAGAGCTTTAAAAAAATTGAAATAAAGAGGGCGCAGAGTAGCATTGAAGAAATATTTTTTTGTTTTAAGGTTGGCAGTTTCACGTACAAAGGATGCGATTTTGATTTTGTTTTTTAATACAACACGTTTTGATAAAAAAATATATATAACGAAAACTGCTCTAAATTTGGTTTAATTAAAAAGTTAATTTATATTTTTACCATCGCGAAGAGTAAGGGTACGGCTACGCAGTGAGCGGCACAGTGGGAAGATTCTGAGCGGCAAAATAAATTTAAAACATAATTATTATAATTGTATGGGAGCTGCCACGTACCCTGAGCGGCGAGCGGAAATCCTGAGTGGCAGAGCATTGCCGCTCTGTCGCTCAGGTCTGCTTTAAATTTTCTGATAAATCCTCAGGATACTGCTTGAAGTTTTCTCTAATGATTTCTACAGAAGATGCATGGACGAAGAAGAAGAGAAATCGATTCCCCACTTTCTCTAAACATGTCCTGCTTCATCGCAAGGACAAAGATTCTATTTGGGAGACTTCTACTATAACGATCATGTGATATAGCAAATATAGAAACGCAAATAAGGCTGTACACATGTTTTAAGTGAAACATATATTTTATAAACAGTTCTTCCTTAAAAACTTAACTAATTTTAACTAATTTTCTCATTCAGAAGTTTTTAATAAGGTTTTTTTTTTTTTGAAAATATTGATTTTTTTGAAAATCACTAAACGATTTTTTTCTTTGTATTTTTTTTTTTAAATGGAAGGAGGAACCTATAATAAAACACTAAAAACGGGCTGGGTACTAAATCCCGCGGAACAAAATCCCGCCGTCTCAATACCTTTTTATTTTTCTGTTCAGTCACTCGATTTCATGAGAATCAACAAGAACGAAGGTACTACGTTTAGTTTTTCGATGTCTGGAATATGCAAATAGTGAGCTAGCTTGCAACCCCCCTGCTTGGCCCAACTATAGGATTTGGGGTGGGTCCGAGGTTGGGTGTATGCAAAGTTTTCTTGATTGAAATTACTTGCCATAAAAGATCTCTTTTGAAGAAAAAAAGATGTCCACTTTGGGGGTCTATTACGCTAAAAATCACGTTCGAAAAGTGTCAACTTTGCCCTATCTAGAACGTCCCGTTCGGCCGCAAATTGAGTTTACACATGTGTTTTTGTTTGAAAGGCTTTTTTAAGACAAAATGGATGTCCACATTGGGGGGTATACGCTCCTTGTTTACCCGCAAACAGTAAGAGTTTAAAAATACAAATTCTTTCTTCGTATCACTTCCTAGATCACGAATATATATTTTTTAGCCAAATGTCCTAAAATAATTAGCAAAATTCTATGAAAAATGGTAAAAAAAAAATTCTAAATAATATTTTTAGATAATTGTCCAAAAATATTTCGGTCAAATGTGCAAAAATAATGAAAAATTTTCAAAAATAATTTTTTTCGGTAAAATTCAAAAAATAAAAACGATGTGAAAAAGACTGTCTTACCCCTAATGAGGCCTTCCAAGAACAGAAGTATTATTAAGTAAAAAGTACCAGACAATACTTTTTGAAATGTACTAAAAAATCAAAACAAAGAGCGAGTTTCATTGTTTATCAAAGTGTATTGAACCGACTAGCATTGTTATAAGTCTTTTAATATTTTCTTATCGATGCCATTGTCAAAACTGGACCGAATTCAAATGGGACTCTATTACCAAAAAAAGAATCATCAAAATCGATTCACCCAGTCAAAAGTTTTTACTTCTGAATGTTAGTGTTAGTGTTAGTGTTAGTACAGGTGAATTGTGATAACTTGTACTTCTTCCTTTTTTGAAGTCGGTTAAAAAAAGACCAAAAATGTCAAGGTTTTTGGTGCATTTTTAGTTAGCACTAGTCTTTAGAAGCTGCAAACTTATTTTTGTACTTTTCGTATCTATCTCAAAAATCAGTGTTCTCCAATTTTTGTATGACCTTCGCGAATTTGTGTTCTGCATGACTGGCCTTTACTTCAACAGAAAACAAAATAACATGTAAAAAGTGCGAAAATTCCATTGAATATAGGGAAATCATGGCCCTACAAACATCCATGTCATTGGTAAAATTATTTAAATTCAATCTCCCTTACATATTTAGGACCTACACTTTTGATTTAGACTTTAGAGAGTCCCTCGTCAAAAAACATCACTTTGAGAAATATGTACCTAGTGTATAAATAGTAAATTAGTTTATTAACTTACTTAACAAGTAAAATGTATTCTGTAAAGTAATTTCACTCCTTAATTATTATTATTATTATTAATATTTTTTGAATAAATTACCCTGTTTTCTCCAATAACGAACATCTCCAAATACGTATGCACCAAAATTGTCCACAGCACTGACAACACTCTCAATCCATGTACACAACCAGTTTGATTCTGTCCAAATTATCTTTATTACAATATGCAAATTAAAAAACCTCAAACTACAAGTTTCGGTTTCATACCTCAACCTTCTGATCCATTGAAAGTATTGTACTGGCATTTCTTTGAAATGCAAAACACAACAGTATATCTCTTTGAATTCCTTAAAACAAAAGACACACAAAATACATGATAATTATTTATGTTTTTTTTTTGTTGATATTCTTGGCACATTTTCAATTTTTTCTATACCAACCCATTTCGGTTTGTTTGGTCCCCATTCCATCAGATGAAGAGAGCTCAACATGATTGGCATTAACATCACTACATGCCTGTTTTGCTATTACCCCCTCATTTCCTTGTATGGCTTCCTGTTTGCCTTCCGGCTGGATGGTTGCTGCTGCTGCTACTGCTGCTTCTTGATACTTTTTATCTTGTTTGATATTCTTCTTGAGATCGGCCTCTATGTCAACATTATTGTTATCGATTTTGGTGCTTATTTTTGTCATTTGATATATTTCGTATGTTTTGCCATTTAAATCAGGATTTACTCCGATTTTGGGATCAACCTTAATGTTGTTGGTAGTTTGTCGAATTCTTTTCTTTTCATTTAGATTCGATTCGTAGAAAGTTGCGAGTAGGTTTATTCCCACGAGTCCTATGCAAAAGGTGCTGAAAGGAAATTTGATGATTATTATTGGAAGAAATACAAAGAAAAAATAGAAATTGCTTACAAAAAGAAAATAAATTTAGGATCCTTCCATATACAATATCGGCCGGGTACTGTACGGACTGATTTGATGTTTATGCGAGTGTTGTTGTTGGGTATTAGTCCTGAGGTCAGCATTTGGGCATGCGGATCTAACATAAGAATTGACTCGATATCTCGGGTTATGCAGGACTTAGGAAGACATTCGCCTAATTGTAGTTCAGCTGTCTAGTTGAATATAAAAAAAGGACACTTGAATAATATCTTCGAGAGAAGCAACTGATAAATTTTTAGGTGAAGTGACTGGAAATATCGGAAAAGTTACAGAAATATTAGTTTTGGGACTGCTATACCGAAAAATAGTTTGCTAAAACACTTGATTTATAATATTCGATTACTGCGTTAAACATTACAATTCAGCAAGTTAAGACTAACAGAGACCAACCAATTTCTATTGACTTGTTTTTTCTCCAAGTGCAGACTTTAATTCATTTAATTTGTGTTGAATAGGTTATTTTGCTTGAAGCATATAACAATATACTTTTATTACTTACCAAATTATATGGCGCCCAAGCAGCAATATGTATAGTAGCCACATAAAATTCAAATTCAAAATGCTTTCGGTCGTCCTGAAATTCTTGATGGTTAATTTCAATACAACACTGTCGTTGTCCTAGCCATTTATTGCTTCCAAAGAGAAGTTGCCCTCGGTAATGGCCAGACGAGTCATAAGCTAGATAATAAGAAAAAAATGATTGAATTGCTGGAGGCTGTATTATAGTCTATATGAATGTGTTTTATGTTAAATTGACAAATTAGTAAAAAGTGTCTGGGATATGTTTTAAAAAGATTCTGAAATTACTAACAGTGCTGTTGAAATTTTTTGTTAACTATTTTTTAAATGGTTTTGAAGAGTTTGTTGGAATGTAACTTCATCGCTAATTTTTCGAATTGCTTTCAAATCATTTATATTAGTCATCCAAGTCGCGCTTAAAAAAGAGCCTTCCAAGTAGAAACTAAATTTAGCTTTAAAAATTGCGCATAAAAGACCTCAACTAACTTAGAGTGCATTTAACAGTTTGAAGAAGTCTTCTTATTTTGACGAGAACTTGTTTTTTTTTCTTATACTTAACGTCCTGTGGTTCCTTCCTTCCCAAACAGCTCGACCTGCATTTTCGAACCTCAAGTCCTTGGCAATCACCAAAAACCTCATCAATTCTTTTCAAATTAAGTCTTTCTGTCGTGGGTCAATGATCGCTCAGTGCGCCAATGAGAACAATCAGCAGCACTTTACCCTTTCACCTCAGAAAACCAATGGTATGCTACAATAAATTCTTTACTTTTCATGACAAGTGCTTAAAGAATAGTCAGGGAATAAAAAGGGAAGAACCAGTGCTTAGATGTGTGAAGAAACTTTGGCAAATGTTTTTTTATTTTGACGAAAGAAAAAAACTTAAAGCCTGCATTTCAGCTACTTGAGTAGCAGAGAGAAACGAGCTTAAGTCTACGTATCGCATAAAGATACGACACACGTGACAAGCGTTTTTACATCAATGCCATAACTTAAGAAGCAGAAGATGCCGCAAATCAGTGCGACAGCAGAAGTTTACAGGACTATTAAGGGGATAGAAGAAGTGGATGATTCTCTGCTCTATTTGGATGAACACTAAAAGAAGGTTCGTCTTAAACCGTGTGTTCTATACAGTGATTCACATTTCACACCTAATACCTTAGTTTCAGTTTAAGGACCAATACTATGCAAAGACGTAATTGGCAGTGGATTGATAAAACGTTTCGAAAAGGCATTGGTTGCATTGCCAGCCAATAATATGGTGAATTGACTGATAATTTCTGAAGAGTTACCGAAAAACTATTACTGGAGCTGGAACTGCTTCCGAAAAATAGTTTGTAACAACAACCGATTACTTGATTTATGAATATCATTTCACTTCGTGCTATTCATTTCGTTTTCTCTACACAAGCTGTTTTCTTTATTTCTTCTATCTTCAAGAGCTCGCGTAACATCCTTCTTTTCTTTTGTAGCCTTAACTTTATGAAGGCCTTATTTTTGGCTTAAGTTTTGGGTAAATATGAAATTATATCAAAAATTTACCAGTAAAGATTCTATGAATTCTACCATCTCTTCTGATTACAACGTGCCCCTTCATTGGTTTTCTGGGGCTTTTTCGTAAGTTACAAGATTTCTCCAGACATATAAGTTTGTCGAAGTTAGCTGTGGTGTTCTGTGCAGATTCCTTGTTTTCAACAATGATGATTTCCCTCGTGGCTTCCGTTTGCCTTAAAGCTGATCAAGGCATCACACACACACGGTTAGTGTTAATTATAATGATCTATTTAGTTGCAAGTTCCATTTAGCCTTGAATTTTCTATAATGTCCAGCGATGTAAAACAACTATGACCTAGTATTTCTTTCAAATTATTTTCATTTAAGATACCATTAATACCATTTAAATAATATTATTTTGTAGCTACAATACTGTTTATGCAATAGAATGTCACCACCCGCAAAATTACTATAAAATTTAACAGACATTTTTGCACAACCCTTTATGCTACGCATTTCCCAGGGATGTACGTTAAACTCTTTTATGTTCAACGGACTTCCGAAAGGATGCTTATCTACATCCCTTAAGACATTATCCTATAGGCATTAAGATGAACTTAATAAAGATAGATGATGATGAGTACCTTAGTTCATATCCTTTGAAGAAAAAAACAAAAAAAAAAAAAAAAAAAACGCCAGCAACAACAACGAAAATTAATCGGCTTTTATCCAGAGCAAAACAGATAAATATCTTTAGCAGCAGCGGCAAAACGATTTGTAGACCTGATGCTTATTTGCCTGTAAACATTTTAGAAGCTTTGTATGACTGAGATTTATCACAAATTAAGCAAGCTATGTACAAAAAAAAAAAAAAAAACAAAAATAAGTAAATGTTTTGGATATAACAAATCGATTGTGCACAATTGAACTTGTGTTTGTGAAATTATATCATAAATCAATAGAATGGGGCAATTTTCTAAATGAGTTGCTGATGCATTTTGATACGCGATGTAAGAAAAATGATGAATGTGTAAAGTGTAAGCAGAGGCATATTATTACTTGTGATTGGGTTACACCAGGTTAATCTAGGACTCACGTTGAAATTCAAATATTGTCTAGACTTTTTAGTTTAGTTTAAATTGTATTTATTATATTTTTTTGGTACTTTACAGTTGAGGTGACATTGAATTTTTAAAAAGAACCAATAAAGAATTTCTGTTGAACCTTCAAGGTTCTTATTTAGGCATGAGAAACGACAAGACATTTTGTTGATCAAAAGGAAGCAAATTATTCTATAGAATGGCCAATGACCTGACTCCGTAAGCAACGAAATATGCTCCTTTAGCATATTTCGTTGCTTACGGAGTCAGGTTCAAACTTTTTAAGAAATGTCATAAATTCTCTGGAAAACTGATAAGAATTGTGGATTGCATTATTAAATTTCTTTCACGCACATAAAAATGTCTCGATAAAGTGTTTTCTATACGTTTCATGATGATTCATGATGAAATAGACTAATTCTAATTCCTTTAAACTACGTGTACGGAAAAAGTAAAGTAGGTACATTAAACACTCAATATGGGAGTCAATGAAAGGTACTTTATTTAACTGAGGCTTTGAAAAAAGGATGTCTTCAAAGCCTTCAATAAATAACAACAACAAAAGCACACAGCATTGTGACAGCCGCATTTTTCAAAATTCTTTTATCGTCATAAGCGCGTAAGTTTTTGAAGAAAATCTTGAGTTTAATTTTTCCATAGCCAGGCTTGCACAACGCACTTTAATGTATTTAAATGGATGACACTTTCAATGTTACGTGTCTAGTCATTAACTTCGCTATTTGACATTTTAATATTTCATTCTCTTGAAACTACTTGCTTCTTGTCAATAAAAATTAAAAACATCAATAAGTGCCATGACTTTTGATTTTTTGACATACCAAACTGTCTGACAATATTTTTAATTTTCTCTGATTTTTGTTTCAAACGTATGCTTTATGTTGAAGCTCTTTCAGTGGAAATAAAATAATATTTAAGAGCGTGACAAATATGCAAAAAACCTATTCTAATACCAAAATGAAGGTGCGTGAAGTTAGCACCGCCATAACAAAAAATCGAAAATCTGAGTATGCAGTAGTTTGTTGCTAATTTGTTGCTAATTTGTTGCCGCATTCCCGAATTTGTTGCTCCACGTTTTGACCTTGTAATGCTCTTTAACAGTTTCATAGGAAAATCTAAATCGCTCAAAAATGATCATATAGTGAAAAGATTAACACCAATTCAAGTGCTACTCCTCACCTTCTCAAAAAAGTGCATATGAAATTTTTAGCCCAAATCCTTCATGGCCAAAACGCATTGTGGATCTTGTGGAATGTATTTCAGTCAGCTATCTCTATGGGCACTTCTAAGAACTACACTTAAAACTCAAAATTTCAAAAATCTAAGTATGTAAGAATTTGTTGCTAATTTGTTGCTCGTGAATAACACCATTTCCGAATTTGTTACTCCTCCCCTAACCCCCCAAAACAATGGCGGTGCTAACTTCACGTGAAGTTAGCACCGCCATCATCTAAAACACAAAATTTCAAAAATATAAGTATGCAGGAATTTGTTGCTAATTTGTTGCTCTACGAAAAAGTGCGTTTCAACTTTCTGCTCCAACTCCTTCACCCCCAAAAATTCAAAAAAAATTTTGATGACATCACTCAAATGCAGTTGGATACCTAACTTCTAAGAACTCAACAATTTTGAAAATCTAAGTATGAGGGAATTTGTTGCTAATTTGTTGCTCATATGTTACCCCAGTCCCGAATTTGTTGCTCCACGATTTGACCTTGAAAGGGTCAAGTTTGCCATAGAAAGGTTTTTGCAAAAAAAAAGTGACTGAGCCTTTAGATTGAATTTGTTGCTCTACGAAAAAGTGCGTTTCAACTTTCTGCTCCATCTCCTTCACCCCCAAAAATTCAAAACAAATTTTTTGGGGGTGAAGGAGTTGGAGCAGAAAGTTGAAACGCACTTTTTCGTAGAGCAACAAATTAGCAACAAATTCCTGCATACTTATATTTTTGAAATTTTGTGTTTTAGATGATGGCGGTGCTAACTTCACGTGAAGTTAGCACCGCCATTGTTTTGGGGGGTTAGGGGAGGAGTAACAAATTCGGAAATGGTGTTATTCACGAGCAACAAATTAGCAACAAATTCTTACATACTTAGATTTTTGAAATTTTGAGTTTTAAGTGTAGTTCTTAGAAGTGCCCATAGAGATAGCTGACTGAAATACATTCCACAAGATCCACAATGCGTTTTGGCCATGAAGGATTTGGGCTAAAAATTTCATATGCACTTTTTTGAGAAGGTGAGGAGTAGCACTTGAATTGGTGTTAATCTTTTCACTATATGATCATTTTTGAGCGATTTAGATTTTCCTATAAAACTGTTAAAGTGCATTACAAGGTCAAAACGTGGAGCAACAAATTCGGGAATGCGGCAACAAATTAGCAACAAATTAGCAACAAATTACTGCATACCCAGATTTTCGATTTTTTGTTATGGCGGTGCTAACTTCACGCACCTCCAAAATGAAGAGGAACCTGTTAGAAATGTGCTTAACTGTCAGATGTGATCTTACGACACGTACTTAACCAAGAAAAAGCAAAACAATAAACGATTTCTAGATTTCTTTGAGAATTGTGATGCAGATCGTAGAAAAAGATGCTAAAAGAATGTGATATGTGCAGTTTTTTCAATTCAGCTTTCAACACCACCTCTACCACGAGATACGAAGCTCAAGAAAAGTTTGAGTTTCTCGAGACATTTATGTGCGTGTGCCGTTGTCGCTGTCGGTGTCGACGTCGGTCGTTGGAAATTTGTAAACACGATATTTTTTGTTAGAATCAAGATAATTGGATTTTGAAACGCCAAAAGTAAGGGATTAGCTAAACTTAGGTTAAGTTCAAAATTCTGCCATTTTGAATAAAACTTTGTTGTACTTTTTATACAAAAACCTTCCAAAAATGTTATTTTTGTATTGGGAGTACCACAAATTTGCATTTTTTTAATGTTCCAATGGGAAATGGTTCTAGTTTTCAAAGTAAACCGGAATGCATAATTCTAAAAAAGTTTTGATAAAAATCAATATCTTACACTTTTTTGTACAAAAAAATTCTTACAAGGGTTTGGGTTTACCAATTAATTCTTATTTTTTTATTTAAAAATCAATCATATTTTCAAAATGGCGTTTCTTGGCCATAATTATAGAGCCGACCTAAAGCCGAACTTACGGTTAAGAGAATGAGTAAGAAATACAAAATTGAATGCAACAAATACTTAAGTTAACGTAAGTTGCTTACAGATGCTGACTAGGACTGCCACTGCGTAAGTTGTAAAAATTCTACAATAGTAAATGAAATTTTGCGTGTTTACCAATATTTGAAACAATTTATGAATTATTATTTATGTACCCCTCTGTACTAAATATCTTCTATTTCTTGGACGAATAACCCCTCTAAGGGGGTAAGCCTTCTAGTGGCAGTGGGGTCTACGGTGACCACTACAATGAAACTTAGAGCTTTGTGATCGCCGAACTTGTTTCTGCAGAAGAGCCACTAATGGTCGAATGGTTGAAGGGAAGTAGAATGTCGCTACTAATTACCCCTCAACGATATAGTGTTCCCACCAAGGCACTCCTAATAAATTAAACGGTAGTGGAAGAATTCTCTTGATGGAATCAACGGTAGTGTCACTAGTTCCAGTCAGGATGGAGTACTAGGTGAACACCTTGTTCGTGTGTTCTAGATAAATGCTAGTATCAAACGATTTGTGTAGACATAAAAATGTGTGTATTTATTAAGATAAAAGTACAGAATAAAAATTAACGCTTTCAAATAAATTTTAATTCATCTGAATGACACTACTTTTTGCTATGATAAAGTCTATCGAAACTCACTTAAAAAAAAATGAAACAGAAAAAAATCTTGTTCCTTTAATTGTTTGGGTTAGTGTAGTTTACAGTAAGTAGAATTTGTATGTGATACCTCGTGTTAATTATTAATATTTTTTTATGATGAATGTGACTTCATACAATAAACATACCTTTTTGTGCCCACTCGTAGTTGCTATTTAGCGCTGATAAATATGAATTAATTTCCACAGCACAAGCCGGAGTAACTTTACTTCGAATCTCTGATGGCTGCCAAAAGAAATGATCATACAAATTCACCATCAATTGAAAAACATTTATGTGCGACTGCAAAGCATCTGCTGTTGAATTCTCATCGGTGTCCCCAAAGAATGTACTGATACTGTTAAAGTGGTTGCCAAAAGTCTTTTGTTGTTCGTCCTTCAGATAGTAATCGTGTCCACCCTTGATTTTGGATTTATTCTTTGACAAAATCTTAAATATATGCGGACTCACTGGATCTCCTGAAGCAGCAGCTGTTAAACTTTTATCAGTTGATACTGTCACCGCCATTGATGGAGTTGTTGCTTCTGTCGATGGCAAATGAGTTTCTGATGAGGATGTTGTTGACGACGTAGTTGAATCTGTTGTCGTTGTTGTTGTTGTTGTTGTTTTCTCAGTGGATGAACTCATCAATGAAGTGCTTCGATATAGCTCAGTTGTTGACATCGGCGTTACATAAGTGCTCACAACACTTGGTGTTATCAATGGCTCTTCGGAATATGTCAAGTCTTCATCATTTGTGTTTCGAAGCAAATGGCGTTCCTCTGAGCTTAAATCTCCATTCGGTAGTATGGCATCGTGTACATCTTCCAAGTCACCCAGATTAAAATCAAATGCTACCGCATGACCGTTATAAGCTTTAACAACTGGAATTTTCACATATTCACTTGACTTGTCAAGAATGGCATAGGGTTTCTTTTTAATTGACTTTGAAGGCAAAACTTCGTGTGTATTTAATTCCAAAGGGTCATTTTCGACCTCATGCAGAATGGTTATGTTATTTCTGTCAAATTCATTTCCAAATGCTAGATGAGAAAAGTTCACATAAAATACCACAAGAAAGGAGACATAGTTTTTGGACTTCATTGTAGCCGTTTAGTGGTAAGAGGAATTGCTTTTGCACGGCAACAGTCTTTTATCACTTTTTTCTAAACATTTTCAAATGTTTATTGTTGTAAATGGTTAATTTATGTTGAGACAATTATCTGAAAATGAAAAAAAAAAAAAATATGCAAATTAAAATGTTATTAGAATTATAAAATTATAAAATTGTTATTAATTAAACAACTTTGAAGTTGTTCTAACTTAACCAATAGTTTCTTTATTTTTCTTCAAATCAAATAAAATGTATCTTTTTTTATTCAGAAGAATACTGGAGACTCTAACCCATAAGAACCCAGAAGAGAGTTCAAATCGGACTTTAGAAATTAAGACTAAGATTAAGATTTAAGAAATATACATATGTCAGGAAATAAACATATGGGGACTCCACAAGAAATATTGGCTACACGACACATTTCTTGCAATCATTTATTTCAAGTGGAGGCCTATAAGGGTACGACCCCACTAATCAGATATCGCATATTTCTTATCTTCCTTGGTCAAAAATACATTAAGCCATTCCACAAAAAATGTAGGTCACATGACTTATGGTATCCAAATGGTGCCAACCTGGCTAATTGGGCTTTCTTACCAGGGGCCTATACAGGTTAGTTTTTTTTTTCTGTCGGTTCTAAACGACTAGTTGCTATGCTTTTTTATGTGACAAGCAGTGCTTTTGAAAGTTGTGCCAATTCCTCGAAAGAGAATTTGGAATAAGCTGGGAATTGAAACTAGACCTGTAGTGTTCAAGTGTAATACATATTTCAGTACATCTCTGTTTAGATCTAGTACTTTTTTACAATGTTTAATTTTCTAAAAGATGTCGCTTTTAATATTTAATATATATATTGTAATTTGTCAACGGAACTGACTGTAGGTACTCATTTTTGTAATATTATAACTTCCTTCTTGAATAAACTTTTATCGAGGTAAGACGTGCCTTTCAACTCAGAAAAAGAATCTTTTACTTTGGCGAACGAACTTTTCTTTTCATACAATTTTTGAGCAAATCAACAAACTGAACCAGAGTGAATTACTTCACATTCCATCAATGGACCATCGAGCCGAATTTATTTATTGAAATTAAACGCAAATCCCTATATTTGCTGCATAAATTGGACATCTAACTCAACTGACAAGATCCCTATATCTTGCATCAAAACGATCATCCAGATTAACGAGATAGAGTGCGTCAATTTATCGATTCAAATATCATCAGAAGATATCGTTTTGCCATCTAAGCCTAACATCGTGAAAATACTCAAATTTCACTCACAAGTGATCGTTATTTGAAGATCACTTAATATTTACTTCAAGAATTCAAGTTCCCAGTAACTTGACACATTTCTACGATAGACGATCATCACCCAGGAGGTATTTGTACAACACAACTTCATCACAACGTCCATACAAATAGCTCACTCACACAAAGCAACATCGCACACCACACAAAAGCTTTACTTCGGCGAGCAGGATCCCCAAATCTTGCCCCACTCCAGTTACTGATCTCCCGCATCCATCATTCATCAAACTCACCACATCACGCAAAAAACAGATTTCGATTGATCATAAAAAACGAGCGCTGACACACAAAATCATCATCGTCAGCGACAGTTTCCAACAAGGGATACATAAAAAACCAAAAAAAAGCTTACTCCACCATCAAACTACCGTAAGCCGAACAACCAGTTTAAGTATCACGAATTCACCACGATCATCAAGAAACCACAATCAGTTCCAATGGTGTAACAGGTGCGTGCATTTATTATAAGATCGGTGCAATTATGGTGTTATGAATTCATTTTTTTTAATTTCAAACCTATAAAATAGAAAATAGAAAACAAATTCATATAAGAAAAACTAACTTTGTGTAGATTCGCAAACATACATAATACAGTACCGTTTACCGTTCAATAGCGGTGTTAAAAAAAAAAAAAAAAAAAAAAAAAAAAAAAAAAAAAATCATTTATGCATACATGCGGATATCAGTGAAAAATAATTTAATTAAATAATAATTTAAACAAAAATATATTTATAATATATTCTTATATCCAACGAAGTGAGTGTGATAATTGCCAACTAGGGCCAGTGCAAGGTTTTGTAAAAGCAATTTTTACTTTGTGTTATAATAGTAATTTTATTACTTTCTGTTCTTGGGGTGAGTTTTATCTAATCTCTTTTTTCATTTGTATATTATAAAAAATGAACGCCCTTAACAATCTTATACTTGCCGCTGATCAGCTGGTTGCATTTTGCACCAATTTTGAAACGATTTCTTTAGTAGATCAAACTCCTTCTAAATTAGAAGCTTCAAAAATAGAATTAAAAGACCTTTGGGTTGAAATCAAAAGATGTTATACGATTTGCTTACTTCCCACTCCCGAGGAAGAAGAAGCTTTGTCAGATTCAGATATAGAATCTGTTAAGGCAAAGTATCTCCTATCTGGTAATACATACATACAATGCTTAAGTGAAATAATCGAGTCAATTAGAAAACTAAATTTAATAAAAGCTGATAGTTTACAAAGTACCGCCCCAAGTCAAGCTTCAATACCTGTGTCCCCATCACTTGCTGGGATCCACTTGGATCAACGTCTTGGTTCTACAATGGGTATCAAAGTGCCTGCTTGTGACACCGATATATTTTACGGCGATTACTTAACTTGGCCATCATTTAGAGATATTTTTACAGCTGTATATATAAATCACCCGAAATTATGCTCAGTTCAAAAACTATTTCATCTTCATTCGAAGACAAAGGGTGAGGCAAATAATATTGTTTCAAGATTCCCTCTCACCGCAGATAGCTTTGAACTAGCATGGAAGGCTTTAACTGATCAATTCGAAAACAAAAGGATCATTGTAAATAATCAATTAAAAAATCTTTTCAATTTATCAAATGTTTCAATAGAAACCGGAAAAGGTGTTCGAAACTTACAACGCGAAATAAATGACAGTCTCTCAATTCTTAAGGCTCACAAAATCAATACAGATCATTGGGATCCTATTATTGTGTATTTATGTTCCAATAAGCTTCCCGAAAAAACACTTTCTATATGGGAACAAACATTAGAAAATCCTAGAGATATTCCATCTTGGTCTGTAATGGACAATTTTCTCACAAATCGTTATAGGGTACTAGAAACGGTTTCCGATATAAAATGTCAATCAAAATTAAAGGAATCTACAAATAAATTTAAATTTTTTAAATCAAACAATGACAAACCTCAACAACATCGAACGTTTCATACCAACGCAAAAGGCTATAGTTGCAAACTTTGCAATAATAATCATCCTCTTCGACTTTGTCCAACTTTTATTCAATTGTCCATTCCAGATAGAATTTCCAAAGTGAATTCTCTTCACTATTGTAACAATTGTTTATCGTCTTCACATTTGAAGCAAAAATGTCAAAGCATTCATACATGCATATACTGCAAGCAAAAGCATCATACGATGCTTCATATCCCTACTGCATCTGGATCTCAACTTCAATCCACGCCAGTTAATCCTTCTTCATCAACCAATGCACCCAATCAACCTCAATTTCAAAACAATTTTATACAGTCCACTGAAAACCCAACCGCATCTCCAAACTCATTTAATATTCAATCTTATTTTTCAACTAATAATAAAACAGTTTTGTTAGCAACGGCTTTAGTCCATTTACATCATTTAGGAAGTACATTTACTTTACGAGCCTTCTTAGATACGGGATCAGAAGTCACTTTTATTTCTGAAGCAGCTCAAAAAAGATTGAATCTGCCTGTGCAATCGATTCAAGCACATATATCTGGCATAGGTTCTGCTGCAACCGCAACCGCTTCAAAAATCTGTTCATTTATTTTAGGTTCAAAACATAATCCTGATTTCAGTCTTTTAGCAAATGCGTTAGTTTTGAAAAATCTGACTGGTAATTTACCAACCGCTAATATAATCCAAAAAGAAACTTTGGCTCCATTTGATTTTGTTTTAGCCGATCCTTATTATTATGAAAGTTCAAATATAGATCTGTTAATTGGTATGGATATATATCCCTCAATTGTAAGAGATGGTTTACATACAAATGTTTTGGGTTCACTTATGGCCCAAAATACAATATTTGGCTGGATTTTATCTGGCCCTATTCAAGAAAATATACGTTCATGTTCAACTTTTGTTTCATATTTTAATGAAGTTTCGTTAGATAAACAAATTGAAAAATTCTGGGAAGTTGAAAATATATCTGATTTCAAGCCTCTCTCTGAAGAAGAACAATTTTGTGAAGATTTGTATTCCAGGACAACCTTGAGAGGCACTGATGGTCGCTACACAGTCCGACTCCCTTTCAAGGACCCAACTCCAGCATTAGGTCTTTCTCGAGACATAGCCTTCAAACAATTCCAACGAATGGAAAAGTCATTTGAAAAAAACCCTGACCTGTATGTAAAGTACAATCAAGTTTTGGAAGAATATTCCACATTGGGTCACATGGAAGAGGTTCCATCCAATGAAATCATAACTGAAAATAATGTGGGTTCATTCTATCTACCCCATCATGCGGTTATAAAACCAGATAGTATTTCAACAAAAATTCGAGTAGTTTTCAACGCGTCTAATAAATCCAGCACCGGTGCAAGTTTAAACGACTTGTTGCACACAGGCCCTGTGTTACAGTCTGACTTAACAATCTTAATTTTGAATTGGCGTTTTTATCGATATGTGTTTAACGCTGATATCGAAAAAAATGTACCGTCAGATAATAGTTGATTCTGAACACACTCCGTATCAACGGATTTGGTTTCGCAATCCTGCGAATGAAGATAATCAAGTAAAAACTTATGAGTTGAAGACAGTAACATTTGGAGTTAACTGTGCACCATTCTTAGCTATTCGGACACTACAACAACTATCGGAAGATATCCAATATACTTTTCCTCTTGCTTCTACAATTTTAAAAGAAAATATGTATGTCGATGACGTCCTGTCTGGTGCACATGAAATTGATTCTGCATTAAGAGCACAACGAGAGTTGATTGAAGCTCTTGACTCTGCAGGTTTTCCGTTAAGAAAATGGACATCGAATTCTCACGATCTTCTTAACTCTATACCAAAGGCTCATCTCTTAAATGAAGATATTTTAAATCTTGAAGATAAAAGTGTTTCCAAAACACTTGGCATTCAATGGAATGCAAAAGTTGATGCATTTCAATTTTTTTTCAAACCAGTTGCATCTGATATTGATCTTACAAAAAGATCAGTACTTTCTGTAATTGCACGTTTGTTTGACCCTGCTGGCTGGCTAGCCCCAGTCATTATCACTGCGAAGATAATAATGCAGCAAGTCTGGCGTGACGGCACGTCATGGGACCAAGAAATTGAGCCCCTAACGTGTCGCCGCTGGCAATCCTTTCGTACTTCCTTGCCATTTATCGACAACATCCAAGTACCTCGATGGATACAATATGACCCATCAAATCCAGTTCAAATTCACGGCTTTTGTGACGCTTCCGAGCATGCATACGCAGCTGCCTTTTACTTACGCGTTCAAACCAGTGAAAACAGTTGGTCTTCCCATTTAATATGCTGCAAAAGTAAAGTAGCCCCAGTTAATCAACTTGCTTTGCCAAGGCTCGAACTATGTGGAGCTGTTCTTTTAGCAAAACTTTTTACAAAACTCATATCTAAATTAAAGTGCCCTAGTGGAGATCTATATTGCTGGACAGATAGTTCAATAGTATTGGCTTGGTTGGATAAACCAGCCTGTACTTGGAAAACCTTTGTGGCAAACCGTATTTCGCAAATCCAAACCGATCTTCCCCGTATAAAATGGAGACATGTTCGATCAGCAGAAAATCCTGCTGATTTGGCAACAAGAGGTATTTCACCGGTGGAACTCCAAAATAACAATTTATGGTGGAAAGGACCTTCTTGGCTTTGCCAGCCCCAGTCTCTTTGGCCTCAGTCTCTTTTAAAAACTGCAGGCGAAGATGATTTGGAGCGGCGACCAATCAAAGTTTACAGCAGTTTAATTTCATCAAATGTTGAAACAATAATTAGTAGGTTTTCTTCGTGGTCAAGACTATTACGAGTGATGAGTTATGTTCTTCGATTTTTCCACCTAACACACCCAGATAACAGAAAGTTCTTTAGGTATTCAACAAAAATCATTTCTAAAGATGAAATGGATCATGTGAAAGATCTCGTAATTTGTTTGACACAACATCTTTATTATCAACCAGATTATCTTAAACTTTTAAGAAAAGAACCAGTTTCCAGTAAAAGTCGACTGCTGAAACTGAATCCATTTATGGACAAAACCCATATAATTCGTTCCGATGGTAGACTTTCCTGTTCAACTCTTTCATATAATGAAAAATATCCGATTTTACTTCCTTATGAAGCAGTAATTTCCAGCCTCTACGTTAAATATTTGCACCGTATCACACTGCACGGTGGAAACCAACTTGTACTCCGAATGGTTCGATGTGAATTTTATATACCAAGCGTTAAAAGGTTAATTAAAAAGTGCATCCATTTGTGTAAACCTTGCAAGATACAAAGAAAGAAACTGCAAACCCAAATCATGGGTGCCTTACCCCTTGAACGAACCGTTATATCATCTCCTTTCACTTATACAGGCGTTGATTTTGCCGGCCCATATTTGATTAAAAGCTTTTCTGGTAGAAATTGTCGCATAACTAAAGGATATGTATGCCTTTTCGTTTGTTTTGGGACAAAAGCAATTCACTTGGAAGCCGCAAGCGATTTGAGTACTGATACCTTTTTAGGTGCATTTAATCGATTTATTTCTCGTCGTGGCTTGCCAAAAACCCTGTTCTCTGATAATGGCACCAACTTTGTAGGTGCCAGTAAAGCCATTTCAAATGATTTCAAACAATTTTTCAAATCTGCCACCGATGAAGTATGCGAAAGATACAAGGATCGCAATCTCGAGTGGAAATTCATTCCCCCTGGCGCTCCACACATGGGTGGTATTTGGGAAGCGGGTGTTAAGAGTTTTAAGCTTCACTTTAGAAAAGTAGCTGGCAACCACAAATTTACTTTTGAAGAATTTTCGACTCTTCTTGCTAAAGTCGAAGCTTGTCTGAACTCAAGACCCATTTCTCCTATAACCGAAAACTCAGCTGACATTCCGCCTTTAACTCCAGGACACTTTCTTCGTGGTGGTCCCTTGTTATCCCCTTTAGAACCTGCCATGGATGAAAATTCCATAAGGTGTATTAAAAGATGGGAACGTGTTAAGATTCTTCATCATCAATTTTGCCAAAGGTGGAAAGATGAGTATTTAAAAGAGTTAAATAAAAGATACAAATGGAAACATCCAAAACGGAACATTATGTTAGACGATCTAGTCGTTATACGAGATGAGAATCTCCCCCCAAACGAATGGCGTCTTGGCCGCATTGTTAAGGTCTATCTTGGACCCGATGAGAAAGCTCGTGTTGTAGATGTAAGGACTCAAAATGGAGTCATAACAAGACCTATTACAAAACTTTGCATTTTGAATGAACCTGATCCTGAGCCTGAAACTGAGCCAGAATTAGAATCTCACATTTCAAACTAAATTTTACTTCCTGTTTTTTTTGTATGTATGCATGAATAATTGCATTATTAAAAAAAAAAAAAAAAAAAAAAAAAAACCAATAATGAAAACGAAAAACAAAAAAAAAATGAATTCAAATACAAATTTGTTTTTTTTATCAATTTTAGATTAGATTTTACAATCAAAACTTAAAATTGCACCTATCTTTAAATAAAAGCTCGCAATTGATTTTTTTTAATTTTTTTTGAATTATAGTATCTTGTATATCTAATAATTTAATAATTTTCTTTTAAATATCTTATGTATTATTTTTAAAGAGATTTTATTGAAAGGCTTAATCAGTTGAATTGTTTTTACAGCCAACGCTGCAAGGCGGCCGGCAATGTTCAAGTGTAATACATATTTCAGTACATCTCTGTTTAGATCTAGTACTTTTTTACAATGTTTAATTTTCTAAAAGATGTCGCTTTTAATATTTAATATATATATTGTAATTTGTCAACGGAACTGACTGTAGGTACTCATTTTTGTAATATTATAACTTCCTTCTTGAATAAACTTTTATCGAGGTAAGACGTGCCTTTCAACTCAGAAAAAGAATCTTTTACTTTGGCGAACGAACTTTTCTTTTCATACAATTTTTGAGCAAATCAACAAACTGAACCAGAGTGAATTACTTCACATTCCATAGTCTATTTCACTAACTATTACGCCAAGGGGTAGATACTATGTGTGGCATTCTTTAAAAAAAAAATATAGATTCTATTCCATTGATCATTCATTTTTTTGAAAATAAAATTAACTTTTGTATTTACTATTTTATTTATAGCCACCCAATCAAACGACAATGTCTTATTCTATATTCATTTATCGGTTCCTTAATGTCATTCTTGAGGACAATTTGTAAAATTAGCTATTCATAGTATCAATTTATTCAAATAGCCTTTCATCAATCAAAGAAATCTTTTCGAAATGCTTTCTCCAAGACGAGTTATTGCCACAAATAACACAATTCACAATAGATCCCGCATTGCTTTGGAGAATAATAAAAAAAGGCAGACACGCAAGTAAAGAAAAAGATACGTCGGTATCTCATCGTCATCTTATATACTCTTGAATCTTGATCCTTGGGAGAGTTCTTTGTCTATTTTATATCTTTGAAATACACTCAACAAAGTATTTTTGCTTACCAAAGTCTTGTAAGCTTGTGATAGGAATAAATTGCTGGACATTGCAGCAATACTTTATGTTTCACTGGTGGGTGAGCGAAACCAAAACATGGAAAAAAAAAAACATTCTTATGGCAAAATTCACTCAGATGTTATTTAAGTAATAGCTTTGTCAACGCCGCCACTGACCCACACGCCAGAGATAAATATGTTTTTGTGCGAGAATGACAAAATAAGCACCGTAATTTATTTTCCAATATATTGGTGACAGCATGAACTCAGGATGTATGGTATTCTCTGTATCCTAGTGCTGCTCTCATAAAAATGACCTAGAAAGAAACAAATCACTCAGTATGGGGTTTATGCAATGCCATGGATCATTTTTAATGTAGGTACCAATACTGCTGGATGCTATTCTTTTCTTTTCAAGTGTTTTGAAGGATCGATAAAAATATTTATGTTGATTAAATATAAAATGCCATTTTTTTTGTTTGATTTTAAATAACAAAACCCATTGTTTTTTATTTTATTATTTAATTTTATTTTATTTTGAATTTTAAAAAAATACCAAAAGTATTCCGTCATAATTAATACATTTTGGGGTTTTAAGATTTAAATTTGGAAAAACTTTTTTTTTTGTGTGCGGTATTTGGTACACCGTCAAAAAAATCAGTGATGACATTGTATATTGTACTTGAGGAGCTTAGGAACAAATGGTGACATTTACACTTTTTAATTTTTCTCCAAAATTGAGAACAAAGAAATTCAGATGTGTCTAGGTAATTTTCCAAATTTTTGTTTTGCTCATATGGATAATTAATATGCCATCTATTAGTTTTTCAGTAAGTTTTGAAATAGAGTTTATATTTAATATAATATTTGTTAATGTCACCTATTGATCCAACACTAAGAAAATGTCACCCTTTGAAACTCAAACAAGGATCAACGCGTTCCGTAACTAGTCTATAAATTATTATTCAGTAGGATTATTTGCTATTTGAATAATTTAGCTTAGAAAACCCTTGAAACCACATTTATATTATTTGTAATAATAACACAAACAGTCCTACTATGAATAGAAGCTGTTGCGGACATCTTTAACTAGAATTGCTTCCAATACAAAACTGGGTATTTAAGCAAAAAGGGAACAAAACTTCCCCAATATTTCGGTTGGGAGCCCTTTTCCTATGGCTATGTTGAATTGGTATGGAATGAATACCGCATAGTGTTTAGGGTTGGAATCTTTTTACCTTGGTCCTTTTTTTCTCGTAAATCATTTTAGTTAAAAAAAATGTCACCTTTTATTCCGAAAATGTCTTATTAGATTGAAATTTGACTGCATTTTTGTATTTTTTTTTCGATAGAATTCCTGTCGGAGAACCATATTAAAAAAAAAAAAAATTAAAAACACAAAAAGTGTAAATGTCACCTTTTGTTCCTAAGCTCCTCACTTGTTTAATAGATTCAACTAGTTTCTGCACCGTAATTAGCCTAGTCTTGTCTTCGTTAATACTAGTGAAGATAATGCCTTCAAATAAAATCTACTAGACTTTTTTTTTCAGAAATACATAAGTGAAAATACTCTTTCTACTGCATGCGTAATACCAAAAAATAAAACACCGTCATCAACTTAATATCACATTACTAATCCAGAGCTGACTAAGTGATATTTCTCTCTGATAAAATTCTTTATACCTACACAAGTAACCGTAATTTGGTACACTTTGACCAGTTTCTTAGCTTAAATTTTGATGGTTTGAAGATTTCTAGTGAAACCTACGTAAGTTAATTTTATCATTTTCTATTCGTTATTGATAAGATCTTGTAGTTCAGGAGAGATAATAAATAATCACCCATTTTTTTGGCACGAAATATAGGAAAGCTGATTTGTTTATACCTTAAAGAAAGTTTTTTTTTTTGAAGTGCTTAAGTCATTATTTTCAAGAAATCTACCATTCTGGAAAAAGTTAATTAGCAGAGGTTGATAAATAGTATGCGTGAAAGAGACAATTTCAAAATGTGAAAGAAGTCGCCAAAGCTGTACAAAAATCTTTAAATTTATCTGGCTCCAGTACTTTTGTCTTTTTGCAATTGCGCGTTCTTGATGGTATATAGTGGAAAAATACAAAAAGGCAGAATAAGGCATACTGAATGGGTTTGGGTTCTATTATTTTCTTCAATTTTTTACTATAGAAAAATAAATTAAGGCATTTATTTAAGACCAAAAGTAATACGCTATTAGCGTGCAATTAAAAAAAAGTTAGTTCTGAATGCAAAAAACAAAAAAAAGATAAAAATTTTAAGTTTAAATTTTTATTTTAGAATGTTTTTAAATAATGGATTTTTGGATTTCAAAAAACGTATAGTAGGACTATATAGTCAAATCAAATGTTTTTGTTAGAAATAAAAACCACTTTCGTCGCGAAATTATGAAAAACTCGAATCGATCTTTGAAGTTATGGGCTTTAGTGGAAAAGTAGTTGAAGAAAAGTTGAAGGAAATATAATTTGTTTTTATTTGCGCCTATATTTTCTTTTGAGGTTATGACATTTTAAATTTGATGTTCGAATTTTTTTGCATTTTACTGCACATGAATCTTGATGATGTAATGACACAGCTCATAGTTAAAGATGTGAAAACATAATAAAAGAATGGATTTCTGTCAATAAAAAAATTTATAATATGACACCCTTCCAATAATGAACCGCAAAAATTTACATCTCGCAAGTGACGTTGAAAACTCGCAGCCATCTGTTAAAGGTTAGACTATAACGGTAGCTGCCACAGTTAATTGGTAGACGGAAAGAATCCCAAACTTCGAAATCCAGAAAACCCATAATCCCGGAAATGCATGAAACCTATAGACAACACGTTTTCGAGACGTTTTTATGTGCGTGCGATGTTGTCTTCGGCGTCGGTGTCGTCGTTGTCGGTGTCCTCGTCGGTTTCGGTGTCGGCGTCGTCGTTGGCGTTGGAAATTTGTAAACACTATAACTTTTGTTAGAATCAAGATGGCTGAATTTTAGAAGAAAAAATTATATTTTGTAACGTAAAATTTTGAAAAATGATTTGCTAAAATTTTTGACAGAATTTTTTTTTTTAAATTTCTGAATTTGAAAATATTTTTTTCTTAAACTGTTTCTTAGATTAACTTTATTTTAAATGTTAATAAAAGAAGGTTTTTTTGGCTACCAAAAAACCTATAATTTGATCTTTTCTTTAACTCCGTTACATTTCAATAATATTTTTTCTGCTTTAAGTCAACTTTTCTGTTTTCAAGATTTCTTTTTTGAATAAATCATATTAACAAAAATTTAGAAAAAAAAAAAAAAAAAATTAGAAAACAAAGCTTTTCAAGCTTTACCAATTTTTTTTTTATATCTTTCTACCTGAATTTAAAAAAAAAAATTAATTTTGAATGGATTCCGCTACAAAAGGTTATCCCCATCTTATAAGGAGCTATAAAATAGGCTGCAGAGCTTTGATTAATTTTTTTGGTTAGTGCTTTAACATATTGCAATTACATACTTGAAGTACAGTATCAGTAGTTTTTTTTATTTTCTGAAAAATGGTTCAACTTGTTTATATCCCCTTTTGAAAAATTACTCCTCAAATGACATACTTCGTTTAAAATTCAAAACCAAAAATGTTGCCAATCTAAGATCTTTTTTTCAATTAGTACCTTTTTCAATTATTTCTTATTTGCTCCGGCTAACTTAAATGGTTTTCTTAAAAACAATCAAAATTTAAAGAATATTTTGCCTTATGATAAAACAAAAATCCCATATCTTGTTTAACTACGCTCTTAGATTCTTAATAGATCGCCTACCTTATTTTAAGCACCTTAAATAAACAAAGATTGCGATCAAACCTTGTGGAACAAAAAATTGTTTTTTTTTCTTCTTCAAGTGCAGAAGTTAATCGAACAGCATGGAAGATAAGATAAGTTCAGATTCTTTAAAATTGTCATCGAAAACGTCTATCTGTAAAGAACTTGTTAACAACACAAACCACAATATAGCAACGCAATTATAAGCTTTAGGCATTTTAATATTTTTATTCAATAGCACTTGAGTTTTCGGTAGTTTTTTTTTGTTACTTTTAGTTTAACTCTATGGTTGAGTGAATGAAGCTAAGGAAAGATGTGAGTCTTGCATAGCCCGACGGTAATCCTTCAGTACATGCATCTGTTGCGACAAATGAATTTACTCCTATTTGCGTGAAATTGCCATTCGAATCCATAGTCACAAGCGGACCACCTGAGTCTCCACTGCAAATGCTTTGATTGCTACCTACTCCCTTTGCACACATGGTCGAGGCAACAACTATTTCATCACTGAATGCATCAACACATGTTTTGTTGTCAATGATGACCACTAAGGCACCTAGTAAAGGTTCTGAGAACTCGAGGTCTTCATCGTCTGTATATCCATATCCTGCTATTATTGCCGAAGTTCCAACAAAACTTTTATTTGCATCATTTTGGGTGACAAGCTGTATTGGCTTTATTGACGCCGAAAATGTCAGCAAACTTGGCAATTTGATCAGAGACACATCATTATTTAACGTTTCCGGATCATATTCTGGATGAAGATAGAATTGATTTGAGGTCATCGAAACAGTGTAGGTTTTCAAATGATTTGTTCCAAATACAAGAAATAGCGACTTTTGTTGATATGTGCAATGACCAGCAGTTAAAACCCAATTAGCTGCTATAACTGAACCACCACAGAGGAGATCATCTGATGCATCTTTTTTTAAGATGACTTGCCACGGAAGAGCTCCTTCTGGTACTTGTACTCCATTAATAATCCTGGGTTTCTATATAAAATTTAATTTTTGTTTAAAAGTGCTGTGAACATTTATTTTAAGACCATCTTACGGGAATTGCGGAAACAGCATTTAACACTGTAAGTGTTAAAATCACAACAACTAGCTTCCCCTGCATGGTGTAGCTTGTGAATTAGTAAACTGACTAAAAGACATCGTGTATTGATTGCTTCGTTTTAAATGATAAAATAAAAAAATGTGATAAGAGAATAGCTAGACCGAGACAATCGCTACTGATATAAATTTTTCTTGAGCTTTTTAACTTTTAATAAAAATGATAAGGATACCAATATTGATAGCAATTGACAACTTCCGCTATTAATTGTTTCAATTTGTGGTGATATTTTTAAATTAACTAGTAAATATTTTTATGTGATCCATTAAAGTAATAAATAGGTATGCATAATGCATTAAGCATGTTTATTATAAAAGCATCAACACACAAAAATACAGTAGATTACGTTTATACAAAAATAGACTTGAAACCTAATTGAGGAGCACAAAAAAAAAACATTATTATTATTATTATATTATTATTGTTTAGTATTTTTTTTGTGGTAAAAAAGAGTTAAAATAGTTTTAAGTTCCAATAAAGGCACTTTTAAGTGATCTAATTAATTCGTACAGCTTATATTTGTAATCTGCTAAATTTATTTCTTCCTTTATTTTAAAACAAAAAAATATAATCTCATTAAAACAGTAAACTTTTAGCCCTTAGCTATAATTTCAGTACAACAGGTAAAATAATACAGAAAACACTTTAGAAAATAATGGTCGGCATGAGTGTTTTCCAATAAGGGTTTTCCAATAAGAGGTGTTATTTTGATATTCAAAGAAAAATGGCATTTTTGGAGATAAATGATCGGATGTTTATTTCATTATAAAGAGGAAGGTATGCCGTTAATAATGGAACACAACATCAGCCAAATAGCCGCCAAGACTACGCTTACAGGACCATATCCTTTTCATGAAATTTTCCATAACCAAATCACAAAGTGGCTGCCCTATGTCCTCGATAGCCTCACGAATTTCATCTTTGAGGTCTTGAATCGACGCTGGGCTGTTGGCGTAGACCTTATCTTTCACGTGGTTCCAAAGGAAGAAGTCGCAAGGTGTTAAATCACAAGATCTCGGTGGCCAATTGTGATCACCTCTTCGAGAGGTAACACGGTCCGGAAACTTTTCCCGTAAAAGATCGATGGTTTCATTGCTTGTGTGGCACGTAGCGCCATCTTGTTGAAAGTAAACGTTGTCCAGATCAATACCATCCAATTTAGGCCATAAAAAATCATTAATCATCTCTCGATAGCGCAATCCATTGACCGTAACTGTTGCTCCAGCCTCATTTTCGAAAAAGTAAGGTCCAATGACCCCGCGGGACCATAAACCGCACCAAACAGTCACGCGTTGAGGATGGAGAGGCTTTTCAACAATAACTCTTGGGTTTTCCGAGCCCCAGATGCGACAGTTTTGCTTGTTGACGTAGCCTCCGAGGTGGAAATGGGCCTCATCAGTCAAGATGATTTTTCGATGAAATTCCGGTTCATTTTCATGCATTTCAAGGATCCAATCAGCAAAGACACGACGTTGTTGATGATCAGCCGGCTTGAGTTCTTGTGTTAACTGAACTTTATTAGTCTTAAGACCCAAGTCTTTATGCAAAATACGGTGTAATGACGTTTGTGGAATGCCTAATTCCAAAGAACGACGAGGAATGGACAAACCTGGGTTTTCTTCAACACTTTGGACTACAACAGCAATATTCTCAGTTGTTCTTGAGCGACGTGCACGGGTTTTATTCTCCACATCACTAACTTGTCCCAACAGCTCGAATTTGTCCACCAATTTCTGTATTGCGGTCCGACAAGGTGCTTCACGACGACCCAAAAATGTTTTAGTTTTACGAACCGTCTCTGCCAAATTTTCACCATTTTTAAAGTGAATTTTAATAATTTCAATGCGTTGTTGTTGAAGCGTGTATCGTTCCATTTTTATTAATAGCGTAGTTTCTACTTGTCAAATGTTAAAAAATGACAGCTTCAAAAGTGACAGCTACCGAAATAGCGGGCTATTCAAAATAACAACTCTTATTGGAAAACCCTTTACAAAGCTAAAATTTAAAGGTTCTTCCAAAAACTAAATCGGACTTCCCACTATTTTCAAAGAGATTTCTCTATTATTTTACCTGTTCTACTATTTTACAAGTCTAAATAGAAAAACGGAAATAAGTGTGTTAAGTGAGGAAATTTGTTCTTGGAATTGGATTTATTAGATCCAGCAATTAAACAGCTTTTTTTTCACTTGACATCTCTGAACAATTGCTTACCAAGAAACAGCCAAAGCGTGATATGGCGGTACTTTTCAGATTTCAGTGAGGACATTGTTGTTAAAATTTTTTAACAAATTTCAGATCGAAAAAAATGCTTCTGGGTCAAAACAAAACTGCACTGATACATACTAACTAATACGAATTTTAAAGGTATCAGAAATTAATAAACTTTGAAGAATTGTATCTTGGAAACTATAATGACAATTCCAGGCTCAGATTTTAGCTAATCGAGTTCTCTTGAACACAGTATTTACCAAAAACTTATCCTTCAGGATAAAGTTGTCCAAAAACTGCCCCCTCAAAAACATAATATAGAATAATTTTGTACACCATGCATCGGTTATCAATTATTTGTTGTTTTAATGTTTTATTTTATCACGCAAATGCTTTTTCTTATACGAATTGAATAAAATGTCCAACAAGAAGCTCTGCCCTATTATATTTACACTTCAATAATGTGTGTGTGAGTGCTTCTGGTTTCGATTCCGAATTTAAATCTAGAAGCTAATTTCTCTTCTATCCAGAAGAAGAACTGTGATTCGAGGCAAACAAAACACTATGAGGTGATTCAGATGGCTTACACTCTTACAGTCATTCTAGTATGACTAAAAGTCACTAAAGACAGCTTTTTCCATTTTTCGGTCCACCTGATGTAACTTTTAGCGAAATTATAACTTCTTGTCTCTACAAGTTGCATTGTTTTGGCTTTAAAATTGTGCACGTAAAAAGTATTTTCCTCAGATAGGGAAGTTAATTTGACCATTTTGAATAAATTATCTTGTACTTTTTATACAAAAATCTTCCAAAAATGTCATTTTTGTATGGATGAGGATTCAACAATTTTGAATTGCGAAATACATAGGAACATATCTACCTACTTATGCTACAGAGTAAGAGGCAGCTGCTAAAAAAAGTTTAGACAGGTCTGGCAACTAGGTACTTATTTATTTGGAACGAAAATAACGGTACCTTCCACATACCGGTCTTAGGAAAGCTTATTTTTCTCAAGAACGGTCCCGACAATTTCGATAGAAAACTATATTTGCGTTTTTTTTTTGATAAGGTCTAACTTTGTGTGAAAACCGTCATAGAACTGTTCGATCTTTTTTAAAACTTTTTAGTTGCCGAAATAAAAATTACTACTTAACAAAAATTGCAAAAAAAAGTTTTTTGTATTAAAATTTTGCATCTTTAATCCAAAATAGCAAAAGGAACAGGAACCATCGGAGTAAAGGTTCGATAACCAATAAAATTGACAGTTTTCGACTATTTTTTTTTTTTAATTTAACATCTTATCACAATGATTTTTATCAAAAGTTTTGTCTTAATGACTAAATTGCCATATAACTTGAACAAAAATGCATTTCTTTTGAATGTTTTTACTTTTTTGATAATGTTGGTTTCGAGATTTCGACACTCGAGGTGATAAACTTATATTATTTATTCGTAGACCATCATCAATATCCCAACAAAAAATCAAAACTACTGGAATTAACGCATTTTTGTTTGTATTTTATTCAAGTTAAAAGAAATGCCAAAACAATCACGCAGTCATTCTCATCATCATTCATTTTTATCGAATCTGTACATCACCCTTGGAAATACTATTTATTACATTAAATTGCACAAGAAGCTTGTTTTCCAAAGTATACACCAAATTTTAATTCAGCTAGTAACCTTTTTCGTTTTCGTTTTGAGATATCAAACTTCAGTTTTTTTGAATTTCCTATCGCAGCGGACTTAAGAAAATATGATATGTATGTTGTTGCTATATGGTTCCTGCTAACTGAGTAGAAGTCTTTACAGAGCCTTACAGAAATTTTCAAAAAATATATCTCTTTTTTTTTTCATTTATTTGGTCTTGCTTTGATTAATATAAAATAAAAGTGATTTCTCCGAGTAACCACTTAATTTATACATCATTAAAGTATTCTGAATATCTTTAAGAAGACAAAAAATATCCTTGGTCTTATTTTCAACTAACTTACAATAGCAGTACCGAAATATAAACCCAAGTATTTTGATGCAGAAACAACCACTTTTTCATTCTTTCGCAAGCAAAACAAAATAAATGAAAGACACACTGATACACTCTTCAAGTTGGATGTATAAAAACGAAATTGGATGAAGAGTAAAGAGCAAAGTACATAATAAAGTTCTAAGAGAACGTATCCTCAATAAAAAAAACATTTACGTCTTAAATTTACTCCTACAAAAGATGAATGCTTGAGCATAAAAGGACTTTTCTACAAGGAAGGAAAATAACGTGGGGGTTGAAAACAGAAAAGGAACTTAAGGTATGCGATGGGATAATATTGGCCTCAGAATCAGCGTGGGTAAATAAATACTAAGAGCGGGTGGTTATGATGAGAAGTAAAAAACAAAAGAGTATCTACAGTCGTACAAGAGAATGTGGTGCTTGTTAGGAAAAAAGTATAAACTTCTCAAAATTACCTCACTAAATTATTAAAATTTGTGTAGCTTTCGTCACAAATAAAAATTAATAAATGAGTGTTTAAGTTTTAAGAAAGAGAATAGGTAAAATTTACTACTTCCACTTTTTGAGGTTTCTACAATTTGAGTACGTGGTTTTATAGAAAAGTGTTTGTATGCTTGGCCAGTTTTGGATCAAATATCTTTGGCATGGGCAATAATGCTTTTGACTGCAAACAATTTTTATTTTATACAAAGTTGGTAGGATTAATAAGAAAATTCTAATGATTTTTTTTAATAAAAATACAAGAAAAAAAAATTCTGAGAAATGGCTTTTCTCTCCGGAACCAGTAACGATATTATAGTTCCGTGTAAGTTTTGTGCTGCACATAAAGCCGTAATTAAAAGAATTGATGTGGTTTTTAAATTAAATAAATTGTAAAAAAACTAAAAAATAATATCAATCTTCAATATAATTTTACAAACTTTCAAATATCTTGATAACAAATACTTATTTTTACTCCACGATAACTTTATTCTTCACAAAATGATGTAAAAACGAAAACAATTTGTTTGAATATAGCTTTTTTTAACGGCCCTGAGTCCATACAAAAATTTGGCTTTTTGTCCAAGTGAGTCTCACTAGGACTCATCAGTTGCCATTATTAGTGAGGCACCTTGTCAATACGCAAATTTTATTTATATTCAGTTCAGTTAAAACAAACCCTTCCCTTGGCAAACCTTTCCAATTTTAATAATTAAGAATTTTATTCTTGTTGGGTATAATTCACATCAGACTTTTGCTAAAAAGTTTATGTAAGCTGAACTGAATATAAACAACGAGTACATACCAAACAACATTTTTGAGTTATTCGAGTTTTCTCGAAAACACATCTAACGATTTTGATGAAACTTTTTAATATGGTTTCTTCTGTAAAGATACATTTTTTGGATTTTTTTTTTTGAAAAATCGTTCGAATCGTTTTTTTTAATATTCTTTTAATAAAAAAACATCACATGATTTTTCAAAAAAAAAAAAAAAAATAGATATGGCATTTTTAATATATTATTTATCAATATCTAATAGCTAAGTTTTGAAAAAAAAAAATCAGTGGCCCATAATCGAAAAATATAATTTCTCCAAAAAAAACAAAAGCTAAAATTTTCAATCTAAGTAAATAAAAAATAGGGCAAGTTCGTGCGATCCCAATCATGCATTTTATTTCTATACAAATGAATGTTTTGATTTTTTTTTGAAAATCGAATAAAACAACAAAACTATTTACATTAAAAAAAAAAAACAGAAAATATTTATCAACTCGTTTTCGAGAATTGATTTTTCAAAATAATTTTTTTTTGTCTAGACACTTTTTCTGAAATTTGTTTTAAAAAGATATATTATGCTAAATTAATAGGTTTTGTTTAAAAAATCGGAATCAGGAAGATATGTAATATAGGTCGGTAAAGGAAAAATCTGAAAATGAAAAACAAAGGTTCTATGTGAAGAACATTAAGAGAGATTAAAAAAAACAACAGGTCTCATTTAAATATAGACATTATCTAAGCCATATGTCATTTTTTCATCCAAATCGTAGGAATTAATTTTGAGAAAAATCAATTTTACCAAAATCATTATATAATGGCAGTTATTTTGGTCAAAAAAATTCACTCCAAGAAATACCCCTGTGTGACCAACTTTTTTCGCATCCTCTATTACAATGCCATGTAAGTATTGAGCTATACAAAAATAGATTCACTAAATTTTAACATCATTTTCATTTTACTTGTTTTTCAAAATTCAACCGAAAGGCTTTATAAGTACGACATAAGTTTATCTACAAAATTTTCTAATTACGTCCAAAAACTCTTCTTTCTTGCTTTCTAAATCAATTTAAACTGTTTTTAAGTTCTTATAAATTATTCTTATAAATTTTGAAATTTATGTATTGTCAATAGACTTTATAATGCATTCAATGCTTAAAGAAAATAATTAATTCAAAATCACTCAAAAAAAATAAATAAACGTAGCTACCAAGCACATTTTGTGAATAACGTCTTATTAATTAAAGTTCGCAATAATTTTGTAGGTAATTGTTTTTTTTATATACAATTTGGCATTAAAATTGTATTTTATTTTATTTTATTTTATTTTAAAATATTTCATAAGTTATTCGTGTTATTGATAAATTTAACGTTCACTAAATATATCTTGCAAAATATTTTCCCATCTACAAAAACTTAAATAGTTTTGATCTGATTTCCGTCATCAGTAAATATTATTTTCTCTTATGCAATCTCCTTAGATATTGTGAACAGAAAAAAAAAACAAAAACTAACTTACCACAGAAACGCAGCAGACCAAATTTTATTGTAATCCAATAAGTTTCCTGTTTATTCGGGAAATTTGCGTTTTTCTTTTGAAAAAAAAAAATTAACACATAACCAACAAAAACAGAGACTGATGGAATTTTGGATTCGCACTTTCACAATTATAACTGGTTATTTTGTGAAAAAACTAAATAACATTTTTTTATCGTATTGGTTGGATTAAATAATCCCCTCTTCACGCTACCGTACCACAGGAATTTGAGATTAGCTCGTTATACAATCAATTGCACTAAAAATTTTCAAGAAAATTACATTCGCTACCAAAAAAAATATAAAATAAAATATTTTGAAAACTTTAAATTTGTTAAGAATTTTCCACTGTTTTTTATTTTTTGTAAAAAAAATTCAAATTATTAATTCCACGTCCTTAAGTATTTTTTTTTTTTTAACGGCGAGGCCAGTAAAAGCGAATCTGATTTTTAGGTCTATATCGACGAAAGTAAAATCTGCAACTGATCGTGTACATTGCACCTGGCTTTGTTGAACGAATGCAATTGCAAGCAGTTTCCAGTAACAAACAGAAAAAAAAAACACCAACCTATACTCTCCTCTGTCTTAAGTTCAATCACCGACCATTAACACAAGCTCCAAAGACGCACGGTGCGCGGCGGAGGCTCGGCGGCGGCGGCAATGCGACGAAGGCAAAGTGTTGCGGATGGTGAGCCTAGAGTGGTAGCATAGAGAGGCCACCACCACGACCACCAGCAATCGAGATCTCATTGCAGATCATTTACAAGAAAAGTATTCACTACGTATCCGAAAGTCCAAAAGGCTTGTGTTGCTTGGATTACTTTAAATTGTTGTCGTCTTGTGTCTTGTTGGGCACACGACTTGCTTTCGAATTCAATGGTCGCCATCGCCAGTAGTTGGTGATAGATATTATGACTCCTGCTATTGTATAATATCGATACTTTTGGACCTGGATGTCTTTTGATTTGCTTGCATCAGTGGCAAAAAGGCGATACGAATAGAAACTAGGAGTTTATGGGAGGAGGGAAATAAAACAGAACCGGTTGCATGTGTCTTGTAATTCAATTACTTTAAAAAAAAAAGACAAATTAAAATCAATCGTTTTTGACCTGAATTAAAATTGGACTTTGTATGATGTCAGTGCGATTGAGTATTATAAGTGAATCAACCTAGATCTTAAGAAAGGAATATTTTTTTAATATTAAAGAAGTTTTTACTATTTTTTTGTGGGCAAAATACCGAAAGACAAATCAGAAATACAAGCAAAAACAAAACTAATTAAATGTGTTACAGTATTTGTGGAAACGCATTGAAAGCTAAAAACTTTTTGTAAAAGCAGTTACAGCAGTTGACAGTTATAATTAAATAATTTTATCACTCCAATTTATGGAGAAAGAATAACTACAAAGATTTGTAGAAAGACCATTATCATGTTATCAGAAATTTTCTGGTTTTGATGTAGCTTTTGGCCTGAATTTTCAGTTTAAATTGCAAAGAAAATGGCTTTCCAAGAAACTTTTAATTTATCGAAATGTGTTTATTATAACGGAATATTTTTTTAAACACAGTTTTAAAGACCTTTCATTCGATACTAATTTAATTTTTCTACGTCATTGTCATTTATTTCAGAAGTTATCCCCCATTATTTGTAAAAGATGGGCAACAGGCAACTTCAAGTTCAAATATCTTGACTCTCTCCATGAACTATATGTAAAATAATTTTAGAAATGTAACAAGCTGAACTTAAACTTTCGTTTATAACACAAACACGTTCGTCTTCAATCTGGGCTAAAAATAAGCAAAACGTTCTCTAAGTTAATTTTGGAACAAAAAAAAATTAAAATTTGTATTTTTTCTGAAAAAAGGACTAAAAGAAAGTTATTCGAATCAGTACTTCTGTTTTTGAGGTAGCAAAAACATTAGGAATCATTATCGGAAAAAGCAATCACATCAAAAACACATGTGTAAGAAAAATAACTATATTTCAATTAATTCTTCTACAAAAAGAAGTGAGATCCTTTATCCTTTAACCAAGTTCGTAGTTCTCTTAAAGTTCATTTATTTTACTTGGCAACTTTGAAAATGGAGGTAATAAGGACAAATTGATAAACAAAATAAACGAATCCTTTTATATCTCACTCCTTTTTTTAAACAGACTTAATGGAAATAGTTATGTTTTTGTTTTGATTTTATTACGTTATGCACAAGCCAATGTTTTGACAACAATGGAAAACAACATTAAAGGCACATAATAATTTTTTGTGTGGTAATTTGGTGGACTTAACGCACCTTTTATTAGAAAATCCGAGTACACGAACATGAGAATTTTTGACACGTATAGGAATGAATATGACTTCAAAATTAGTACCTAATGTTGTTTCGAAAAAAAAAATAATAATTTATTGCTGTCTTTTGATTTTGTTCAAAGTTTTATGTAACTTAGAATTATTTATGTCTAGTTTTGCAATACTGAGCACAATTTTTGTTTGGTGTTTAAACTTAAAAATCTAAAAACTAAGTTCTTAATTATTTTTCAGTATTTAAAAAATTCTAAAAATAATTCAAAATATTATTTAAAAAAAATTAAGAATATTTTTTATTAATTTTATTCAAAATTTTAAGTCATAAAGTTGACTTCAAATTTTGAATAAAATTAATAAAAAAATATTCTTAGTTTTTTTTTTAATAATATTTTTAATTATTTTTAGAATTTTTCAAATATTGTAAAATAATTAAGAACCTAGTTTTTAGATTTTGACTAATCAATATTATATCAAAAATATTACTCAGGAACACACATTTTATAACAAAAAATCAGTTTCAAAATGAGAATTTGCTTTTTTGTTTCAAAGTTTTGAGTTGAAACATTATTATTTTTCAAAAATTATTAACTAAATGTATAGCTTGATATTCTTACAATTGACCTTGTTTATTAATACTTTCTTTTTTTAAGTTAGACTTAAGTAATTTTATTGAAAATTGGATCTGAATGGAGTTCAAAAGGCCTCCCGGGACTTTTAGGTAAAGGGTAGCGAAACTCATAGAGAGCCTACAAACAGTATTATGTTGGCCTTGAAAAATCCATTGGAGTCAAGATCCATAGGAGGCCATAAAAGATTTATTTTGAAAGGGCCAGAGTTGTGGCAGCAATCTCTAGTGAGTTTTAATCAATAATTCATGAGAAAACACTAAATTTTCTACAAGGTCTTTTGTGACTGAATTTTATGAATGTGTCTTATCTGAGGGCATACCAAGAATAATTCCAAGTTCCCATTTAATTAAGAAAGATACATAAAAAAATTTGAAAATCGTTTGAGCCGTTTAAAAAACTACATATTTTTATACAATAAAAATTCGCAAACCTTGTCAAAGAATAAGTTGGTATGCCATTTTTAAGAAAAAAATTAGCACATTTATACCCAAAATTAAAAAAAAAAATCATTAACACTGTTTTGCAAAAAATATTAAACATGGAAACTTTTTCTTTAGTTAAAAAAATTGAAAAATCGTTAAATTGTTAAAAAATTTTTGTGAGAAAGTTGTCATCAAAATCCGTTGAATCACTTACGAGAAAATCAGAAAAAAAGCAAATGTTTAAGAAAAAAAATAAGTTTTTCCATTTTCGTCATATGGTAGGTACCTACTGTGAATTTTGGTCATAAAAGAACTTTCAATTTACACTTGGCAACCCATAACCACGAAGTTTGAAGAAAATCTCTTCAGCGGCTTAAAAAAACTGTAGCATGAGAAAGAGATCGACAGATTGACCGACAGACAGAATTGCTGGATAAACTTTTTTTCATTTTCTAATGATTGCAATCAATCGATTGTTATCTCAAGTTCAATTTTTTACGAGCCCTTATAAACCTATATCGCAAGTAAAAAAACGTATCAAAATCGGATCTGTTTCTGAGTACTTCCGTAGATTGCCTGTTTTATGTATTCATTTACTTCACTCTAAGGACATTTAAGTACAATTTCATATCAACAATTTTTCCTTATCTAATTGACTTTTCGTTTGTTGGACGTCAATTTTTCGACTTTAACTTCGTTTGCAGCAAAGTCTTAAATTCGTTTCGGTGAAACAATTTATGCGAACGGCTAAATAAAAACAAAAAGTTCAACGTAACAGTGGTCATTGAACCTGTGACCTCTTGATTTCAAACCAAGGCCATCACTATTGCGCCACGAACTAGATAACTTTCGTTTAACATAGAATGCATCTGAACACCAAAATCATAGAGTCAATTATGAAGAAAACTTGTTTCCTGTAGTCTTATGTTGTAAACGAATTGTATATTTACACAAAAAGTGAAGTTCTTTACAACAAACTTCTTTATGGAGAAGTTCTCTATAAAGTATTCTATTTAATCAGAGAGCTTTTTTAGTTGCAACCGAATTTTGAATCAAAAACGCCATGATCCTGTCAAATTTTGTTTTTGAATCTTCAAGATCATTTAAAATTTAAAATTTATGTAGATAGTGTTGCTTCATTTCAAGAATAAATATGATAATGTATGTAATAGTGCACAAGATTTCCAAGTCGAAAAGTATAAATTGATTGTAGGTGAAAGAGCTTTTATGATCTTTACCTATATGTGTTCATCTTGAATTCAGAGTTTGAAACGAGTGATAGCTCTAGTTTATCGGTAATAAAAAAAAAACATAAGAATACTGATACTCATTTCTTCTGGTTAATGATTAACTGCACCATAGACTCTCTCACATGTGGATGTATCGCATTTAAAAAAAAAAAAAGCTCTTTGCAAAGTTAACTTATGATTTGTATCGATAGGCAACACAAATTCTGACAAAGATTTCAAAGTATGAACAAATATATGTAAGTAAACAAAGAAAATTCATTTCAAATTTACGGTATCAAATTATCTAATCAAATAAAACCATTTTATTCCGCAAGAAACACCAATACCTTGGTAATAATTGTTATTAAATTTTGCAGCAATAAAATCAAAATTGGTTTGTGCTATTTTTAACTTGACTACGAGTATAGTATGCTTGCAAGTGCATACCTACATTTACGTTCATAATTTCTATAAGACGAGCCACAAATTTAATGTTGAACGAAGTTATTACAAGGTTGTTTAAATATAGGGTGACCATCTGCCCTGTTTTTGTATAGGTATTCAATATATAAATTTTCAGCAAAGGTCAGAAATGCATTGGAATTCAATATTAACAAGCTTGACATTGATTTTCAGCTGTTTTAGGTCTCGTTCTGGCATAGATATTGTTCCCGTATTCCGTTCACAAGATTTAAAAGAATATTATTCTGAAAAGGGGTGATTTACAGATTAATTTTCTTTAATGTACAAAACTAGAAGCAAAAACTCCCGACATTTCAGTGGAGTAGGTATCTAATACTTTTCTTGGTACGGAAATAATGTGTAGACGATACTATATTTTAGTTTTACCTTTACTGGTCAAAAATAACTAAGTTGTTGAGAATATGGTCACCAATAAAAAACATAAACTAATAATAACTAACCTCCAGTCCTCAAAAAAATGAACGAGATGTGCACTTACCGATTGTTATACAAAATTACAAAGCTATTACTCAATGAAAACAAAATAAATAAATTACCTGCACTTACAACTGTTACTGTTATGCTGTGTCATAATGAAGTCGATCATTATAGAGACCCACACGATTAATTAACCAACAATAAGCATGTAATGTACTGCAGGCGACTGCTAAACAACAGAAAACTATTTTCCTTGGTGCACTTATCCATTTATTCGCGATGGAAATGATGAAACTATCTAATTGACTGGGAATGGTGATGGTGAGTTTGAGTTCTGGAGATCTTTCAGGTGGAAAATTGCGTGAGTTGTGTTTTAGCATGATGCAGGAGTGCGGGTGGACGAGTGATTTTATATTATTTGCTTTGTTTATACGAATGCAAACTAAGTTTGGTCTTGCTTAATTATATATGTTTAGCAGTTTAATGCAGTCGTCGATTTTGAACTCTGATGAAACCACATATAGAACATGGAAATGCAATTATGTCATTTTAGGAACCAGAATATTGTTTCCATGTAGGTATCCCTTTAGTTTTGGATAAATAGTCGTTATATTAACAGTAAAGCATAGGTGAATGTTGAATAAAGTTCACGCTCATATTGAGTTGGCCATTTGTTGCAATAAACTACTAGTCATGCAGATAGGAAAATATATATTTTTCCATGTATAGTATTTCCCTCGATGTAGGTACACATTTTTAAACTTGAAGTTAACCTGATAAATTTAAATTTAAGGAAACTAAAATTAACGAATTATTCATTTAGCCTTCTTAGTTTATAATTGAATCAAGATCATGAGATTTTCTCAATGTAACACAATATTCACAAACATGCCATCAATTTCACACCATGTCAAGGCGGGAATTCAGTATTTTTGTAAGCTATGCTTAACCACATCACATACTTAAATGGCAGCAACAGACCGCGACATTAATTTTTCATAGATTCGTGGAAATGTCAAAGTTTGTTATGCAGTTTTCAACAATTAACACAGATCAGCAAATTATAACTTATTTTTCAATTATTTATTGTTGCATAACTTACATAAGTTTCATGTTTTTGTAAACAAATAGAAACCAAAGATTAAGAAAAATCTAAACACGTCTTACTTTTTACTTGCGATATAACTACAGATAGGTGCTATAGGGCAAGTTAAGGATTCGTAAAATAGAACTCGAGATAACAATCAGACATGTCATTACGATGATAGAGAATGCGAAAAAAGTGGGTCCCGCAATTTTGTCTGTCCGTCTGTCCGTATCTGTCTGTCTGTCTTTTGTGTATGCCTCGAGCTACAACCTAAACCGCTCAACCGATTTTCTTGAAACTTGGTGGTTAATGATATTTGGTGATTAATTTAAAATTAATTTAAAATTAATTTTTTTTTTATCACCAAAACTAACGGTACCTGCCATATAACAATTAAGGAAAATTTAACTTTTTTCAAAAACGGCTCTAACGATTTTGATTAAAATTGTTGTATCTACTTTTGATGGTAGGGTCATACTTCTGAAATGAAAAAATGTTTATAAAAATTCTACTAACAGTACCTTAATTTCTCTCAAACGACTCAACCAATTATGATGAATTTTCTTATTTTTAAAAGCTCCTAAACAATTTCAAAATGAGTTGACATCAAAATTTTCAAAAACGTAACTTTTGGATTTTTAAAAAAATATTTCAAATTTGTACCTCTTCTTTATATTTAAACAAGGTTTGAAAATTTTTATAAATACAAAATAATTTTTTTTTAACGGCTCTAACGATTTTCAAATTTTGTTTTCTAAAAATTTATCTTTCTTAATCAAATTAAATAGCATACTTTGTTTGGATCTCAAAACAATTTAAGAAGTTATTTATGTCAGTTTAGTAATGAATTTATTTTTTTTTAATTTTTTATAAAATTATTTATTTTTAAAAACTTTATGTAAGAAGCCTTAACGTCCACAGCAACAGTGAACAAATACGCAAATATGCAATTTATTTGTAATTGTTTCAAAAACTAGCCTAAATATAAAAAGTATATTTTAAGCAAAAATAAAGAAAAAGTGAAAAATAAGATTAAAATCTTAACAATTGTGTTTCTTTTTAAAACGCAGAACGGATCCAGAAAACCCAAGTTTAGTTGCTTCTTTGGGAAGAACCCTGGGCACGCTGAGTCCACTGTGTCCCTTATAGTTTTTGACATTATTTTTAAAACTAACGGAGAGGTAAAAATGTAGAATGGTTCATTAAAATGTTCGCAACAGTATTTACTGCTGAATTTTTTACAAACGAATTTAATATTTGCAAAAGTTCGACAAAGGTGCAAAACTGACCTGTTGCTGTTACAAAATTGGCCGACCTTACTCTAATCAACATAAAAAAAATTAAGTCACTGAACCATTATCGAAAAAAAAAATTTAAAAAAAAAAATACAAACAAATATTAAACATATTTACTTGATTTTAAATGTAAATGAAAGTAAAAAAAAAAAAACGACATTTAAAAAATCATTCAAATCGGAGTAGTTTTATCCGATTCCTAGATAATACCATTTATTTTTTATTACTAAAAGAAAAATATTAATGAGCACTTAAAAAATTTTAAAGAAAAAAGGATTACAATTTTTCGATTCTATTTGCCATTTTCTTCAAGATTTTGATATCAAGTGATTTTTCAAAAGAAAAACGAATGAATAAATTTGTATTTACATAAGTCTAATCGTTTTAAGTTGAAAGGGCAAACTTCGACTCCGAGTTCTTAAAAAGTATGACACATGACAAATTTTAGAACTAACAATAGCCAATAGTCAACTTGTCTGACAATTTGGTGAAGGATAGAAAAAAATGTATTAAACTTTAAAATTGTCATTAAAATAAAAATGTTACTCATACGCCACAGTGACCGGTAAAAAAAAATTATTTAAAATCTCCTTCGCTTACCAAATTTTGGAATCCATTGGATTCTTTTGATCACTTTCTGATACTCAAAATTATAAAGATATTGTTTATCATATAATCTGAAAGTCCTGACTTACCTATAATACCATAGAGGAAAATGTCCTATCAATAGACCAGGCTCAAATTAAACACAAAAACGAAGACTCACAACCAATTGACATTAACAAAAATCAATTAAAAAAATAACTTGAAGTAAATTAATTTTATATTCCTACTTATAATAATATTTGTGAAGATAAAACAAACGTAAATCAATGTCAACGTACTCTCAGGATGATTTGCAATTACTCCGTTTTAACCATCATGATTACTTCATTCGTTCGAAGTTTCCATTCGATTTCAATTCGATGAAAAGCGCCTGAAGCAAAAAAAAAAGTATAAATCTCACAGCTATGATTTACCATTATTGCATTACATTCGCACGTATCTACCCTCAATGCAATAACGCCCAGAAGCTACAGAATAATAAATGCTAGCAAACAATCCAACGGGGCGAGATGACGATGCATGATGGGGATGCAGATGGGGTGAGGATGAAAAACAACAACGCTTTTCGCATAAGGCCTCTTGATGATGGATATAAAAAAAAAATCCATTAACCTAACACAACCCGATAATTATTATGCTAGCGACGACGATGCTGACGACGACGACGATGATAATTAAAATTTATTGATGATGAGGAAATCTTGAAATCGAAATCCATTCAAACGGTTGATGAAGATGATTATGCGTAAGTCTAATCATCCTAAAACAAACACAGAAAACAGATAATGCATTTTTGCTTGATTTAACCAGAATTCGCAATTATGACATACCAGTTCTGCATTTGGATTGAATTGACCTTCGCCAGCAACATTGTAGTTTTAACTCATAAGTTCAATGCATCTAGTGGACAGCTGTCCAAAAAAATTAAGGTACTTATATTTTTTGACCTACTGCATCTTGTTTATCAAGGCAGAAGTTTCGAGTTTCAATTATGGTTCAGGATTATTGTTCATTGATTGCGGTCTGTTAAATGATGTTCAACCTCCAGGGTTCAAGTTTTAGGAGAGTAATTTATTGCATTGAAGTCTGGTTTCTTACTACCAGTACAGAGAATGTTTTTTTTAACTCGTTAAGTTTTTAAGCGAATTTGATGAACTTTACACAGAAGAGACCTTAATGCTTGTTAATTATGATTTCATATAAGAAAAAAAAAACAAAAACGGTTTAGATTATTTGTGTATTTTTTGGCAAAAACACAAATTTAATTTGTGTGTAGCCAACCATGCCCTAAGCAAATGTATTTGTGTGTACAAATTTGTGGCTCAGTGTATTATTACACAAATTAAATTTGAGTACATAATTTGTGTTTATGTCCGATAAGTTTTTATTTAATCGTGTGCTGACATAAATGTATCTTATATTTAGCTAAGATCAGACGATTTGTGAATATACGTACACAAATTTCATTTGTGTTGAGCATACTCAAATTCTTCACAAATTCTCAAACAAAATCCATTTCTGTATGTCACAAACATTTGTGGTTCAGACGATTTTTATGTTTTCCGACAAAAACTTAAATTTTGTTTGTGTATTGTGTGAAGCAAATAATCCATACACAAACAATTTATGTTTACAGATTTGTGGTTCAGACGATTTAAATGTTTCTAGAACAGCTAGGTACATAAACTACAAAACGACTATCGGTTGAAAATTAAATCATGGAGAACGAATTATTTGGTAACAAAAAACAAAATGTTTATAAAAAAGTACGTACACGCCGCCGCCGCGCCGCTGCCGTGGTGTACATATTTTCTTATACAATTTATACAAACTCGTATTTGCCTTTATACTGAGCCCACAGGTCACTTTTTGTTTTGATTTTTCGTATTCCAAAGCTTTTGCTATTCCAAGTTCAGAGATGGTATAGAGGAATATTAGAAAATAAAAGAGAACATTTAAGAACTCAAAAAAAATTTCATAAGATGAATAGAAATGAATATTGAAAGAAAATTACTGTTGATTTGCATTTATATAAGATGTCTAGAGCCTCGTTTTTGTAATGAAGAAGCTCTGCTTATCTTTGGAATGAAAAAGTATTTTGCTGTTAGAATTATTTCTAAATTCTATTCTGTTTGAGTGTATATTGCAGGCAGAATGCCGCGTGTGAAACGTCTTGGACTCTCGTTCCTCCTATAAGGAAAGACTGCTCTGTCATTGGACAGAAGAATTATCTTGCTATCACATTTTTTGCATTTTTTGAATGCGTCTTGGCATTTTGTGCAACGCAAAAGGTCTTGGACCCTCGATTCTGCAATCAGGAGAGAAGAAATATCTTATTGCTATCACAATTATTTCGATATTAGACTTTTTGCATTTGTCAAATGCGTTCGCAGGCAGAATTCCCAGTACTAAACTTGAGAAGAAAAGAAATATCTTGCAATCACAAACAAGTAAAAATGAATTTTTGTATTTGTTGAGTAAGTTTTGCAGGCTGGTGGTGTTTTTAGAAGGAAACGTTCTATGTTTAGTTAATTTTTTTTTTTTTTGGGTTACAATTAAGTTAAAAATCGTTTTTTTTTTTTGGTACTCTTCTTTAAATGCACCTAGCAGGCAAAAGGTCTCAATCTCCTTATTCAGATATTCACATCTAAGGCGCTCACCTCTATTATTTAAAACGATGACGTTTTTGACTGCACCTAAAACACGCATTTTAAATGAAGTATAACTGAAGCCCCAGCTATACAGTATGGAAGAACTCGATATAGATTATAGAAAGTAAAGATTTTATCACTAACATCCAAAATTTGAGTCTATAAATTAATACTCATGCGAACTGTAACATATTGAATATTCGACTAATATTTCAAAATCATTTGTGTATCCACTCGAGATGTGTGAATGTTTTAATTTTCAGAATTCACAATTGATTAGACATACATACATATAATACCCAAATAGTCATTTTTGTACTCCATCAGACGGTTTGCTTTTTAAAAATAATAAATTTTCAAAACGAAAAATACACTGCCGGTCACTTGAATTAATCCAATGATTTGTAAAAATTCATAGAAAAATCGGACCTCAAGTAAATACCATTCTTTTGAAAAAGACGTTTATGTTTAGCTTTAATAAAAAAAAACAATCATATATTTTAGCTCATCAGAATACATCTAAAGTGATTTTAATGTACAGAAATTTATTGTCTTAAAAGTGTTTGTTGGTTTGGAACAAGTGTTGCTACTATGTCAAAAGAAAAATCAATTTGAATTTTTGCAATGCACTCGATTTATTTAAGTGACCTGCAGTGTGTACCCAGATGAAATATCCTTTCCTTTTGTCCCGTTCACTTTTTTTACACATAAAATATATCAGTGGTAAGATACATTGATGCGAAAATGAACAAAGTACTGTTTAAATATTTGTTAAAAATATATAAATAATTGGATTTTTAACTTTATGCAGCTACTTTTGTAGTAAATTTTATTTAAGTACAGACTCTTTTTAACGAATTTTCATAACTAAGGACTACTTTTAGAGTTTTGATTCAATTTCTGTTTCTATCAATCAATCTCGTAAGTAAAAATTACTTCAGATAATATAGTAGAATCTTAAAAACATGAACTGTTCGGAAAAACTAACGCTTTTTTCCGGCAGATATTTAAGAATATGTCTTAATTAGTCGTTTTTTTAATTTATCATGAATAATTTCTTATATTTGTTAAATTTCACTTTTTTTTCTGTTGGGTAAAATGAATTGTTATTTTAATAGATGCAATGTTTTTATGTAAGGCTTTTATGTTTTGATAAACGAGGCCTATTTTATATCTGTTTACCCTTTCGAGATTCAACTGTAATTTAAAAACACTTTATAAAGCAATGGTTTTAAAAACATGGAAAACTGTTTAAAGAAGGAAAAAAATTCTATTGATAGGTATAAATTTTATAAGTGCGAACAAGTTATTTTTTTTTTTTTTTTTTAAGGAAAAAAGTCATTTTGGGCAGCATTGCAATGTATCAATGCTGCAAAGCCATCTCATTACATAACATTTTTCTTTTATAAATTGACCTCATTGTAGTGCGATATCACTTCAGTTTTTTTTAGTATAATGTAATATTGAGATTAAATGCTTAGGCTTCCAAGTAAAAATAAGTAATTGTATTTAACGATGTTTTCGTTACAAAACATTATATCGAAGTGTTTATTTAACTGAGTACTTCTCTTGCTGGCATTTGAAGAAACCATCTGTTTTTTCTTTATTCTATCAAGAACGAAATGTCTAACAATTGTTAGGCTTTTATAGCTCACGAGCATAAAGGAGTATAAGAATCTATCTAGCAAACGTACCTATGTATACTAAATTAACTTTCTCTCATATTGTATGAAGTATGCATATTTAAAAAAAAAATTACGTAACTTTCTAATCCCGCAACTATTAGATAATGTTACCAACCATCAGATACGAAAATAAAATTATAAAAAAAGCCCCCAAGTAGTGAACATATCCTGCTGAAGCGGTTTATATACTACTGCCACATTCACTCTTTGTAATATGTGTCGCAAGTTGAATATTATGTGCAAGACTTTCTTTCAAACTAGCCTGTTGGCGTCAGTTAACATTCGATTTAATTTTGGTCCAAGTTATTATGCCATAAAACCTGCTGCCGTAGTAGATGAATTGAACTGAGACGCCAACGGCTAATTGTCTGCCATACGGTCTAACTTTATGTTTAATATTTTTAAGTATTGCATTATAATTGCTGTTGAACCGCAGAAAAAAATGTTCTCATTCTGCTTGACTGCAGTAATACGTATGATAAAAAAAAAGCATCGCGTCGACTTACAAGCAAAATTGACAATCTACAAAACGTAATAAATATTTGTCCGTAGTTGGTTCTTTTTGAACTTCTTCTAGTCAACTTCTTGTAGTCAATTAACAACTGACCTGCATAGTTCTAGGTCAAATATCAGAACATCAGATTGTACAGAATTTTCTATGTACTTTCAGTTTAAGTCTACTTGCCATCACGAAAAAATTTTTTTTGGCAGTTTTTCTTGTAACCCGGACGAAATATTTATTCAGATAAGGACTCGCCCATTCTGCCGGACAAATTACTGCGTCCAACAAAGAGAGATCTCTAAGGAATTCAAGGTTTTTAAAAAGGGGCAAAAAATCTCAGCTGTCAATTTTATCTATTTTCAAAGATTTTTGAATTCTGAGACAGCAAAATTTCTCAGTGAAAATTTTTGTTGGTGGGACGGTATAAAATCGCGGTATCACTCTTCGGTTTCGGTACGAGGAAGCAGTATTGTGTCGGTTTGGTATACCGAAACCGAGTGCTTTTGACATTTTCGGTCATGTATTTCATTGATTTTAATAAAATTTCAGAAAATACAACAAATTTGGGCCAGACAGTGCGTTAAAGGAAAATCTTGAAGTGAAATTTCAAATTAAACGGTTTTGTATTATTTCTTGCCAAAAACCTACCGACAGGGATAAATGAGTGAATCCAGGTGACATCGGTATTCTTTCGCTAAATCCGAAAATACCAAGTGCCGATACCGCACTAAAATCACTAAGCCGCCTATTGTACAAAATAAATTCTATGTTCTTTTAAGCTTTATCAGAAGTCCTCAGCTTGAGTAGCTGTCTTAAAACTTTATCCTATTAAATTTAAATGTTCGTTTTCTTATTTTTCGATAGAAGATGTCGCTTTAAAAATATGCCTTTCAACGTAAGCGACTACTTGCCAGTAGATGGCACTTCTCTTTGCTTATATAAATGTTTTCTCAAGAGATGTCACTTTTTGTTAGTCAATATATTTTACTTAACAGATGGCACTGTATCGCTATTCAAAACTTTGAAAACTTTTCGTAACATGACAAGTACTATGAGTTCGATATCTCAAAAGATGGCACCGTTATGTCCAAGCTCTATTTTTGTCCTCTCTATCTCTGTACCTTTGGTAAACACCTTTCTACGCCGCCACCTACAGAAAAGCTTTATAATAATCAGCCCTTATTGCCATAAGCGAAAACCAAAAATGTAACTGAAAAACATTTATTGTAGCAGATAATTATTTACCCCTGTTACAGAAACGAATGTCTTGCGACGGGATTCGTACTTATTTCAGCCATATTTCCTCTTGTGGAAATCGCAGATGAGGAAGTGTCTTAATGGAAATTGTAAGGTAGTTCCTCGCATTAATCATATGTTAATCATAGTTCACCCGTCAAGCTTAAAGTTGCTTTAAATGCGAACCCATCGAATTACGTTGAATCTCCGGGAGTAAAGCATTGCGAGTTCCATAGTAGACATGATTATCTCTTTAAGAATAGGGATTTATAAAACTTTAAAATGTATTTTAGTGTATTCAGAAAAAATCTAACATAGCGCTATTGAATAGTACAATAAATATTGAATTAATGATACAGCTTAGAAACAAAAATTGCCATTAATAAATTTATTGTACGAACTGTTTTCTTCCACTAAAAGAGCTTTTGCTTTACTTTCATTTGACTTATGAAATGCTTTAATCAAAAATTTCCCATTATATAATTCCCATTATTAATTCGATGTTTCTTATAGGGTATGCAGCTTTATTGAAAATTCTGGTATTTTTTTGTTTCTTATAGTTTTTTTATTTTGTTATTTATATACGAGATGGCGCAACAAAATTTATGAAGCTGAACCTTAAAAAAATATTTTCTTTTATAAGGAGATAGCGCTTTCTATATGAGCAGCTTTCAACGACTATGAACTAACAACCGCCAGATGGCAGCACTTGATATTTTAATTTTTTTGTCAAAAGATGGCACTGTCTTTGTGCCTATTTTGTTTACCAGATGGCGCTGATTGCTGTTCAAAACTTAAAAGCTGTTCTCGTCTTCTTGTTTCTATTGGAGATTGCAACCTTTATTTGCGGCACCACATTTAGTTAATTATTAGTTCCACTATCAATCGTGCATTGACATTTTACCAATCTCCAATAAAGCCGATTTTGTTCTTTGCAGTTTACACTGACACTTGTTTTTTCTTCCTAAGCATCACTTCCGGAATTTTGAAATTAAATTTTCGAATTTTAACGGGTTTGGTTCTCTTTTTATTTAACTTTGGAAAACTATTCCCGATTCGTTAAAGAATTAATTAAAAAAAAAAAAAACAAACAAAGTGAAACTAAAATAAAAGAAAAAGTGGACTTTTAAATAATATGTAATTAATAAAAATGAATAAAAACTTTGGAGCTAAATGTAGATAAGAAAAAGACTCAGTAGTAGTTTATTTTTATCAACTTTATATTTAAAATTTCTATATTTTTTTAATTTCACTCAGTTTGTTATATTTTTTGTTCCAGGCAATTACTTATATTGGTCTTTTTTGTGCAATAAAGTTTTAATAAAATAAACTTGACATTCATAATGAGCACTAAGGAAGTTGTTGGCCAAAATGAATTAAATTCAATTACAGGAGAAGAGAGTCAAAATTCTAAAAACAGTTATAATTTTTCGAAAAGAAAGCGAAAAAAGGTAAAATTATAATGTTAAGTTAACTAAAGTTTTTTAATTTAGAATCATCGAAGGAAACCAAGGTTTTCGTGTGTGGCAGTGGTTGTGAAACACCCCGTATATTGCTAAAAAAATAGTACAGGGTGTTTTGCATGAGACATGTCACAAAAGGCTAGAGTCCTTAGTTTCGTTCTTTCGAAAAAAAAACTTTTAATAGACAAACAAATTAAAAACTTTTTCCAGAGCCAGAATTGCTAATTTTACTATTAAATAAAGTTGCTTAAGCTTGTAGTCCAGAAACCTTGTCAAGGAAACCTTGTAGGAAAAGTGACATACCCAGAAAAAAAATTTAGGAGGGGGGGGGGGGGGCTCGAAAAAAAATTGTGGGGGGGCTCTAGTACCTGAGCCCCCTCTAAATCTCTGAGATATACCAAAAAATTTCAGTAAATCATGTAATTTATGAAGAAATTACCTAAATAATATGATGATTTTTTGATGATGAGCCCCCTTCTCAATACGCCACCTTGCGTCAAATCCAGTAGCTCTGATGTGAAGCCGATCCATTTTTTTGACCTCAAGCACCGAACGAAAAATAATAAAAATGCTAAAAACCGCGATTTCTTTGAGCTGTTTTCAGTAATTGGCGTTTTTAGCTGTGAAGGGCTATTTTTTGACTATGTTTTACGCTTTGACCCTTACAAAATTTTAAAATGGTTAAAAACAAAATCTTTAATCAAAATATGAATAGCATTTCAGTAATGCATTGGTTTTATTAATTATAATCCAAAAATGTCAACATGTTCATAACGTACCTAATTACAATTTTATGTCAACTCAAAAAAAGTCAATTTAATAGGTACTCAGTATAAATGCACATTTAGGTTGGAGTCTCAGTGACCAGTTGAAGAGTAAATGCAATCTAGGTTGAGGCCATATGATAATCTGAATGATGTATCGGTTACATTTCTCTCATTGCATTGTATTATAGCAAAGATATTCTGCATCAGATATAGAGCACAAGAAACCAGACTGTAAACTAGAGTAAAAACTACATTTTGTACAAAAGACAAGGAATTATAAGTGTTGAATTTTTTATTTTTGTTTGCATGAATCTGGTTTTGTCACGAAGCACTTTCATTTAGATCTGAAAAAAAAATAAGCAAAATGAAGCGAACAATTATTTTAGAGTCGGTATATTAACTACATATGTACATAATTTATTGATTAACAAAAGTATAGGAAATAGGGAGAAATCTCTAAAAAGTTTTTAAGTCATCTATAGACTAGGAAAGATAGGAAATTTTGTACGGAGAAGGTCAAACATATTAATTTATGAATAACACCGCCAAGTTGGTCCAAAGTATTATGAAATCCGCCAAGTTAAGTTCCATTGCGTTTCGTTCCAGTCGTTAAAAACTCTCGTAGAAAATGGCGCTGAAGGTATTTAGGAGAATTAAGGGTCTGTTCGCATTATGTTATATTTGTTTTGTGTGTGTTTGCTTGTACATGCGTTAAATTGGATCCTTCTTTTTGATAACTAAATATATTAAATTATAAACGGTCACAGTGAATCACCTTAAGTTCAAGTCTGAGGCCACTTGCTGAAGTAATTCATTTAACGAGAATGCACAGGTTTCCACTATTAGCCTAGAAAAAAAAGGCAATTTTGGATTTCATCTTTAAAATGTAGCCAGTAAAACTTCTAAATGGCCTCCATAAGTACCGTCATGCATCTCGCAAACAAATGCGTTAAACAAATTTTCCTAATAATTGCATTAATAAATATAAATAAATGCATTCTTAGCTGCAATAAAATTATTTAATTCGTGATACAATAGCAACAGCAATCGAGGGGACATAAATTCAATCACCGGTGTTACATTGGACATATATATTGTTTCACCGAAACGAATTTAAGAGTTTGCTGCAAATGTTGAAGTCGAACAATTGCTGTAAACAAATGATTTGTCGTTTGACGCAAACGATTCGTTCTTTCATTTTGCTTATATAAATTATACAGTTCATGACAGAATGACAATATGCTTGCTTCGTAAGCGAGAGGTCGTCACAGGTTCAATCACAGGTGTAAAGCTAAATATTTCTTTCTTATGGTTTGCAAAAAGTGTAAAACATAAACAAATTTGACAATTTGCTGCAAACGAAGCCGAAGATGCCCAGCAACGAAAAAGCCGTTTGGGCATTTTTTTCGTTTCGGTTTGTTCTCTTAGTGTAATTTCTCGGGAGTCTAGAGTTCAAACTAAGATCTTATTTTTTCAAACGTTGCTAAATTTATCAGTTTAAAAAATATTGGGTGGACTTAAATATAGTTTCAAACACTTTGCCTATTGTTTGATGAAAATATTCTTCACGAATACAGTCATATTATAACGGTGAAACGAAGTATCATTAAATCACTTAATTCGATACTGAAAATCGTATTTAGACTCCGCATCTTGCAAATCCAGCTAAAGAGCCAAAGAAAGACTTTCCCATCCCATGGGCATTGCAATACCTGTAGCCTTAACCTATCAGAATCATTAATGTGAATATGGATACGATATGATGGGACTACCTACGATTAAGCTGCAAAAGAAGTATACCCAAGCAATCATATTCCTATAGTCTATACGCCTACATATCAACTGGATTCGGGGGAATATGTAATCTTGTAGAAAAGTCTTTAAGAAATATAGTGAAGAACAATGGATTAGCATCATCTGCAACAGAAAGCAGAAGGAGGTTATGCATTTCTCACAAAAAATACTGCAGCACACATTGTTACTTGGGTTATTTAACATGAAAGCCGTCTATTAGATCGTCTATCGGCAGCAGCAGCAGCAGCGGTATGAATGTTGTGAGCATTAAAGTCGCGAATCACACAAATTACAGACTTCGATGCACATCATTTGCAAATTGGGCATTGCGGAAGATTCTTTGGAATGTTGGTTATTTTGTTCAGAACGTTTTTTTTCCATGTCTCTCATACAGATTGAAGATTTTTTTTGGATTTTGCGTTTTTAAGAATATTTAAGATTTAATTTTATGTTAATGTTGATTAACAATACCTTCTTCATAAATTGTAATTACTATTAAATAGTAATTCACTAGTAAATTGAATTGTGAACAATTGAAACCAGGAAAACTAACTTTAAAGAACTAATGTAATTCTTAGAGCTTACGCAGTCAGAATCTTAAACCCTGCAACTAACGTTACGTTAAGTATTTTTGGCATTACCCGAACCTAATGCCAGAAATCATTCGGGTACATATATATAGGTCGGTTTTAGCCAAAAAACGAAATTTTGAAAATCTAATTGATTTTCAAAAATACAAAAAAATACAATAAACTACCACAGTCAAATTTCTTTAATCGTAAGGTCGTAAGTAATTGAAGTAAATTAAGAGTTTAAATTTGTCAAGCTTAAAACTATACAAGAAACAAGGCTCTCATAGTCTTAAAGATACGGTATATACAATATCGCAATTAAAAACGGTTAAACTACGCTCTTTTATCTTTCACTCGCTGTAGTTTGAAAAAAAAAAAATCTTCTTGTGAATAAATATTAAAAAAGATCAATATATGCCATGACATTTGAATTTTTTGATTTACCAAATTGTCTGACAATATTTTTAATTTTCTCCGATTTTTGTTTCAAAGTTCAAGCACTTTCAGTGGGAATAAAATACAATTTGCGATCTTGAAAAATCTTGCAACAAACCTATTCTAATGCTAAAATGAAGAGGAACCTGTAAGGAATGTGCTTACCTGTCAGTTGTGATTTTACTATATTTACTTAGCCAAGAAAAAGCAAAAGAACAAACAATTTCTAGAATTTTGATGCAGATTGTAGAAAAAGATGCTAAAAGATCGTCTTTTATTTCAATTCAGCCTTCAACATCACCTCTACCACCAGATACGAAGCTCAAGAAATGTTTTTGTTTTCACAGATATTCGTTTTTTAGGCGCAATCTCCGCTCACGCTTCGAAGTTAATTTTCGACAGTTTTAGAAATACAATAATTTAGAGTTCTCCATAGAGCCTAATTTATTTCAAATTTAGGGTCTTGGAGTGTGGGCAGTGGAGTTACCAAAAGATACACAATACATTGGAGATAGCGCCTAGAAATCGATTTTTTTTTTTAAACAAAAACAATTTTTGAGCTTCGCATCTGGTGGTAGAGGTGATGTTGAAGGCTGAAATGAAATAAAACTGCATATTTCGTTCTTTTAGCATCTTTTTGTACAATTTGCATCACAATTCTTGTAGAAATTATTTATTCTTTTGCATTTTCTTGGCTAAGTACATGCCGTAGGGCCACATCTGATAGGTAAGCTCATTACTTACAGGTTCCTCTTCATTTTGGTATAATTACCTTTCCTTAGAACGATTTTTTACGCTCATAAATATTATTTTATTCCCTCTGAAAGAGGTGAACATGAAGCATACGTTTCAAACAAAAATCGGAGAAAATTAAAAATATTGTCTGACAATTTGGCATATCAGAAAATTCAAATGTCATGGCATTTATTGATGTTTTTGATTTTTATTGACAATTAGCAAGTAGTTTCAAGAGAATGAAATATACAAATGTCAAGAAGCGAAGTTTATGACTAAACACGACACACGAACCATTAAAAATGTCATCCATTTAAATACATTAATGTGCATTGTGCAATCCTGACTATGGAAAAATTAAAAACAATTTTTTTTTTCAAAAACTTACGGATTCACGATAACAGAAATTTGGAAAATGCGGGATTCACAATCCTGTTTGCTTTTTTCAAAGCCTCAGTAAAAATTAAAAATTGTCTCATTTCATGACATGAATCATTTTTGTGGGAATTATTTGGAATTCATTCGCATATTCATTCATAAATATCAGAAAGTAATTTTAGTTTTGTCATATTATTTGAATAGAAGAAGAATTTCGGAAGGCAAATTGAATTTATAGTAAGTATTTCTACGCAAAATAATAGAATATTTTCAGCTTTTTGTACATTTTTTAATCTAGTTTACTTATAAACTAGCAAATAAACGGCAAACGTAGTAACAAAGTAATGTTCATTTTGTACTTACTTTTAAGTAACTGGCTTTATAATTTTGGCCTTAGTATTCCAAAAATTGAGAACATACAAAAATTCGTTTGAAGTTTTTGCGAGGCGTGAGCAGGCCATGTGAGAATCATGGAACGATGCCTAAGACCGAAAAAAACTTATAATGTCGCGAAAAAAAGTGTCAAAAGTTTCAGAACTTTTGACTGGGTGGATGGATTTTGATAATGGTTTAGTACTTCTTAAGTTATATTTTTTATTTTTCAAATTGCAGGTTGTTCTAGAAGGCACTGCTTAAATCATTCAAAACTTTGTTTCTTCATAATATTCCATCATCTTAAGCCTTCAAGAATATAGGTCTTGAAAAACAAAAGGAATAGTTAAAGCAAACATTTGTACTTATAAAAATAAAGTATTACATTCATTATAGATAATTTCTAATAGAAGCTTGTCAGTTCACAACGCCAGGTGCGTGTGGTGATTCTTTTAATTTAAACATTCATATAGTTTGGTGCCTAAAGTCTTCTATTGCAATTTATATTTATAGCATTTTCTTTGATAAAAAACAACAGTTGGATCAGATAGAAAATCCGGTAAACTCTATAATGTCGTATATTTCTGCGCCTGAGAGAACACATTCCCAGTGCAAAAGTTTCATTTGAAATTTTTCTTTTTATTTAGTTTGATTTGCTGTTTTTTTTTTCATTCTTCTTTTTTAATCTCTGGATAGAAATTTTATCTGTCTGCGAAGAAATGACGCTGCATAAGCTTAAATTGAGCTGCCAGCGGGTTAAGGTTGACGTGTGTTAAAGAAGAAGAAATAAATATGCAAAAAAAAGAAGATATATTCTTTGGAAGATACATCCAAGACCAACAGATAAATAAATAGATAGTTACGTGCAGAGTGAGAAAAATAAAAACGTAATATTAAGTTGTCTCATCTATGAAGTAGACATGCTATGTGATTATATTTTTACAGGAAATTCTCTCAATGTAGTGGTATGCGTGTGCTTGTGTGCACCTCTTCTTTGCGCTGATGCAGAAGTGGGTTTTTGTTTTGCTGATGAGCAATTTAAGAGACAGTTAGATTTATGCGTTATATTTGTGGAATACCTACAAACGTCCCGCATGTTACTGTCATTTTAGTGGAAACGTACCGAATTGGTTATTGCAAACAAGGTGAATTTGCGGTGAACTTGTTGTGATGAAGAAGAATCTATGTTTTGGCAAGCATCATGTCAGAGGATGACACGATATGAAAATGAATAGAAGAGGCGGCGGGCGCATACACTTTGCTAAGTTCAGCACAATTATACATTTGTATGATTTTGAATTTTGGTGCATAAAAGGACCTAGTTTCCTAACTGTCAATCATTGCTACAACTTTACTTACTTACTTAAGATGGCGTTAAGATCTAGGGTGGAACATGGTCTGAACCAAAAAACCTCTCTAACCAGCCCGGTCCCTAGCTAGCTGCTACTAATTAGAAACACCAAATTGGTTGAGGTAATTCACCACTTGAGACACCTAACATGAGATTTTTCTTTGTCACGTTTTTCATTGGGATTGGATGCGAAGACTCGGTTAGCTAGTGCGTTGGTGTTCATACGCTCAGCATGACCTTGTCATCTCAGTTGCTATATTTTCGGCTTCTTGTGTTTGTCGATATCGCTCTTAAGCCCGTAAAAATTGTTGTTATATGCTTTCCTCTACTCTACATCGATACGCACGGAACCAAATACCACTCGAAGAATTTTTTTCTCAAAGTAAGCAAGCTGGTTCTCATACGAACTTAATTGTCCAGTGTTCATGCCTCTACCCCATACAGCCAGACTGCGATTATTAAAATCTTTTATTTGATCTCTTTGGTTTTTTTTTTGAGATAGAGCCTTACCTAGTACTTTAATGTCTTCTTAGCCCGAAGAAACAGCGATTTTTTTTTTTACTTCTGGAGGATACGTACTTTGTTCTGATGCATTCGAAGACCAATAAGGTGGACGTCATCTGATGTCACGTCTCCGTACTGGCAGGAAAGGCTTTTTTATTCCTATCTTATGCAGATAGGCGTTGAAGTAACCGTGTCCGGTGAGGAACTGGGTGACGTAATAGTTCACTTCACAGTGTTTCCTTTACATCTGCGATAAATCTCGCTGTTCAGCGCCCTCTGCTTTCAGGCTCCCACCGTTCCTGCCACTTACGATGTGTGAGCGATTTTGCCTTCACCATCACCACTGCCGCTCTAATTTCCGCTTTCTTTTCGTGTGCGTACTTTCGTTGTGCCATCAGAAGGTCTATTGGTGTCACACCTGCGACTACCAGAAGAGCTTGTTCCGACACCGTGCGGTACGCACTTGTTATCTGTAAGGCATCACGTCTCTGTACCAATGCCTTCTGCTTCCGGTACTGCTGTACAGGCTGCTCCTGCTGTGATATCTTTTCTTCTCGATCCTTCTGTTGTTTGGTAGACCAGTTCTCGCTCGCTGAGATAGTCATTCAGCAATCGCAGCAGATACTTAGGGGATTCGGGACATTCTTTCTAATGCAGCCAGCATTAGAATTAAAGGCGTTACGTACGTTCAGTGTTGCTAGTGTTACTAGTACTACCTTTTTGGTGTGATAGTTTCCGCACAGCTGGGCAGTTTCGGCGGCTCTAACTACTTCTTCTATAGCTCCTGTTGTGGAGAGACCTTTCCTGAAGCCATATTATCTTTCAGGCAAGTCCCCGATTCCTTGTATCGCGGCTATAAGATGTGTTAGCAATTTTCCTGTTTGTCTAACATGCATAGAGGCCTGTACCCGGATGGGGAATCTGGTCGTCCTTTGTTTTTGCTTATCAGTTCAAGGCGTTGTTTTTTTCCAGTGTGGAAAGTCTGTGCTACTAACCAAACAAACATGTAAAAAAAAGATGATAATTACAGATGGGATGTAGTTACATATCTATGATGATATGTATCCTATTCATTCTTGAGAAATATAGTATTCAAGAGTACCTTCATAAAAAAGAAAACGTTTCGCATCCCATTTTTAAGTACATATCTTTATTTGACAGCCTGCACTTGATTCTTCGAAGTATTCACGCTTAGATACTTCAAATCTCAAATGATGATCCACTGAACCCTTTCCGATGTTTTGCCTTTTCTATATAACCCATCGCCATCGACATTCAATTCGAAGCAAATCATCTTTGGAAAATCTAAATTTCATAGCTCTCCCACCTGCGCCTGCACTGCTGCGCCTGCACTACTGCGCCGGCTGCGTAATGATACTTCGTCGTGCGTTTGATCGTGCGCTTTATCAAAACATTTTGCATTCGTATAATTTATCATTTGGCACGCCAAAGTGAACGTCATTTTATAATGCATCTTCTCTCCAGTTCTCACAAGTTCTAATGAAATAACACTCCACAGTCCACACAGGTCAACTTGTTTCCTTATTTATGAGCGATAGAAGCTTGCTCCTCGATACCTTTTTTTCTCTATATGTATGATGGTGTGTTTGCCACGGATCAATGAGTATTAATGAAATAAAATTGACGCTTCTGCAGATGCACTCTGCAGTGCTTATTGCATACATTGCAGGAAATGGGAGGAAATCACCATCGTTGTGTATTAGAAGATGGAAATGGCAGATCCTATCTCGAGAGAAATATCATTATCAAGAGTGATTTCCGATCGGAGCAAGGAGTATGATCGCATTATTGATCTTATACCATCGTTATATTTCAGTCGTGGTAATATAATGGATAAGAATTATGATCTAATGGTGCAAGCGTTGTAATAGTTATGACATAATGCTACAGTTTACTGCTTGGAAAGGTGATGATGAGATGCAACGATTAAGTTTGGCAAGCGGAAGAAGATACTTGAAGATGCATAGCATACCTTTTATTAGAGATGGAGTTTTCAATTTTTTCTTTTCAAGAAATTTAACGATTGGGTCACACGTACCCGGACGTAAGAGATAGTACTTGCTACTCTATAATGAAGTACCCTTGTTTTTCCAACTCGGATTACTTTATTCTGGCTATTGTACCTGGACAGAGATTGATTTCTGAAATGTGAATACCTTTCCCCAAAATTATAGAGGGCGGCTCCAAAACGCCAAATTCCTTCAACTTGAATGAGAAATTATCCGATATAAATTAGACATCTGAAGACTAAAGGCAGTTCTATATGGTTGCGCACTGGTAAATATGGATCCCCCACCCATAACACTGCACTATACAACTGTACTGCGGAAAAGAATCTAGAAGCTGTCCATAATCTAACTAATACCCAAATGCCAAAAAGACACTTGAGAACAGCAAGGCGGTAGCACTAGATGGTATTCCCGCAGAGCACTTACAAGCAGCGTTAACAACATTGAGTGAACTACTGCATCCATTTATTAAAATGAGCTTGCAACCCGAATTGTGATAAAAAGGAATGATGGTCATGTTCTCGAAAAAGGAAGATCTTATGCAGTCTGCAAACTTTAAAGGGACTTTTTCTCCTGTATGCGGTTGTCAAGATAACAGAACAAATTGTTTAAGAGCGAATAAAAGAACACTTTTTTTTAAGAATGCATCTAAGGAGGTATCCATACTTCTCCAAGTGCCGGGATCTCCTAGGAATGCAACCTTGGTATACCGGCTAAACCTATACAAGTGTCTGGATGATCTTCCTGAGAAAGATCCTTATCTAGGCGGGTTCGATCTTTTCTAGAACTGGCTGCTCTCGTTTTTCTGGGTCAGATACGCGCTTATTCACCTCCATTGCTCTTCATTCTTAAGCACCTTCCGGATGATGTTCTCTTGCCTGAGTATCGGATAGCGATATTCAAGAAATGGCGTGGCTTCTTTTAAGTCAAATATAGCGGTAGGCAGCATTTGATGCCGCATTTTCGTACTGGTAGGAGAGAAGCTTGTTGTTTTTCCTATCTTATACATAAAGGCGTTGATGTTGAAGTATCCCTGTTCGGTGAAGACCCGGGTAATGTAATACCACACTTCACCATATTTCCGATCACTGCATGCAATCACATTTCCGATGAGCCTCGCAGTCCAGCGCCCTCTGCTTTCAGACGTTGCTTCCACTTAGGTCGTGTTAACGATTTTATTTCCCCCATCGCCCCTGCCACTAAAATTTCTACTTTCGTTGTACTGCTAGGAGGTCTTTTGGCATCACACCTGCGATTCCGAGAACAGCTGGCTCCGACACCATGCATGGCTTTCCGTAAAGCAACACGCCTCTGTACCGATGCTTGAAACTTTTTTTTTTGAAATTTTGAGTTTTGGAGGATGGTGGTGATAACTTTACATGAAGTTAGCACCACCATGAGATTTTTGGGGTAAGCATAGGAGCAACAAATTTGGAAATAGGGAAACAAATTAGCAACAAACTATCAAAAAATTCATGCATACTTAAATTTTGGAATTTCTGTTATGGCGGTGCTAACTTCACGCACCTTTAGGTGACAGCATTTTAGAGATCAGAGCTGTAAAAGACTGGTAATGCAGTTAATTCAGCCGTAGTTAATTGACTCAAATTTTAGCTGCAAGTAAGTACTGCTACTGAGTACTTTAACTGCAAAATATGTAAGCGCAGTAAGCAGTCAGTACTAAAATACTGGATGTAAAGTTAATAAAAGCAGTTAATTGACTAAAAGTTGATCAAATGCACTACTTTTTGATTGGTTTAACTGTTTTATTATAAAGTTTCTTGAACTGTTGTGTGACTAAAATCAGTCAAAAAGTACTGCAGGTAATTAACTTTAACCCAAATAGCTGTTTTCATTACTAACTGCACAGTCAGTATTTTACTGACTGCTAATTGAAGTTTTTAAAGTCAAAGTACTTTTGTAAGTTAAAAGACTTAATTTAGTCTTTTAAGTCAATTAACTGCACTACCGAAAAGATTGCACTTCTTACAACTATATGAGCTGATAAGGCATAGCTCAGAACGTCATCATAGCGAAAAATAATGTATTCTTCCTATCAGCTTTAGATTTAACATTTATTTAATAGTTTTTTTTTGTAATTTCAATTCGAATTCAAATATCTTGGAATGGTGTTTTTTAATGCTGAGTTGTTTTATGTATACATTCCAGACCCCCATTAAAATCAGCATAAAAACACAAAACAAAAAAAAATAAATTAGATATCGAGACACAATAGCATAAATAATAATTTTATTTCTGCATTTCCATTATTCTGTTAAACATAATCTGCAACCTTTCTACGTGGAGTTGAAAGCAAAGATACAATAGGCCGTTAGACTGACATACTTGCAGATCATCATCATCATACAGTCAAATGTGTGTAACGCATAGCCAAGTCACTGCAATGAGTGGTAATCTTCTTCTTCCAACTGTGTACCATCACATCCACAATTGAAATAGTTGCTGTGCCACTCGTATATGTATACTAGTAACTCTTCTATAGCCTGTGTGTTTTGATCAGAGCATCAATATAGAGAATCAGTGGCAATTGAATTTCTTGGTGGCCATTTCTGTGATGATTTGATGCCGTAATTATATCGTCGAGATGGCAAATTATATGGCCTCCCAATAGAATGTTTATTTCATTTAATATGCTCCAAGAACCCAACTCCGCAAACACCACATTTATAACACGAGAGAGAAATCTACAACTCTTGCCCAGCACACATTATACGGAAACTTCGTAACCACCAAAGAAATTCAAATAAAATAGAAATAATAATGACAGCTTAGAAAAGTTGATGCACAAGGATTGAGCATTGAAGCTGGTTTTCAGACTTGTACCATCGCAATTATAAACTATAAATGGGGACTACCTATACACGGTTGTCAACGTGTGGACTATTAAACGCAGACAAAATTTATTCACAACTATTTGCATGTTCATGTCGACAATGTAGCTAATCCATACTTTGTATCTATATTTTCGACATAATGCATGTCCCATGTCCAATTGTCTATGTCAAGCAGTAAAAACCCTTAATAATTCGTTAGTTGTTAGTGTTCTTTTAGTTAATTCTAACGTATATGTGGGAGGTTACCCTAGGAATACTTAAAACTGTTTAAAGATTTAAATTGGTGTCAAATAAAGGAAAAGTTGATATTAAAGTTGAAAACATAGAGTTGCCACATTTAAAGTGCGCACATATAATTCTAATTTTGAAAAATTCTACCTAAAAAAAATCGAGTGCCACCTCTTAATCAGCAGCAATTAAATGGCATCCCTACTTGAATGCAAAAAAAAACACTCACAACATTAATTTTACTCAAAATGTTGTGGCATTCAAGTAGGGTTCCGTGTACTTACCCCATTTTAAAGATGGCATCTCATATTTTTTTTAGACAGAAGAAAGCTTAATTAAAAAAAAAATCCACCAAATTTTAAACTTAGTTTTCTTTTATCTAAAAAATATCACGTGCCATCTCTAAAATGAGGTAAGTACACGGCTACCCTACTTGAATGCAGATAAAAACTAAAAACACTTGTTTTTCAGTCAAACTGTACCTAACTCTTGGTATGTGATACTTAAAATGACATATAGTTAATAATGCTACAAATACACAAAATTTTAGATCGAGTTCTCTTTTAAGTGAGAAATGTCGGGTTTCATCACGAAAGTGGGGGTAAGGATATGGCAACTCTATTTAAATGAAATTAAACAAATTAAATAACAGAACAAATTTAAACAAACAAAATAATGAGAGTATTTTTAGTTATTTTCTGTATTCAAATAGGGTTGCCGTATACTATTTCCTATTTTAGAGATGGCACCCGACATCGTTTAAATAGAAGTGAGCCCCATCTAAAATTTGTTTTAAGCTTTTGTCTCTGGTAAATATGGGGCATTTTTAATGAATATCGAGTATTTTCAGTGTTTTTCTGCATTCAAATAGGGTTACCAACATTGTTAACATAGAATAGCGCCCGTTCTAAAAATTTTGTGTATTTTTAGCTTTTAACTATGTCCAACATTTTGACCAAAAAACGAGTGTTTTTTTTTTTTGTCATTCAAACAGGGTTGCCGTGTACTTATCCCCGTGGAATCCGATGGCACCCGACATTTTTTTATGTACAAAACAAACTTATTTTTAAATTTGGTGCTTCTTAAATTATGTCAAATATGGTATGTTTTTACTGAAAATTGAGGGTTGTTTTCAAAAAGGGTTGCCATGTAGTTGCCTCCGTTTTAGAGGTGGCAATCCCTTTTTTTATAAAAGAGAATTTAGGCTTAAATTTGATGTATATAGTTTTCCTATGTATACAATTTAGTTTAAATCAGAATTATTTGAGTGTGTTTTTCATTTGAACGGGGTTACCACATTAGCTCATATTTTTGGCATATGGTTGCCAACTCAAAGCTCGCATTTTAAAAGTGGCAATCCTATGTTTTCGTTTTCAGTATCAATGAAGTAATCATTTGGTCGCCATTTGGACTTAAAGTATCTCCACGATTTGGGAAATAATTTCACTGGACACACTAAGTTCCACAATCTAAAATGAAATAAATAATATGTAACGCCTACATCTACATGCACTGTTGACTAATCAAAGATGGTTTTCATACTTTTATTTATAAATTATGTGTAACGAAAATATTCAAACTAAATTAATTGTCTATAAACAAATGGTAAAAAAAACATAGGGCTAAATCAAACTATTAACTGTTCCATAAGATTCATATTTCTAACTTCAATAATATTATTTCCGGTCTATACAAGAGCAAGATAGATGCTAAACGAAACAGATAACATTATGAGGTAGCCAGGTTAACTGACAGATTGATTGGTCATTGAAATTTTCAGTCATAGATATTTCCTTCAAGTTTCAGTTGATCGACAGATGATGAAAATGATTAAATGCGTAGGTAAGGGACATATGGTTTGAAATGACATTCATTTGCATGACAACATGGATGAGTATGTTTAATCTCTGTCAAATCAAAGAATGTCTTAAAGATGGAAATCATATGGCAAGAATCTTCCTTTAATGCAATATTAGAATAACTTTAGGAAATTTCAAATTTGAATGTATTTTTTCTTACAACAAATCTGTTACACCGTTTCATGAGTAAAAAATAAAAAAAAAGTAGAAAAAGTCTTTAGTTTGAATTTGTACCCCTTATTTTAAAAAGCTATGTTTACATTTTTAGCACTAGCACTACTGAGTCTAAAGCGTTGAACAGCAACATACGTGACGGATAATATTGCAAATGCAGCTGCCAATAAGACTGCACCATTGAACTGTGACGATGTAGATCAACAATTCCACCCCCTTCTTTGACCTGGATGGAGTTAATTAATTAATTTCTAAGCTGAAATCCAATAAAACTGCTGGAGCAGACGGCCTTGGTGCAAAGCCTTTCAAAATACAATAATACAAATAAATGACTTAGAGTGCCTTCTTACCAAATTAAAAAGCTTGTAAGAAAAATGGATCCCGTGACCCCCCTCCCCTGTAAACGCTACTGGCCTTAATTTTTAGGTAGCTAAAAACTCTGTCTGCATAGACCCTACTGTAAACTAAGACAAAAGAATCATTTCGATTTGTATACCAATCTACGGAGTTTATAGACACGTTTAAAGAATCTTCAGCAATATCAAGCTCAATAAACTTAACAAAACGAAATAAAGATGGCTATAGAATGCAAATAACATGCATCATCTATCAATCATTATACAATTCCTTGTCCTTAATGCTTTACATCCCGAGAAACCAAAATTAGCTTCGTCCAGTCATTGTCGGTGCAAATAAATTTATCACGTAGCTTTTTGAGTCTTGTATCGTGGCGTGGTGCGGCAGCCAGTGCGGTGCATCATTACCCCAATCCTGCCAGAGCTCTCTGTAGGAGGCCATTGGAAAAGGAAGAAACAAAAAAAAAAAAGAATTTAAAGGCATTTTAAGATTCCCGTCGTTTTAGTGTCGATGTTAATACCGCACCTGGACATTAGCCTGCACCTCAGCCGTATTAAGTTCTATTAGCAGTAGCAGCAGTCCAGTCAGTGCTAAATTGTAAACCTGCTTGAGTATAGAGAGAATTTTCCATCAAAAGGAACATCAGCTTTAATGCAATCCATCGCATTTCGCATCGCAATAAAGTCGGCGGCGGCAAATAGAAGCTGGAATGCAATTCCACTCCTCAACAATTGTTCCAGTGAGTGTAATCAATTTATCAATTTAAAATGACCAAACAACTACGAGAGAGTTGAGTGTCCATCCACTGACCTTGCTTCTTTTTGTAGTTAGAATCCCACTCACATCTGCCAGAGCCATCACAGAGTCTCTATACAACAACGCTCAAATTAATATCCATATGATTATGTTATAACCACCACCTGGAGAGTGGAGTGGGGTGTGCCTGATGCTTTAGTTTTGTTTTGCGTTTTCTCAAACTAAAAACTAAGGATGTATCGCTTCGTCATCCGTTTTCTTTCTATGCGCCGTCTTATAATCTCATTTGTCCTCAGCTTGAAGCCTGACTGACATCGTAAACCATCCGTAAAACTGATGTGTCGGCTTGAATTTGCTTCACATTTCTATGAATTTTGTTTCATCCTGTTTTCAGTTCATCCGTTCGTTGTTGTTTAGCGTGCGAGCGCACGAAGCTTGGGCGAATAAAAGCAATGCAGCCGGAGCTAGAGCTGTAGCTGGAGACGTGTTAAGTAGCCGCCAATTATTTGTGTTGGTCCGTGGCAATGCTTCTTCTTCGGGGGCTATCGATGGGTCTTTGTGATTGCGTTAAATGGCCAAGGCGCTTCTCATGTGCACTTTTATTGCTTGGTGCAAGGATTTATGGCGGTTGGCAGGATCAAATGGACTTTTGACTGATTGGATTGTATTTTTTTTATTTTTTATTTTTATTCTTTTCTTTGTTTTCTGATTGAAATCTCAGAGGAGGAGCCATATACGAATTGCCTATGGCATCGAAAGTACTTATTTCGTGGAACATTTTTATATATACTTAAATTTGTAGATGCGCACAAATGGATAGCAAGTCTAAAAGAATTTTTGCCAGTAGATATATGTTTAGCATTTTCTTAAAAGCATCGCATTATGATTTATTTATTCAACTATTCATTATTTAAATTATAGTTCAAAAAAACGTTCAAACTTGAAGAATGTTCTTCAGAAAATGATGAGTACAAATATCAAGAAGTTATAATAGCTTTATAAGTGCAGTTAAAAAAGGACAAAACTAAAATCAATATGCATAAAAAAATCCAATTATGGCAGGTGATTGCTGAAAAACTGTGAGTATTTCACATCTTAACTTTCTACTGCACAAGAAGCCATATGTGGAACAATTCGACTGTCTTTCTTTACTCACGTCCCCCATCAAATTGGCTTCTACAAGAAGGTATTGAAATGACCGGAAATGGTATTAATCGTTTGCCCACCAAAAACTTTCGTTTGTTCATGCTCCGTTCAAATAATATTTAGCTTTTTTTTGTAGGAAGACTATAAGACTGGAAAATTGTCTAATACCCCAAAATTATAATTTATCGGAATCAAAGAAACGGCATTTGTTTATCCACCTCGATATCTTTCGCTGCACTAAAAACTCAAAGTGGACAAAACAATGGTTATTGTTGGAATCTGAAACAATAATTTTCGTGAAAATTGTAGGCCTTTTAAAGCAAATTCAATTTTTTTAATATCTCGTTAATAGAAAGTGGAAAAGCTTTGGTGTGCAGCAAGTTAGCGGACAGAATTTTTAATAATTTTAGTTAACCTACAAAATTTGTACCTTTTTGAGCGCTTTTAAAATAAGACTAGAGAATGAAAACAAAAATATAGGTATAGTAGTTTTTTAATGTACAAAATTGTAGCTTTTTCAATACTTATTTGTTGCGGAAATCTTAATTATGAAGCGCAAATGGTTCATTTTCTATTCCAATTTTCAATTTATGAAGTATACTTTCCGCTGAAGCCAATGGAGAAAATTGTTATGTAGCTATTCAAACCAAAATTTGTAGCCCTTTTTGAATTATTCAAGTTTTGCTGAAAAAATTAGCTCAAATTTGAATTCTCCTATGAAGTAGATGAAACCCTCAACTCTAAACTTTATTTTTGTTATTCAAGATTCCGCTTAAATAAGCCGAAAGCGCATTATGTATATTCCTTAGTTATTGTGCGCTAAATACATGTATCGTTACTAGTAAATGTACTTAAAACTTCTAAAAGAGTGCTGATAAATGAAGAATTAATTACTTAAGTATTTAAAAGCTGTACTTAATTGTTATTCAGTTCCTTTTCAATTCCTAAAGTACTTATTAATTGATTTAAGTAGGTACTTTATTATGCTTTTTGTGTTCCCGCAATTCTGTTGCGTTTACAGAAAGATTAAAGATTTGTTAAGTGAACAGTACTGCACGCATAAATAACAGTAATTGTTAATATATTTAAACATTGGTTTGTTTAAATATAATATACTTGTTTTAAATTCTCATTCTATATCGATTTTCATGATATTCAACAATCATTTTGTTTGAAAATGCATTCTTCGGTGGCTTTAGTAGGTGACTCAAAATAAATGATCAGAATTCATTCAGGAGACCATTAGCACAAACCATGAGTTTCACGGAGTGTATTCAAAAGCAGAAACTCAAAAATGTCACTTTTCGTAAAAAAACTGCTTCCTTCGGTAGCTTCCCGATTTTTTTCCCACAGGCAAATAAAAAATATTATCATATTATATTAACATGTTCAGAAAACTATTACGCATAAACCATAAGTTGCACGCAGTGATTTGAAAGAAAAGTCCAAAATCGCTTCACTCTAGTGTACATACATCTACAGAAAGGTAGATATCACTTCTGAGATAAAAAAAAAAAAAAATATCGGTTAATAACGGTAACTTCCATAGAACCGTTTTTCTATTTCTAATTTTCTCGTAAGCAACTTCACGGATTTCGATGAGCACTCTTATAGTGAGACGACTTATCGAAATAATTGTGCACTTGGTGAAGAAAGCATAAAATTTCCATCGTTAGTAGTTCTTCACATAACAGTAATTAATATATTATTGGATTATTATGGGGCCTCTTTAGAATCCATCTGGGTGAGAAAGATACAAGAGTTTTTTTGGTTTCACATGTTAGTTTGAATTTCATTGTACAAGAAATGAATCGTCCGTACTCATAATATAATACATCATTTTGGGGTATTTTTTTATTAAATGACCCAATATCTTAAAATGATGTTTATATAATTTATTATCAATGCTATAAATTGTTGTACATGCTTTGCTAAGTCACCTCAATTCATTGCTTTAAAATATAATTTTGAAAAAGAAAAAAAAAAAGACTATTTTTCTCTCCTTCGGCAAAATGGGTGTAGATCCAACAGAATTGAAATGTATCTCAAAAGAAAGCTTATTACTAGTGCTTGATTTCTTAATATTGGGACAAGTCCTATTAAAAAAGGCCAAAGACAAGAAATACAGCTCATTGAATGTACTGAGTAAAGAAATGTTTTGATAAAAACTTTATTTAGCTTGACACTGGATTATGTTTTCAAAAACTTGCACCGCGTTTGTAGTTACCAAAAAAGTATTAAACTTTCCAAAGCCATACTCAATTTACGAGACATTACCATTTGAACTCATACAGACTGGAGAAAACACAAATAAATTTAAGTGTCAAGCCATACAATGTTTTTATTTAAACATCCTTACTCAGTGGGGAGATATTGGTGCATTCAATGGGCTCTATCTCTGGTCTCAGCCGTTTTTGGGAAAGTCAGGTCAGTTTTAAGCTTTCATTTGGAGCTACACCCATTTTTAATACAAATTTGCCCATCATACTTTATCTATCTCAACGACATCAAATGGTATATATGCCTACTGAGTTTGGAGATTAAAATAGTTTAAGAAGCTGTTTAACTAATTTTAGTAACAAATTTGATGTTTTTTTAATATTTGTTATAAAATTATTTATTCTTAAAAACTGTAGGGGAGAGTGGGTACGAAAATAACGTGGAACGGTTGTAAAATTGAGTTTTAACAAAAACCTGGGAACGTATGCGTTCATTTTTAAATGTAGATTTCTTTGCAATTTAGTCATGAATGCACCCACAATAATTCAAATGTCAAAGTACTGAATTGTGCCACATAAAGTTAAAAACTTAAAATTTCTATGAAAAAGTTAAACATTTTTTCTGGCGAGTTTTGCAATTTATTTTTATCAAACAATTATTTTTTAATAAAGTGGTAGCGGTCTAAATAAAGTTGATTTGGTTCTGAACTTAATGGAGTTAATTTTCCTATTATCGACTCAATAGTTTTTTTTTCAATCGAATAAAAAAAGGGATGTGGACGTTTGTAATATTTTTTGAGTGAATCAGTGAATTTCAGTCACAGGATATATTTAACATCGATTAACAATTCGGAGCCATTTATCCGGAAATACAAAAGGAGGATCCATCGTCAGTATTGAAGCTGCTAATAAATCAAAATGGATGCAATCGGAGTTCATTAACCCAATGGAACACCTCGTAAGACATTTTTAATGTTGGATTTGTACAGTAAATTTGATGTTAAACCAATATTTCTCGTTTATTCCATTACATTTATGGTGTCACAACCGCCCTTTCATCGTGTTACAATTGGTTCAACGGAAAGGACGATTGTAACATTCAACTTTCACCTCTTTTACATAGCATGGTTTCGTAGAACATAAAAAATCAAAAAAACAAATTAGTATTTAACAAGAGCCAAATGTCCACTCATCAATATACGCGTTGTTTTGTTTGGCTATGTATTTTGGTTTTAAAGTTATGGCACAGAAGAAAGAAGCTTTAACGTCCACAGAAACTTTGACCACAAGAACACGTAAGTGTATTTATGTTTTTTTTTGTTGTGAGACTGTTTATAATTTGTATATAAAAAATTGTTACGATTTGAAATTCAAAAAAGTGTTTTCCAGCCCACTCTACTAGATATATTGCTCGTAATCTTGTTAATATTGTTGAAATGTAGATGAAAAAAATATATTATAGTTTTGGTAGTTATAAGAAATTGAAAGATGTACCTTACAGCTTTTAATCTCCCTTCATACCAATAAACACTCTTATTTAACACATACATAAATTGCCTTGTCCGAGGCCAAGCCCAGAGAATCGAAAGTGTTTGAATTTGCTTTCAGGAAAATATACTTAAGTGCTTGTTTTAAAGTGTAAGTACCTTAAATGAGGCCACTTGCTACTTAAAACTATGATTTATTACACAAACTCATCTTTAAATGTTTTTTTTTTTTTTTGGGTTTATACCTACCTACTGCACATCACAATCATAGGTTATTTTAATTAATAATAATTATGGGTTTATCATCATAAGACCATTCGAGTTTCGAGTCGGGAAAGACTTTTCTTTAAGTGGGTCATGATAAATAAAATTCGCGTTTGTCATGGATCGCGTGTTAAGAAGATTCCACCAAACCGTTCGTTGAGCGAAGAAATTTTCAATTTCTCCTCATTACTTAATGATTATGAGTTCTATAGCTGAAATGGTCAGACTTCACGTTGGCCACAAACATGTTCTAACACAAATTTATCTAATCTTTATTGGATTTCGTTAGTTGAAGGAAGTCAACTAAACTGTCAAATAACGCCATCGCGCCACAAGTCCCATATTCAACTGCCCACTGTACAACGCAAGATGCAAGCATCCAAATGATCCTCCAGAGATCTGTAACCCAAAAGAGCTACATTATAAGGTTACACTCTAGGCGAGGAAGAAACAGGTATGTTGTGTTGTTGTATCCCGAAATAAGATAGGTGGCATACCAGACTTGCAACGGTAATTCTATATGCTAATGACCGCAAAGCGTATATAGTAAAGAGTCCACACACAAAGCGCAAATAGAAATGGAAAATCTAGGTGAGCACCTCAGCAACGAGTGTCTTATTATTTCAACTGACACCTCTCATGGACGCCCTGATTTTTTTTATTTCTTTAGATTTTGCGTATGTTGAGGCTTAGAGTACAAATTAAAATGCACAATGACTGTTCAACAGTAGGTCAGTTGTTGTGGTTGATGTGGTTTATCTGCATCATATAAACAAATTTTTGCTTCCTGTTGGCTCATTTAATGGATATAATCTTGTAACGTGGGTTATGTTGTGGCTTTTTTAATCCTTAGATATTGTTGTGTGGCCTATTGTTTGCCTTGGATAGAAATTACAATTATAATATGTAAAACCAAAGAGACGTATCAAAACATTCGAATGCGTGCAATATAGATGCATTCTTCAGGATTCGGTCTAGGTTATTGATTGGCTCTTTAACTATGGCCAAGAAATGCATTTTGAAAATATGATTGATTTTTAAATAATAAAAATAAGAATTAGGTACGTTGGTAATCCCAAAATTTTCCGTGCCCTTGTAAGAATTTTGTTTGTACAAAAAAATGTAAAATATTGATTTTTAGCAAAACTTTTGGGAATTAAGTAAGTATTCCGGTTTATTTATCAGCACCATTTTCCATTGGAACATTAAAGAAATGCAAATTTTTGGTACTGCCCATACGAAAGTGACATTTTTGGAAGGTTTTTGTATAAAAGTACAAAAAGGTTTTATTCAAAACGGCTGAATTTCTTACTAAACCTAAGTTAAGCTAATCCTCAACTTTTGGCGTTTACAGATTCCTATTATCTTGATTTTAACAAAAGTTTTCGTGTTTATAAGCTTCCAACGCCAACGACGCCAACACCGACGTCAGTCGGTAAAATACATTAAACAATCAATATGGGTGTCAATGAAATGTTTTTTATTTTACCGAGACTTTGAAAAAAATGTCTTCAAAAGCATTTTATAAATTACCATAACAAAAACAAACAGGGTTATGAAACCCGAATTTACCAAATTTCTTTTATAGTTATAAGCGCGTAAGTTTTTGAAAAAAATCTTCAAAAACACGATTGCACAATGCACACTATTGTATTTAAATGGATGACACTTTCATTGGTTCGTGTGTCGTGTCTAGTCATAAACTTCGCTCTTTGACTTTTGTATATTTCATTCTCTTGAAACTACTTGCTAATTGTCAATAAAAATCAAAAACATCAATAAATGCCATGACATTTGAATTTTCTGATATGCCAAATTGTCTGACAATATTTTTAATTTTCTCCAATTTTGGTTTCAAATGTATGCTTTATGTTCAAGCTCTTTCAGTGAGAATAAAATATAATTTGCGATCATAAAAAATCTTGCAACAAACCTATTCTAATACCAAAATGAAGAGGAACCTGTCAGGAATGTGCTTACCTGTCAGATGTGATTTTACGTCATGTACTTAGCCAAGAAAAAGCAAAAGAATAAATAATTTATACGAGAATTGTGCAGCAAATTGTACAAAAAGATGCTAAAAGAACGAAATATGCAGTTTTATTTCAATTCAGCTTTCAACATCACCTCTACCACCAGATGCGAAGCTCAAAAAATGTTTTTGTTGTAAAAAAAATCGATTTATGGGCGCTATCTCCAAAGTATTGCGTATCTTTTGGTAACTCCAATGCCCACGCTCCAAGACCTTACATTTGAAATAAATTAGGCTTTGTGAAGAACTCCAAATTATTGTATTTCTATAACTTTCAATAAAATTCACATAAACCATAGTCTTATTTATGTTTAAGGCTTTGAAGCGTGAGCGGAGATTGCGCCTAAAAAACGAACACTTTAAAAAAAAAACTTTTCTTGAGCTTTATATGTGGTGGTAGATGTTGAAAGTTGACTTGAAATAAAACTGCATGTCACTTTCTTTTAGCATCTTTTTCTACGATTTGCATCACAATTCTCGTAGAAATCATTTAGTCTTTTGCTTTTTCTTGGCTAAGTACATGCCGTAGGATCACATCTGACAGGTAAGCACATTCCTGACAGGTTCCTCTTCATTTTGGTATTAGAATAGGTTTTGTTGCATTATTTTTCAGGATCTCAAATTATATTTTATTCCCACTGAAAGAGCTTGAACATACAGCATACGTTTGAAACAAAAATCATAGAAAATTAAAAATATTGTCAGACAATTTGGTATATCAGAAAATTCAAATGTCATGGCATTTATTGATGTTTTTAATTTTTATTGACAAGTAGAAAGTAGTTTTTTTTTTTTCATGTGAGTGAAATATAAAAGTGTCGAAGAGAGAAGTTTATGACTAGACATGAACCATTGTATAACTGTTTTTGTTTAAAGTATTGTGTACCTACACGCTACACCGTATCCATATTCATTATGCAAGTCTTGCATGGCAAAATTAAACTCGAGATTTTTTTCAAACACTTACGAACTTACGATTAATAAAAAAATTGAAAAATGTGATGACCTTGACCTATGCAGACCGCTAAAGTTTGAATACCCACACCCAAGCCGTAAAACTTGTCAGATTTTAAAACTGCAATAGCTTTTCTTCGAAAAATTCAAGTAGACCGAGTAAATTAAACAAAAGAGAGGCTTAATCGGACACAATACTTTACAGCATTTTTATTGGTGGAAATTGTTCGGATTTATGTCTGTAATCATATTTCAAAAGTCGAAACGAATCCCATTGTGGGTTTGGTCACCATTTTGAAAAAAAACTGCATGAACAATGTAATTTTTGGCTAGGCTATATATTTTAAACTGATTGTTCTATGGGAGAACATTTAAATGTCAAAACCAATGAGATCAAAACCGAGGCAGTACGACTACTTGAATAGCTTACAATTGTTCTTTTAATGTAAATTCCTATTTTCAGTGCAACAAGAGTAATTTTTCTGAAAACCCCTTTCCAATAGTGCTACAGCGATACAATTTGACAAGAAAGAATGCATCGAAATATTTTTGTTTAAAGGTGTTTTCTTTAACACATTCAAAAAAAAAAAAAAAAACACCCTGTGAAATTAATGGTAGATTTAAAAAAATTGGTACCTTCTATTGAATTGAAAGAGCTTATCTGCCTCATGCGTCCTCAAACCTAAAACACTCTACCACCTAAATAAAATAATTGTTAAAATTGACACGCGAATAAAAAAGCATGCAAAGTTGAAAAACTTCTTCAACACTTCCTACTAATATGCTAAACCAGAAGTCATCTATGCTTGCCGTGAGCGCACAAAATATTTTGACTTTTTCAATCGACATTATGTCCCCTTCAACCTATCTAAGAGTACCTAATAATTTCTGACTGATTTGATTAGGTTTATGCAGGCACTCATAGCTTCGTGCGGTGTGGTGGAAAAAAAGCAGCTAAATGGTAGGAAAAGGAACCAAGAACATCAAAGTCACAAAGATGCAGCCATCCATGTAATAACGTTGCTGTCGTCGATCTCCGGTCGTCGCGTCGCGGTCGATCGTCGACTAAATTAAGACCCTCTCGCATATTGAAATTGATCATGAGTTGCCAACGTGTAGGGTACTCGTACCTCTTCCTCTACTAACTTGACCTCATCTAAAGAAATGATTTTCCGCATTGCTAGAACAACTCACCATCATCAGCTCTTGGCCCCCGCAAAGACATCGTCATGCCTCCGGTAATTGACCTTTGCCATATTCTAGAGGGGGTGGTGATTGCAGCACAAATCGGCAGTTTCATCGTTTTGCATAATTATCCTCAGCGCTGGACGGGACAGCCATGTCGTTGCTGAGTTGCAGTCGTGTCGTATATTGGCAGCGAACATGCAGCACAATCATGCCATGTTTCTTGGACAAAGTGAATGTACCGTTAACATTTTGGGTTGCAATAATTCCAAAGAACCGAAACTGACAGACAGACAGACGCAGACGGTTTATTTCTATAGAAGGCCCTCCTCGTCAAGGCGACAGATACATAATATGCACGTTTGTAAGAAAATCATCTTGATGTTCTTCCCATGATCTTGACATTGCCCATTAAGCGTCTCTTTTGACATTCACCGGTCGACGATCGCAGTGAGCGATCATTGATAAGAAAGTAAGAGCTTGCTAGGTTTCGTCTGGATGTTGGTGTTGTTTAGTAATTCAAGTGCGTGTGTACCTATACTGTACAGAGTTGTGGAAGGATATCAGCCTACGCTCTCTGATGCCGATAGTGCTGACGAATTGATTGCTATCATGGCTTCTTGTTGCAGTCAAATAAATTTATATTCAAGAGTCCAATGTAGGAGCTTAATTGAAATTCAGTAAACGGCTTGAAAGTCAATGCAAATAAGTTGCAACAATTCTGAGTGTGTTTTATTGCAACCAACACCTCTCGTTTGTTGGGTTTGTCCATCGTTCAATTCATGTTTATCGGCGATCTAGGTTAGGATACGATCGAGCACACATGCATTCGTGTTGTGGCGCTTGCTGTGATGCACATTTGTGTGATTTATTAGGTGCGATGGATTAAGGTTATGAATTTTTTTTTTAAATGAATGTTTTCAGAAGTTGGTCAGTCATACAAATAGGCCAATGGATTAAGCACCTAAGTTTTTTTTTCTAATATCAAAGACACTTTATCGGAAGAAAATTTGAAGAATCTCTCCATTAGGTCAGCTATGAAGTGGCGAAGGGTCTTAGGAACTCCTTGACAGAAGGGTCACCCATAGCTGAAAGGTCAAAAACATGTAAGTTAGTTGGGTATTCAACGGATGAGACGGTACCTGAAGAATTCACCCGATGGAATAAGCGGTATCTGCCAACTATTTGGTGAACATCTTAAGAAAGGCTACTCCAACGCGTTCAGCATTGGTCTTTAAGGAGCGGTTAAACCAACACTAAAATTTTAGTTCCAGTTATGAAAAAGTTAAACAACTCGGATATGGAATCGGATCTTTATAATGCCAGCCAACCCCAGTAAATTTGGATAACGATTTCGAATATATACAATATACATGAAATGTTCAATGTTTAAGGAGAACAATTACAGCCGCACAATTGGTGCAGAAACTTGATACTTATGTACAAAGCAGATATTACAGCAACAGGCACCCAAAATGTTGAGCGATGGGATTGATGAGAAGATGAAAATCTGTACGATATTTACTTTGGAAAGTGCCGCAAGAAGCAAAAACTGTGAGGATTTGGATATGGCTTTGGGATTTGCGAATGCTTCTGGCAAGAAGTAACGTGCTTTGCAAGCGGCTTGTCAAAATCTCCGTCATGAATAAATTTATAGACTTTACCTTCTCTTGGCTAGAAGACATATCACTAGTGCCTCTGTTCGACCGAAGTCAAGACTATCCTCGGCTACCTAAGCACCAACCAAAATCGGAAACGAAGGGCATTAGTTTGACAGTGGGAAATATAACACTCTGTCCGACAGAACCTGCAGGAACGGACCCAGGCTAGTGGACTTCAGCAGCTCAAAGATATATCATTATAGAAGCCATAACTTGCTTCGCAAATCTTAATACTCACAAAGGAACTTGCGGTCTCCGTAGATGAATGAACTGTAAACTAAATTGATTATGCTGTGATTGTATCCAAGCATTTTTCCAGTGGCCTGGGAGTCACGAACGTTCCCAGGAACCAAAATAGACTCGCATTACTAGATATGCAAGGCACCACAACGAAGATCGGATATTATAAGAAATTTTAACAGCGACATGCCGGCAAATCATTGTCTTTCCTTGGCTTTCCAGCTTTTGAAGACATCTACCAGATTGGAGGAGGTATCTGTTAATTTGAAGGCCTTTTGCTTTTTAGAAGAACCTGTTGTTGCTTGTGGAGTAACAGTACTTAGTCGTATTCTGGCTGAGTCCGTTTTTTCTCACATTAATGGATAGATGCGGTTTTTAGTTCCACTTCAACGGGTATGTTGATTGTGGTACTTCTGCAATGCATTGCTGAGCATCCAAAACAGCACGGTCGCTGGTAAGAAACTTGAACAAGCAATGTATGCTCCTACTCTTTTGGCAGCTGGTATCGGGGATAGCGATTTGGGGCTTGCTAGGGAATTAACGGCAAAAAGGAGGATCTCTACGTTCTTGAAGTGAGGTTGCTCTGAGGTGAAGATTATGGAGATAGGTATGGTGCTTAGTGTAGATCCTTGTGTAATGGTCTTGTTCTTGTTGTAAAAAGAGTTGTAATGAAAAGATGAAAGATGGAGAGTAGAGTGTTCAGTGTCCAAAAAGAAGTTCTTCCACTATTTTGTTCAGATTGGAGAAGGGAGAAATAGGGTTAGCCTAGAAGCATTGTTTGCTGTTGTCCATCTTCTAAGGAAATAGAAGTTCTTGAGGATTATTGCCTTGCCTGGAAGAAATTCTTGTCATGGCCAACAGATTCTTTCGGGTGACAATTATGATGTCTTAAATTTCCTCGCGAGTGGTATACTCTGTGTTGGAAACAGCTGAATGGTTGTCGTTGTCGCTAAACCTAGCGTCTGTTTCCTAGCAAGCTGTTAATCTTCTTGAAAGTGTCTGGCCCTTGTTTAATAGCCTGGAGTCTCTTCTGGTACTGAAAGTAAAAAAAGTGTTGCACAGTTGAACTCATCGACTGGTTGTTATCATTTTTGATGTTAAGTTCTCTTCATTGAATCATTTGTAGTGGCTTCCTTAGCCTCTGGCTATAGAGGTAAAAATTATGGATGTACATGGGAAGATGTTAACATTTACCCCACAAGGACTAGTTTATTTTGGTGCTCAAGAGCACCAGAGACAGCTTCTATATTGTCAATAGCTGTGTCATAATTTCAGAGTTAATGAGGTTCCTGTTGGCTTTACTGTCTGACTTACTTAGGTCCTCAGACCTTGTTGAGTCCGTTGTGATCCTCTTGAGAGGCATAGGGCCATCACAACTTCTACGCGCCATTGTGTACGGTTTCTGGAAATATACCGCAGTTCTCTCCAACTCTTCCCCAGCTGTGCAGATTCCCTTTCGGGTGTTCTGCGCCATGTGCTTCTCGGCTGAGCCAATCTTCTCCCTTCCTGTGTGAGTGGGCTCCCCTGCATTGCTTTGCCAGCAATGCAATTATTTCCTTTTCGAAGTGTATGACTAATTGTTGGTTTAAGGTTGTACCATTTGGCCATTGACGTCTCGCTGCATCTTAACAGCATTAAGTTTAGTGTTATTGATGTATTCCTTATATGGCCAAGTGGCAAAGATCTGGTGTTGAATGTTAATAGACAGCAAGATAGTTTCATTGTCCAACTCGTTCTGGGTACTCTGGATAATATGATAGGGCAAATAATCAGGTTCTAAGTTGCTAGAAAGAACCCCAGTTTTGACAGGGCTCTTGGATTTTTTGGTTTCAGTTGTAATATGATGATCCGGAATGCTTGTCACTGTTAGCATCAAGTCAGTCAATAGTGTCTGTTCCGTCGTTGTTATTTTCAGAAGTTAACCCAGCTTATTCCATAAGCTATTCTGCTGATGGTTTGACTAGCAGAAGTATTCCTGCTGATAGTTTGTGTAACTACACGGTCTTCCTGTTCCTGTCGGCATAGTGTGGCTATTTTGTGTGACCGTTTCAATATGTTGTGAACCTCAACAACATCAACTAGGAGAAAAAAGACCATCGAAAAATCCGTCAAAAATCATTCCTCGAAGTGAGAAAGCAATTAAGTATTAAAGCCTTTTCAGGGAACAAAATATTTATCAACCCGGTGCAGCTCTACGGGCGGAGACATGGACATTGTCCAGAAAAACAGTTGGGTTCCTTGGAGAGGGAAATTTTTAATAGTGAAATCGACCCACGTGCCTAAAGAGTCTTTAAATCCAACCAGATACTGGAGAAAGACGTCGACCAACTTGGTGTGCGTAAGTGGAGGAATCTAGCTAATTGTAAGACCATAACTGGCTGCAGATAGGATTTTGTTGGCCAAAAAAGAAGGTACAGTAAATTTCTAGTAAAGTGTATTTTCTTCAGAGGCGGTATCAGTGAAATAACAATGTATTGTCATATATAGAAATTGATTCGCTCCAATATTTCTTCTGTCTTATACTAAAACAAATTTTCTATCCCATACTTATTTTACATGCATGCGATAAATCTCGCAAACTATTTGCGTTAGAATTAAATTTGACTCCCGACTAAGTTCATTATTTCGTGACTTCCAGAGAAAGGTTTACATATTTCATACTCGTGCCGCGCAGCAGACCCAAACAAATAGCCCGCACACTTACTGAAAGTTCAATAAGTTTGGATTGAATGAAACTCTACGTGTTGCGTAAACCTAACAATCGCATAAAAGGAACTCCCGACTTCCTGATCACTTTGTGTGCATAACAAATCTACAAACTACAATACTTACATACAATTCCATCGTAAATCTTCCCATAGCCACAATCAGATAAGACTTAAACCGACAAAGTCCTTTGTTCTGACTTTGGTTCCTACTTATATATTCTTTCTTCCCTTCTTCTCTATATATCTGACCATGATGAGCCTACTTTCCCAAAAGACTACTTATACCTCTCGCTTCTAACACACAACAAATCTTCGTTTGTATCGTGGGTAAACATTGTTTGATAAATTCCTTTTGCCGAAATCAAATCGCACGATTTTGTGAAATAATCATCGCCTCCTTATAGTCACTCGCTCTTTGCACCACCAAGCCCTCAAAAAATACAATTTAGCGTAGGTTTTTATTCCCATCGAAATTTACCTCAGTACAACGACACAACCTACCTACTGCTCTTTAATGCCAAATTTGTATTCTGGGTGCAGATGCCCTAGTCCTTGGAGAAATAGAATATAGGCCTAAGGTCAGGAAAGTGGGCCCACAACATGACAATGTTCTCTTGGGGTCACAAATGTCGACTTGACTATATAGTAGAAGATCTTCTCAAGTCCAATGAGATGGATTTCTCTCTGCCAATACCAATGCTGATGTCGGTTGCTATTTAGAACAGACCCCAGGTGCGACGATAGATGACCGAAGATTTTATTTACATTTGTTACTAAGTTTTGCCCTGGAGGCAATAGAGTGAAGAAGAGAAAAAAAAAAAAAAAACCCTAAATGGACAACAGAAGTAGGTTTAGATGTGATCGGGTGGTGGCCACAAGCACATTATCCACTGATAATGGTCTTGAGGTCTCTTTGTATGCATATAGTTGATGCTGCAAGGGAATTCTTCTCTTCTCCTTTCCTTTGAGGAGTTCGGTTGTTAACATGACATTAAATCGAAGTCACGAATCATCATTATGCAGTTTGTTCGGTCTTTCTGTGTGTATGTGGTCTTAAGTGGTAAGAAATCACAGGAAAAAAAAATGACTGACAGTAGGAAGACGCCATGTAGCACGAAGCGATGAGACGATGAATAACAATCTTTGAATCAAAGAACATTGTCGGATTTAGGACAGAAGAGTATAAGTAGAGAAAATCATTTTTTTGTAGGGTCCCAATCCCAAATGTGATTAAGAATAGATTCCCAAGGGCTTATTCTCAACTAATAGTTACTTTGGTGGGACTTTAACTTTTTAAAATCCATGTAATACTTTGTTCTTGTGAGAGAGAGAACAATCAGCTAATGAAGTTAGACATGCGGTGGGTATTTTAAGAAAAATTTATTGAATGTTTGAATCCTAGTTGAATATAATGACTGAAAATCCATTTACATTTTTTTTTTTAACTAAAACTAATGGTTATCAAAATTCAATAGTCTTCAATGATTATAAATGACTATTTGGAAGGGCTATTGTTTTGAGCAATACACAATTTGGTGGGTCCCTAATTTAATTGATATTTCAAATAGAATTATAAGCAAACATTATATTTCATATATTTTATGAATGGAAATAATTGAATGTAAATTGTATTTATGAAGCATGAGGAATATCATGTTGAATAATGGACAAATCAGAGGTCTGACAATAGTACCAGGTATGTATTTATCCCACAAGGGAAACAAAATTTCTCAAGAAATGAGTGATGGGATACAATCGTATAGGACAAGTGAGTGAGCTGTTTACATACGAAACATTTGAACTTTTGACTTCTTTTTCTCCGAAAATTGGTGAGATTTTTAATGAGAATGCAAATCTAGTTGTTCCCGTATCCTTCCTTAAAATTATTGCTTTTATCTAAATTTATCTTGCAGGTTCATAAATTCTAATTTTATTACATTGTTATCATTGAATATTTATAAACGATAATTTCGACTAATACATATACATAATGCAAGTAAGAACGCTCTGGAACTTTTTTAGCAGGTAGTCACTTTTTAAGTGTATGTGTGCCAAAATCATGGAGGTCGATGTCGAAGCTTTTTTATAAATCAAAATTACATTAAATTGAAATTCAATTCTGACGTACTGGTTAATATAATTGAGATAAATCTCCGAATGTATTAACTTGTTTTGAAACAGAGTTAGTTTTTGTTTTATTCGACCTAATATAACGGAACACTTCTATAACTCAAAACCTGAAATTTAATGGGCCAAAAAATACACTAAAATTAATTAAATTTAGCTACCTGTATTCATGGCATTACTTAAATGCAAAATTTTCTTCAAGAATTCTCAAGTGACTTACAAAAAACTGAAAAGAATCTTAATTTCTATTTAAATAAAAGTTGTCCGAAGAAATATGTCTCAATGTAGTTACAGTGACAAAATATAAAATTTGTATTCATTTAACATTCAGATGGCGCTACAAATGGTATTTCCGTAATGTCATAGAATTGGTTTATCGTTCCATAAATAATTTTCTGAGTGAATAAATAATAAATTAAAGTGCTAATTGAAGTTCAATCTGATATACTTATAAGGAGCGTAAACCAATTATGCGTCATTCCGGGAACGCCTGTTTTGTGGAGAATAAAGAATAAAAGTATTATTTTGTGTCCATACTATGATGTAAATCAAGACCACTTCAACAAAACCTCAAAAATGTTTCGTGTGATTCTGTTAGAAAAGAAATAAACGATAATATTGATCCAAACTTCATTTTCAGTAGCGTCATTTCCGGAAACGCTTTGAGGCTATGAATGCGAGTTATACAGTTTTCTCGAAACAAACCTAAATATTTTTAGAATTTTAAGTCAGAATCTAATGCAAATGTGGCTTGAATTTGATGTGCTGTCATAAAATTAGTGAACAAAACTTGAAAAAGTATATTTTTCGTAAGGATTTTGAAATAGCAGAAAAACTTATAGTCTAAGAGCCGACAGCAAATTTTGGGAGTGGAGGTATAACCAAAATCTGAGTATGCAGTTTTATAGGTATACGCATCCTGATTTCAAATTCGAAAGTCTGGCAGGATTATTTTTCAGCCTTCTATGGTTTTCGGAGGGTTGAAAAATGCGATAATTGATAATTCGAAGTGATCTGAGAAAGAAAAATTACTTTAATTGATTTTTTTAATTTTGATGATCTGTCATTTTTCGTAAGTCTGGAGACCTCAATCGTGAAGATCTGATTATTACAACTCAAGAAATAAGCTTTAAAAGACAAACATATTAGAACTTTTTTTTGGAGAGTTTTTGGATTAGAAAAACAAACAAAAAATAAAACAGAAATGTCTCCAAAAAAAGTTCGTTTAAATACTATATATTTTGAGTTTTATTAATCGTATCATCAAGATTGAGGTCACCAGACTTAGGAAAAATGACAGAGCACCATTTTCAATATTAAAAATTCCAATTCAATTGTATTTAACTATTTCAGATGAATTGGAATAATCACGTTTTTTAACCCCCCTAAAACGACAGAAGGCTGAAAAATAAACCTGCCAGACGTTCGAATATGAAATCAGGAAGCATATACCTATAAAACTGCATACTCAGATTTTGGTTATACCTCCACTCCCAAAATTAGCTGTCGGCTCTTGGTCTATTATTTTTTAATTAATAAAACATAGTCAAACTGAAAGGAAGTCATATTTGATTAATCAACGTATATTTTTTTCAATTTTGCATAATTCAGATTGACATAATTTTAAGACCACCACAGTCGTTTTGGGAACATATCTATCATTTTAAAAGCAAAATCTGAATGTTTTATGATGTAATTAAACATTATACCAATATGGATCTAATACTGAGTGCTACCCTTATGAAATAAATGATTTAAAAACTCAGATAATATTTATTAATACAAATTTTATAGGAAATCCACATATTTTTGTAAATACGCATCATAAAACACAGAAAAAATGCATAAAAATAATCAAACGATTTTTACTTGCGAGATAGGTACTACACTGCGCTTCTTCGCAAGAGTGATAGTTTCATTATTGACCAAAAGTTTTTAATTGGATTGAGATCTGAACTGTAGGGAGGCCAACTTAACATATCAAAATTATTTTTTTCGAAGTACTCTTTAACCTAAGAAGTAAAAAGTTATAAAAGTTTTAACTTAATTGAAATCTTAATATAACTGATCTCTTAAGATTATTAGCAGAAATGCATATAGATACACTTTTTCTGATACAATTTTGAATCCTGAGAACTTATCTACACTTGATAAGAACTCTAAAATTTGAATACTTTGTACAACTTTGGCAGACTGATGTACTGATTCTTGCTTCTGTAGCGAAGGGAACTTGTTCAATCATAAGGATAAAAGGTATTGAAAAAATTATAGCTTATGCAAAACTTAAGGCTAGTTTCACAGTCGCCAGTCGAGTAAGTCGATTCCTCAAGTGGGAATTATTGGAAGCATAAGTGACGCGTTGAATGTGAAAATGTGCACTGCCTATCCATCCTTTGACTGAAATTTTGGCCCGAAAACTGGCCTTTAGCGCACTCGGTATCTGTATTCTGAAATATTTATGTGAATCCAGTATTCCTGTTCTATAACTATTACTGTTAACGTTCAATTTGACCACTAAATGCTAGATGTCCCTCAGTAAAATTCCATTTGAACATGCATGAAATATCCCATACATTGTAGAAGATTTCATAATAATGCAAGATAAGGCCCAATACGGCTCTGCACGAGGAACCGTCAAATTAATCAAGAGGTTGGCATTCTCAGTATATACTGGACAGGAGTAAGCCCATACTTAAATCCGATAAAGTATTTGTGGGACAACCTTAAGCGAAAGACTATAGCTAAAAATCAATATTCTTAAAAAAAATAATGTACTAAAGTCGGCACCGGAAGAAAAAGGAAGAATTACCACTAGAGACAGTCTAAAAACTCACCAAGTCAGTTAAAAATTCGTAACAATCAATGAAATTAGAAAAGGACGCAATATTGAACCAAAAAATTATCCTTGCTTTTGTTATAAATTCTTAAATATTCAATATCTGCTTAAATTTCAACTTCTTTTTTGTATTATTCTTCAATTATGAGAATTGGATTTTAACATCGTCAAAGGATTTTTAAGATCTTAGCCTGGATTTAACGCTATGTGTCTTTGCTTTTTAACAGTACTATAAACATTCGTGCATGTCAACTACATCAAGATCAATTATCACTTTAACATAACGCAAGAGTGTGATTCCACTTTTCTCTCAAGTGCAGTTTCATATTACTGTCCATTATCCAGACCTGGCCTGAATGTTCAAAAATTCTGCACTACAATTTACTAAAATCAATATTTTATTATTAGCTATACTTCTCCTCGTTTTGGTTCTGCTATCTTTATGTCACACAGTTTTGGAAACACTTCCAATCTTAGGTATAGATTCCAAAATGTTGCCAAATAAGAAGGAGAATGTGCTCGTAATTTATTATCTACTTACTTTACAAGTTAGTACCTAACTGATGCTCCAAATGTGCATTAACTTTCTAGAAACCTTATTACTTGTTTAATGTCAAATGATATAAGTGAAACTATGCAACTTTATTAATTCAGTGAAACCAGAGTTTTAATAAAAATGAAATTAGAAAATTGTTCATCATTTTTTATAGTGAAACGTGTTTCAATTATTATTTTCTTTAGACCAAGGTTGTGACAATACGCACAAGAGCAAGTGTCAACACAAGAGTGCACTGCACAACCAATGCGAGGAATTTTATTGTATTGTATTTTAGTACGTCAACGTAAGTGAAAAGTGTGTTGATAGAATAACTTGATTAGTTTTTTACCTTAGTTCTTTGGTTTAAATTGAATTTTCACTTTTATAGCTCAATCTTAGTTTGTATGGTCATTTAGGTGAAGTCAAACAATATAGGAGAAACTTGGTTGTCAAAAACGCATCCGATGCGACGGGACTTCGTAGAGTAAAAATCAAATATAGATGACCCAATTATTAGATATAGAAATGAAAACTTTTAATAAATTATTTGAAAATTAAGACATGGTTCACAAAAATACAGTCATTTGTTTAATTAATGTTTTAAGTACAAAAAGGCAAGTTAAGTCAATCTCAAGAGCCAGTTTTTACAAATCATAATAAAACAGAACAAAAAACCCACAGCATAACCCGTTACAATAGATATTTTTTTGTTTGTTTGGTTTAAGTGTAGATATGTAGCAGTAGTTTATATTACAAAAAGAAAAGTAATTATCCAGTCCCCCTGGAATCAACCAAGTGACAACAATAATGAGAACTTTTTCTGTTTGTTGTTTGGCACAGTCGGCCAATTTTTGTAAGAATTTCAAATGCACTTCAGAAATAATTAAAGAAGTGATACGGTTCTAGATACAAAACAAGTTATAAACTCTCAAGTGCAAATTTCCATTTAATTAAATTTCCATAGAATAGAAGTAGAAGTAGGTGGATGGAATTTCTGCTATAAATTTTTGATAGTGCAGGAACGAAGAGTTACTAAAATGGAAGATTTTCACAAGACCTCAAAAGTTGCTCACTCACCTGTTCCTGGTCTTAGTCAAAGCTATCGTGTGGCCCCTTTAAGTGTTTTTTTTTTGGCATGGGCCATATCTTAAGATAACTTATAATTTTTATTCAGTGACAACACTGGTTCATTTGCAGTGTGCAAAAGAGGAACTGCGATTGAATGGAAAGGGCATACGAAAAATGAAATTCTTCGTGCTACAATGCACGAAAAAGCGGTTGTTAAAATGTCCGATAAAGAGGAAGACTTTTAGGTGGAAGTCGTGCACTTTAAATTATGCTAGAGTGCGCCTTGTCTTAATACACACTAGGGCGAAATTTAAGAACATTATCCTGATCTGATGTGCCCACACCCCAACAGAGAAGAAAGATGACATGACCAAGAAAACCTTCTATATGATCTTCCCGAGAATGATACGTCAAAATTGTTCTTGGCAAGTTTTATGACAAGATTGCAAATGAAAGCATATTTGGTTTGACGGTCTTATAAAAACGGACGGATGTAACTCCCAAAAACGGATTCATATTAATGGAACTTGTGGAGTTGAAATATAACCACAGTCCCTAAAGAGAGTACCAGAAATATTGCTGACCTCAATCTCTCGGAAAACTCACCAGCGCGGCGGCACTATTGAATTTTTGTCAACTTCAAATCATTGCCAACTTACTATCAGATATATAACGATTTTGGTGAGCTGGGCTTAAGAAGACAAAGCGAAACCTTGGTTCGTTGAAGAGTGATGCCATACACATGCAGCCAAGTACGAGGTTTTTATAAGCCAAAACTGCAGAAAGAGAAAAGAGGTACACCAACTTCTAAAAAAAAGGAGAGGGAGTACGAAAAGCAAGCGGTCGAGTCTAGCAATAGTTCTGTCAATACTGAAACTATTCTGAGAAATCAGCCCAGAACTACGAAACGTTGAAGACAGCCAAACATCAAAATCTCTTGCCTATTTCAATATTGCCGATACAGACGAACTAATAGGTACCTACGCAGAATGTCACTTCTAGATATAGCTGACAAACTTGTTTACTTGTGCAATATGACAGTGGAGTAATCTCGCTATTCCATCAAAGATGTTAAAAACATTACTGTCGCCTTTGATATTGAGGCAGGTTCAAGACCGTGTCATGCATCTTCTTATACATCATGCTTGAAGCATTTGGACCGCGATCCTATTGGTGAACGACCTCAACCAACTTGGTGTGCGTGGTGGATTTGAAAACTTATCCATGAGAAAGCTATCTTCAATTGGTTCCTCGTTTGCTTACGTTAGGCGCAGTTAAGACGGAATGAATCACAGCTTCGCTACCATCCGGTAACTATTTTAGATAAAACTTGGAACCCCCATTCTAAACCCAAATAGGAAATGCAGTCAAAACAATGAACTGCAAATGAGAAATAGTTTCAAAAATCTATTTCTGTGACTGGGAAGTTTATAGTGACTGTTTTTAGTTGTTTGGAATAATTATTGAGTAATCTTCACATTTGCTGAAAGAAAAAATCTGCTTCCCCAAGACAATTATACACAGCTTATTATAACCTCAGAAACTTTATTATGGCGAAAATCCATGAAATGCTTGAGCACGGTACTCATCAGATCTAGGCCCAAGAGGCTTCCTTTTCTTTCCCTTATCTGTAAATTATGCTTCCGCTCATCTATTGGAATAGCCTTGATGGAAATATTACTTCGACGGCGGATAATTAGAGGCGAAAAACTACTCTACTTTGATAAGTTGATAAGTAGCTCTGAGCTTCATTGAAATATGCAATACCTTAGCTTATGTCAATCTTCCAAAATAAACATCACAAACTCCCAGACTATAAGTAAAAAGTTTTTAATTCCCACAAAAGATCTACAAAACAGCATTATTCTCTGTTATGCTATACATGCAACCCATTGTTGATCTTTTGTAATACGGTGGCAGCGAGTGAAATGTAGTCGAGAATTGAGAAAACAAAAAAAATAAAGATTTTAGCGGTGACTTTGCTGATTGCTAGTGATTAAAGTTTCTAGAACACTTCCAAGTAATCATCACTCACGAAAGTAGTTCGTTTAAAAAAAACAAAAATAAAAAAAACTTGCTACCGTGATCAACAAAATGTTTGGTTAATTGAGGAAATGTAGTTCAGTTCAATGTATCCATCAATTTTGCAAATTAAATTTGGATTCCAAATTGAAATAATGTTATCAGCATCTCCTTTCTTCGTTAACACAAACATTACGGAAGGCTTATAACAGTTTCTAAATTAATGATGCCACTTTTAGTGAACAATTAAATACCAGCAACTATTAAAACAGTTCAAAAATTTTGCACTTACATCCGACCCAATGACGATTCAAAGTTATTCATAGCAGCTATTAAACTTATAAAAACAGAGCTTTTAAGCTCCCGGGTTTATAATAATGGTTAAATGATTTTCAAAGAAAAGACCCCAATATGCATTACGCGAGTAAAATCAATTTAATTTCAGTTTCATTTCTTAACATGCATCGAATGACGGCAAGTAATAATTCTTCAGTACTGCCTCGATTTCTTAGCGGCATATTGCAAAGGTTCACTGCTCATAGAGTTCACCCAAACTCGTGAAAATGAATCAGCCTTCATCAGCAAAGCCAATGCCATCTCAGCCAACACAGCCAACAACAGTGACGAAAAGTCTCTCCATTATTCAAATTACTCCTCCAAATCTAGGTCATTGGGGAAGAACCGCGAGGTATCAGACAAAAAGAAGAACTGAATCTGCACTACATGTAGGTACCTAGGTACTCCTGTGTATGTAGGTAAGCCAAGCACCCCATCATATCTGTGGAGTAATTAGTCGTTATTCAGAAGCTTTGTTGGTTTTCTTTCCATCATCAAGTTATCTGATCCAAACATCATAATCGGTGGGGCTCTAGATTCTTTGGCAAAAGCAGAAGTCAATTAAATGTTTGTTGTAGTTACATTGTACTGCCAGAACTCAACTCTATAGAAGTAATGTTAAATTAATTTGAGTTCAGCTACAAGAGATGACTCTGATGAGATAATTATGATCTTGATACGAAAAATAAGAAGGAAATGATGCGAATACAGCACAGAGACAAGACTCGAAAACGGAAAAAGGATTCTGATGTCATTCATGATGCGAACCACGCTTGCGAAGTAGGTATCTGTGTTAGTAGGTCAGCGAATATTTACATCTAAAATGGACTCCCAATTCCGTCCAACCAAACATAGAAGTCTCCCAATTGTTAATCCCATATAAGGAGCCATGTTGACACCATAAAGATATAGGACCCAACGCGACGACACGGCGACAACCACAAGATGAATATGGATTAAGAAATGGAAATTAGCTTTGAGTTTAGACCAACACCATATAATATTGGATGCTCGCCGCCACATCGCGCCGCGCTCCAATCGAAAATCTAATTTTTGTGTGGTTCGAGTATTAGGGTCAGAGTCGGTGAATCGAATTGAATCCAAGCAGAGGGGAACAGAACAACCAACAACAACAAATCAATGACCGGCTTTCTGTTTTTCTTGTAAGATTTTATCTTTCACATTCAATGATGGTTGGTGATGGCGGTTTATAATAAAACGAGTTTGTAAGACACTTTTATGGGCTTACAATAGTGATGGGTTTATTGGATGGACTGGTTCGTTGGTTTGGTTGCTGTGATGGCAATGCAAGTGAATGGAGGAAAAGTTATTGTTTGGGGTATTCTTTACTGGAATTCTCCACACATTCGATATTAAATTAGCAACGCTGCAGAAGCTGATTTGATTTGAAATGATGATCAGCGTAGATGACGCCACCTTAATTTGTATTGCTGAAAGATTCATGGTGTATGTTGTGTTGTGTTGTGTGTGTGTGTGTGTGTGTGTGTATTATAAGAAATCGGAAGACAAAATGGAAAGCTAACCTGTGACATTGGAATTCCAGAATGTATTAATTGTCTTTTGATTAGTCTTGGAAGAAGAAAAAAGGAAATGAAATAAAATAGCCATCACAAATATGTATTAAAACAAGTTGAAGAAGTCTAAAAAATAAATAGAACCTGAGGAGAAAGTACTAGTCCAATCAAATAGGACTTGCTAAACAGCTATCAACTATGCATTTAGTATAAACATTTGCAATTTTGTACACTTGTACATTATAATGATCTTTAATTAATATCCTGGTTCGTCTCTTGTCAGCAGTCGTCTGGCAGTCTCTTATCCATAAAGAGAACACTTATCTTCATATTTCCTCCGGTTGTGGTAAGTTTAGGAGTATATCAGGAATAGTATTCTAAGTCAAGTCAAAAGCTTACTTTATCAGTTAATGGTCAACAAAAGTCACTGGTTTCATAATTTGGTTGCGGATAGACAATTTTATTATTTTTTAAAGTTTAGCTTAACTGGTCACTGTGGCGGATGTGTAACTTTTAAATATATTGACAATTTTAAAGGTTATTATTGATATTGTCTCAATAATAAAGGCGATAATTTTCACCAAAACTTATTTCACCTGAAAAGGGTCTAGAACTGCCAGGCCACAGAAATTTGAATAACAAACTATAGATCACCACTAGATACTTTATTAGTTCGAATTATTTCCGAATTCCAGTTTTTGAATTCTGTGGAGTGCAACTTGCAGGCAGAATTCCGTACGTTAAACGTCTTGGACCCTTGTTCCTATAATAAAGAGAGACAGCTCTCATCATTGGACCGCTCTCATCATTGGATAGAAAAATAATCTTGATATCACAATTATTTGTAAAACGATGTTTTGCCTTAAAAAAATGCAAATGATCGATGCAAAAAAAGGCAAAATACCCTCATGTAAAAGGTCTTGGACCGTAGTTTCTGTAATGAGGAATTGACCATTATATAGTTGCAAAGACGATCTACATATCTTGCTGACACAATTATTTCGACTTGGTCTATTTAAAATATTATAGGTGATCGAAGTTTGAGGCAAAATTTTCTGGCACCCCAAGTTGAAATTTTGATTCGCATGTGTATATTGCCTCAAGAATATGAGTGCATCGCAGGCCACATTAACGTAACCGAATTACGATTAGTTGTTGACATGAATCGAGTAACAATCTTTAACTGAACTTGATTTTCTATTAGAATATCAACTGTATAAACGTTGGTTTATGCAGCTGCATTATTAATGATGGTAGTTGTTGATAAATCCCTGGGCAGTTCTTATTTATTTAAATTGGCTAAATTTTGGACTTATCCTCAACTTTTGGCGCTTTAAGATTCCAATTATCTTGATTCTAACAAAAGTTATCGTGTTTACAAATATCCAATGACGCCGAAACCGACATCGACATCGACAACGACAACGTCACACGCAAATAAATGTCTCGAAAACGTGTTTTCTATAAGTTTCATGGTGCTTCACGATAAAATAGACTAATTCTTAAAAAAAAAAACAATTTTGTACCAATCGCTATACTTATCTTTTACACTAGGTGTACGGAAAAGTAAAAAAATACAATGAAAGGTACTTTTATTTTACTGAGGCTTTGAAAAAATGATGTCTTAAAAAGCCTTCAATAAATTACCACAATAAAAACACAAAGGATTGTGAAGCCCGCATTTTCCAAATTCCTTTTATCGTTTTAAGAGCGTTAGTTTTTGAAGAAAATCTTGAGTTTAATTTTTCCATAGCCAGGCTTGCACAATGCAATTTAATGTATTTAAATTGATGACACTTTCAATGGTTCGTGTCTAGTAATAAACTACGCTCTTTGACATTTGTATATTTCATTCTCTTGAAACTACTTGCTAATTGTCAATAAAAAGTAAAAACATCAATAAATGCCATGACATTTGAATTTTTTAATATATCAAATTGCCTGACAATATTTTTAATTTTCTCCGATTTTTGTTTGAAACGTATGCTTTATGTTCAGCTCTTTCAGAGGGAATACAATAATATTTATGAGTGTAAAAAATCGTTCTAAGGAAAGGTAATTATACCAAAATGAAGAGGAACCTGTAAGTAATGAGCTTACCTGTCAGATGTGATCCTACGGCATGTACTTAGCCAAGAAAATGCAAAAGAATAAATAATTTCTACAAGAATTGTGATGCAAATTGTACAAAAAGATGCTAAAAGAACGAAATATGCAGTTTTTTTCTATTCAGCCTCCAACAGCACCTCTACCACCAGATACGAAGCTCAAGAAATGTTTTTGTTTTCAAAGAAATTCGATTTCTAGGCGCTATTTCTAATATAATGTCTATCTTTTGGTAACACCACAGCCCATTCTCCAAAGCCATGAATTTGAAATAAATTAGACTCTGTGAAGAACTCAAAATTATTGTATTTCTATAACTTTCACAAAAAAAATTGAGCCTTATTTATTTCAAGACATTAAGGCGTGAATGGAGAAAAAGAGCTGTGAAAAGAAAAACTTTTCTTGAGCTTTGTATCAGGTGGTATAGGTGATGTTGGAAGCTGAATTGAAACGTTCTTTTAGCATCTTTTTAGCATGTTTTAAGCATCTCTGCATCACAATTCTCGTAGAAATCGTTTATTCTTTTGCTTTTTCTTGGCTGAGTACATGCCGTAGGATCACATTTGAAAAGTAAGCACACTACTTACAGGTTCCTCTTCATTTTGGTATAATTACCTTTCCTTAGAATAGGTTTGTTTGCACGGTTTTTCACGCTCTTAAATATTATTTTATTCCCTTTGATCAAGCTTGAACATATAGCACACGTTTGAAATAAAAATCGGAGAAAATTAAAAATATTGTCAGACAATTTGGTATATCAGAAAATTCAAATATCATGTCATTAATTGATGTTTTTATTTTTTATTGACAACTAGCAAGTATTTTTAATAGAATGAAATATAAAAATGTTGAAGAGCGAAGTTTATGACCAGACACGGAGCATTGTATAATTGTTTTTGTTTGCAACATTGTGTACCTATACCGTATCGGTATCCATAAGCATCAAAATTTCCAGACAATTTGTCCGCTGAAGTTTAGACAGGCATCAAAGCCGTAAATCTTGTCGGTTTTTAAAAAAACTTAACTGCAATCGCCTCGTCTCAAAAAAACTCTAGGGATTATATTTTTCAGTTCGTTTTTTATTCGTCTTAACAAAAAGGTTTTGGTAAAAAGATTCAAAACAAAGCAAAGAAATTATTTTGACGATTTTGAATATTTTGGCCAAATGTTTCTTACTAAGACGAATAAACAAAAAAAGCAACAGAATTTTTCAACGAAGAGTGATTGCCGTAAGTCTTATGAAAATCAGTCCATTATTGCAGTCGTGACAAGAGTCCAAAGCAAAAACAAGTGCCCGAATTCGCACCACACCCCCCAGTAGTGAAGAGATCATTGCCGGAAATAAAACACTGAAGAACAACAAGGCAGTAGGACTAGACGGTATTCCTGAAGAGCTCTTACAAGCAGGACCAACGACATCAAGTGAGCTACTGCATCCACTCATAACGAGAGCCTGGAACTCTGAGTGCTTCCCTGAAGAGTTAAAAAAGCTATCCTGCCTGCGTTGCCAGGATAGCAGCAAAAATTGTATTAGAGCGAATAAAGGAACATCTAGAATACACACTCGACGCCGAACAAGCCGGTTTCCGCACTGGTTCATCCTGTGTTGACCACATTGACACCTTGCGGATCATTATTGAACAGTGCAGGAGAGGGATTCCAAATAAGTTAATTGCTATTATTAAAGCAACCTACGATGGATACAATTGTCACATAGAGGAAGTGGAGTCAGACAGGGTTGCATACTATCTTCAATACTTTTCCTGTTAGTGGTAATTGATGTGCTGAGTGCAGCCCTGTTAAACGGAAATGGTGTAATTCAATGGAGCCTGACATCCCAACTAAAACATCTGAACTACGCGGACGACGTATCCTTACTCTCTTATAGGATCATGGATCTCCATCAAATGACAACAAGGGTGGAGAGGGAAGCAGAAATCGTGGGGCTGAAAATTAGCACGACAAAAACAAAAATGATCAGCCTCGGAAGTAACTCATCCGTTCAAGTCAATATTTCTGGACAACCGGTAGAGAAAGTAGAAGACTTTTAATATCTTGGGAGTTTTGTCTCTACCAAATGCGGAACCGAATAAGACGTTAACAGCCATATTAAAAAGGTCAAGGCTGCTTTCGGAATGCTGTCCAAAATATGGAGAAATAATGCTTAAAGACCAAGCTTAAACCATTCCGCTCCAATGTTGAATCCGTGCTTCTGTATGGGTGCAGCACTTGGAAAATCTTATCAACTGTCACAAGTAAGCTGCAATCGTTCGTGAAAAGGTGTCTACTAAACATCTTAAGGATTTTTTGGCGCAGCCGTATTTCGAATGAAGAACTTCATAGGAGAACGGGTCGAGAATCCATAGACAGTACTATACGCAGACGTAAGTGGCAGTGGATTGGTCATTCGCTTCGAAAAGGCAACGATTGCATTGCTGGCCAAGCGATGCAATGGAACCCACTCACACGGCCGAGAAGCACATGGCGCAGGACAGTGGAAAGTGAATCTGCACAACTGGGGAAGAGTTGGAGAGAACTACGTTATATTTTCAGAAACCGTACACGATGGCGCGTAGGAGTAGGACTGAGGACCTAAGTAAGTAAGTAAGTAAATATTGTCATCTGCTTAGTTTAATCTTCCCTCCTAAGGCCACAAATTCTGCAAAAATGTTTCAAGCGTAAAACCATACTTTTGTTCATTGAACATTGTGAATGTAATTTTTAAGTTTTTGTATCGCTGTACCAGTTGTGCGTAAAATACACCTTCATTTTTTTTTTGCAAATTTGAAAGTCACACATATTGTATGAATAATAACTATTTTTGTGGTTTAACGAAAATTTAAATTTCTAATAAAAACCATCTTAATTGGCGAAAACTTTTCAGTCTTTTATCGTTTTTGTATTAATTTATTGATTTGTTGAAGCAGTTTACAATTAATCGATTTATAACCGCTTTGCGCATACAACTTCAATTTTTTAGTGAACACGCACACTTCTAGTCATATTTGAGAAAAATCATTTCCAGAGCAATTCGTTTTATGCGGAAACTTCAGCGAACACTTCATTAAAAAAAAAAAGAAATTAGTTTTTACTGTAGACAATAATTTCTTAAACATTTGCTTTTTCTATTCCGATACAATAATTAACTTATCATAGATCAAAATACATATTATTTATCTTTGACCAACCAACCAAAATAAATGATATCGAACGGAAGGATCAATACTCTCTTTAAATTAAATATTTGCTAAAATCCAAGTCTTCTTCCATTTTTACAGTAGTTGTTGAGCTCAAGATAAACAAAAACAATCCCATGTCAATATAGTCTAACTCTTCAACAATCAGCTAGATCTATCAAACAGAAGAACTCTTAACAAGGGTGCAACCGAATTCGACACATTGAACGTAAAATAGGTCACAAAAGTTTACCAAAATGTCTTACTTATATACAATTGTGTTGAATCTCTTAAAGAAGCCGTTTTATCTTGAACTAAGTATCTTCGTGAGTCTTTTTTTTTTATTTAAAGCATTCTTATCTAAAAACTCTAGACAAACATGAGCCCAAGTTCCGTTAAACTTAAGCCATTCCTCAGCCCAATATTTGTTATTCTTCCAATGTTCTTTAATAAAGACAGTCTAATGGTACAACATATACACAAACCCTGGTGGCAAATTCATACAAAAGCAAATATCGCTATTTATACCAACGACACTTGCGGCTCCTTAATTACTAAGCAAAGAAAACTACCTTAACGATGAATTACTCATTCAGTAATTATCTAAACCGTTCATGTTGTATTTGTAGTAGTAGGTAGTAGTAGTTGTTGGAAGATATTTTTCGTTTACTGTGCTGCTGTTGCGCATGCGCAATGGGTGATGTTTTGCACAAATACCGTTGAACCAACATTAGCACCTGAAATGCTCACTTCCACTCCATCTTCATCATTCTTTTCAAACATTCCTTGCATAGAACATTTTGTAGATTTATGTACACGGAAGAAAATTCTTCTTTTGTTCAACATACTTCTTGTCAAACAAGCGAGAATTTTTTGTAATGTAGTTATTTAAGCTTTTTTAAAAATTTAGAGGGAAAATATGAATTCATACAATACAACAAATTCGTTTTAAGTCACAACAAATTGCACAAGACTGATTTCGGGATGTTGTAACAGTCTAAGAGCCAGCAGCCACTTTGACTAATAGTTGATTTGGTACTTGTTTCATAACCATGGCAGTCCTGCCAGATTTGGGTTTTGTTCATACAAAAACCCATGTCTGGGGGGGCTGCCATATGCCAATTAATTTTTTAAAATACGAAAAAATTGTCAAAATTAATCTTCTTCCGCAACACGATCTGACAGGATTGGCGTGTTGTCAAAATTGGTAAAATTAAATTTAGTAGGTATAGATCATGAATTGATATTAATTACAACCTTATACTTTATTTTGCTGTGTGAGCATTTTTTTTGGTCTAAGCTTAGTACAAAAAATAAAGTTTGGCAGGGTTGCCATGCATCAAAATGCTCGCCAGACGAGCCTAAAGTTGTTGTTAATATAAGAAAGTGTTTTTTTTATGTGACCTTATAATATATATTAGGGTTGCCGTACTGCTGAAGTTGCCATCCTTTTTAATATAGTTTTAAGTAGGTAATAACAAATTTAACGCACTATAAGGATTCATTTATTTGACGAATTGTTTGAACTACTTGGGTAGATAAACATCGGTTGTATGAGAAAAAAAGTACCAGGTAGCTACTTGATGGATCATTGATATTGTTAATAAGGTCGTTATAATTTTTGTGCTCATATTTTCTTTCATACAACCTTTTATTGCATGCTTACGCAAAATATTAGCACAAAAAAATATAACAACCATATCAACAATACAGCCCCCTAAAAGTTCGAAAATTTTGTATTTTTTTCCCTATTTAATTTTTTTTTAATTCAAAAAGATGATATAACTCTGATTAAACTGGTTAAACTGTAAAAAAAAAATACCAAAATTGAGCAATAACCGCAGCAAATTCCTAAATATATGTGCTAATTTTTCTTAATATTAAAACTTTAGGCTCGTCTGGCAACCCTTCGGCCCACGACAACCCTGCCAGGATATGTTTTTTTTAACTTGTACCAAAGCAACTGTATAAAAATTTCAGCCTTTGCGAAAGAAGATTAATTTTGAAATTTTGAAAAATCGATTGGCAACCCTGCCATACTTGGGTTTTTGTTCATAACAAGTTCCAAATAAACTATAAACTAAATTTTAGCTTTGAGACTGGCAGTGTTGGGAAATAATGATTACTTTTTATAATTTATTTCAGCTTTCATTTCAGTTACATGTAATAAGTAATTGATCTTTTTTCAATTACAATATCTCTGAATTGTAATGAAAAAAAAACTTTTCAATTAAAAAACTTTAATTTAATAATTTTAATTGAAAAAGTTCAGTTTTGAATAACAAGTAACTGAAGATAGTAATGGATTTTGAAGTAATTGAAAAGATCCAATGTATAATTACATTAAAGTAATTAATTCCATAGACATATAGAGACCTTGTATAAAAATAAAGTTGGTATGCCGTTTTCAAGATAATATTATTGCACATCTACAATATCTACAATACAGTGACCCGTTTTCGAAAAATTGATTTTTCAAAAAAAAAAATTAAAGATTTTTAAAAACCCAAAAATTACGTTTGTGAACATTTTGATGTCAAATATGAAAAAACCGTTCTATGGGAGGTACCGTTAGTGGAATATTTACAAACACTTCTTTTATTACAAAAGTATGACAATACCAACAAAAGGAGACACAAAATTTTTTATCAAAATCGTTATAGACGTATTTGAAAAAAGTTTAGTGACAGGTACTATTAGTTTTGGTCCTTTAAAAAGAATCCCCTCTAGGGAATCACCAAAGACCCTTAATCAACAAGTTTCAAGAAAATATGTTAAGAGTTTTAGGCTGTAGCCCGAGGTACATATATATAGACCAGGGTTGCGAGATTTTTAATTAAAAATCCCTGAGCTAAAAGCTCCTTTTGGAATTATGAATTGAATGAGATTCAATTGACAAGCTCTTTTGAATATACGAATTAAATAAAATTCTCTTCCTAAGTCTTTTATGACTTATGAATTAAGAAAAAGTTTAATTCACAAGCTCTTAAGGATTTACGAATCAAAAATAACCTAATTCACAAGCTAGTTTTAAATTGTGAATTAAAAAGGTATTTAATTCATAATTGGGAAAATATTCAATTCACAAGCTCTTATTGACTTATGAATTTAAACTTAATTTAATTCACAAGCTGGTTTTGACTTGTGAATTGAAAAATGATTCAATTCATAAGCTTTTTATAGATATGCTTGTGAATTGAATTGATTGCTATTCAAGCTCTTTGTGGATAGATACATGAAAAAAAAATTTGCTTAAGTAGCTGTGACATGATTCAAGTGTGGCGAGTTACTTTTCTTCAATTCTAAGATTAACTAAGAATTTCCTGAAAAAAAATCAAATAAGAAACAAAAACTTTTCAACATTCATTAGCGTTCAATAAAAACAAAGAATTTATGTATTTTTTATTTAACAATTAAAGCAAATAAGTATAAGTAGTATGTATATACGTAACATTGTTATGTTTTATAAAATAAAGAAGTATGGATGCTTAAAAAAACAAATAAATTGAAAAAAAGTAACAAAAAAAAAAAATTAGAAACAAATTTAAAGAATAGAAATGGAAAAGAGAAGATCATTTCATAACATAAACATTTACAAATATTTTTTTTTGTGTTAGCTTTGCACAAAACCCTCATTTCAAATTGTTCGTTGCCTAATCGATTGTTTTTTTTTTTTGGAAAATCGAGCAGTGTTACATAAGAAAACAATCTTTTCGCATTATTTTGAATCGAGGATGAGTCATTGCCGCTATTGCTGCAAATTCGTTTACATCAGAAAAGTCCTTAAATCTGGTTAGTAGTGAAGTTTTTAATTTTTCAACTACAGGGGTACTGAACTAAAAATGCGTTTTTACAAATAAAATAATTTTGTTTGATATACTCAAAAGTTCACGAGTCAGTAGTTTATCTTTTAATTCGTATACATCATTCAGGCAGTCAAACAAACTGTTCCAACTGGTAATCACGGGTTTTCGCAAACTGCACCCTAAGTATGTTTGGAGTTGCTCTCTACTTTTGGGTGATCACAAGCATTTCCATAGAGCCTCGCATTTTGTCATAGCACTCGAGTGTGCCAGTTTGATAGATAAGCATTCATTAATAGCCCTACTTGTGTTGGTGCCTGCAACCATGTTTAATGTTTGCCTGGCACTTGGCAACTGATATGACAGTTGTAAGTGAAGAGGTTTATTTAAAACTCTTTCATTTTAATCATTAAAAATGTCATCAGATAGAGAAACTGTCCAAGTTACTGCATTTTGCAATAATTGTATTCTTTGCAATTGATTCTTTGGTGTCAACAGTAAACAAAAACGGTCATCCAAATAGCTTGTTTTTTGACAACACTCCAAAAGATCTCTTTCTTCGGAACTTAAAGTAGCAGAAGTGTCACTTCGACTACTACTAGCGCCGTTAGGTGTTTATGGTCTTGTAGCTTCAAAACATAAACCGTCAATATTTATATGTTTAAACATTTCACTACCAACAGAATCTTCAATAAAATCCATGATTTATCCTAGTAGTTAAAAATACCGAAAAAAACCATATTGAACAGTTATATAAATGATGTGTTTCCATGAAATCGTATTGACGTAGGTTGCTTTATACAATTTCTCAAAGAAATATTTTAAGTCTTAAGAATGTACCGTTATAAAGAGGAGAAAAAAACAATTGCATTTTAATTTTTCTTTATATATTTTGTAGGTTTCAAACCGTTGGATTTTTGAGAAAACGGTCACACTAATCCCTTAATTTTATTCTCTATTTAAAGGGATCGTTAAAAATGTTTAAAACAATAAAAAGACCAGCTTGTTTTTCTAAAATGTAAAGACTAAATGAAAACTAATAATGAATTTAAATTAGCGTTTACCATCAATTGTTTCTTTGAGTGTAAAGAGAGATATAAATATTTTTGACTTTGAAGCATACCTACTGACAAAAGATTATCCACCACACCAACGACAACATGACAGAGAGCGCACTCTATAGTCTGGTAAAAGTGAATAGAGTCACAAAACAAATTTTAATTGAATTCCATCATCATCATCATCTTCGTCATGTTCACCTGACAAAAACACAAAAAGAACATAATGGAAAATGAAAAAGCACGACAATAAGTAATAAAGAAAGAGATAAAGAGAGGAAGGGGGAGGTCTGTAGTATATAGGAAAGATCATTAGAGAACCTTCAGAAGCATAAAGATGACAACTGTCTTGATGAGTTTTGAGGGTTTTATTTTAACTGTTTCCATCCAAGAGCGATTCCCTGATGGCGGTGTGAGACCTAGGATGGGACTGTAAGCGGGACAGAGGTAAGCTTATAAAAAAAGATTCAAGCATACAGGGACTCTGATGGCTAGCATCTTCAACTTCATCTGAAGTGCTGGTGCTGCTGGGTGTAAATGTTCTGCTTTATAGAGACTTGATTTCTTCTGCCGTCTACGTCGCGTTGTCGTTTATATTGCATGAAAGTACACCTGCTATGTACCATGAACTAACAGTTTTTATTTTTTTTTTTTTTTTCGTTTCTGTAGCGATGAGGTTTCGTGTCTGGGCTGTGAAAAAATTCAGAGTGCCAAATTGATTGATGCATGATGCAACTTTTCACATGGCATATGACGGAAATTGAGGTGTCATTTTGGCGTTTTTATATAATACCTATTACTTTAAAGTTGAAAAGTATTTCCTTAAAAAAAGAAGAATAATCCTTTAAGATGTTGATTACTTTGTGATTCAAAATATATTTTTAGGCAGACACAGAATAAGCAAAGAGACATAGAAATATTGTGCAGTAATATTGAGTCTTGTATAATGCCGGCCTTATGGCGGCCTTACACGACACAATATTATTGCACAATACTCAGTACTGTGCAATAATATTGACCGTGTAAGCGCTGTATTGCACAATATTTTCGGTTTGCACAATATATTGAGTGATATTAAAAAAGTTTAATATTTTCTGAATTTTTACTCAATATTTTTCGTTTCCACAACGACATACAGAAAAAGCAAAGAGATCTAGAAATATTGCGCAGTAATATTGAGTGGTGTATGGACGACCCTTTTTCGCACAATATTTTTGTACAATATTATTGCTCAAAAATATTGTGTCGTGTAAGGCGGGCATAACACGACACAATATTATTGCGCAATACTGAGTATTGTGCAATAATATTGAACGAGTAAGTGCTGTATTGCACAATATTTTCGGTTTGCACAATATATTGAGTCATTAAAAAAGTTTAATATTTTCTGAACTTTTACTCAATATTTTTCATTTCCACCACGAGGCATTCTGTATATAAGCAAAGAGATATGAAAATATTGCGCAGTAATATTGAGTCGTGTAAGGACGATCCTTTTTTGCACAATGTTTTTGGACAATATTATTGCACAATAATATTGTGTCGTGTAAGGCGTATCTGCTTCGTTGTGGAAACGAGAAATATTGAGTAAAAAAATCAGCAAAATATAAATTTTTTTTTAATATCACTCAATATATTGCGCAAACCGAAAATATTGTTTAAAGCAGCCCTTACACGGTCAATATTATTGCACAATACTGAGTTTTGCGCAATAATATTGTGTCGAGTTAGGTCAACATTACTCGAGCTCTCGATTCAAGATGGAATACTCTCAACATATTAAAATGTTGCCGAGTAACATTTTTTAATGGATATTTTTTTTTTTTTTTTTGTTACTTAAAATTTATTCCACTTACTAACAAAACACTATATAAAAACGATAGCTACAGAGATATCGTCAAGTCGATATCCACGAAACGATAGTAATTGACAGTGTTTTAGTTTTCGTGTTTTGAATAAAGTAAGAGCATGATTTCACCCGTTCAATTGGGGAGGGAATTTTCTCAAAAAATATCCCATCCCAACTGAACGGGTGAAAATAGACCCCTATTGTTGTTTTCCTTAAACAGACCTAATAAATTTTTGACATAGTTTATTTTACAAAATTTTAACAATTTTTATTTGGTAAATAAAATGTTTCCTTACAAAAATATTATTATTAAGTTAAAAAACAAAAACCGATAAAAGTGACAATTTTTAACTGGTAACTGTTAAAGGTTTTTTGAATACCAACATTCGAAAAAAAATCATCAAAACGGAGCGGTTTTGCCCGGTATCGAGGTAATGCTATATTTTAAGCCTTAGTTACTCCACTCAATATAGTTTTAACCGAAGACAAATATTTTAATGTGATTTCATTATAGAAAAAAATTTCATTCATAAAATGTTGGCATACACCCATCCTCGCCAAACCCAGCCAAATCCAAAAGTAACCCCAAACAGGGGATATGCAGGGGCAGCATGCCCCCCACATATCTAACTTTTTGCATATTCGAGATCTAGGGAATGCTAAGCCTTCAATCGAAAAATCTTTCAATCGAACAAAATAAAATTATCTTAAAACGCGATTTGTGACTAAACTATACGTCCTAGACCCTCCAATAATTTAGTTCAATACTGAATTCTGTACTGTCACATTGTACTGGATTCCACGGACAAACGTCCCACCGAAAAATGTCACACCCACAATTAGTACTTTTTGTCGTTGCATCAAACTCCAAAACCCTGTTCTTAAGGGTTTTGGTCATTTGTGACATGCCAAATCGCAATTTAGTCGTTTTAAGAATGACCAAACCCAGAATTTTGGGGTTTGATTGTTTGTGAAATGCCATTTCGCGGTTTGGTTGTTTTCTTCGGCCAATGGCCGTTTTCGGGGTTTGACCTTAACACATACATGGGACTTTCGGGGACTTTTGACATTTTACGTCTAGCGATGTTTTAATGCTCTGTAAAAATTTTCACCTCTATACGAATTAATTTTGGGTTGAATGCCTATCGAAAAAAGTTAGGGGTCAATCTATAGAATCCGTTGTCAATGAAGTTAAAAGTTCGGCTACTTTATCCGTCGTGTTCGTTCTTATGGGTCACTTCTCATAAGAACGTGTGTATTTAATCGAGCTGTCAGTAGAAAAAGTCGACGTAATGAACGCGATGGATTCTATGGGTTGGCCCCTTATACGTAAGTATCTTACATCTTAAGAAAAATGAGCTGAAGATTAAAACCCGATTTATTAATTGATTTTTCTTTAAATTAATGAAACTATTTAACTTAACCCTTGTCCATTTGTTTCTGTTACAAAAATAAAAATCGTTGATGACTATATTATTTAAAAGGCCAAAAATGTTCCTCTAAAAGATATCAAAAATTATCCTTTTTTCCATCCTACATCTTATTAAGAGGAAAATATATAAATTTGTATAAAATCAATCTTCCAACAAATCCAAGTGTTGAAATAAAAGATAACCAAAAATTATTCCTGTATCGTTCTTATTCAAATAACAGTAATTAAAGTATGCCTACCATCAGTCTTTTGCTTTAAAGCGTTAGCTTATGCTGTATAATACACAATATCATCTATCAGTTAAGCCAATTAATTTCTATTCAAAACACGAAACAAATGGCGGTCTACTTTTAACACATCATCGTTCCAAACATATGTGTGCTGTGCTGATAGGTAGCATCTGAGGGGAGTAAAGTCACACAAAAAACAAAACTTACCTGCTATTCATATTCTAAGGCCGAGCCATCTTTACGACACGACGAAGACGACGACGACGACGACGCGCTCTCAAGACCTTTCTGTTCTTTTTCTAATTCACCTCTAAATTGCCGCAATTTATTTTGTCCCAAGACCGAGCATTTTTGCCTTCTTTGTGTTTTGTTATTTTTTTTTTGTTCATTTGTATGTATATAGCTTAGCTTAGCTCTATTCTACTCTGGAATGAAGAATCAATGCCATCAAGTCAAAAGCATATAAAGCCAGTAACAGCAGAAAGTTGAACGGAATTTCCCTGGAAACTGAATCGCATAACAATAATGACGAAACGAATGCAACTGACGGAGCGCAGCGGAGCTAGAACTGCGTTTGGCATCAGGAGGTCGGTCGGTAGAGGTTCTTGGGGCATCTGCTTTCTAACCATTTGGACCAGCGCTGCGGCGTGCAATGATGGTGTTGCTGGTTGATTATATTGGTGGCTACCGCAAAAATTCCTGCACCATTTTTGTGGAAAGAAGAATAATACAATGTTTGTGCATTTGTTCTACGCATCCATCTTGATTTATTATTGCTAAGATATAGTTTTCGCTGTCGTCGTCGTCAGATCGTCAGTCGTCAGTTGTTAGAGTTAGTCTTCATTTTCAACGATGCGATGGACGTCAGTTTTGTGCTGATGAACTTTCATCGTTATATTAACTGGTGCTGATGGGGTTCCAGCCTGCCAAGAAAAACTCATCACTATGATGATGAAGGCTTTTACAACAGATGTAGGCTATTCGTAGATAGATGGATGGAAAATTATGTACGCATCACAATAGAGAGTATGTATACACATACGTAGCGGTGATGATGATGTTGTTGAACAAATGCATGCTAATGAAGAAATCTTCAAATGAAACACTTAATTACAGTTGGAGCGGAAAACTTATGGTAAAATTAATCTGATAGGCGGGTGGTGGAGGCTATGTTTTATGCTTATATTTTATGTTGGCGCTTAACGTGAGAGTTTGAGTAATGAACATGTTGACACACTTTGGTCGAGATAATTCAAAAACAAAAAAAAACAAAAAATGGAACAAGAAAACTAGATTTTCTTTCAATTATAAAATAATATATCTTGGCAAATATCCGAATTATAATTATGTTAGTAGGCCCAACCATAAATACAATCACATTTCAAAAGTCCTATTTTTTTTCGTGATAAAAATTAATGACAAAAACACGAAAAGTGGAACATTAAAGTACTCGTAATAATAGACAGCGATTAAGAACCCTCAGTTATAGACTTTGAAATTCTTAGTTTTTGAAAACACTTCTTTCAGGATTTCTTAAAATGTTCTCATATCACTCAAAGGTTACCAAAACAGTTGGTAGTTTTGACAAATATCAAAATAAATTGGACCACTAAAATTTAAAGAATTTGTTCATCGCAAAACAAACATGGTGAAGTATTTAATAAAAAAAAAAAAAAAATTGATAGACAGCCAATTCTATATATAAGTTATTTGCTCTGCGAGCTAATTATTTAATTCATACACAAATTCTTTTCACTACTGTTACATTTTTTTCTATATATGGAAAGTTATGCAATTTAGTATCTAATAGCTTTTAATGCCTTTTTGATTTATCCAACAAAATTGGAGTTTCAACTCTGTCTATTTTACTTTGAATCATCAGTTGAATAGTGTAGCTCTTTAAAGTTAGTTCTTTATTTTGGGATTTTTCTCGAATTATTATTTTGTTTTCTTAATCAATTGAAATCTTTAAAAGTTTTTACTTATAAGTAATCTACAAACAAGAGTACGCCTGCAACTCAGTCAACAGTTTGTATACACAAATGTATAATATTTTTTATTTGAGCAAACACCACTTTATCATAATTAAATATTTCATTGAATTAAGAACCTACATTTTTTTCAAATGACAAATATGATATTTTACCTTTTTTTATTATTTATAAAAAAGAACCAAAACAAAAACTATTTTGACCTATAAAATAAAATAACAAACTTCGATTAATCATTTAAATGACCTGAATTCATGTTAACACACACCGTTTGATTTTTTCAAGTTGTAAGGGACTTCATTTTACTGTTACAATTAGTAACAAATAAATCTAAGATAATAATTCATCATCAAACAATAACAGTTGCGTTTTAAGAAGCTTACCTACATTTTGATAATTCATTTTTGTTCTGGAACACTTTTTCGAGTTCGCTGCTCAGCTCTTTTGTTTGACTATTTCCTCTAATATGATTTAATTATTTTTTTTTTTGTGAATAATTTATTTTTGTTGAATGGATTGTATTCAGATGAAAGAATGTGTGGACTGTATTAATAATAAAATCAATCATCATCGTGAGGAAGAATATTTTAAGAAAATCTTAATTATGGTATTTATTTATTTTTATAATGAACTCAAATTATTTTTATGAAGACGTATAGATGATTGAATGTGGCATCTTATAATGAGGTATCTATAACTGTGTTATTGTTTTTTTTTAAGGTTTGACCTTGGAAGTAGGTCAGAAAGCAGAAAGCAAATAAATGTTGTGAATTTCTTATTAGTAAACATCAAAAAACGAAAGTTTTCATCAAACTTAAAAATAATGATGAATCTTCCAGTTATAACGGTAAGGAAAGAACAAACATAATTCTCGCAAATAATTTTGCATAGATTTGATTAATATTCAATCAAAAAATAAAAATTGTAAAGTAGTGTTATGTTATGTATGTTAAAAAAAGAAATTAAGAGAATTACAAAAGCCCTAAGGTAACCAAAAAAAAGAAATTTTCGGATTTTTATTTTATAAACATTTTATAATTTTATAATACAGCATTACTAAGTTAGTAAAACAGTGTCAAATTCCGAATTCAGGCAACATTAAGTGTAGCCCAAAATATTTTTTTTTTAAAAGGGATACAAATTTGAAAAAAAAATTAAAGGGATATGCGCTGTTGCGGGAATGAACGTGAAAGTCCATCTTTAATTTAATAATTTTTATTGCATTTTGAATTTTTTCTTTATAACTTTAACTGTAATAAACGGTTTATTTGAAATAGATATTTACTTTCCCTTAGCCAAATACAGGCAAAATAGAAATAAAAAAATGAGAAGTCTGGGGAAACCTCAAAATAAGACATTGATCGTTCTTTCTTGCGGTTAATAATTTTTTTTTATTAAAAAACTGACCATTAAGACCACTCTAATGTGTATAAGTACTAAAAAAGGATAGAAAAAAAAACGTTATGAATCTTATCGTTATTCTGTCAATGTTTAGAATATATTCAGGCAGTTAAATCATTTATAATTTGAATTTTAGCACAATCTTAACTTTTCTTTTTCCACCTCTCAAAAACAAAACATACTAATTTACTATTGCTAATTTTATCAGGCACTTTGTATTTCAAAAATTATGTGAGGTATCTATAAACGTTTTGGTAAATAATGTTACTCTTGAGAATCTGTATCACACGGAGATAAAAGAAACTCTCTTTAATGTAAGTTTAAAAATAATTAATCAGTAAAAAAAAGTCGTACAAATGTAACATTATCAGACTTCGGCCGTGACCATAATGAATATTGCTCATTTAATTTGCTTATATATCTCAGGACAATAATTCAAGCGCACACGACAACAGCACAAAGATGAATTCACCTGATTAATTGATAAATATGTTAAGGTCATTTTCAACCATTTTCTTTTTTTTGTACACAGGTTTTGTATACAGGTATAAAAAAAAAACTCTGAAACAATCAAAAATACAATGTGATTCTCATAAGAAGCCTTAAGAGACTACTGGGGTCGAAATACAAATTTGAAAAAATAAGGGTATTTTTAACTTCATATTTTAAAATAGTTTTTTTTACCTTAAAACTTGATTTTAAAATACTTAACGGTGTAATATTAAAATTCACAGTTTATAAATGCTATGATTTTAATTAGAATCGGTTAACATCGATGCATAGACCAAATTTTTGCGTATTAGGAAGGGTACAATACTGTTGTAACTGGGCGAAACGCAATTTGAAGTTCAGGTCACTTGAACTTTAAAATTGAATTTATTCAATCACTTCACTGAAAAATAAAAATAAAAATAATTTTCATTATTTTATTTCTTTCTTTATTTATATAACGGTCTAATGGATATATAAAGTGTCTGAAAATTATAGATATAAAAAGATAAGCTAGCCGCAGTGGGCCATGTTTTAAGCCCTCTAAAAACAAAGAGCAACTCAGGTTTTTTTTAAAAAACCAATATCTGATTTCGTATGGGTCATGTATTGAGTTTGTTTCCTGAAAATATCAAGCATTTTCAACACTTTTCTAAAATTAGACTTTAGACTTTAGACGATATTGCGAGCTAGAATCCTATTTCATTCCACTGTGTGCCAAAGCCTATAGACCATTGTTTTAATTCCACTTTTTATTTACAAATGTACATATAATGTAAGATTCCTAAATAACAAGCTACATACTAGCAAAGACCATGAAGTTGTGACTTAAAATTATTGAACATTAGTTATTATTGTTAGCACTCTCAAGCACTACTTGAGCAAATAAATTTTATGTTTTATTAGCTTTCTAATTTTAGCACTACCAAAATCTATCGTTCATCATATATGTACACATGTGAAATGTATCTTGTTGTGTCATAAAAACAATCATAAACATAAACACCTACTCATTTGACAGATCATTGACTTGACAAGTGAAAACTCTTATTTGGCCTCATTCCGTAGCTTTTTTACACATTTTTTTGTTTTGTTCATACAGAAAATCAAAAGTTATTTTTAGTTTTGCAAAGTACCTACTAATGAGGCGCCACCAATAAGCACCATTCACACAACAAAATGCCTCTTAAACCATTTTTTTACAAGTGGACTACAATGCATATAACAATGGGCTTGATATAAATTGCTTAAAATATTCAGGGCGAACACATGATATTCTTGTTATTATTATTTCTTCTTGATTTTAAATGGAATGTGTCAGTAAGTATGTTGAAGTATCAAATTACTTCCAGTTTCCAGTGTCCAAAGTTGGTATTTCATTTTTTTCTTTTTTTGCACTAAATGATTCTAAAATATTTATGATCAAGTCTCTTTTCTCTCTTTCTGCTGACATCTCTACAGTCTACACCCAATGATGTCGACTTTCTCCAGTTGTCCGGCACTCTATAGTGTAGTGATATTCTCAATTTTCCAGTATCGTCTTTCTTTCTTTTGTTCTTGAAGCTCTTTCTCACTTTCTCTTTACTGCTTCACAGAAGAATATAAAAGAACTTGAGTATAAAAGCATTCCAGGATAGAAAAATATTGTTATTTTTTTTGTATATGGCACAAATAGATTCATGTATTGGTCGTCTATTTTTTTAGTATTTGTAAGGTGATTTTTGTGACGTACGAATGCATTGCGTTTGCCATTGCGAATGACTAGAATACCGAGCATGGAGAGTATTAATGTACTGAAGTGAGCTTTTCAATGAAGAATGTGCAAAATTCTTCATTGATGGGTTAAAAATTAAGCTAAGGTTAACATTGTGAAATACTTGTTTAATGATTGTATTTTGTCAACGATGTAGTTTTAAAACATTTTAAACATCTATTTTTCTGTAACATTAAGTTAAACTTCTATTTAAGCTTAAAATTGCAGTTTGTTGAAACTTTTTTTTTCTAGGGCACATCGCAATTTTAATAAAACATTTTATAAAAAAGGGGAAAGAAGGGGTAAACTTCTAACTTCTAATTCCATAAATAGTAAATAGTAAAATCCTAAGTAGTAAACAAATTTAATTTAGCTGACCATAAAAAAAAAAAAAATGCAGCCATTCCATCTTACGCAGGTGCAAACTTTCCAGTCGAGGAGAGATTTTATAGAGAAGTAGATGTTTTGCTAATAATCATGAAGATAACAAAAAAAACCGCCGTTTTTGGGGAAAATTCTATGGAGTTATGAATACGCTTTTAAAAGAGATGGATACTGGAGAGAAGACTGGTCTCAGTACCAATATAAAATAATCATTAGACTAAGATTCTGAATGGCACAATAATTAACAAAAGTTTATAAAAAAACAACAATATTTGCACCCTGCCGTTATATTTTTACTTGCTCTATAAAGCAAGTATTGGTTTCGTGTGAAACAAAAACAATCCTGTGCTCTTAGTTTTACAAAGGGAATTCTAATTACCAAAATATGATGAACACACTCTTCGGGATTTTTCCATAATTTTTAATTTTTCCCGTTTATATCATTACTGGCTCAACTGTTCAAAATTTGTCACCAGGTTGTAGTCATCACTTTAAAATGTATTGTGTATTTAGCTTTTCGAAAAAAAAGAACCTGTATAACTTTAAACTACAATCTACAATACCAAAATCGTGCAATCCAGTCGGGCATTATATTTGTATAGATTTTAGTAAAACTTACGGCAATCAGTTTGCCTAGGCAAATTTTTTTATTTTTTTTATTCGTCTTAACAAGAAACATTTGGCCAAAACATTCAATATTCAATCGTCGAAATAATAAGTTTGCTTTGTTTTGATTCTTTTCACTAAAACTTATTGTTAAGACGAATGAAAACAAAGTAAAAAATATCACCCCTAGAGTTTTTTGAGACAAAGTGATTACAGTTCAGTTTTTTTTTTTAAATCGGACAAGATTTACGGCTTTGATGGCTGTTCAAACTTCAGCAAACAAAATGTCTGCAAAGTTCAGGATCATCACATTGCATTATGCATATCGATACCGCTACAGTAGGTATAGGTACAAAGTATTGCAAAAAAACAGTGGTCCGTGACTGGTCATAAGCTTTGCTCTTCGACAATTTTATATTTCATTCTTTTGAAAATACTTGCTAATTGTCAATAAAAATTAAAAACATCAGTAAATGCCATGACATTTGAATTTTCTGATATACCAAATTGTCTGACAATATTTTTAATTTTCTCCGATTTTTGTTTGAAACGTATGCTTTATGTTCAGCTCTTTCAGAGGGAATAAAATAATATATAAGAGCGTAAAAAATCGCTCTAAGGAAAGGTATTTATACCAAAATGAAGAGGAATCTGTAAGTAATGTGCATACCTGTCAGATGTGATCCTACGGCATGTACTTAGCCAAGAAAATGCAAAAAAATAAATAATTTTTACGAGAATTGTGAAGCAAATTGTACAAAAAGATGCTAAAAGAACGAAATATGCAGTTTTATTTCAATTCAGCTTCCAACACTACCTCTACCACCAGATACGAAGCTCAAGAAATGTTTTTGTTTTCAAAGAAATTCTATTTCTAGGCGCTATCTCCAATGTATTGTGTATCTTTTGGTAACTCCACTGCCCACACTCCAAGGCCTTAAATTTGAAATAAATTAGGCTCTGTGGAGAACTCCAAATTATTGTATTTCTATAACTTTCAAAAAGGAACTGGTAAAATTCACAAAAACCCTAGAGCCTTATTTATTTCAAGACTTTGAAGCGTGAGCGGAGATTGCGCCTAAAACACGAATATCTGTGAAAAGAAAAACTTTTCTTGAGCTTTGTATCTGGTGGTAGAGGAGATGTTGAAAGTTGAATTAAAATAAAACTGCATGGCATGTTCTTTGAGTATCTTTTTCTACGATCTACATCACAATTCTCGTAGAAATCGATTATTATTTTGCTTTTTCTTGGCTAGGTACATGCCATAGGATCACATCTGACAGGTAAGCATATTACTTACAGGTTCCTCTTCATTTTGGTATTAGAATAGGTTTGTTGCAAGATTTTTGAGGATCTCATATTATATTTAATTCCCTTTGAAAGAGCTTGAACATAAAGCATACGTTTCAAACAAAAATCGGAGAAAATTAAAAATATTGTCAGACAATTTGGCATATCAGAAAATTCAAATGTCATGGCAATTGTTGATGTTTTTAATTTTTCTTGACAAGATGCATTTATTTTTTTTTCAAGCGACAGCGAGTGAAATATAAAAATGTCGAAGAGCGAAGTTTTTGACTACACACGAACCGTTGTGACTGTCATCCATAGAAATAAATTATTGTGCATTGTGGAAGCCTGGCATATGAAAAAAATTAAACTCAAGATTTTCTTCAACCCGCATTCGGAAAATGCGGTTTTCACAACGCAGTGTGTTGTTATTTGAAGTATATATTTTAAAGTATATATTTTAAAACTACGCCATATTGTTGGGATAGGTCAAAAAGGCTCAAAAAGGTCTTACCTTCATATTTTGAATGAATCATTTTTGGGAGAATTAGTTGGATCTCATTCAGTATTTCTACGGCACTCACTGTGAAAACTAGAAAAAAGGTTTATCTTTTTTTATAATAAATATCAGAAAATAATACAAGTTTTGTCTTACAATTTGGGTAAAAGAAGATTTTTGCAATGCAAATGTAATTATGAAAATATTTTCAACTTTTTGTATATTTTTTTTAATCTAGTTTATTTATTAACTAGCTGACCCGTCATACGTTGTTCTTCCCAACAAAGTAATGTTTATTTTGTACTTCTTTTTTAGTTATTGGCTTTATAATTTTGGATTTAGTATTTTAAATGTTTTCTTGCTCTATAGGGCAAGTATTGGTTTCGTGTAGAAAAAAATGAAAGGTTTTAATCAGAACCAACATGGCGATGATGGAGAAGTCCAAAAAAGTGGTTTTCATCATGCCGTCCGTCCGTCTGTGTGGCTGTGCGTCCATCGTAAACTATTTTAGCGATTTTGATCAAAACTTGTGCACAGATATTTTATATAACCTCAAACAATCTTATTAATAATAAAAAATTTGTTTTTCTTTTTTGACATGTTTCCACTTTTCATTTAAAAGCATTAACAACTTAACAAAAAGCATATATTTTTACATTTCTGACATATTATTTATTTTGTAAACTTTGTATAAGAAACTTTAACATACAGAAACTTTGACCCAAAGAGCAAGTACGTGAGATCCAGTCGGGTATTTGAAACAAATGAACAAACAGCCCAACATCAAAATACTGAGAAAATTTGCAACAGTGGTGGTAAAATGTGTTGAAATAGTTTCATAAAAATCTATTTTTAAATATAATTTACGATAAAAAGTTAATCTACATTAAAGAACAAATCAGTGACGAAAAAAATTAGGTTATTCTTAAAAAAAAAATTATGGATAGGTTTTCAGGTTGCGACTGTTTTTGTGAAAATAAAATATAAAAAAAAATATAAATTTAGCGGTTTGGCCCCACTTAAAATGTCTGCCGTGGGTATTTTCGTTATCAGGGAGTCCAGGGCTACCAGGATGCGTATAATTTTAAGTATGGTTACCCCAATGTCTAAAAATGCTTAAAATAAAGCATTTTCGGTTCCGTCTGGAGGGGGTTTAGTCCCCCAATATCATGCAGGCAGACTAAAGTATTCGTCATCGCAATCGGTTGATGGATCGATTAACTCTCACGCAAGAAAACTGCTCTCGGCTCTCTCGGTCTATAATACCTCATAGACGTTCGAAACTTTATATGCTGATAAATTATTATGTCAACTTTGCACCCAAACCTTTCTTTTTTTCAAAAACCATTAATCTAAATTTTGCATTTTGACCGCTTTCTTGATATAGTTGTGCCCATTGTTTGACGCAGAATAATACAAAACAAAACACATTAAATCAAAGTAAAATCGGAACTTTTTGGGACCAAACACGGTGATTTTCAAATCAAAAACGTTCGTTTTGATATGCAAAAAAATTATGGCATCCCCCAGTATACAAACAAGAGTTTTTTGAGTTACAATTTTTGAAATAATTTTTATTTGAATCAAGTTACAGATACCTCAACGTAAAAATAAACATAAAAAACATGTTTGAATTTAATATGAGTGATCTATATTTTACTGCGCGTATTTTCCCCGAGTGTAATGTCAAGTCAATATTGTAAAAACACAAACCACCTGGCTACATTTTGTGCATCTCTCCACTAAACACACAGTTAATACTGGCATCCAATCACTCTATTCCTAAGCGAAATTCTTGTGCTTCATTTGAGTAAGACGAAGTGTACAAGGAGCCAAAATCCAGCACCATAATCTTTAAAATCCAAAAATATCTGCATGTTCTACAAATAAACGGATAAGCAAAATGAACTTAATTATTCTAAAAGATTAAAGATTTGGAAGCTAATATTTTTTTTTATGACCTTGACCACACCTTACAAATGACCAACAAAATAATAAGTTACCCGAGTTAAACATTCAATCATCTTAGCTACAAAAAAAACAGCTTTAATGTAAGCTTTTTAAATCAACGGTTAAAATAAAAAGCTCTTCATATTGACACTGCAATTGTAACCTTGATCTTACTCAATGCTAAGGTCTTTGACGTTTCTTTCCATTGAGAGTCAGAGAGAACCAAAAACTTCTCTCACACTCACAATTGACGCTATACGAATCTCTTTTCACATTGCCTGCCATCATATGAAAAAAATAAACACTGGCTCGCTATACCAACTTGCTGTTGCAAAAAAACCATTCTTGTAGCAAATAGCAGGAAACATTTTCCATCTAAGTTAAAGAAGGGGAAATAATAGAGCTTGAAGAATTTTCATAGTTTTTTTTTTTTTTGTCTTCAAAGAGCTGTGTTGAATCTCCGTGTTAGATACTATACACACTCACTGGAATGGTAAATTGATAAATATTTCCAGCACATATAAATAAAATGCAGAAAAGAAAAGAACTCTAAAAGAACGTAGTAGAGGCAACCATCATCATCGTTGTCATCATTTATATCTCGTTCTTTTACTTCTTCGCGCTGTAATTATATTTGTTTCTCCCCTTTTTTCTGAGTTTTGTTTCGCCTCACACACTCATGTGTAATTTGGAGAGTCTTTGGAAAAGGCATAAAAGAGGAACGTTTACAGGTTCAAAGTCATTGCCCATGATGCAACTCATGTAGTAACATCTTCACCCAATTTACACCACCAAGTTTGGAGAAACCTTGTTTTTTTTATTTTCTTCTTATTGTTGTCTGCTCCCAATTTAGTGTTTTTTGTTCTTTTGTGAAATCTCGCATTGTTGGATTGTATTATATTTGTCTTCCTTTATAAATCTGTGAATTAAGAAAATTATAAGAATAATTAGGATTCTTTCGTGTGATTTATTAAATGTGCACCATCAGAGGCTTATGATCATAAATAAGGATTAAAAACGATAATTTTTGTGTGACGAATTGTTTTTATTTTTTTATGACAAAAAAATAAGGAAGTGAAAAAATAAAATTGTGAATTTTGTGCAAAAGTGGATTCTATAATAACGCAAAGTGATACACAACAGAATCAGACATATTTGTGGATAAATAAATAATAAAAATCATTGCAGTCCAGCATTTGGGATCATATTGGATATTTTTGTAACCTGAGTTGACTTGAATTCCGGTAAGTAATATCTAACAAGTTTTGTTTAAAAGAAATAGTTAACAAAGATATCAAACAGTATTCAATTAACATGTTCGTTAGTTTTATTATTACCATTCACGAATTTAGTTTGTATTAAAAAAAAAAACCATAAAAGGAAGCAAAAGAACGGTCAAATAGTATATGACTATGAAATATAAAAGAGCTGAGTAGCGAACTCTGTTTTTGGAACATTTTGTCATAATGATTGATTTTAAGAGTTCTAGGTTAACAGTTTGAATCAAAATTGTTTCTTGAACTTATTTAAATATTGTTCACATAAGAAAATTTATGAATCCAAGAATTTCAAATGTTTATGCGTTGAAGCAGTTTTGTTTTAGAAAAATCTTTAAAAAAAAAAATCAAAATTTCTGAAACTGAATTTTAAATGATTTTATGTTAAGCACATATTTGTAACTATTGACGTATAAAGATTTCACCTACTATTCTAAAGTGAATATTGTATGCAGTGAGATTATTAAAAAAAGTATTATTTTTATTTAATGTTGGGTTAAAGCCGTTTTACTCAAATAAGTTATAGTAATTTCATTCAAAATAAAAATAAATTATTTTTTTGAGCATTAAGTGGAAAGTTCTATAAAACTAATAAAATAGCTTGTAGGTACAGCTGTTTTAAATACTTGGACTAAATCCAAGTGTTTGATCAAGAGCATAATCAAATATTCCAGCCAAGACTTGTATGAATGTTGGATTTATATTTTACCATTCAAATAAAATCTTATATTTATTTATTTTGTACGACCTTCTACCAATTTGTTAACCTGTCAACGTAAACTCAATCATTCGGAGGGTTGTGGGCACTTACCAGAGATTAAAAAGATACAATCTGGTTCATTAAACCCTTTTTGTTGTTTTACTAATTGAATACCTCCTTTTCAAAATTGCTTCCAATTTATCTTTGATTTCAATCTGTTTTCCAAGCATTGTACCTTATTGTATTTTCTTGGAACTTTTAGTTTTCAATTCATATTATGAATCAACTTGTTTCGAATAATTTTTTTTTTGTTTTTTAATAATTTTTCATAAATAAAATTCATATAGATTTTGATTATGGAAAGATGAAACAGAGATGCACAGGTATGCTGTGCTCACCTGTGTATTTATGGAATTAAATTTGTATGAAGGCTTTTTTAATGGTTGGGTCTCCCGTCAAGGAGTGGTTATTCGTAATGCTAAGTAAGCGGCTATATGATTGCCCATTTGTATAGAAAAATTCTAAAAATACGACCATGACCCATAACACACCAATCTCCTAAATTAAATCGTATAGAATAGTTCTAGTTTGGAGAGATTAGTAAGCAAGCGGATTTTTAAGCTAATGAAATAAATAAGTACAGAATTGGTTTAAATGTAACAAAGCTAATGTTTTTATTGACTCAAAGACCATAAAACATTATAATACAATAATATGTCCAAAGAAATGAGTAAGACTGTTATCTTTTAAAGTTTTTCACATGTTTGCATTTTTGTTTGCTCCACTTTAAACTAATCTATCGGAACAATTGAAATAAAACAATATTTTTGGAATAAGATTCTGTAAAAATTGACTCGGTTTATATAAGTACAATCAATTTTAAAAGTTTATGCTTATTTTATGCCACGTAGAATACTATTATTACTTTTACTTTTGCACTCTACACTGTAAGTAATAATAAGGATAATTGAATTAATGAAAGTCTATGTACTATGTACTAATTTTTTTGGAAGATTTTAAACAAAACTAAAAAGCGTATTTGACATTGATTATTTTTGTAAAACACATTTTTTTTTACTTAATCAAATAAAATGAAAAAGTAATGAGGGTTTTAGTTTTTGTCAGGAATACTTTGTAAGAGAATTTAAGATGAATTCTTATTAGATTTTTTATTTTCTTTGTCCAAGCCATTTTTTAGTACCAAAACGCATAATATTTCAAAACTGTGCCATCATAAAAAAAGTAGATTCAACAATTTAGTTTATCTTTCTTATTTTTATATCTGTTTTTTGTAAGATGGTTGGTTTTATTTATTTCAAATTTAGTAACTATTGTATTTTTTTTTTTTTTTTTTTGATTAAAAACTTCAACTCTTTTGATTCTAAATTTAAGTTAACTATTCTGCTTATGTAAGATCTATTCTTGGGGCAGAGACAAATTTCTTTTTCTAGAAACATATTTTTAATAATTGTAACTCTTATAGTATAGTTTTTTACAACTTATTTTCAACGAAATTAAGCATTTTAAGTATACACTTTTCTAAATTTTTGAAAAATTCCCTTATTTTTGAAAAGGTTTGTTTTCAAGTTATTTTAAAATAAGTTTGTTTAAAAATTACATAGCCTGCTCCTAGCCTTCTTTTCTAGAAGAAGACGAACACTTGCTCTTTAAATAGTAGGTCTGTAATAGAAATTAATTTTAATTTTAAATCGATTATATTTCATCAAAAGCATTCCAAGTCAGTTCACACTTCACTCTGAATTCCAAAAAAAGTTTAAAACCCCAAACCCAAATAGAAAAATTAGGAAACACAAAAATGATCTAAAGAAAATAAAAAAAAAAAATAAAATAAAATAAAATAAAATAAAATAAATAAAATATAAAATATATTTTTTTTACTATTTTTCGTTCACAAATATTATGACACCAAAATTTTAGGAAAAAAACCAGTAAAAAGGTTCTTAGAATACCTCTATTTTTTGCCACTAAGACAGATTTTCATTACAATATAAACGGAATTATATCAAACCCGTTTATTCACTTTTATTCGAATTCAAATTAATTCCAGCATTTCTTTATTTTAATTTAATTCAAGTTTGTTTTTGATAATATTTTGGAAAAAATTGGATACAGCTTTTAACAACCCTGTTTCAGGTATTTTGCCGTATTTGAACTGATAGTGCAGAACAAATTCGCTTCAATATTTCAATTGTCAATGTTTCTGTAAAATGCAATGTTGTAATTAAGACCCAGTTTTTACTATTTTTTCATCAATTTTTTAGATAATTTTAATTAAGAAATGACAATCATATTGACACTTGTTCTTTAAATAGTAGGTCTGTAATAGAAAACTAGCAATTTGAATTCTTTAATTAATTAAAATAATAAAGGTGTTTTTACTGAATTTGTTCACAGAAAAGAGAAAAAAGATCAGAGAAGTAAAGGTTTTTGTGTTCCATGAGAAAAAACCTTGCCCAAACTGTTCTACAATCATTTGCTTTGTGTTCCATTAAGTTTTTCAGAACAGTTTAGAACAACATTTTCTGTCCCAACTATTGGGGTAGAGCAAGTTTTTTGAAAAGTGTCAAACGTAAAATGATTCGTGTGTTTGGGACAAATTTAATAAGATACAAATTTAATTCATAAAATATGTGCTTTTTTTTTAATTTTTATTGAAAATAAAGAAAAATATATTGGAGAATCCGAAAAAGTTGATTATTGATATTAATTTGAATTAAAAATCACTGAAAAAAATATTTTTGAGTTTGAATGTTCGCTAATAATTACTACGCACGTCAAATTTAGAAAACGCTAGAAAATCTAGAAAATCTAGGGGGAGTAACACAATAAGACTATACAAAACATGGTATCGTGTAGAATTAAGAGTTAGTTCAAAGATTATTCGTATTACACCGGCAAAAAATTCTCTAATGCCATGTTTTTACACATCTTGGTTATAAAAGGGCCAATGTAAAATTTGTTAATCTTCGGGAAATAAAAGAAATGTTTCAAATTGTTCTTTATTTAAGATACAAAAACCAACAGAAATAAATATCCTAAGATCTCATCTGAATTTCTAGAATTTTTCTATGCTAATAGCAACTGACCTTGAAAAAATATTTAACTGTTTTTTTTCATTTTAAAATAACGTTGTCCAAGACTGATATTACTCTCTCTCTCTTTTCTAATCATAATTAATTAAATCATCTTCAATCATTTCACCTATTTAACCAACTTTCCAAGTTTTTTAATCGGAATATCATATTCGAGGCGCCCAAAAAATGATGATCAATTAAATTCAGGCCATAATTTGATCCGAACAAAACGGCTCAACAAAGTCTTATAATTACACATTACATTACTTGTTAGTATTGAACCCGGTTGAAACACATTCACCTCTTTCATATAGGCAACGTCAATCAGTATAAGAAAACAAAAAATGAAGAAAAAAAAACAAAAAAATCGTGCAGTGAAAATTCTCTCACAACTTATTTTATTTTTTTATTTTTGGTTTTCTTGATCGGTTGACCTAAATTCAGTTAATTATTACCATCATCACACTTTTCATTCCCAATCTCACTCACTACACTACAACAGAGAGACCCAAGCATATAGTTCTTTTTAGATTCCAGACTGGTTTCCCAAATGTGGTAAAAGTAACAGGAAGAGGCAGTCAAAGAAAGCGTCACCATTACGTCGTGTTGTCTTCGGCATCATCACCACCGCATCACCACACCATTCTGTTTGGTTGAGCTCTTTCTTGCTGGTGGGAATTCTGACAAAAAAGGGCATATAAACTGCATAGCAGATAGAAAATAGACCCTCTGGTATAGAAAAAGAATAGAAATGGATTTATTTGTGCCGATTGAATTTCAAACCAAAAGACCCCATAAACTCTGAGGCTCCATAGTATAACAAAGCTATTTCCGGCTTTTCTTGTAGCCGATGGCCTACAAAATAACATGAATAATCATTATGCTGATCTTTTTTCTCAGTGATGTTCTTTTCTGTCGACCGGTAATTTTTGTTTAAACTTGAGTTCTTTTTTTTTGGCGCAATTCCCAAGTAGAAGATGAAATACAAAAACAAAAATAAACTCCAAAAAGTGAAAACTTTGTTTTTTTTTTTAGTGGAAATCGAAGATACAAGTACAAGAAGGTACTTTATGCTAACGGTATATTCTTCAAAATATTTCTTTTAATTGAAAAAAGATTCGCTCTTGTAGAAAGATCAAAAGGTATTTGTTTAGTTAAACTTGTTCAGAACCTTTTAATTTAATAGTGTGGTATGAAACTTTAAGTGTTGCCGTTTTTTTTTTACAAAACTGTCTTTAAAAATTAATTAAAAAAAAAAAAAAAACAAAATTGAAATGAGTGGATTCAGTTTTTTTTTAAACCCAAATTAAATTGATTGAAAAGAAAAATATCACCGTGAACTTGACCCATTGATTCAACTTAAAAAAAAATATGAGAAATATTTATTTTAATCAGAATATTATCGTTCCTTTATTTTTGAAATAAAACACCAGGTCAAAAAAAATTTATTAAAAAAAACTTACTCACAATATAACCTCAAACTATAGCAACATTTTATCACCACTGAATCTGTTGCACTAACGATTTACACTAGTAAGCAGGTGTTTGAATACCGTTTAGTTTTTGTTTTATGCTTATTGTAGTAAGAGTGACTGTGTCCGTGTACAAGGGTAACCATTTCCCTCTAATAACAAAGGTAGATACCTAAATTAAAAATGCTCTATGAGTCAAATATATATATATATTTTTTTTTTGAAGAATACATTGATTCTTAAGCATTGCAAGGAGATGAAGTATGTTTTTTACGAATTTCAAGAGTTAATATGCTTAGTAACCACTATAACCATAAGAGAAAATACGAATAACCTAATGCCAAACTCTTTTCACTTTGCAACTTTTCACTTTTAGTTTGCAAATTTCGTTTCATCAAACACAAATTTGCAAAGTTAAGAGTTTTGATAGTTCGAAAAGTATTTGTTCTTTTCGTTTCCCAAAACAAATAAACTTTGAAAATTATATTAAGAAATTTAAAAAAGCTTTTCAAAAGTTATTCGAATTTATTTTATGCAAAAAAGTTTGTTGAGATACTATGTCGAAAAATCATAATAATAAGTAATAGTGAGAAAAACGTAATGAAGATAAGAGCCAACTTTGATATCGTAAATGATTTTTAATCAATGTGCGAAGAATGGTGTTTGTGAAGTTATACTTCTTTAGCGGCGTTTATAAAAATATTCAACCAGTAATAACACATATTTTGAATTTTTCAGCCCATTATTACAGTTTTTTCACACAGAAACTATAAATAGTAACTAATAATAGTAACAACACACTTACATTTTATACTGGGTTTATTTTTTTTATTTTGTAGACACAATAAATTTAATAAATTTCAGAAGTCAGCCATTGTTTTTGATATTCTGACTGATTCATTTTCTACACTTTGAGTGATATGTATAAACTAAATATACCAAAAGATAGGTGATATAATTTTATGTTATCTTATTTTTTGAAATTTCACCTGAAAGTTTGGGTAAAATGGGGTAAAAGACAAAAAATTACTTTTTGTACATCTCGAAAAGTATAAGGGCTAGAGTTATGAAATACATTTTATTGAATAGATAAAATGAAATTATAATGTGTTTTGGTTAAGAAAACAATTCTAAAAAATTAACTTTTTTAAGTTAAAAATTATTTTCTAAAATCAAATATTTGTGTTGTAATAACCTTAGTAAAGCTACTGTATTACTGTGTATATGTTTACTGTATATCAAATAATATGTAATAGCTTTTGATAATATTGTTTATAGAATGTATTGAAATTAATATTATCAAATCAAACAGCAACATAGATTGTTGTTTTAATAAAATATTATCCAACTATATAATAAATATCTTCTGGAATTCTCATTTATCTGGACTTTATAGTGTAGACCTTTTTTGAACGTTTCCAACGATAATTTATTTTTATCGTTTTTGTTATTATATTTTCAAACTTGAAAATTTCTCAATTTTCTGTAGTCTTTGAAACGAGATAACGGTAAAAAAAGATAATTTGAACAGAGTTTTATCGAAATTTAACAAAATTGTCTGCTTTGGTCGTCGGAACTCGACCAGCCACCAGTGGAGAACCGTACCGTTGGCTCAAAAATGGATTCGAGTTAGTCGGTTAAAATTGAGATGTTTAAATTTACCTGAAACAACAAACAACAACAAAATGCAATTTTTTCAATACATTTACATATAAAAATAATGAGATAAAAAAGGTATCGGAAGGCAAAATCAATTTTTGTTTTATTTTTCTTTTTACAAAATGATATGAAATATTTATGAATTTCATAAAACAATATAGTACAATATTGTTGGTACAAATGTTCATGTCAGGCAATAACTATTTTTGAACACTTAAATGCATATTTATAGAATTTAGAGACTAAAATAAAAAAAAAAACACAAAAAGTTGATTTCATTGGATACATGCGTAGTGCGTGTGCTTTGCAATCGCTAGGTCGATGGTTCGAGTCCAGTTCGGGCATCAGTTTTTTCAAATAATTTGAACATACATCGACTTAGCACCACTAATAGAAGGAATCTAATGATCGGGTGTGGCAGCCCGTGAAATAGCTATAATTCCAGCCTATGAACTTTGTCGTAGCCCACACAGGTTGTTGTTGTTTCATTCAAACCTTTAATGTTAAATGACGGAACAAGCAGCATAACTGCAAGTATTGCAAGCTATACAAAAACCCACTTTAAAATCTGTAACTTATGTTTTAGTTGCCGGATTTTAATAAATTGAACAAATTCTATTAGATAAAATGTTTAACTATAATTTTGCATTAAAATATTGGACAATTATTTTATTTAACATTACCGTGAAGTCGTGAAGTGAAAATATGTTTTTTGTCGACAGTTGGTCGACAAAATACCGATTATATGAAATATTTGATTTAATTTCACAAAAAAGCACATTGTGCTTCTTTGAAAAAATTTCCCTTTTAGAATTTTTCAAAAAAATATTCTCATTCATTCAAAAGCAGGGAAAGTTATATTTTTCAACTGTATTTTTACACTTTATATTAAAACGAAATTTTCTCTATTTTTTTTCATTTAAGAAATGGTCTTCTTAATTATAACCAACTCGTAATACCAATCAAATTTTCATTTATTATTTCATTTGCGTACCTTTGCACACAAAAATATAAAGATCATCTTTGACCCACAAAATTCATATTCTCATTAATGTAAGTAGGTCCAAATTTTTAGAAAGCAAAACAATTAACCAAGCGCAATGAGCTTACCCAGACCATGAAATTGCTATAGTCTAGAATAAAAACTATTAAAATAAAAAAAATTCCAGATTCCATCAAAGTTCCCATAAGAAACCTTAAACAAAATAAAATGTCTACTTTGAGGTTAGCTCTTGTAATCTATACCAATTTGAGCAAAAATAATTCTTTGTACAAACAAATTCTATAGTCATATTCTATCGACAATTATTATTATAATGCAAATATATAAAAAAAATAATGCAAATAACAGAAAGTATGTTGAAAAATGTGTGAGTTTCTATAATAACCACATAAAAGATAGATTTCAAAAAATAAAAAGAAGCAAAACCTTTTTTAACCAACGCGGAACACTATTTCCAACAACTGTCCCCTTTCCCTTCAACAAAGTCAACAAAGTCACATGTTCACATGTTCATTCACCTGTAAATTTTTATGATGCTGCTCTTGATGTGACAAAGATAAATTAATATACTATTTACGGAAGCTAGTTCCCATAATGGAGATCCACATTATTGCTACAGATAGGTACCCATACGTTGAGTTTCCATTCACGCAGTTCCTCTTGGTATCAAATTACTCGTCAGGAAAAAAAAACTCAAAACAGAAGAAGAAGATGTAAAAATGCCGTTCCGTTATGCGTAATACCACACCATAATGACCGCAACGACATCATCGTCGTCGTCATCTCATCATCATCATCATCATCATCAACATTTATAACGCATCCTCCTTCCCTGCCAGTGTAGACTATTTTTTAATCCACAAAGTTTCTGGCTGCTGATTGTGGTCTAGTTAATATATTCACCCAATTGGAGCTCATTGATCTTGAAATGTGATATTTATTTATAAACTTGAGCGAAGTTGTTTGATCTGTTTCTCAACAAACATACATATAATGCCTTATTTCACCAAGCTCTTTTAAAATCTCACTGGAATATTAAATTAATATAAAATTCGATTTTATTACATGAACCGGGTGTTTTTTTAATCATCATTTTAAATAATAGAGACTAATTGAAGAAGACTATTCCAGTAGTTACCTACTAGATTACTTAATGAAGAGTTTTGAATTGATTTATAAATTGAGCTCAAGATCTTGTATCTAACTTGACTTAAGATGATCATGATCATGGTTACGAACACATATTTTTTTTGTTGGTAATATTTTAAAACATTTTTTCATCACAGTAATTTGACACTAGGATGGGATTACATTCTACTCTGATTTTGACATGTGTTTATACTTTGTGAGATAATGGAAAGGCACCTTAGCGTGTATTGATGTTAATTAAAAATCAGACTAAAACTATTTTACAATCCTGGAAACCCTCTAATTTGATCATTTTTGAAAACACTACCTGCATACATTTACATTTATGTATATAATTTATAGAAAAAAAAAGATAAGGTTTAACAACAATTTATTTTTTTAAAAATGTCAACCCTGATTATACACACCTAAAAAAATTAAGAGATTGTCTTGGCTAGCTAACCATCAATTTTTAAGGTGGGTACGGTCATTTTTAAAATATTCTGCAGCATTTTATAATTATTGTAAAGGCTTGATTTCCAAAAAAAGTTTCTTGGATTAAAATTTTGTATTTTATTTTGAATTTATAAAATTAATGCAGGTGTGTTGAGCTGCAAAAAAACTAGGGATTACAGTTATCGTTTCATCAACAGTTAAAAGGTTTCCAAAAAAAAACTTTAGAAGTTCCTTTTTGTTTGTAATCCTTTTCAAATTAATGTTAACTTTAAACAGAAAAACTTTGTTTGCAAAATTTCTCCATACTTATTTTTGTAGATTTTTTTCAAATTTTGTGTACAAAGAATGACTACTGTTGTATTGGTACATGAAGAAAAAAGTATTATTTTTCTTAAAATACTGTTATTTGACCAACAGCAAAATTTGTGCAGAGATTAAACAAAAAAAGAAAAATATAGCTAGTTAATTTTTTTAACTGCAATATTGGTTTTCTTATGATTGTGCAAAAATATTTCCAAATTTATTGTAGTTTTATGAATACATTCTTGGATAAAATAAAGCTAGGTACTTGAAAACTTACTACTAAGAACCAATTTTTTCAATCTTCTATAAACAGTCAGTTAACTGTTCGACAAATAAAGTACTCATAAACAGACTCATAAACAATCAGATAGTAACATCGAATTTTTCAATTACTCATTTATTTTTTCTATAGAACAGCAAAATTGAAAATGTTTGAGCTCAAAAGTCAGTTTCATATATATTTTTGATTGTTGTTTGTTTTTATTTGTTTTAAAGCTGTCGTTTTTGTAAACTAGTATGACAGATAATTTTTGGTGACACTCAAAAATTTATTCCTAGGAACATTTTTTTTAAAAATCTCTGAAATGAGCAGATCAGTTTATTCGACTATTGAAATAATTATTCCAACAAATACGTAATATCTCACTCTTCAAAAATAGATTGTTGTTCTATCTAATGAATAAGTACAAATTGACTGTTTAACTGACTATTGAAAAACTGTCCCTAAGTTAAAATAATAATAATACACAATGAAATTGCAAACAATTAAACAAAATAAATAATTACAACAAGTAAATAATTGAAAAAGACAAAAACATTAAATGTTTTTTTTTTTATTAATTTTTTTTTATTTTACAATCAAAATAAATCTATAAGCTAAACTATACCTTATGTATACACAAATTCGTTTAAATCAGTTAAGCCACTTGAGAAAAATTAAAATATTTAAAAAAACGGTTCAATGGGAGGTTCCTACTGTCAATAGCATTTTTAAAAAATATTTCTTTCGTTAAATCTTATAAACTAAATCGTTTGATCCGTTTTTGGGAAAAAAGCTTTTAATTGACAGTTAACGTTAATTTTGTTATAAAAATAATACAATCTGCAGATTAACCAACTACACTCAACCCGCGGCCAGTGGGCCGCATGCAGCCGGAGAGAGCTTCTAATTGTTGGCCCGCGGCATAGTTTTAAACTATTTTAAATATCTCGCGATTCCAGAAATATCAGCGATTTTTATCCTTATTAAGTTATTAAAATTCTATTTTTGTCAATTTCCTGCTATTAAAAGTTCTCCGGACAAGAGATATTTTTTTTTTTTTTTGAGAAGCTGGTCCAAATGCTTGTTTTAAAACTCTGCTTTTCAAAATTTTGCTTTTCAAAACTCTGCTTTTTAGACGAAAATGTTGCTGTTTTTCTATTTTGTTTTACAAAATAAATGTAATTTATGGATTAAAATTCAGCAAATTCTATTTTTTTTTTTCAACATACAAAAGAAAAAAAACATAATAAGAAAATATATTGAAATTCAAATCAGTCAGAACTTATAATTTTGTAGGTAAAATAATAATTTTGTTAAAAATGTTAATGTTTCAGTATTATTGTGTAATATAGGTACCTTAAAACTTAAAAGAAACATTTTTAGAAAGAAACAATTTTCAACTGCAATAAATAAAACAACAATAAAAAAAATTAAATTTTTACAGATTGTACTTGTCTATATCAAGACCACATGAATATAAAGATACAGTTGAACTGCTGGTTATTTTACTATCAATTAAGTTCTTTGAACTTTCACGAGAAAAGGCTCATTATAGTTTTAGTTTGTTAACAAAAAAAAGGGACCATAAAAACATTTTTCTCCCTTCAGTAAAATTTTTCAAGCCTAAATAAATAAATAAATAATTAAACTTCAATTCGCATAGTTTAGAAAAACTGAATTTTGGAAGCAGAGTTTTGGAAGAAGAATTTTCACCCAGGCAGAATTTTGATCACATCCGTCTTTTTCATACAGTTTTTTGTTTGTTTTTTGTATTGACGTCTGGTATTAAAGCCAGGGCCCTAATTCACCAAATTGTAAAATTGTACTTGATAGGGTTCATGAAGGTTTTTATTTCAAGACACAAAAATTGCCAAAATTGTCTAATTACATTATACATGAAGCAAGACGTGTTTCTTCTACAAATTTGATTTCAATCATATTGAAAATTTTAAAAATATATGTTAGTTTTTACGTTTACGTAAATACATTAATCTTGTGGCCGTTTAAGAAAAAGGTTAATTATGGTTGATCTAGACTCTTAAGTATGGATTCAAGACTCTATAACATCGCCTGAAAACCTTATTGACAAGTTTGAAGAAAATCGCTCCGACATTACAGAATTGCACTACTTACTTTTTGTTTTTCATTTTTTATTCCTATAATAGTATTGTAACAAACTTTTTAACAAACCACTCTCTCTAATTTAAGTTACAAGACTCTACATAATCTCGTTGAATCGTTCGCACAAATATTTTATTATTTTGTATCATCATTTTTTTTTTTTTCTTTACAGCTCTACACCTAAATCTAGGGGGTATCAATTTAGGGAAGAGGGATTTCGTTTACTCTTCATAAGCTAACTGTTGGAAGATAAATACAAAATATAAAAGGTAAGCACATTACATTTATGAAGATTAGAATAAATTATTAAGAACTTATAGATTTTTGTTCCAACTAAAAACAAAAAAAACTTTTCAATCAAACAAAATTTATGGAATCATTTGATTTTACAAATGACACGTTTTTACTAATTTTTTTCCAAAGTACCTACCAAAAAAAGTCATTGATTTTTCTGAAACTAATCACAGTGTTTCCTTTCCACTTGAAAAAAAAACACCCTTTCACTAAAAACTTTTGTATGACCTTGTTGGACTCTACATTTTTATCTCAAATATAACTATTTTAACAGGATTCATAAATTGAAACTTTTGATTTAGATGTTTTCAACTTATTTTACACCTCCACACTCTCCAAAGAAAACACCCTTTTACCAAAAATATTTGTAATGGCACAAAGATTATTTGACCCTTTTTCAAATGAAACTCTATACCGACTTTTAACAGGTAAACTACCTGCTGTATCAAAAATTCAGACTTCTTTGCTCAAAGGTCTAACCAAGACATTTTTATGGACTCTTTTAATTTTTCATTCGTATTACAAATGTAAACTGCCTGCTAAATTTCATAAATACAACAAATTGTTTGTACACAATACTAATTAATTTGCTTTTTATACAATACTTAGCTAGTAAAATTTAAAACTTTGGTTTGAACTATTAAAACTATTCATATTCACGTCTTGTGAAACTGAAGTACCTAAATGAGGTAATTTTCGACTACATATATAGATTTTCTAAAATCCCATCAGATAAGATACAAATTAACAACATGTTTGGTTAATCTAGTCAAATACATATACTTTTTTCCTGACATGGCAAAAATAATCTGCATTTAACTTCCAATTACCTACCGCCACAGTTTGTTCAATCAATTATCTGAAAAAATGCACAAAGTCACGCACACACCTAACCCAAGTACCTACATGCCCTCTGTTTAAATAATTTACGGTGTCTTGAACTTTAAAGATACAAAAGACCTTATCCAATTGCTATCCTATGGTCGAAAAAAATCACTTTTCCTCTTTGTATATGAGTAAGTTAAGGCAATCGTTGTTTTCTAACAAACCCAAAGGGCAGTCTTTCCATTTCCCAGAGGCTATCGGCGGCGACACACGGGGAATTCAAGTCATATAATAAACATACAAGATCGGTGCCCTAATGTGTATATATACGAAACACATACATGTGTGTACGTGTAGTTTTGTATACGTTACGTTTATTCTTCGTTTAACACAAATATTTGCACAAATTTAAATCCTAAACGTGGCTAACTCATTGATTACATTCCCAGTAAAGGACTAGATCAGCCAGCAGCATTATTATACTCATGTTCCTAACCATGTTACTCTTGGGGGCAAACACTATATTGCAGTCGACCCTTTGTGTACATTTGTTGTAGCGCGTCATCCTTGTAAAGTTGCATGAGAATTGAGAATTGGATGAGATGAGATGCCTGAGGCTTCAGGCTTAAGACCATTATTATACACCACATACACAGTTGTCATGTCCCAGGTTGTCTATGCCTGCTGCCTGCATATATGCTCGACAATTGCGCATACATCGCGCTTGATAGTTTGAATAATAAATACATAAAAATTGTTTTGTTTGCTCGCAAAGGATGATGATGTTCTGAGAGTATAGGGTAATTTACGTGACTTGGGATTTCTTTCGGTCTTCCATTCGGTCGGTAGGTAGGTACCTATGTCTTGAAATAGTTTTTACTGAGTGAGAACACGATCACGACTTGCAAGAACTTAGAATCGTAGATGTCAATAATTGCTAAGAATATAAATTTTAATTTCTTAGATAAATTGAAAACTATTTTTCTAAATGCAATTAAAAAATCTTCAGCTGTACTATTTATATCTTTTTCAACAATTGTTAGGACTCGTATCTGGATGACGTCAAAAGATATTTTGTTTTTGGTTAATAATAAAGAAAATTTTTTTTTTGCAATATCAAAGAATGATTGTGTGATTATTCATTTTTTATGTCTTCTCTAGAAGATTCCAATTGTTTCCATGATTACTAAAGGAATCTATTTTAGTCAGCAAATTAACGTTTAACTTGATCTACCTTTGAATACTAAAGCTATTATATTCCTAGTCGACACTGACAGTGAATAATGTAGGTAGCCCCTGACGTTTTTGTTGTTCACTTTTGAAACCTTACAGCGAGCTATTAGGAATGATCTTGCAACAATGTTATACCTTTACTTTAATGGTTCGGCAAAAAACAAAAAGAACCAACTCCTTTAGGTACAAAGGCTTCTTAGACCATTCAAGCTATTAATAAGTATTTATGTGATGGTTAGCTTGTTTTTTTATGATCTCGGATCCTGTAATAATTGGTATGAGTTGCTTGTCTCAAGCAATTACTCAGAGTTATAACTTATAAGAAATATAGGTACCTGTATTGAGTTGATATTTATAAATTAGCACCATTGTAACATATGAATCCATTTAGTAATATTGTTCACAAAATCAAAATATATCATATATTCATGAATATCATTAGTACATGAAAATCACTAAGTAGCAGTTTATCGAAAAAGACAAATTTTCAAATGCTCAAAACCACTTTTTGAACAAAAAATTGTAGTTTACGAATCAAAATCACAGAGGTTGTTTAAACTGCACATTCCCGTTCAATTGAATGGGTTTTTCTTTTAATTAAATGAAACTTAAGGCACTCAAACTTTGAGAAGTGGTAGTAAACATGACAGCAAGTTTCGTTGTTCGTTGAAGTAAATATTACACAAGAATAATTTAGATTTGGTGAATATTTTCCGAACTAGAGTGTAAAGTCTCTTCAATTCTCCGTACAAATGTCGGGCACGTTACAATGGAATGCATATCCCACTTAACGTACCTGCTCTAATGTTCAAAATTCCTTTAGAATTCATCAATTTTCTGTATACAAATTTTAATAATTATTTTTCTGTTAAAAATGTATATTTGATTATTTTCCAGATGTAAATTAATTTTTGCTTTGTGGAAAATAAATAAAAATAAATAAATTTTTAACATATTATATATTTTTTTCCTAAAATTGTCATCGATTAGTGACCTAAAAAAATCTATTAAAAATTATTTCTGATTGTTTTTTCTGATCGCCACTTCAATATTTCTTCGTTTTAAGAATTAACAAATCCCTAATTTTGGGGGTTGGTCGTTTGTGCAATGCCATTTCGCGGTTTGTCGTTTCTTCGGCCAGTGACCATTTTGGGGGTTTGATCTTAACACATACTAACACAAAAACTAGTTTTTGGCAGCAACCTATTAAAAGACCAGGTGTTTGGTCTGAAAAAAGTTAGATTTCGTTATTTTCAGTTCTCTCGAAAATTTAAATTTAAAACAAAAAGGATATTTAGTTAGTAATGTAATTTTGTTTGAAAAAAAATATTTTAAACTGAACAAACTCATTTTCATGTCCAAAAACTATCAGCTAAAATAACTAGATATAGTATTCCAAAAGAAATTCCAAGAATATGTTATTTTCTCTAAGATAAGCATTAAGAGTTTTTTTTTTTTAATAAAATCAAAAACAAATTTTGGACTTTAACGTTTTTGAAAGTTCAATAAAATGCTCAACGATCTTTGACTTTATTTCACTCAAAAGTGCAATAAGGCCCAAAATTAAAATGAAATAAAATCCGAAAGTGAAAAAAATTAATATATAGAGAAGATTATCAAAAACTACGAAAAAATATTAATTTTAATTTTAGGCAAAGTAATTACTTACTTGCTGCTCCCCTGCAACCCAATTGCTTGGACGCATTATAAGATTAGGCGAAGGTGCGTGGTTTGAATTATCTCAGTTTTCTTTCGCATTTAAGGAATCAGGGGGCTATTCGGGGGAAAATCAACTACTGTGAAAAAGTGAAATGAAAAGATTTTCACTTTTTCGCTTATAAATCAGATTAATATGTACTTGACAAAACAGTTCTAGCATCCAGCAATACGACCGGCGCGGCGGCGGCGCGGCGGCGGCGTATAAAAAGTGAGTGAACATACAGTAGGTACTGTAGGTGGTCCGCTTAGGAGTTTTCAGGATTTTAACCCTCAATTTGACACTGGCATACTCATCGCTGGAGGACCCTAGCCCTGTGAAGCTGCATCAACAACAGAAATGCAATTAGGTTTTAAGACTGTAAAATAAAGTCCAAAACTGTTATGTACATAAATGGGCAAAATTTCGTTTTATTTCATTGTACCATTTTGTCTACTAACACCTACACAATATCTTAAAATATTTATTTTCATATGTGAAGTAATTTTTTAGAACCTTGAAATTTTATTCCTTTTTTGGCTCTATCAACACGTTCATCCTTTTTGCATCTTATGGGAAACATTCTGGATTTATTAATACTGTTTATTTAAACACTTGGTGCTATACATTTAATATTGCTGTATTTTGAAAAGCTGTATCTTAGAAATCCAAAAACAGGCTCTTAAAAGCACTTTGAACACCTGTTAAAACTGCACTTTAAAAAAAAAATATCTTAAATTGACGAACATTTTTTATTTTATTTTACATATTGCACGTTTTCCGAGTTATCTTTGAATGCACAGGTTTTTTGGCAATTGAGTAACTGATTTTTTTCTTATTTTTGCTTCTTCCCCAATTAAAAATAAAAAAAAACAAAATGATGTATATATTACTCATTTTTTCAACAAATTTATCTCAAAATCAAAAAAATTGCACGGACAGGATAATCGAAACAACTTAAAAAACTTATATCTCAGTAACCAAAAAAGATATCAACATTTTTTAAACGCGGTTAGAAAGAAGAAATTTTTTTCAAATAAAAGTGCTTAACAATTTTTGTTACCATTAGTATAAGCAGAGAAACCAATTATGGAATATTATTTCAAATTTTCTGAACTTTACATAAGACAATAACAATCAAGTTTAATTGAAATTGGTTCAAACGTTTTTGAATATACATTACATATGTACGTATCTTAGAATTTTTAAGAACTTTTTTTTTAAACCATTGTTCTGGATTCAGATGGACCAAAGATGTAGTTATTTTTTCTCGTTTCCCAAATCTTGAATTGAATTGAATTACAGTAATATAAGTTTTCATAGAAATTTGCCCAAAAAACAGCAAATGATTCAAAAAATATACAAAGTTTAGGTCTAATCAAGGAGTTTTAGTTAAATGTTCATTTTATTTTTTCAGTTTATATTTTTTTATTGGATAATATCCATCTAGTAAACTTCTTGCCAACCATCATAGCTGCATAATTTTTTCCAAGGCATTCAAAAAACTCAAAATACTCCATGCATCAAACATATTACATATTTTCTGGCAGAAATGTTGAAATGAAAACTCACAACAAGCAATTGTCTCTTGTAAGACCTATTAGAGACGAAAAAAAATCAACTAATTGAATAGGACACAAAACAATATTTCAAAACACAACAACTGTCAAAACCGTCTGCATACAAATAAGCGCATCTATTCTTTCCTGGAGTTTAACCTTTGTGACTTCGCCATGAGCTCCTCACAGTACAATACACTCAAAATGAAAGCACCACCAAACAGAGGCATCATAGTTAGCCTTTTATATAAAAGAACAAAACCACACGAACAACAACAACAAAAATTTCCTTTTTGAATCGTTTATCTGACCAAACCAGAAGCATTAACAACACAACAACAACAAGGCACATACAGTATAACAAATAAATTTGTTGCTTAAAAGAAACTTAGCTAGTTCTAGCTATAAGGAACCAGCAAAAAGCAAACGAGGAGGAGGACAACACAACACAGCAACTTCAACAAGACATTCCTCTGACACTAAGGTCGTTGAATTTCATTTAAACTCCTTTGCAACTAACATACAGGAGATGTGTTCTATCCATCCATGATGCGGATTCCCTTGAGCAAGGATACAAAAAAAGCAAAAAAAGCAAATAAAGCAAAAAAAAAAAAAGCAAAAAACTGTAGGCAACGGCCACAAAGAGGGATTAGCTTAACTTATCTACCAACTAATCTTTATCTGGGTAGATGCAAGCGGTTGTCTGCCAAAGCATGGCACCAAAGCACCTAATCATGTCGTCTACCGTGACTACATTGGCCAGGGCTTTATGCTAGAAGAATGGTTAAGTCATTCATTAGTTTGGACAGGTTGGACGGAGGCATACGTCTTTGTCAATGCATCAGCCTCTCAGGATTCTTTAAGAGCTGATGGCTAGTATTGTTAGTTTGAGCGCTTGAATAATACTAATTTGCAGTTTGAATTGAACTAAGAAAGTGAAATTATTTCAAATGAATGATGATGTGTCGGTTGAAAAGATGTGACGATTTGGCCTCCAGGGATAAAAATCATATATTTTTCTACGAATATTGAGGTCAGCTGACCAGTTTTCTAACATTAGACTCGAGTTAAAAGTTCTTTCATATTGCAACAATTTTTGTGGTTTTTACCGTAATCATAACTTTTCTCACCTACCCTAGGGCTCCAGCTATTGGAGTTGACACCAGAGGGGCTATGCAAGCTTCCAAAATTTTACAGATGTCGTTCGTTGCAATGGTTTGTTCCAAGAGCTTTAAGACCGACCTCTTCTCTTTGATTGAGCTTCCTTTTAAACTGGGTTCTCAGGACATCAACAAAATGCTTCGCTATAGATCACTTGCACTTGAGAATGTCCGAAATGGGCATGCGTGTGGATCAGGAAATGGGCCTTTTTTCTCTAAACCATTTCTTTCCAGAACATCAACCCAAACATAAAGTGCAACTTGCAAAGACATAGAATCTTCTTTCATGATGGCAGCACACGATCGTCACTTTTACTTACTTAGTGAAGATGGCGCTTACAATCCAGGGTGGATCACGGCATGAGAAAACAAATCTCTCCAACCAGCCCGGTTCCTACCAAGTTGTTACCAATTACATACACCAAGTCGGTTGAGGTCGTTCACTATTCGCATCTATTTCAGCTTTTAGACAAGGTATAACCCTATTGTAGTATCCATCAATTGAATTGATCGCTTGATTTTAATGCTTCCTCTTCTTCCGTCGAAGAAGTCAGTGCTCCTCCTTTTTCACTTAGAGTTCGTGGGCTGCTCTATCATCACATCTGGTCTTAGCCTGCAGAACCGACTCTAATGCTTTTATGTTCATTGAACCAGGGGTTCCTCTTTACTTATCTTTTGAAACCCGACACATTTCCGCAAAATCAATCGGCTTGAGACTGTTTTTGAAAGTCTCGATCATGGTGTTAAAGTCATCAAGAAATTATCTTGACGTATCGTCTTACTTCGAGCAAGGGTCATTGGGTCATCTTTCTGCTCTGTTGGGGCTTGGTCACTTGATCACTGGTCAGTGTGATGTTTTTATTAAATTTGGCCCTATTGCGGATAGTTACAAGGCAATCGCTTACTTGCATGACGTCTTGCCTAGGTTTAGCTCTTATCATAAAACCATATCCAAACAGCTTCTTCTTCCGTTCTACAGGGATTTCTCGTAGTAGATATCGGAAGATTTAATTTTTCGTATGTCCATTGCATTTCTAGCTGTAATATCAGCTTCGTTCCTATCGAGAAGCTCCACTATTGTTCGGCTACATGTATAAGGCCCGAAGAGTCCACGTACCGATCCGAAATTCTTGTTTACCACGGATTCCAACATTTGGATCATCTATATCAGAGGCTTCTCATTTTTCGGAACCAATTGTTTTTCCGTGGTAGGGAAGTTCTCCCAATCTGGAGATACCAGACTCTTAGATAGTTCGAAGAGTGGACAGCAGGATAAAATTGTGTTGACTAAGTATTTTAGCCTGGCTGCAACTGTAGACGCCACTGTTCATTCCATCAGGTGAATTCTTCCCCTACCACCTTGATGAAAACACAAGTATCTTAATGGCCACACTCCCCTCCCTGCTTTGTTTGCTGTCCCTAACAACCTTTCAAAAGGTCTGGTCCTCCATATCCAGCTGAAGTACTCGGTTTTGATAAAATCCTTTCGATACTTGTGTCCTCTTTTTCTTTAATTTAGATCATAGTTGGGAAATATTTGAACTTTTCACTGTTTGAACCATCCAGAAAAATGCCCAAAATTTGATTTGTAAATGAGCAGCGTAGATATTCCTCCTGTTTTGCACTACTGTCCATTTCTTTTCAGAACATTAAACCTTTACTTACTTTCAACCAGAAGGCCAATGTAAGAAGTCAAAAGCGCAGGAATGTCTGGTGTATACCAGCTTTAATTTGAAACATACTATACCCGCTCAACGATCTTCATCAGCTTGATGAAACGATAGCTATTGCTGTTTCGTATATCAGCCTTCCACTTGTAAGTTGGAAGAAGATAACTTTCCCTGCAGCACCGATTAGTCATTTCCTGATAGCTTCGAGATGAGAAGACCTGATTTCTTCCATGTTTTTCTGGCGACTCTATCTTAAATTATGGCAATGAATGCAGGACCTGATTTTCAGAGTTAAGGATGCATTTTGACAGTTACATTTGAAAGGTAGGTAATAGTACCTTTCATCTAAGATTACAGTACGTTAGTTCTATAAGTACCGTGCAAGATAAACACAAGTAAATAAATTTTAATGCACTACTAGACTCGTTCACAAAGAACCAATGCCTAGTGACTGACTCTCTAAAATATTTCCTGCGTCCGCGTAATTTAGCAGGAATGGAAGGAACCTATGATTTTCACCGGTTCCGAACGGCTAGTTGAGATGCACTTTTTGTGACAAGCAGTAGGTACCTACTCTTGGTGGTTTCGTCAATTCCTCGAAAGAAGCAGTACCCCTGAAAAAAATCAAGCTGGCATAGGCTGGGAGTCGAACTTAGACCTCCGGCGTGATAGTCCAATGCACTATCCTTTACGCCAAAGAATACTACCAAAATTAACGATACCTACATGTTAAATAAAAAACCGTTCTACACTTTTTTTTTGAAAATATGTTCAGGAAGTTATTTTATTGTATCCTCTGTCGCATAATGACCAATAAATTTATTTTCTCCATTTTTGGGGTCATTACTCTAATACCGATCAGCTGATGACCGCACAACAGATTTAAGCCAAGTAATTCACATTATCCTTTACTGTTCCATCGGCTGTTTACCATTTTCGTATTTTTTCTTTCATTTTGTTAGCCTTCCTTCATCATCATCAACCCTAGGAAGTCACTTAGTAAGTTGTATGGTCAGAATGGGTTCATAATCTTCCAGAACGTTTGGTCGGTGTCTAATTTCTTCACCACACGCACGCTATATAACAAAATTTGCACAAAACAAAAACAATGTTACCCTCATCGGGTCTTTTTAGTGTAAGTTAGCAAAAAAATAATAAAAGACAAAACATGTTGCACATGCCACCCAAAGATGGCGCAAAGTTACTGCCATACTGCCACTCAGTGTACCATAATCTTGTGACAGTTTATTGTCTAGCTAACGCGCACCAAACCGTTCTCTAAAGTGTATACTTTGCTTTGCCGGAATCGCGTATGATGACACTATCCAGAAGCGCAGAGGTTGTATGTTTTTGTTTCTCGAGACATTTCATGCCAAAAGCCTGCCTCTACCGCTTCTCCAACATGGTTACCTTCAAGATTATCTAACAAAAGTCTAAATGCCATTGAGACAGAATTCTAGTGTTGCTGGCTGACAGAGAAAAATGTTAAAACAACAACAACACAGCACCGTTCTTCTTCTAATGTGATCCTGAAAAAAAGAGTTTTCTTCTTTTATCGCATCTTCAAGAAGATGCAAGACCACATTTATGTTACAGGTTATAGCATAAAGAATGAATTACATCCCTCCCCTGACATCCCCCTGCTTTGGCCATTCTCTATCACCCATATAATAGATTTTTCTTAGAAGAATCTCAAAATGTTTAACAGTTAGCCGATTAAAAGGAAAACAAGTTCAAGTTTTTTTTTTTTTTTTTGAAGAACTGTTTGCCGGTTCTTCTTTGCCAAGTCCAAGAGTTGCAACAGCTCGCCGCTATAAAGCCAATTTTCATTTGGTCATTCATGATTGCTTTGCTCAATTTGGTTCTTCTGGTCCAAGTTCTGTTTTTCTTCTATCCTTCCAAGAGAAGATAGCACCACTGCAAAAAGTTGAAGATACCCACAGAAAAAGAATATCCAATCGAACGGGAAAGAGAAGGTTGTATTCAATACCATCATCAGCTGAAGACAACTGCATCGTCTGCTTCGGCTTTTATAGTTTGGTCTTATAAGCACCTTCCTACACACACACACATACGACAGTAAAAATTGCGGATTTCTAATGACCAGAAATGGTAAATGAGAATGAGAATATACTGCGCGCCATTACAGTGTCCAATAGATCGATAAAGCGGTTAATTTAAACAAGTTCTCTTTGGAGCAGCATTTTGGTTCCAAGTTTTGTTCATTTTATATGATACCAACAACAAAAAACTAAAAAAACTAGGATGTGGATATAGACGACGTGGTGGTGTACTAGGAATTGTTAGCTGAATTTAGAATAAACCAGCAGATGTATCTTCTAGGATAAATAAGGAGAGAAACTACCTACAACAACTGTGGGTATTTCAATGAATCGGGTAGTTTACAAAAAACCCACGTTAAGATGATAATGAGACTTGAAGATAAAATGGGCACTTAACCTACTGGCAAAAGATTTTAGAAAATTGAGTAAAAAAAAAATGCCTTAAGAGATACTTTTTGTACAGATAACGAAATCAATGTCTTTCATTAAGATTACAATTGCAATTAAATGTTTTACTGTACACAGTCGTCTCTGTTAAGTTCTGAAGTTAAAACTGAAGACTTTAATGATTGTAATTGCATCTGCAGTAAACATATTCAGACTTAAATCAACGAATAAGCAAAGGATTCCGCCGAAACAGCTACTGTGTGGGCTTTGTTTTACAAAAGCATAATGCAATCAAATTTATTTTCATATACTTTAAATGCCAAAGAAACTATCAAAAACACTCAACTTCGTACTTCCCCCAAATTCTATAGTGTTCCAAGTAGGAGGTTGCAGAGGGACAGCATGCATATTTTTCTTCATACTTAGTTCTACGATTATTGATATCAACATTTTCAAAAAATATATGTTAGGATTAAAAAAAAAACCTTAAAAATTTAGTTTATTTAAAAATCCAATTTTAAATTTTTTCCATAAAAACTTTAAACTCATTGCTCAATATAATTAAGTGCACCTTTTATACACCATACACAATCGGCCTTCGAAAGTCTTCACCTCTTTAACACTAAAATTTTGATTTCAACCTTTGGACTCGACAAAAATATACACTTTTTTGCCTTTCTCTTGTCTTATTTGTGTGTATTCACGTTGTCCACTTCCATATTTGGAAGGATGCAACTTTTGCTGCACTGCCCTTCAAACAGGACCTGGACAGCTTGACGAAAGAACAACATTATCACACATAAATTACAAAAATCTGCATGTCCAATGTCATTTATTTCTGTAAAAGAAACAAAAATTAGGTTACTGCAACTTTTACCTTACAGTTTGAGGAAGAGTGTTGCGTTTTGGTTTGATTTTTATTGCATATCGGATATGCAATAAAAATCAAACCAAATAAATACAAACGGGAGAGTAAATCCTTTTAGTCTACACTAAAGTTGAGTTATAGATCTTCTATTTTCTCTAGACAGTGCAAAAAACTTTACTGTCATTAAATACAGTTTCTGATTCTAAACTATATTTTCTAAGCATTTGGTATTACAAGTATTTCATAGCTACGTAGAGTACCGAAGGTTTCCTATCAGAATGATTCGATATGTTTTTGTTTAGCCTAAGAAATACATTGTGTAAATATAATTTTGTTTTTCATCTTTTTTTTTACAACGCTTCCTCCTAGACTATATTATGGTTATAGCCATAAAACCACATATCTACAAGATAATAATATTATATGTAGGCAGGTACTGCATATATAAATAACATATACTCATAACAGTTGTTGCTGCAGCAGATACAGATAGGCCGCAATATACAATAAGCTGAGAGGTTAGGAGCGCTCCGAGTGTATAAAGGCCAATTGAAGAAAGTTTGCTGGTAAGAAAAGTTAGTGTTGGTTCTTGTTGGCGATGCTCTTGGGTTAACAATTACACTCGATGTAGGTTAGTTAGTTAGTTACTTGTTACCGGTTTGTTTAACAGTTTGCTATATCATCATCATCATCATCATCATCGGTGGGCAAATGATTTACGTTTTCTTTTTCTTCGATAAAGTGTCGCATTGTAGATCTAGAATTTATTATAATTTCAAGACATAAACTATCTGCATTTGAATAGATTAATTTAATATTATTGAATAAAATCGTGTAACTTATGAAAAACAAAATTTTGTTACAATTGTTTTTAAGAGACATTTTTAATGGTTCATGGCATAGGAAGAAAATCGCTCACATTTATTATTTAGTTTCTATATATGTACATATATATATAATTTCATGGCTCTAAATAATCATACAATAGTGGTTTTACATTAGGTATAGGATAAATATAGCGGTTGTCTAGTTTTTTTTTTTTAGAATTAGTCTATATCATCATGAAACATCTTGAAACGTAAAGAAAACACGTTTTCGAGACATTTTTATGTGCGTGAGCCGTTGTCGTTGGCTATGAAAATTTCTAAATATGATAACTTTAGTCAGAATAAAGATAATTAGAATCCATAAACGCCAAACCTTGAGGATTAGCTAAACTTAGGTTTCGTTTAAAATTCAGTCATTTTGAAAAAAAAGAATGTCGCTTTTGAATGGGAGGTACCACAAGTTTGCATTTTTTTTTTCAAATGTTGAAATGAATAATCCTACGGGAATTCAAAATAATGAAGGTACCTATCCAAAAACCGGAATACATAATCCATAAAAAGTTCTGATAAAAATCAATATTTCACACTTTTTTGTAAAAAGATTGAGGCAACGGTACGGAAAAGTTTTGTTTCCTTATTTTAATACTTTTATTGAAAAGCTCTGAACAGAGCTTGAGCACGTTGAACATGTTCTGAACATTCTCTGAACAGAACGCGTTCGGAGCGCTCTGTTGTATTTTTTTTTTTTACATTTTTGTTTTCTTGTTTTTGTCGTATTGTAGATCATCATTCTTTTCCGTGGCCCTTCAACTCTTATACGCCAAACTAGGGCAAATGATATGATTTCGATCAAATTTGACAAATGATCTTCCAAATGATATAATTTCCTAATCATTTGCACGAAATAAATTTACATAATGCATAACACAGACCCTATATCTCTGATATTGCTGCATTTTGAATTGGGCACAAATTTGTTATGTTGACATAGAGGAGAACGAAACAAAAACTGCGCCGGAGATACAAAGAGATGTGTATAAGACAGAAGAGTCGGATATACAAAACAGCAAATGAGCTGTCAAACGAAATATGACATAATTTGTAATGAAGCCATTTTTTATCAGATTTGCTAAATTATCTTATTTGGACTCTATTCGAAACAGGCTATACCGATTATAGAGAATGCGAAAAAAGTAGATCTGACAGTTAAATTTTTCTGTCTTGTCTGTTTGTGTGTAGGTCTGGATGTTTCAGAAGCCACAGCCTAAAAGGATGTGTCGATTTACTCCTTATTGACTCACAGCATGAATTTAACGATTTTTTAGATGGAAAATTTAGTTTTTTAATTAATACATTTTTTTAACTTTTTTAGATTTTTTAAGGTTATATTAAATATCTGTGCAAACGTTTTAGTCAAAATCGCTTTAACCGCTTATGAGACATTCACAAAAACAAAAAAAATAAAAAAAAATTACAAAAAAGAAACGGCAACGCTGTTTCTCCGATGTTCGAGTTTTTTGAGAAAAACTAGAAATGCAGTTTTGTTGTAATCCCTGAACATAATACATACACAAATTTTTAACAAAATCGTTGGAGCCGTTTTCAAGAAAAACCCAATCACTCAAAACCGTTGTATGGGAGGTATTAGTTCAAAAACAAAACAAAAAAATCAGCTTTCGAAATTCGTATACACACTTAGAATTTGTCTGCGATGAATTCTCTATAAATGTCATAAATTTATTCAGAGTTCATTCAATATATTTCAAATTTTGACATAATGTAAAGGTCAAATTTGAAATACAAATTTGAAATAAAAGAACATATAAAGCAAAAAAATATCATTAGAATGGTTTTTAGTATTCCACGTTATGATAAAATGAGTGTAGGAATCTTCTTATCAGAGTCCAGTCTAGCTGAGAAAACGTTGTGCTTAAATATTCAAATTTAAAAAAGTGATTCATAATTTTTTCTGAATTAATTAATTAATTTTTAATTTTTGAAATGAAATCTTTGAACTTTTCAAAATCTGAAGTGCCAGTGCTGCCAAGGAGAATAAAAGTATTTCGATTAGTTGTGATGTCCGTTTTGCAAAAAAACACACCTATTATCTACAAATATTTTCTAAAATTTGAAAACAAAAATATTTTTTTGGATTTTTAAAAAAAGTTTCAATTTGTTTGTATTTTTTTTTAACAACTTGGACCAAATGAGCAAGTACGTGCGACTTAGTCGTGCACGTTATTCTTTTTAAACAATAAAGATTAGAAAAGTGTACTTCTTTTTTCAAAATGAATTTACTTTATGTTTTTTTTTATCAGGAAAACGAACAGAACAATCTTTTTATTTTGTATTTTATATCATCTTTTTGCAAAACCAACCTCTTTTAAGGCGTATTTTTATTGGTAACTGACATTTGATCTGGGAAACAATTGATATTCATCCAATCAAACTGAACTCTGACCAAAACTAAAGACGTATCTTCAAAGAGCACCTTTGGTTTGTGTTTTAAGGTAAAATCTTTTGCCGACACAGCACCTACTAAACAAATTAATCCGCATTGCTATCCTTGTGTATCATCAAAACTTGTTCCACTTTTTTTGTCGAGTTGGACTAACAATGTGAAAGATTGTGGCCCTGCTAGAACTCTTTGTGATTGTTGTTTTCTGTTGTTGTTGTTGTTCTTAACAGCTTCGCTAGCGAAACAATACCTTATAACCAATTCGTTTTGAGTCAAGGGCTGCCTCTGCCTTTAAATGATTCATCTATGGTCCACGAATCCCAATTCCAAACTGTATTTCATGCTCGATCATATACCTACGAGAGAGTAGGACATAGAAGCAATGGTCTATGATCTTTTGTACAGGAATTTGGCAGTCATTGTAGTTTTATTTTCTGTAACAACAATAAGCATTAGTTAAATATCTGTCTGGTGTCTGTTTGGATGTCAAAGAAGTCGATTAACTCAAGTTGTTGTTGGTCCGTATGGAACCTCGTTAAGGTATAAAGGTGTATGGACCAAAAGGTATATCTTTTCGTACAGATGGTAACTATTGGTAATTAGTGGAATTTACGGATCACATAAAGAATTTAGATGTATCCGTAAGTAGGGGGCGCAAAGTACACATCACGATGTTGGGCAAAACCAGAACGTGACCAAACTGCTAACAGAAGATGAAGATGATCATTGACATTTGGATGCACAAGATGTTGATGATGATGATGATGATGATGATGATGGTGGAGTAATGGAGGAATAAGATGCCTCGAGGAGATACAAAATCATCAAAATAAGTATTCTTGTTCAGTTCTGGTATATAGGAATTTCTTTTAATTCTACAATTGAGGGTGATGAAATTGATAGTTGCGTCGTTTGAGGAATCAATATAATGTAGGTATAGGTGCATGCTAAAAGTTTATATTTTTTCTACGTAAAAAGAAAACAGTGGGAAGAATATTTTGTAAAAAGTATTTGCCTATAACATTTAATTAAAGTATGTTGTTGAATTTTGTTCTTTCAGATATTTTAATTGGCAATTTTAAAAAGAGATAAGAACTAGACAAAAATCAGTTTGGAATAAATACAAAAAATGTTTTATTTTATCAATAATTGCATCTATTTTATCGATCATTCAAGCCCACATAAGTACTTCATTTTTTTATTCAATGCATAAACAAATAGAACGAACACTTACCGTTTAGATTCCTAAATTTTTAAGGGCTAACTTAAGAAGTGCCTGATGTGAGTGTGCTGAATTGATTAAAGATCTACAAAGCAAAGGTTTCTATTAGGTTGATTAAAAAAAAATATTTTCTACCGGTATGCCATTACACCAAGCTCAAAAGTTTTTTTGAGGCTAAAAAATTAACCTCACAAAAAATCAGCTCTTGAAATTAATGTTTAGTACACGCGCAATAAAATTTTCGTTTTTCCATACAAATTGCACTGGGAATATTTTTTTGTTTTACTCTAAGTGCTGTAACTCAAGTATACTCAGCCAGAAATAGAGGTTGTTTCGAAAGATTCAAGGTGGCATTGTATGGCAATCGAGCCCAGAATTTCGGCGTGATAGTTAATCATACTAACAATACGACAAGCCTTAGCACAGAACTGGATCAACACTCAGAAAAAAACTACAATAAGGAATAAAAAATGGTTTTTATACTAATTTAAGTGAGTAAGAAGTTATTTTTCTTTGGCATGTTGGGGTATTTAGTATTTACTGTTTTCCATTTGTTATTCCAAAGACATTTTTCATGGCAATGAGTCAAAATGTAGGACTGACTCAGACAATAAATTGTTCATCAATTGTACTTGTATTCATTTTTGACACCAAATTCCTTACTCATATTTGAAAACTCATTTGGGGTTTGTTCACCATCTTGAAATAACTGCATTATTGCAATTTATATTTTAGCTATGTAATGTAGGTACATAAGTTACTGTAATAGTCCTTTTTATTTACTTTTATCTGTGGAACAGGGATTTCTTTAAAAAAAAATTGCAAAAATTAATGAGACGAGATTCCAATTTAAAGGATATTTAAAAAAGAACACAAATCGTTAATAAAGAAGAACAATTTGAAAATTATTTAATAAAATGAAAATTCTTTATAATTTCCATTTTCCTTTATTTCCGATGAAGACTAATGATATTTTTTTTTTATTTTTTACAATAATTTTACTTAACAACACCATAAAAACACATTTAATTCTATAATTCAACAGAAAATCATATTTTACGTTTCCCTATACATTAAACATATATTCAATGAATGTTGTTTTTTTTATAAATTCGATCATGCCTATACTATGTGCCGCTTCCTTGATCATAGTATTCTTATTTTTCTATATTCCCCTCCCATTCGGTGTTTCTTCACATAGCTCTGACTTTTGCTATGAACCATTAAAGATATGCATTTGTAGCAATTTTCCCTAGTGGACACATTACCTATTCCATATATATGTACGTATGTCCCCTCTCAAACCCCACATTTAAGCCTTTAATACTGTTTGGAGCAGGAAAGTGAAATAACGACTCAAGTCACTACGGACAGTAACAACCTAGTCAGAGGCTATAAGAAAACTAGGAAGAAAAACTCCTCTCTTAAGAAAGAATTAGATACAAAAAAAAAACACACACACAAACTAAGAATGAGATGGAAAATGGAATACAATAGATATATCCAAAGAACCTCTGATGTGCATTGCAGAACATCAGAGTCCAGAAGTTACGATCTTTGGTTTTGCTGCCAAGCGAGCACACACAACCTGGGTTAAAAGCTGCTGCTGGTATAGTTGTTGTCTAATGTTCCTATTGCCACTTTTTTTTGGATCTTGGAGTTTTCCTCGACGTCGTTGTTGTCGTCGTCGTCGTCGTAGTCTTCGTCGTTGTTGTGTCGGTAACAAGTTAGAAACGCTTCACTAACAACGATAAAGTGTAAGATGGCATATTAAAGTGGTTCATCGAACTTCAAGGGGCTTACAAAGATATTCCATTGTACATAGAGCTATGCGAATAACTTCGGATGTGTGTTTTCCTATCCTGGCCAAGTTAAGAGTGCGCGCATCAGAATAGAACAATGAAATTTATTACTAAGGCGGATCTAAATGTTGTATAGTGAGCAAAACTCCAGCGTCGTCGGACGGGCCATTACAATTTTTTTTTATATATTTAAAATATGTTAGATGGCACAATCTGTGTGTAGTGTTGTGCAAATAAAGAAAAAAAGAACAAAAAGTAAAAGGTACACATCTTCTGTTCAAGATTTGGATTGAATATAGGATAAGCATATAGAATGTGTAATCGTGGTATTTATGCTGTCTAGTTAATATTGTTAACAACATTTTTTGTATTTACAAAATAACAATGTTGGATGCTGATTTATATATGAGTTAAGCAAGAAAGTTCACATTTATCAAGATCATTAAAAATAACTTTCCAAGGCCTAGTAGAGATTATATTTAAAGAAAATTGTTAAACTATTGAAATTAAATCACTGGAACCCCAAAACACGTAATAATTTTTTCAACATTTTACTGCAATATTTCTCTTTTTAAATTATTATAATCAATTTTGTTTCCAAAACCTGTTCAATACTTTACATGCGAAAATTTTAACATTTGTCTCACTCAGGTCATGTCCCACTTATACAATTTTTTTTAAACCTCTGGACGGAAATATTTTCATTTAAGCCATTCTACCGATTCACATAAAAAAAAAGTTAAACTATTCTCCGATATTTCCATTCCGAAACAAGTTGTTTTTTCTCCCCACACTCTCATTTTTATCTAACCTACGTCGGTAGTTCAACCATTTTTACGACAGGCTATTAGCAGGAAACAAATACATATTAAACTTTATTTTTCAGTATAAGAATACCACAATCTGCTTTCCTATACATTTATTGCAACAAAAAATGCAGAAAACAAAAAAACTACACACCAAAAAGTGTGCAGGCTGTCAAACTTCCCACGTCAAACTTTTAAACGGGAACAGCACTTTTTACATACATTATATCTTCTGTGAAAGTACACCCATTTATCAAACCTGAAACAAGAGTCACATCCATAAACCACCTGCATGCATTTGCCAGCTCTTAAATGTGCAAACTACCAGCACTTTCTGAGTATCTGACGGTCAATCACCCCAAAAAAAAACAACTAGGCACTACTTGCCAATGCTACTCTCTGCCACCATGAGAAAAACTTCAATTTTGCATACCTCTACCTACTTTTTGTGTGTTGGTCATATATATAATAAACTGTCGTTGTTGTCACGTTTGTTGCTTTATTCCTACTTGTTATTTATATTTTATTACCAGCTATCATGGAAGAACTCTTCTCGTGTCTGAAAGTGAAATTGAAAAAAAAAATTCTTGCAAATTGTTTACACGCACTACATCTTATAAACATGCCTGAAACTAAACGAAAGAGTTGATGTACAAACTTGAAAAAAAAATCATTTATGGAGGTTTTTATTTTGTTCTTAATTATAACTACGTTTTTTTTTACTACCTACTTATATTTAATCTTGATTGATAATAATTAAGATATAGTTTTTAATTTTTATTTCATTTTCTTTTATTTCAGACAAGAAATCTCTCGTTAAACAAAAAAAATAAACTCAAGGTAAGTTGAGATTTCAAACAACATTCCATATTAATTGTAGAAAAAAAGTAACTAATGATTCTTTGGAAAGTGTTTTGTAAAAGGAAAGTTATGGTTTTAATGTTCAGGAGATATAATCAAATTCTATCTCATTACGAACTTATATCACGTTCTTGAGAAAAAAAAAAACGTTTTTGTTTTTTGTCTAAAATTTTTATGTGAAATGTACAAATTTAGAAGACATGTAGTAAAGATCAGCTGAATAATAGACAGACTGCATAGAAAGAAATGTACATTCAAATAGTAGTGACAGTTTTTTTTTTTTTGAGAGAGAACTGTGTCAATAGAATTTTAAATAGATCGTGTTATTGTGTATTCACTTGTTTTTTTTTTTACTTTAGTACTTTCTTTAAAAGAAGGAAATAAATATCATTAATTTATATGGGGATAAGTTATTTTGCCATTGGCACGTGGTTAGTATAAAAAGGAAATCGAATAAATTACATATAAATGCATTAAACTAAATTTTTGTTTTTAATGTAAGGAAACATGTCAATGTCCTCATTTGCATTTTTCTATTATTGAAATTCCTGTAAATATGTATATATTTTTTAGTAAGGATGATTTTATTTTAAAGGTTTTGTTGGTTATAGTATATGACGGTTTCAGCTTTTATTTTCATGATTTGAGAGAAAAAGAGGTTTTTAAAGCGCCATTATAGTCGTTAAGGAGGTGTTTATGATAAATGAACAGCAGTTAGTTACTTTGAAACAGTTGAGCTTGGGGTCGTTACATCAAAAATTACTGCAACTGGGTATAAGGGAATTTTGGAAACAAATTTTCCTACATTTTCTAACATCTTTGGACCCATAAACTGGACCTTCCAACATGATAACGCGACTTTTAACTCGACTCGCATAGTAAAAATTTGGATAGAGGAGCAAAATGTGCGACGTACTCACTTCATCTAAACATCATGGAAAATGTCAGGGTATGGTTAGTACGCAAAGCTTATGGAAGTGGTCGTCAGTTTGAAGACAAATTATTCTTAATTTCTGCAATTAAGTAGAGCGAAATTCCGTAAACTTTATTAAAAGGGTGTAAGATTCCATGCCGGATAGAATTTACGAAGTTATTAAAAATAAAAGTCGAAGTACCCACTACTAAAATTGGCGTTCAAACTTTTTTTTTAAACAAAGCTTGAGAATTTTGATATAAAAATATTTTTTTTAAAACGGCTCCAACGATTTTCAAATTTTTTTTTCTAAAAATTAATCTTTTTTAACAAAATCAAATGGCATACTTAGATTTGAGGTCAAAAAAATTTAAGAAGTTTTTTAAGTCATTTTAGTAATAGATTTAATGTATAATTTATAATTTCTTAAAAGAAGTATTTACTTGTAAAAACTTTATATATGAAGCTTTAGCATCCACAGTAACTTTGACCCTATGAGCATATACGTGCGACCCAGTTGTGCATTTTATTAATGTAAGAAATTGTAAAGTAAGCTGAAATAGTTAGAAATTATTTATTTATTAATAAATAAATAATAGAAAGAAAGTCAAAATCTTAAAAACTGTTATAACTCGAAAACAAAGCGAAAACGAAAAAAATTACATACATTTTTTGACTTAGAATGATCTGGAACCCATGGTTTTCGTTTGCGGCGGTAACTGTGGGACATCCTGTGTATGTGTGTATAAGCTTTTTAATACCAAATAATATTATAGAAACAGGATGGTTTCTTCTCCTTGTATAAAGTAAGCTTAATATTTTTGCTAACGTTTTCGAGAATATCTTCTCATCTTCAAGTCCAATTAAATTGATTTCAACTAACTATGAGAATTTAACCATCAATATAAATATAAGGTCACTCCTTTTAAAAACCTCAAACCCTTCACAATTAAATTAATTAAACATGGAAAGTAAGAAATCGAGTTTTATTTAATTTTATTTTATTTGAAATAAAAGAAAATTATAACCAACTACACGAAAAAATATTGGTCCTTCGAGCCGGATTGATGTAACTTTTTCCCAAACAATCTCTTTTTTTTTTAATCAGCAAAACTGTTATAATTTAGGTCTTTAAATTAATAAGATAACAAGAACAATGCATAAAAACCCATTCATTTTTCTTAAATCCTTCCTCACATAATGTTCTAAATCTAAAAATTAAATTTATCCACCAGTATTTGGGGCATGAAAATTTATAACCACTGCGAATTTTAATTTAAGATACAGCACACATTATTAGACCTAATTAGCAAAGACATAAAAAACAACAGAAACTGCTTCACAAATACAATATGACCCGTGAAATGGTTTCATTTCAGCAACAATTCCCAAGCATTAATTCTTCTTGATTACAGAGTGACCGATATTGTAGACTTAATTTAGAAATAAAAATTGTCGGTCGACTTCTTTTGTGACCATTTCAGCTTTCGGAACGTCGAACGCATAGGTGCACATCACATGCTCCAATTTATTTCTTTTTGTATTATTATATTTTTTTTTTTTTCATTAATTTTATATTATAGTTGAATATATATCTTAATGACCTACCAACTCAAAGAGAATATATATTGGTCATGCCTTACAACTTTTCAAGAAGCTATCTCTTGTTTTTCTTTTTGCGATCTTTCTCTTCAAAGACATCACACATTCTACATTCATTTCAATTTGAAAAAAAAAAATGAATGACATTTAAAAAAGTTTACTTTCCATTTGGCTTAAGGGGAACACACTCATGTCAAGTAAGGAGTTATCTTCCAAAGCGTGACAAGAAGATTAAAATTATTTTTGTTTTTGTGAATCGAATCGATGATGAGGTATTTTTACTTACGGAATGGAACAAGAAAAAGATGAATGGGAAAAATGACTCGACACTTGCCTTCTAGCTGAATTCATTTCAGAATGATGGCCATGACTGCCATGACTCATGACAAATCCTATAACTTGCTAACCTAGTTAGTTTTTTTTTTTTTTCTTTCTTTCTTTATATTTTTTGTGCTATTTCCAATGTTGTCTGGGTCTTTTCGTGCATTTAAACATTTTAGACATTAGATTTATAAATTATTTTAAGAGACTTGAAGGCTACAGGAATGGAATTTTTTTAAATAACTTTCTACTTTATTCACTTTCACGTGTATAATTGCATATTTATTGGAATTAAAACACAAGAAGTAGCAGGAGCTAATGTTTTAGGGATTTTGTAGGCATGAAAAATACTTCTGAGGTGAATGAAAATAATAAATGAAGAAAAACGGGTTCTTCTTTAAGAGTTATAAGAGTGGTTTTAAAATAATCAATGTACCTTTCACTGATATTAACGAGTTTATTTGTTTAAAAGTATATTTATATATGTATTTTATCAAATCAAAAGTAAAGATAATGCCAATATCTCGTAATATGAGAAAACAAGTACACCGTATTGAACCAAACAATTGAATATCAAAAGTGATCCTATTTTAGTAGAAACAATTTTTAAAAGCACCCCTATAATGTTTTTTTGTGATGCACCTTCTCCCGATTTTTAGACTAATTCAATTGTACTACACATTACTGATAAAAATATTAGTTTTCGTTTTAATTTGTTTAAATAAGCGTATTAAGTTATTAGTGTGCTAAGCTAAGCTTTTTGGTCTTAAAAAAGCGAGGCTCTTTGCACTACATTACCGACTCATGTATTTTTGAAAATGATTCACAAAAAAAATTGAGCTATCAATTTAATAGTCAATAACAAGTTTTCTGCAAAAACTTGAATTTACACATTCGTTCTGTGATGGTGCCGTGCCAGAGAGACAACGGGCTGGTCGAAGTGTCGAAAATATCGCTGCCGTTCAGGCGTCCGTAGAAAGAGATCCAAAACAGTCAATTCTGAGGCGTTCCCAAGAATTGGGCATCGCCCAGACCATATTATGGCTTATTTTGCGTAAGGGTCTTGATTTACATCCATACAAAATCAAGCCGACACAAGAATTGAAGTGGCTGTACGTTCTTCGATTGGGCCCTGGAGAATATGCGCCAAGATGATAAATTTCATCGCAAAATAATAATCATCAGTGATGAAGCTCATTTTTGGCTCAATGGGTACGTCAAAAAACAAAATATGCTATTGGTCTGGTGAAAATACACATTTGCTTCATGAAACACCACTTCATTCTCAAAAAATAACAGTTTGGTGCGATTTGCACGCCGGTGGCGTTATTGGGCCATATTTTTTGTCGACAATAACGATAGTCACTGTGAATGGCCAGTATTATCGCACCATGATAACCGATTATTGTTGGCACGAATTGAAAGATATGGACTTGGACGATATGTGGTTTCAACAAGATGGGACCACAAGCCACACAGCACACAGTAAAATCAAATTATTGAAGAGTGAATTTCATGAGCGTGTTATTTCAAGAAATGGGCCAGTTCTTGCGATTTAAAGCCTCTAGACTATTTTCTTTGGAGCCACGTTAAGTCATTGGTTTATGCCAATAAGCCGACGACATTGGAAGAGCTCAGAGCCAACATTGAATGCGAAATAGCGATCGTGGCTAAGTCGTCAAAAATGATAGATCGCTTCAAACGTACCCTAGGTGGCCATATGAACGAAGTCGAGTTCCATTCATAAATATTTTGATTGTACTTTAAGCTGATGATACAAATTTTAAACTATCTCGAATGGTTTGCGTTTAATTTAAAAAAAAAGTTATCAAGTGCATGTATCTTTTGCATTCGCTCCTCGCGGTCTTAGATTAACGGCCATTACAGAATTTTAATCACTCAATAACGCAGAAAAGATAAAATGCACTCTGGTTTTGATATTAATTGCAACGGGAAGAATTATTAATACATATATTTTAATTGAAACTCCATAGTTGGAATTGTAGAGCTTCTATACGAATATTATTTTAATTGTATTTTTTTTTTGCATTTTAAACTCATCAACATCTCAACGCTTTTTCGACAGTTGCTATTTTTGAATGGAATGTCAAAATGACATTTTTGTCACTCAAAGTTATCCTAATGTAGCGACTATTCAACCTATAAACTCGTTTAGCTTATAATGTCTCATTCAACATTGCATAAGTTTTATGAATAAGGTTTTCGCGTCCAGAAACAATATAAGGGCTGCATAGCGTTATGCACTCACTATAAGGCTGCAAAAGTATAAGAGCTAGATAAAAATGTTAAACAGAAAGGATTTAACATGTTTGTTCTACGATGAGTCGTTCCGATTATTGAAACGCGTTTTTCAAAAAAGTGGCATAAGAAAGGCCACATAAAATTCCGCTATTTATGTGATATGCTTATTCAGCGATAACCCACGTACTAATTTCTCCCTTTTTACTGGGCTAATACTTACAAGTATGTACATACATATCTGTTAAAGCTATGTGATACAAAGTCATCATTTTACTTTATATTTAGACTAATTTCCTAAATGGTTTAATGACCATCCTGCAATTAAATTTACTCCAGAGAAACTGCATTCAAATTGCTTCACAGACAATTTTCAAGTTCCTGACCTGCTTTTTTTTTGTTAAACTAAAAATATTTCTCTCCCACGTGAATTAGAGAACAAATAAAATAAGCAAACTTTAAAACCAAACAATAGTTAGGTAAATTAGTTAATTCAAATTAACCATCGTCTTATTCTCCAAGCGTCACCATTTAAACAAAACAATACAAACGAATTTCCTTCAACAAGATAAACTCATATTTATTTTCCGATGAAAATCAACAAATAAAACACAAATTTATTGTTAAAGGCATCAAACATCATAACACAGTTTATTTCACTTCCAAATAACCGATACAAGAAATCAACACAAACAAGAAAATAAACCATCAATCACAAAAACCCAGATAAATCTGTGTGTGTGTGTGTATCTTTGGTAATTGTTTGGATAATCGTGTGTGCAGGTGATGCCAGATTAACAAAAACAAGAAAAGAAAATTGGAAAATAGAAAATGCCAAACTGGAAGAGTTCACGTTGAAACCCGCTAGATGACCTAGAAAGGCCAACAGCTTGCGCTATCTCCACTCAAGATATCAAATTGATATTTTTTTTCTCAGTGTAGGTTGTTTGGTATCTTTTCTTGTTTCGTATATACAACTCTGCAAGAAGACCACGAAGAAGAAGTTCCATAACTAAAGAGTTGAAATTTCTTGAATATAAATCAACTGCATCACACACAGTCATGTGGATGGGATGTGAGATTCTTTGGGAGCAGATTAAATGATTAAATTCGTTTTATTACGGATGGATGCGCACATTCGTAGATACATATTCTCGCACTTACATTATTTGTAAGCTATAGATTTCCGGTTAACGTTGACTGCATGCAAATATAAATATAAAGACCTGTTGTATGTTGTTGAAGATATCGGATACACACTCTGTAAGATGGAGATACCGGAAAAAATACTAACTTGTTGTTGATGATGCATCTGCTTGGAGATGTGCTGTTTCTTTGGAGGCGCTATTTATTGCAGTAGCAGGTGCATCTCTGTAAATCTAGGTTAAGTTTTGGTCTTTTGTATAAAAGATTTATAAAGGTTGAACAGTTATAGAGGCATTTTGAAGATGGTAATCATTTAGAAAATGAAAAATTGTGTGACTTTGGGTTAGGCATTCGCATTGGGAACTTCAGAACATGGAATTGAGAAAATCAAAAGGACAATAGCTTAATTCTTTGAAAGAGTATACGTACTTATTAGCTTCCCATTGAAAGTTATTGTGATTGGTGGGATGTATCGAAGAGGAAATTTTGATATTTCTCGAAGTTTTGAGGTCACTACAAACTGAATCCGTCGTTTTTTTTAGAAAGATGTCTGTGTGTGTACGTTCGTGACACGTTTTTTCGTTCACCATATCTTGAGAACGAATTAAGATATCAACTTTGGCGGGTCAAGATAGCCCCACTCACGACAACTCGATTCAGGGGAGGGTAAATAAAAAATTATGATGGATATAACTTTGCATACACCTAAACTCGCACCTATCTTCATAGACAAAGCATGTGTCTAAGAAAACATTTTGCACTAGAGTTGCCAAGTATGTAATATTCTTTCAATACATACAGTTGCCCCAGCTTTAGTTAATGTTTTAATGTTTTTTTTTTTTTTAATTACCTATAGCTTAAAGTTGGGGAGGCGACCTTCAGATTACTTAGCTCATAAGGTTAGACTTTTTAGTTTATTGAAAAAGGAACATATTAATATTGCCCAACAAAAGTCAAAATTACGTGAAAAAATCAAAAAAAATAAATTAAAGAGTGTAAAGCTGATAATATGGTAACCCTGTTCAATTGAAAAAAAACACTCAAATAATTTTTATTTAAATAAAATAATATAAGCTTTGGTGGAGTTAAAAGTTAAAATGTGCGTCATTTTAGCTTTAACATTCTTCTATTTAAAAAATGTCGGGTTCCAACTCTAAAATGGGCAGCCCTTTTTGAATGCATGAAAATAACTAGAAACATTAATTTTTCAGTCAAAATGTACCATATACATACAGTATACTTATACCCATTTTAGAGTTGGCACCCGACAGTGAAAAGGGGAATGCAAAATAAAAAAAAACTTGCGTAATCTACAAGGCTATAATTGTGAATTGTTGCCCAGCAAATCACTGTAAAAATGAAATAATTGTAAAAATTGTTGGCTCTGCTCTGGCGCAGCTATTTCATTTAGGATGAATGTACTGGAATGTGATTTGTCGTCATTAGTGAAACAAAAGAGCTGATGTACAAACTTTGTTTTATGTTTTGTTTTTTTTTTTTTTCTTTTTATAAATTGCAAATGTATGCATTATATTTTATTAAATAGAGAAAAAGTGCTGTGAAGATAAAAGAAGGAATGAAATTGCATATTATGTTAAACTTAATATTGTCATTGAAGGCCATTAACATTTTTTCTGATTTACTGATGGAACCTAGATCAGTGTAGAATTTTCGATTAAAGGCAAGCCAATATTTATCTAGAGATGAAAGTGAAGATAACTTTGTTAACAAGATTTTATTAAAAGGTAGCACTGTTAAAAAAAAACCACTGAAATGGAAACTATTTTTTTTTTTTTTCAAATACAAGTTTTGTATATTATAAGTTTAATTAAAAAAAAATAAAATACCATTATATCGCAATAATATAATAATTTTTTTATTTTTTTTCAGGTAAGCAACGCAAATTTTACTATTTTATTGTTTGTAAGTATCAAATAAACACGCTGATCAACTTTTCTAAAAATGCAACTATTAAACAAAAAGTACTAATAACCATTAGTGATGAAAAGCGTTAATTATACTACACAGCAATTTGTGCTCAAAATTAGCCCAAAGTGTACAAATTTGTACAAGCACATATAAAAACCACGCTTCGATCATTTAAAACACATCATCATCTGCCTGCAACATCAAAACGTCGAAAGTTTTCCCCAAGCGATATTATGCCGAACATCTTTGTCAATCCTATGATAGATTATCTCAAACTTTTTCAATACCTATAATCAATTCAATGAATAGGAAATTCCAAACAAAATGTAGGTCACTCTTCTTGTGATGACCAAACAATGAGAACTTCTATAAGGACAACCCATTATACCAATCAATTGTGATCGCATGTTAGGTATAATTCTATCTTCTGTCCTAATAGAACCTATATTCATGGATTATAGAGCCTGAGGATATTTTTAAATTAATTTTTCAATACACGTTCCCACCACTGGGCACAAGCAAAAGAATATTCTAGCACTTTAATCGTTTCGAAGAATTCAATGTTTCTCGAAAGACAAACGAGAAGATAACTTAAACTTACTAGGATGCAAAAAGAAAAATGAAAAAAAAAGTTAAAATAAATTGGTTAAGGCGTTTGCATGTGGGTATATTAAGGAGACCCGCGTCCTTGTTTCCTGATATTGTTATTGCTACCAAACATGCAAAGTTTCTTATACATAAATAGTAATAGTATGTGGAGCCTCTTCAGATTGTGGAATTAATGAGGTTTCCTGGTCGTAAGTCAGGCCAATTTAAAAACGAGATTTGGTTGTAAATTAATAGGCATCAAGATTTGTGCATCTTTTTTTCACAAATTATATTAGATACCATGAAAGAGTGAAGAGATATTCTAATGAAAATGAGTGGCTTTTTAAAATTTGTTTTGAAATAGTTTCTATTGCTACGGGAAAAATAACTAAATTCACAAAAAATTATATGGATAGGAATTCTTAGGTTAGTCTTTAAATCTATTAAAGAAATGATAACCAGCCCAAATGGTATTCGAAACCGTCTTTTTCTTTATTTGATTGTATCTCAAATTGATTTCTTAGCTTTTAACATATCAAAACAAATTCTAAAAAAGAGATCCTTCTAGATTTTTACTGAAAATTAAAACATAGCGCATTTTATTGGCTGAATAAAAACTTAAACTCACAAACTATATATACGCTGCAATACTCCGTTCTATCCCTATCTTCAAGAGGCAAACAGGTGTTCCCACCAAATCACTGAAACTAGTGTTCACTAAAGGAATAGCATCCATTATAACCTATTGTCGGCAAGATGCACGTGTGTTGTTCAGCCGTTTACGTTTGTTCTATAGTTGGTGTCCTGAATCCTATTCGAAGTCATTTGATTGTGATTGAAGACCACCGACCTAGTTGTCGTCTGGTCGATAGAGCTTAATAGTTTTCAAGCTATTTGATAGCATTGATAAATTTCCACAGGCTTTTGCATGGAATGTCTGAAAATTCCTCAAAGACGTTGAAGAAGTGTTGCGAGGAGATTATAATGCTTACAAAAAGGCTATAGTTTCCTGGATTATATAGTATAACAGAACTTTAATTACTTGGAACACCACAGTCACCAAAAAGCCAACAGAGTTTAATGTTATAATGTATTGGTACCAATAAAAATTATTAGCTCTTATATAATAATATAATGTTATAATGTATTGGTACCACCAAGAATTATTAGTCTTAGCGACAGAAAGTGACGAGCTTTGATTTGAGTTTAATGGGTTTTTTCAACGCCAGCATTGTGTTAAACATTGTGAGGATGTATATGCAAGACAATAAGAAAACAAATTAAGTACAGTTTTTAATAAGTCATTAAGTATACTTATTCAAATGAAAACATCAGTTTAATTTCATTTTAACTGTCTACATCCTCTTTTTCGATCACAAATTCCCTCAAAATGTTCTCAACATTTATTGGTCCCTATGGTATTTTGTTCACGTATGAATGATGAAGTAAAACATACATTTAAAAAAAAAATAAGAAAACGATGACATTACAATGTTAGATAGAACTCAGTTTAATGTACTGAGTACTTATTTTTGTTTAAATTAACATCGACGTTTAATAAAACAAGTTTTAACATTACCAAGTGTACCGGAAGTTTAACATTAAGATTGAGGCGAATCAATCGATGCTGTTTGTTTTGTTAAATGTCAGTGTCGATTTGTTTTCTCAAATTGTTTTTTTTTTTAGATTTTTCAAATAATCCACTTAAGTTTAGTTTCTTTCTCTGTAATAACTTTACCTCTGTTGCTGTTCAATCCGTTCCCAGTTTGATTCTTAAGTGTAATAAAAACTATTTTACATTTTCTTAAAGAATCGTTGTAATTGAAAAATTTTAAGAATTACACAGTACTCAAAGAAAATTTAAAGCATTTTTCATAAAAATAGTAGTTTTGAAGTTTCTATGTTATGTTCTGTCGTTTAAGTTTTGAGGTTTTTTTTAAATAATTTTACAATCAAAAGCGAGGGTAGTGTAGTGTGTTTTACGACTTTGCGACATTGAATTCTCCTCAAAAAGATACTCTAGTTAAATTTTCAGATCCAGTTTGATTCGCAAGTTATATATAAAATAATGAACAGTTACCTGCTAGGTAAGGGGAATTTAGCTCTCTTTACAAAAATGGTTTCCAATATGCATAGATTTTCTTTCAATTTCGCACATTTCATACTACTTCAAAAAAATTTTCTTTTATAATTACGAGAAAATCCAACAAAACTACATTTTTTTGTTTTTGTCGTTGTTAACAACCATCCCAATGGAACATATGTACATCAATTAGCATATTCCATGGGTTGTATAACTTGTACTCATCGTAACCGTTCTTGCTAATAGACTTTATCATGATCATAAGTCCAGCAAACATATAATGCTAAGATTAAATAAAAAATCTTTCCTTCCATTGAACGATTCTTTTTTTCACATGAAAAATAGTATTCTTTGTAGGACAAAAGAATTCCCTAGGGATCTATGTTACAGTTGCATCTGCACTCTATGTCGTGCAGGTAATGATAATATATGAATTTAAAACTCCCTATATATGTTATCTCAAGAACAGTTTGTTTAAATAAAACAAAAAAAAAAAAGAAGAACAAACAACAACAAACCGTTAAATTCCCATCAAATGTTAATTTATTATTCTCGCATATACCAGTGAAAGTTTAACTCCAAGACAAAAATTAAATATTCGAATCTGAAACCAGAGTCGCGCCTTAAGGCTTTTAAATAATTGGAATATTCTTGGCAATCGCATACGACAAAGAACGGAACCCCTTCTTTTGTTTAACATAGTTCAATTATAAATTAAGATTATTGTTCTAATTAATTTTTCTTTATTTATATTTATTTATTTTTTTTTTTTTTCATTGTCTCTGAAGTTCGGAAATGAATAAATTTTTACATTTAGCTTTGGTTTTTATAGACATTAACATAATATGCATAATTTAATTTAGAAGGAAAATGTAGGTATTAGCAGATTAGATGAATGGAAAGCTGTTAATTTTAATTGGTTAAAATTCTTATGATTAATAAGAATAAGAAGCTCAATAATTTACTGCATTCTTTTCATGGAAAATAAACTGAAATAATGGATGAAAAATATTGAGAAATGGTGGGTATTTTTAAAAGCCCACGCTTTCTTGTTTGAATGGAATATTTAAATATCAATGATTTAAAAATTTTCTCTGTTGTTTAGTGAAAAAATGCTTAAAATCAAGAAATAGAAAGTTTATCGACACATTTGGGTATTTAAATAAATAACTTCTTGTCGTGATAAATCAGCGTTACAAAGCAAGATAGCCATTTCTTGGAGAGAATTCCGAACGCAGCCTTTGATTTTTATGATATTGAAAATTTTCTACCTTCTGTAGCAATTTGTCTTAAAATATTGATTAAAACAGATAGGTGATTAAAATTCTTTTTCCCACCTTACGATTTCTACTTCTCTCTCTACCCTTGTTGTAAGTTGATGAAGATCAATGATCATGTAAGGCAGCATACATCCATAAGGTGTTTTAGTTGAGATGTTAGAGCTCCATTGAATTCCTAAATTTCAGTTAAATAGGGAACGCGCACAGCACATATAGTATTGGCGATAGTATGCAACCATGCCTGACTTCAAATTGGACCTCAAACTAATGTACAATCTCCCTCTATGCAAATAGTTTCATTGACATCAATTGTAAGTTGCTTCAATTAATTCCTGTTAACACTAAGTAAACCCTTTTCAAAGTCAGGGCTCTAAAGGGCTCGTAAGGCTAAAGATATGCTTCACGTTAGAAAAAAAACCGTCTATAATCTCTGAACGATATCTACTGACTACAGGACGGGATCCTCAGGAAACAAGGTCCCAAAAGGAAAAATTAAATTAGGCGCCGAATCAGGGTTTTTTATAATGAATTTATGCCAAAATGAAAAAAGGCCACACCGAAATGCCCCAAAAATAAATGAATCAACGCCCCAACTTGTTTTGATTTTTTTTTTTAAAGAATGAAATTGCAGCTATTCTGTTACTCCTTGCAGTTTGCAGTACGATCTTTTCGTTACAACTTGTGTTGGGGCTTTATTTCATAATGAAATTATTTAAAAAAAAAATGAAATAAAGCCCCAAACAATAAAATAACACCCCAAAATTTGAGAAATTTCGTTGTTGTTGTTTTGTGTGCTTTTTTTGGGCCTTATTTAATTTTTGTTTTTTTGTAACCCCAGCCAGCACGCAAACCCTCTCGATTTTTCACACTCCATTAGATCTTCTTTCTACGATTTTTGGATGCCAATCATTCCAATCATTGCGGGGAAGCACTCGAAGTTCCAAGCTCTTTCCATGAGAAGAAGGCTCGATAAGAGCTCTGCGGCAGTAGTGTCTAGTCCTTTGGCCTTGTTTATTTTGTGTTTTAATGACGGAAATGATCTCTTCTCTGCTAGAAGGTGTTGAGCACCGGCAACTCGAGTGTTGAGGCATTCATCCGGCTGTAGCTGCCTTGGCAGCGAAGCTGCTTGTCAGTCTAGCTGCCTTAACAGTGGCTATTGTAACCAGAGATGAATTGTCTTGTAGCACGGGAGATAGAGAGCCCCTGGACTTCGGTCCAGTTTATCTATTTGAAGTTGGCAGATCGTGCTGGCTGTGGTTGCTTTTTCAGAAGTTAACGTTGAAACACAAATCCCTGAGTACTTCGGTGACCGCTAGTCCTTTATAAGGGGTCAAAGGTCACAAAAATAAGTTTTTAGCTTATATTTCAAAACAAAGACGAAAATATTTTTCTAGAATCTGAATATTCTATAACGGAATCAGTTGTTTTTCCGTGTTTTAATCCAATCTAATGGCACAAAAACTCATTTCTGTAAAATATTTCTAAAACCTTAATTCTTACAAAAAAGCTTTACAATTTGCACCTTTAGACAGCATTTAATTTCGTTTTCCAGAACATTTTTAACTAACCAGAAAATTAATAGAAATTTGTTCTTTTAGTAAAGCTTAATCACATATACCCTAAATTTACGAGTTGTGATTACAGTACGGCTATTTCTGACATGGGGAAACTGAAAAAATCGATAACCTTTAACATGGGTATGCGGAAATGTAGTCATGTTTTTCAAAATAAGCAGTATATTCGCGCGTTTTCAGAATTTTCTATTTTTTCGAATTCAGTTCCTAACCGAAGAACCCTTTTCTGACTTTTGTTCGAAATAATTTTTGCCACAAAATCTTTACAGGTGCTTAAAATTAATCTATCTCAAATCTTATTTGATTAATTTTAGAAAATCTCAACCATTAATTTCCAAAAATCCCAGGAAATCGATTAATCTTCTCAAAATCATTAAGTATAATCATTTATTTATCTGTCGAATAATAATAAACTATAGGTGCCTTCACTAAAAGGAAGGCATCGCCCGCCATCGCCCCAACGCGCACGCGAAATGCATTATCTAACCGCATTATAGTCATCAACTCAACCATTAATTATTGCTAGCCACCAATATATAGGCTGCCTGAGCAAATTTCAAGTCCAATATCTATTTCGTCCGTCTTCTTCGTGGTCGGCATAAAATATATGTCTGTAGAATAGCCAAACTATACCCAAGGCCGTTTTTGTTCTTCTACCGCGCCTAAGTCTATAAGAGTCCCAAACACGGTCAGCAGCGTTGCATTATTTATCATTTAATAACACTGAACATCAGCGAATAAGTGGGATACCGTAAGATATTTTCATTTCATTCTTACCATAGAACGCATACACACTAACTAGCGCTTCTGGCTGCCATCCAAAAAAAATGTGAATTTTCTATGAGTTTGTGTTATGTTTTGTATCTTAACGTTGACCCAGTTTCTTGAGGCGCATTTTGAAAAGATATAAGGCGGATAAAGATAGTTAACATAAAGAAACTTCGCCGACGCAATGATTTAAACCGTTTGTTCGTTGGAGTTGCGTTGAAATGAAATGCTTTCTCATTTTCTTACAAGTGTTTTGTTATTGTTTGGATTTTTCTTCGTGTTGTTTTGTTTATTGTATCTTAAATAACTTTTATCTCAAAACAACTTACCTACATCTCAACACGCGAGTGCAAAATTATAAAACAATAAAATCTGCTGTAGGGGGTAATGAAATTGGTTTAAAAGCCTGACGAGTTTTGAGATTGAATAATGGAACTGCAAATGTTATTTCATTATTGTAATTAAATGCAACATGGTCGGTGGTGGTAAAAAGTTAGGCTTTAGATAGATCTCTGTGGTTTTGGATTGCTTATTGTTTTGTTATACTTAATGAAACTGTTGCGTTTGCTTAGTTATTTTTATTAATGTAGATTAGTTTTCATGTTTATCTAAGTCTGTTATAAAAATTAGATTAATCGAAAAGGAATGCGCAGAGGAGGAAGTGGCTTAGATTCAGAATAAGTCATTTGGGAACCGCACTGCTATCTATTTTTTGTTTTAACTTCTTGATATTTAGAATCTGATTGCGGACATTAACGGAGTTCTCTTAAGGCTGTTAGTGGAATTTCCAACTTAATGTAAAAGTACATAGTGTTGCACTAATAAGTCGCACTAATAAGTATAAAAGAGGTTAAAGTTTGAAGTGCCTAGTAGTCAAGAAGTCCAGCAAAAGAGGAAGCTTCCTGCTCTCAAGGCTACTTATGGAACTTCACTCACTTTGACGTTTAAAACGGCTCTACCCAAGGAAATTACTACAAGCAACCTCCAATTAAATTGAACACTTTGCTATCAGCAAACGTCTTATGAGTAGTCTCTTGGAAGTCAGAAATCGAAGAGGAGCAAATATCGCGATGACGCATGAATTGCAATTTATAATATCTTTACAGGTAATTTTTGATTTTATTTAACAAAACACTGAATCCAAAATATATTTTTGTATTCTTCAACACCGTACAAAAAATACCTAGATTTGTTCCTCTAAGAAGTCTCTGTGTGAATTAGAAATAAAATGTAGTGACCCGTTTTCGAAAACTTGATTTTTCAAAAAAAAAGTAATAAAATGTAAAAAACGGTTCTATGAGAGGTACCGTTAGCAGAATTTTTACAATCATTACATTCATTTCAAAAGTATGACCCTACTAACAAAAGCTGACACAAAAATTTTAATCAAAATCGTTGGACCCGTTTTTGGAAAAAGTTAACTTTTCCTTAAAAAAAAAAAATAAATTTAGCTCGAGGTATACACAGACAGACAGACATGATAGACAGACAGACAGACAGACAGACGGAAGTTCAAAATTGCTTGACCCATTTTTTTGGCATTCTCTATCATCGTAGTGACAGGTCTGATTGTTATCTCAAGTTCGATTTTTTTTTTTCAAATCCTTAACTTGCCCAATAGTACCTATATCGCATGTTAAAATACAGGAAAATGCTTGAATACGCCCTAGATAAATTTGAAGATATTCCTGCTGGGGAAAACTTTTTTTAATCAGCAAGATAATGTCCCTTCTCACACGTCAAGGACAGTCTGCGAAGTGTTTAAAGTAAGTGGGGCAGGTTGTTTAACATGGTTTTCATGTAGTCCTAACCTGATTAAAAAGAAAGAACTAAAAATGCAATTACTCCTGTGCAAAACTTGATAAATTCTATGAAGAACAGACCATTATGTGGTCATTGTACTTGTTTCGCCCGGAGTTATTTTACCGGAGATAAAAGTCTGGCAGCTGCGGCGTGCGTTTATTAGAAGTGGTTACAAATTCCAATTTTTCCATGTTATTTTGGAACAACATTATTCAGATTATTTTTTTTGAGATTTTTTTTAAATTTAACAAAAAATTAAATGAAAAGTTCTCCAAAAAAAGTAATAATGGCTCATTTAGACTTAAAAGGTTTTATCTAAAAATCGATTGATTAGATCTTAGAACGACGCACGTTTTGGGCGTAAAGTCAACTGATTAAGCTACATTTTTTTATTGAAAATGTAAATTGAAGAGAATCTGTACTTTTCACATACAACAGGAAAAGTTTCAACAACAATTCGGTCCCACAACAATATTTTTAGATACATGACTCGTTTATATGCATTGCTGAAAGATTGAGTAAAGTTATCAGTCAGGATTTTATAGTTTAAGAGCTTAGCAGCGTGCTTGCCGTTTAATGCGGAAAAATCGAAAGGTTCAGGAAACGTTAGGGACTAAATATGTAGTCAATTTTCAGGTGTGTGATCGGTCAGCTGACAAAAAAAAATCACTCCAATTTTACCCACCATAAAAATTTAAAAAACAAAAAAAAAAAAAATTAAACTTTAGTGAAAGATTTCGTAAAACTTACTGCAAATTTGGTGGGTTGTGAAACTTTTATTCATCTTAATTTATGTTTCGAGTTAACTCAGCACAAAGATAAATAAAACTCTGAAACATACTGTTAAATTCTATGCTTTTCCCATAATAAACTTTAAGCTCTTGCAGGGGGTATCAGAGGCAAATTAATCTGGAAAAAAAATTTAAGATTTTAGTTTAAATATTTTGAAATTGTTTTTCACGCAAAAGAGCTTGGTTCTAAAATTACTTCAATAGCGGTCTAGTATATGTTCATCAAGTTTTATTAAGATCAGATAAGTATTTTCTGTACAATCACCCACCCGTAAACGGTTATTGTCTTTCAGAAGTATCTATAGAATGTGATTTGTAATAGCTTTGAAATAAAGATAATTTTACAACATTTTAATTCATAGTGTGCTCCTGGATTTGTATTCCTCTTAAAAGTCTCTTTGAACATGCATTCTGTATATGTATATGTCGATATTAATACATTTTAATTAAACACGTACATATTGGTATTTCGGAATATCAGAAACATTTATCATTGCTACCATCTTAACCGAGCTTCCCTACCATCAACCCTCATTATATGTGACCAAACACGTTGCAATTTTTATCTCGCTAAATGAAGATTTGTAATTTATTTTCTAAAGCATCGAACTCCTTACCAGCAAAGATGTAATTAAAAACCGATAACTTCAATAAATCAATTGCAACTAGCTTACCAGCTTGGTATCTTTCTATATTTTTGTATGTAGGAAGATAGGTACATTGCGAGTTAGGCGACTTCTTAAGCACCACATGAAAGAAATCAAATTTGCTTCGATTCCTTAACAGGAAATCGTCGAACGAATATACTTTATGGCTAAGGCTGTTACAAAGTTCTTGAGCATAAGGGCTATTATCCCTATATAAGCAACATGACAATCGCAATCGTAATCGATTAACGAATGACATGACAAGCCGGACAGATGGACATGTGCGCGCTTCCTCCAACTTCCCGCAGCAGATATAAATGATGTTTCGCTCTCCGCAGATAGCGAGGAATAAAATTCTACAGAATTTTCAATACACTAAATGCAAATGTGTTGTAAAATAAAAGGGCGACCCATCGTATATCATAGAAATATCTATTTGTTAAGACAAGGATCCTCCCACGTGCCTACGCCACATGCAAAGATGCAATTCCAAAGATTGGTTCCTCATTCTTATGCAAGTTGCATTTTATCCGAAACACCTAACCGGAAATTTTTTCCTATTTCTATTTATATGTTTGTATATGTAGTGAAGGGATTTATACAGTCAGATTGCATGTTAAGGAGATGAGTGCCTCATAATAAATGTGTGGTGTGCCGCGTGGTCATTTAACCTTGAGGCAGCAAATTTAATCTTCGAATGAGCTTGATTTGCGATTAGTTTATCTTATTTAATAAAAGACAGGATTGCACATCAAGCTGCAACAGCCATGGAAAGAGGAAAGAAGGTAAAGGATTAAAAAATGTGGAGAACACATTTTTGTTGTGAGTTGTTTGTGGCCGGAGGATATGACTGACATGGCAAAATGCAAGGTGGATAAAAAAAAAATTGAAATAAAAGTTCTTGCTTAAGAATTCATCATTATTCCTAATGGCTTGAGTTGTTTTATGTGTATTTTTTATGAGGGACATGTTTTGGCATTTACGAGTATGTTATATTTGAATGAATCTGCTTGTTCGGTTTGAGAACCAACACGAAAGAAAATTTATGATTTTTTTTATGGTCTTAATTATTGTGTTACATGTTACATGTATAGCTATATGTTCGTTTGTGGATATAAATAAGCTGTTATCATGGCACTTTAACTTTTACCTCCGTGAAGTTGTTTGAATTGAAAACGACAGGCAAATATCGTAGCTAGCAAGCATGCAATGCAAAGCATTACTTTGTGCATTCTTAGTTTATAGGCTTTTCAACATACCGGAAATGACTTGATTTTGTCGATCTGAAAATGTTGATTTTATTTAATTTTTTGAACTTGAAATTTCAACTTTATGTAAGTTTTGATAGAGAATTAAATTTATGGACACAAAAAAGCCTTGTGTTTTTGTATAAAAAGCCACAGAATGCTACAGAGTGTAGCTGAAGGTCGGTTAAAAACAAAACGAAAATCGGTTTCTCTCTCCCCCAATTTAGAAAGGAAATGATTTTTTTTTTAATTTGACTTGAAGTAAAAAAATCCAGATTGTAACACAACGGCAACACTTACATCATATTTCTTTTGTTATGTTTTATGCAAATATACTCTTTAATTTTTCATATTTTATAATATTTTTTGATGGATATTTCTAACAGAATTTTGAAACGGGAAAAAAATTGTTGGAAAAAAAGTATCGTAGGTACTTCAAAATTTCGAAGTAAGTTTAATAAACCATTTTTTTAGGTTCAAATCGAAAAATATAGATCGTAGAGAAAAAACTATTAAGACTATGATTGTAAAAAATTGATTTTCTTGTACGTTTTGCTGTCATTTTTTTGAAAGGCCAAAAATGACCGAGTTATTCACTAAAAAAACGATTTTTTTCCTAAATTTAAGATGACACCTGAAGCCATGGCAAAACTTACCTACAAAAATAAAAATGCGTTAAAACGTTCATTTGTTCACTTTACTGTCTGTGAAAATTTTTCATTCAAAAATGTGGCAGGTAGGCAGAACAACATAAGTCCATTTTTAGCAAAAATAGGTTTTGATGTTTTATGAATACTTAATGTGTACTCCATCACATGAGTTACATAACTTTAACAAAATAATTTAAGTTAACTGCAATCAACAGATTTCATAGGAAAATAAATCCACTTTTTCACAATTAGTATTTTTTTACTGGAATATTTTTAATGCCAATAGGAATAAGAACAGAAATATAAATGAATGTTCATAAAACAAAACCTTATATCTTTTTCAAAACTTCTGTGCGAAAGTTTTAAGTTTTAATATTATAACTCAATTTACTCAAAACTAAAAAAATGGACTTAAGCTGTTCTGCCTATTTGTCACTAATGTATATGATAACTAGCTGAAAAAAGCTTAATAAATTTGCATTAATCACTATTAATATTTTCATTAGATTTAATAAAAAAAAGTAACAGAAAGTGCAATAAAATTGTGTATGGCATTAATAAATTGAAATATTTGTTGTTTATTAACTCTCACTTGATACCTCAATCTCAAATATCGAAAGAGGTCTTATGTGAGGGCAAGTCACTGTGGCGTATACGTTACATGTTTTTCTACAGCAAAAAAATAATCTGTTCAGAAATGGCCACTTTAAATTTTATAATTAAGGTGTTTTATGAATTAATTTTTATAGTAAGAACATTAATAATAATAGAAATATAAAATATTGAAACATTTTATAAAAATAATCCTGTTAATTCCATTTTAATTTGTTACAAACAAAAAACTATGGAACTAGCAAGCAGTACATATAAGGTAGATAATTTTTTAAACCCAACTGTTAACGGTGTCAGAGATTTTTTGATAACGCATAATGTATTTTTTTGTGGATAAAATATTTTTACGGTCTTCTATTCGGCGAAAACATAAAATTGGCATCTATCTTCTAGCCAAAAATGTGGCTGAAAACGAGTGTTTATTGTTATTTTTTGCATTAAAATTGGGTGGTGGTATTTTACCCCCATTTAAGAGATGGTCCCCGAGATTTTTTAAAAAGAGAAGAGCTCAGGTTAAAAATTAATGTATATTGTAGTTTTTAACTCTACAAATATTAATAAATATTTGTTTAAATAAGAATTATTTGGGTGTGTTTTTAGTTTCAACCGGGTTGCCATATACTCAGCTTTACGCTTTAAACAGTATTTTTTTTTTAATTTGTGCATATTTTTAACTTTTGTTTGGCAAATATTAGATATATTTCTCTTTTTCAATAAACTTTTTTTCGTTCAAACAGGGTTGCCACGTTGTTGCTCACTTTTTAAAAGTGGCAACCCTATGTTTCCATTTTAAGTATCAACTTATCTTTCATTTGACACCAATTTTAATCTATATATTCTCCTATGAGCAAGGTAACCCGACAGTCACCGCTTGGACTAATAGGTAAAGAACATGTATTTTATTCTAAAAATAAAAATTATTATGATATTAATTGAAAAATTTACAGTACTGGCATGAGAGGAAAAACCAACAATTTTTATTTCTAGAATTTTTTCCCATTTTTTTTTTTGCACGCTTTGTTGGCATTTTTTTTTATAATTAATTATTAATTGATTAATTTAATTTCCCTACAAAAAATTTAAGATTTCACTTCTCAATCATACCGAAAAGTTGAAAAGATGCAAAAGGGCGCAGCCAAAATAAACATAATTTGATAGAAAAATAAATGAATAAAATGTAAAAAAATTATTTAAGGAAGGATACAGAGGATACTCCACTTAAAATTGTCAGGTTTTATTCATATTCAATGTAATTGTTTAAACTTTTAACTGGATTTACACCAATATCTTGCAAGGCAAGAATAATAATAATAAATTTACAAACTTTGACACTTCTTATAACTTGTATCACCGATACATATTTTCAATTGCATAACTAAAGTAATAATCAGTGTTTTGATTGAACACAAACAAAGACTATTTCTACAAATTATGGTCTCATATACATTTGTTTTATATTTTTGTTGATTTGATAAGCCAGTCTATGGAGTTGCTGGGACTTTCTCAATACATTTTTTTCTGTTTTTGCATTGCCACATGGACTTGGTGTTTCTATTCTAAAGTGAAATATAACCTATTTTATAAGTAAAACAAACAATCTGAAATTTGAGCATAAACACTTGCTCTTACAATCTTCAAGGGAATCCGCTTAAAGGAACAATCACGATTGCACCAATTGCATGTACAAGAATAGGGTTTTTGGCCTTTTAAAATTAAACATGCATACTAATAAATTTCCTGTAGATAAAAAATATCTTTAACTGACAAAATCGAATTCTTCATTCATCATTAAAATGAAAATTGTTTCTTTTTTTTTTTTTTTTGTTTTTCAAACATTGCCATTTGAACATTTTTGCAATTACTTTCGACTTCCAATATCTTATGATTACGCAGTGCATTCCTTGTTTTTAATTTTTTATCAGCAGCTCGCTCCGCACAGCTCATGACTATTCTGTAATTGTACAAAAAAAGACGACACGGATAGTAAGACAAAAAATAAATAATAATTTCAATGGAACACCATATAATTACAAAGCAAACATTCGATTCAAATCTTGATCTAGATACTTATTTGTTGAAGTTAAATTGCCTTTTCATGCTTAACTTTTGCCGATATATGTATGTACTCTTAGACCAAACTATCAATGTCCGTCCAACAACGACGACCTACGACGTGCAGCATTCTCCTATAGTGATGTTCCATGGTGTTACCTCCTATAAAATGACTAATCTTCAGAATTAATCATATTATCTTGCTTGTCTCCCTGGTCCCTGCCCCATGAGGAATGTTTACACTCGCATGCTGCAAACACACCTGTTTCTCAATCGGGACAAAGGCGGCGCCGTCATTCATATGAGGAGCTATAGATGAGGTTCTAAACTAATCCAGTGGTGGATTATCCCATTTAAGGACAGTATTTTTGTGTCTATGAATTTACTGAAACACCTTGCGACAGTTAAAATTTAAGTTAGTTTTAAAAACTGGTTTCTTTTGCTCTATAATTTTGAGGTCCTTCGCTAAATTTATATTAAGTTAGCGAAATATTTATCTCCCTTATATCGAAACAAAATAAGGCTTATGTATGTTTGTATTTAACTACGCCAATTTTATAATTCATGCTCTTTATTTGTTGTAGTATTCTTAATATGTGTTGTCTTTCTAAAAATGTTCGCTAACTTCATTATGTACTTGGCGAAAAAGAATCAAAAAGTTAAATTGCAACAAAATTGAAATCGCTTTTTCCAATAAGAAGCAAACTAGCAATACAGTATAAAACTGAGGTCATGTAAGGAAATGTTTCGCTCAATTTGTATGAACTTAGCGAAAGTAAAATTAAATTGCAACAAAGATGAAATTGCCGTAGCTTAATAATTAGTAAACTAGCAATAAAATAATATAAAACTCATTTTGCTTTTATGTATGGAGAAGGAAATATTTCGCTAACTTTCTATGAACTTATCGAAAATAAAATTAAAATTAAATAAAATTGAAATTTTTGTAGCCTAGTAGGTAATTAGCAAACTATTAATAAAATAAAAAACTCATTTTGATTCCATATAAGGAGATATTTCGCTAACTTTCTATACGAACTTAGCAAAGAGCACCTCAAAAACTATTGAAGAAAAAGAAGAGACAATTTATTTTCATAGAAATTATGGTTTTAAATGCAGAAATGTATTCTGCGCCTTCTTAAAGGTCTCTCAATTCGTCTTAATCTGGCCCTGATATTATGAGGATGAGATTTTACTCTCTGCTGATTGCACAACGTTGTCGTCATTGCATAGAAGTTTCTTTAACTCGGAATAGGGAACGCATCTTTCATCGTATTATGCTGCAACAGCAGCAGCAGAGGTCTTTCACCTTGCACAGAAAGAGCGGCGAAAAGTGAGCTCTTAACGGCAAGCGTAAAGTTGATTCTCTATTATTATTTTTTCATCTCTGTCCGTGCCTGTGCCTGTACATCACCCCTTTTTCTTGGACTCTTTTACTACGTTAGTTTCGTTTTGCTGTGTGGCTATGTGGAGTTCTCCTAATTAGCCCTTATGAACGAATTATCTACAGAGAGAGACCTAAACCAAGAAAAGAAAGAATCTTTGAGGCTCAGATTCAGACTATCTTGTTCTTATTCTTTGTTTTCATGTAATTTTTATGAGTTTTTGTTGTTGTAAATTTTTGAATGAAATGCTAATCATTAGTTACAAACACTCGGGTATATCTGTTTCATCTTTGCGTACAGAGAGTGAACATTGAACACCTTTTCGTCGCACCTTAGGAGGTTTGGTATCTGTTTTGCCTTCAAAGGTTTAAAAGTATATTATCAGATTTTTGATTTGGAAATCACCGCAGGACATTCTGAAGCGCGGTACAACTGCTGGCTGGTGCAAACCATGTTTCTTTAATTATTTCGTTTCGGATGAGTTGAGAGTCTATAGAAATTTACTAACAGCAAAGATATTATAAAGAACATGGTTTGATGAATGAATAAATAAATGGACGCCATTAGATCAACAAGTAGATTGCATTGAGACCCACGTTGCAACGACCAACGCACGGTACAATGTCCAAGTGGGCGGTCAAGGAAGTTAGTTGTTATAGTGTTGTTGTCCAAGAATTATGGGGTGTGAACTTGGAGGAAGAAATTCTGAGAGGGCCAGGCTATTAATTTAAAAAAAATAATATATTGAATGCAGCTCATCAGGGCCATGATGGGTTCAATTATATTGATAAATAATGACTTGCTGTCAGATGTTGTGGGTTAAGTTGGAATTATATAATAGGCCGATGATGCTCGTAATAATTAAAACCACCTGATGTGTGCTGTGGTTTGATAAATGAGATACAAAATTTTAAAGCGTGCCAATACAATATACATAATTTATGATTAATATAATTTACGGAAACATACCTTTATATGTTTTAATGGAATTTTGTTTAGTTCATTGGAGATGATTTGGGATTGGAAACCATTAAAATTCTAAAAAGTTTACCAATTAGAGAGGACACTGTCCTGGACATATGAATTCTGTTTTTTACTTATTTTTTGTAGATTAGATTGAATTTTAGACTTTTTTTTTTTTTTTTTATAAATAAAGTTAATCATGGCATGTCGTCTGCCAGTTTGGCACTTAAAGGCTAGTTTACAGTTCAGCGTTCAATAAATGAAAATTCAAAGCAAATTTTAGTCTGTTTTGTGCATCATTTTGTGCCATATTTTGATGATGAAATAAACTGAAGTTTTCATATCTCAGATTAATTTTTTTTTACGACGAATGGTCACTGAGCTATCAGGGTAAAAAGACAAAAGTGTTGTTTTTCATTTGAAGACAAATATCGGACCAACAAAAAAATTAAGCTAAATAAATTTGATAACTGAACTTTGTATTCGTTTAACTGAAAAATTTGTACACTTTTTTGGCACAAAAAACAAAAACTAAAATTTAAAAAAAAATTGGTCCGTTGGCATATCGTATGGTTACGCTATAATGCGAGCTCAAAAATATTAACTTGTTACAAGATTTAAAAAATAAAAAGAATAAGGCTTTTAAATGCTTTTTAATTTAACCCGATGCGACAATTTTTTGCTGAGATACAGTCCGTCGAAAATCACTTAAAAAAATCAGAAAATATTTTTGAATATAATTATTAAAAAAAAAATTCGAGGAAAAACATTTTTTGTTTAATCTTTTTTTCAAACATTTTTTTTTTTTTTTAATTAATTACACAATACTTTTTGAAAAGATAAGAAGTCCCGGTATATAGGAGGTATAATCGAAATATTCAGAAACAAAGAAATATCAACCTTAGAAATTACAAAGCAAAAATCTGTACCAAATTTTAAGGAAATCCGTCAACCCGTGTAGGCAAATAGACGCACAGACGAACAGAAGGACAGTGGTTGCCATTTGTATGGCACTCATTGCTTTTATTTTTTTAATTTATTTTTTAAATGTTTATAAATAATATCTAAAAAATGGCATACCAATTTGTTTCTTTTTTATTATTTAAAGTCCTTTGAAAAATGAGTTCATTGTATTTATCAAAAAATGTTTTTTTTGTAAATCGGCTCTAACTTAATGCGCCATAAAAAATATTGGATTCCAATATTAAGGTACACTTTTTTTTTTGAAGTGTTATTAGATTATTTTAAAAACACCATTTTAAAAACTATAAGTTCATTTTAGTAACATGACCACATATTTCCAAGAAAAATAAATTTGATCTTGGAATTTTTTGCTGAGATACAGTCCGTCGAAAATCACTTAAAAAAATCAGAAAATATTTTTGAATATAATTATTAAAAAAAAAATTCGAGGAAAAACATTTTTTGTTTAATCTTTTTTTCAAACATTTTTTTTTTTTTAATTAATTACACAATACTTTTTGAAAAGATAAGAAGTACCGGTATATAGGAGGTATAATCGAAATATTCAGAAACAAAGAAATATCAACCTTAGAAATTACAAAGCAAAAATCTGTACCAAATTTTAAGGAAATCCGTCAACCCGTGTAGGCTGTGCAAATAGACGCACAGACCAACAGACGGACAGTGGTTGCCATTTGTATGGCACTCATTGCTTTTATTTTTTAATTTATTTTTTAAATGTTTATAAATAATATCTAAAAAATGGCATACCAATTTGTTTCTTTTTTATTATTTAAAGTCCTTTGAAAAATGAGTTCATTGTATTTATCAAAAAATGTTTTTTTTGTAAATCGGCTCTAACTTAATGCGCCATAAAAAATATTGGATTCCAATATTAAGGTACACTTTTTTTTTTGAAGTGTTATTAGATTATTTTAAAAACACCATTTTAAAAACTATAAGTTCATTTTAGTAACATGACCACATATTTCCAAGAAAAATAAATTTGATCTTGGAATTTTTTGCTGAGATACAGTCCGTCGAAAATCACTTAAAAAAATCAGAAAATATTTTTGAATATAATTATTAAAAAAAAAATTCGAGGAAAAACATTTTTTGTTTAATCTTTTTTTCAAACATTTTTTTTTTTTTAATTAATTACACAATACTTTTTGAAAAGATAAGAAGTACCGGTATATAGGAGGTATAATCGAAATATTCAGAAACAAAGAAATATCAACCTTAGAAATTACAAAGCAAAAATCTGTACCAAATTTTAAGGAAATCCGTCAACCGGTGTAGGCTGTGCAAATAGACGCACAGACGAACAGACGGACAGTGGTTGCCATTTGTATGGCACTCATTGCTTTTATTTTTTTAATTTATTTTTTAAATGTTTATAAATAATATCTAAAAAATGGCATACCAATTTGTTTTTTTTTTATTATTTAAAGTCCTTTGAAAAATGAGTTCATTGTATTTATCAAAAAATGTTTTTTTTGTAAATCGGCTCTAACTTAATGCGCCATAAAAAATATTGGATTCCAATATTAAGGTACACTTTTTTTTTTGAAGTGTTATTAGATTATTTTAAAAACACCATTTTAAAAACTATAAGTTCATTTTAGTAACATGACCACATATTTCCAAGAAAAATAAATTTGATCTTGGAATTTTTTGCTGAGATACAGTCCGTCGAAAATCACTTAAAAAAATCAGAAAATATTTTTGAATATAATTATTAAAAAAAAAATTCGAGGAAAAACATTTTTTGTTTAATCTTTTTTTCAAACATTTTTTTTTTTTTAATTAATTACACAATACTTTTTGAAAAGATAAGAAGTACCGGTATATAGGAGGTATAATCGAAATATTCAGAAACAAAGAAATATCAACCTTAGAAATTACAAAGCAAAAATCTGTACCAAATTTTAAGGAAATCCGTCAACCGGTGTAGGCTGTGCAAATAGACGCACAGACGAACAGACGGACAGTGGTTGCCATTTGTATGGCACTCATTGCTTTTATTTTTTTAATTTATTTTTTAAATGTTTATAAATAATATCTAAAAAATGGCATACCAATTTGTTTTTTTTTTATTATTTAAAGTCCTTTGAAAAATGAGTTCATTGTATTTATCAAAAAATGTTTTTTTTGTAAATCGGCTCTAACTTAATGCGCCATAAAAAATATTGGATTCCAATATTAAGGTACACTTTTTTTTTTGAAGTGTTATTAGATTATTTTAAAAACACCATTTTAAAAACTATAAGTTCATTTTAGTAACATGACCACATATTTCCAAGAAAAATAAATTTGATCTTGGAAAACAAAATTGAGGCAGAAAATATGATTGAGCTTAAAATTGAATATATCAAAGGTGCGTCACCGGATTAATTTTATTTTTTACTTTTATAAAATATATACAAATGGCAAAAATAAAATCTTGGTTCCATTGTTTCCAACCATTATTAGCCACGAAATTACAACTTTTTCAGCATAACCAAAGTCAAAGCAATGTTTTTTTTAAATGGGATTCTGTGAAACTAATTTGTTCACTGCGTTTTAAATCGGATCAGGCCGGATAAAATTCTTTCGAAAGTAGTAACTGGAATATTGAAGCTTTTAAAAACTGTAGCTCTAAGCAAAAACATTTAAATATTAATTCTAGGTCACCCTGTAACAATAACCTAACTAAAAAACGAAAAACCAGTTTTTGGACTTCTCCATCATCGTTGGTTTTGACACGAAACCAATACTTGCCCCATAGAGCAAGTAAAAAAGTATTATAGGAGTCACCTGAGGTATTACAAACAAGTTTGCTTTGTTATATAAAAAAACAAAACAGTTCTCGAACTTTTCTGTTTTTTGTTGACACCGAAGCAAACTTCTTTGACTTACACATTTTTATGTTTGTTTGCTAATAAAAATCAAAGCAAAGCGCTAAAAATGCAATTCAGTTTTCTATAGCTTGCAAAAATGTTTTTGCATGCAAAAAAACTGAATTTCATTTTTAACCTAATGTTTCAATTGATATAGGAAAAAATGGAGAATTTCCTGAAAAATAGTCCAATTTGATGCACAAAAGAGTCAAAAAACAGCTTTGATGTTTTTTTCACGTTGAACTGTAAACTAGCCTTAGATGACAAAGGTATTTTAATCTTTCATCGGTCGTAATACCTACTTCCATCCAAAATGATATCTTCTATTAAAGGTTTTGCATATAACCATATTTTAAATGAACGGCCTGAAAGTTTCTTTGAAAAAGTTTCTGAAATCATCCATCTCTACTTTTATTTATCGGCCAAGAAAAACCATTTTGAAATTTTGGATTTTCCTAGATTTTGAGTATGTCAAAATGGTACCAACAACGCACAGTACACTTAGTAAGTTAGTATATTCCGAGTTTTCTTTGCCAATCTGCTGAATTTATTTCTTCGTTCATTTTAAAACAAAAAAATAAAATTCCATCAGAAACTTGAAATTAAAAAGATTGGATTCAATTGGACAACTGATACGGCTAGCTGTTTCATAGGTACAAATATACACAAATACTGTAGCAAATAAAAAACAATCTGATTTTTTTTCGATTCGCCACGAAAAAGTTTATTTATAGATCAATAAATAAATTTACCAAACGAAAACACATTAATTTAAGAAAACAATAATCCGAAAATCTAGATATCTAACTTTAAAAACACTTTCCTTATTCCTTTTCTTTTCAACAAAAGAAGTATCGAAAGAACATTTACAACTTATTTAATAGAGAGACTTCAATCTGTTTCTGAGTTTATTCACTTCATCCATTGCAATAAATTGTTAACTTTAGTTGTATTTTTCTTCTGTATAATTAGTCTACAATTAGGTGTTTTTTATCAGGCTGTACATTTTCCTCTATTGCTTTAGATGACACGCTAAACAATCTGCACAAAAAAGTTGGAAAAATATGTAAATGAATGCCGCTGCACCGCCAAAGGGATTGATGCAAAAAAAAAGTAGTTGCAAAATAAACGTTTTTCTTAGCAAAGACCGGTAATTTTTTTCTTTTTTGCATTAAAATTATTCTTCATAAAGTATCTATTACCTTTACTCTCTCTCCAATAAATGTATATGTGTGCAATGATCATTAGCCAAGGGCACATATGAACTGAACGTGTATAGCAGATGGAAGAAAAATGCAAAGCCCATTAAATATAGATAGAAGATTTTTCCAAGAGTAGGTATAGATATCTATAGGGGAATTAAGAAAATTGAAAATTATATAATTGAGAAGAATTTGCTGCGAACATTAAATTATTTATGCCTGTACTATAATATAAACCTTCTGTACATACATACTATATCTAAGAAGGTAGGTACATAGGTACATATATATATCTGTTAATAGAGTTACAAGCAGTGAAGAAGCTTGAATCTGCAAAAAAAAGTCATTAATACCTACTTATTCATAGCAGTATGCATTTAGTAATTTCATAATACTTTGTTCAAATAGGCGATACTAATGAAGAAGCAATTCTTAGTTCAATGTCACTAAGTTTGTACTTTTTTTTTGTGTTTGTTAAAAGAATCATTTTTTGTCAATGTGACCCAATTTGTATCTTTTATTATATTGGAAAGTTTTAAGATTTTGAGAAAACTGTTTTTAATGTAGTTTGTTTGACTTTGAGTTAAGAAAAAAATTTTTGCTGCAACTGATTTGGAGACTTTTACCTACTTAAGAAATCCAGCTCCTGCTTTGTAATTAGGAGAATTTTTCTTTAAAGGCTAGTTTACAGGTCAGCGTGCAAAAATAAAAACAAAGATTCAAAGCAAATTTTAGTCTGTTTTGGGTATAATTTTGTACCATATTTTGATGTTTATATTTTCAAATCTCCGTAACCGATACATAAATTACCTTTTTTCCTAAATAAATTAGTACCAGAGGCTACAAATGCAATTTGTTTTTTTTTTTTTTTTGTATGCAAACAAAATTTTTGCATTCAAAAAAATTTTTGCATCCAAAAAAAACAACAAATTGCATTCTTTGTTTTTGCCCTGAACTGTAAATTAGGCTTTATGTACCATTATTTTTTCGACCGAATTTCTTTATCTTGTACAGGGTGTTTTCTGATCTACAGACACTAGATACAATAAGGAGGGAACTATTTCCTGCCGCTTAAAATAGAACAACAATTATTGGAAAACAACGGCAACACTTACAATATATTGCTATGCTTTTTTAAACTAGAAATGTTTTGGTTTTTAATATTCTCATTAAATAAAATTGGCATAGTCCTTGGTGGATAATTTTCTTTTTAATCATTTTTAGGAGAATCGAAATATTTTTGAGAAAAATACGTAATAATTATCTATACCAAATTTGAAGAAAATCCGTTCACACGTCAAGAGTTTATCTACATAATCAATCTCCATGTAGTACAAATATGTACAGATAAACGCACAGTGGGATGGAATTGAAATCTAGAGCGCAAAAACTCGTTTAAGATGCATTTACCTGTTTAATTAATAAAATGGAGCTCATGACCTTAAAATATTTGAAAACAAAGAACGTATTTTCACTCGAAGAGTGTAATATTTTAAAGTACTTTCAATTTTTTTTTTTTTGAAACCTTAAGTGAATACTGGGGCGAAAATCAGGGTTCAAAATAAAATTCTGAAAAAATAGGGGACTTACTTTGAACTTTTTGAAAATAGTTTATTCCACCCTAGAGCTTAATGTAAAAATAACAGATAACAGTGTAAGGCATTGACCAACCTAAGCAGAATATGTTGCGTGAGGTTGTTGGTTTTTGGCGGGCTTTTCAAAAAAAATTTGACAAAAATTGACTATAATAAATGATGTGAACTGTAAGCAACCAATGAAAAAATAACTAATTAACAAGAAAAAAAATACTTTTATCGATTTATTTTTATTAAAAAATTAATATCAAGAGATCGAAAAAGCAATAATTTTGCTTGAAAAAACAAATTAACTCTAGCCCTCTAAGATCTAAGAGTAACAGCAAAGTGTGTAAATCAGATTTTACAAAAACCAACAATGGGTCATGGGTCATGTATTAAGATTGTTTTCTGAAAATACAAAGCATTTTCAAAACTTTTTTAAAAATTGACTTTTGGCTTCAATCCTATTTCATCCCACTGTGCGACGCGACGCAACGCCCTCTGTTCTGTGATAATAATTTTAATAGACATCTTATGTCCATTTGACCGTTTGTTATTTTAAGATCAAGCTCTAAAGGACCTCGCACATGAGATCGACCAACGAATGGGCGCATGAACGAACATTTTTGCCACTAAGATATAACTACCTTCTTTGCTCTTTCGTTTCAAGCCAGTTTACATATTACACTTTAAATTCATACTTTGTATGCATATTTCGGACAGATTGAAACAAGTCAACAGTCTTTTCTCTTTTTGGTCCTTTTGTTTGAAACAACAAACTCATTACAACCATAATGAATTGAAAAATGTTTTATAAATAAGAATTTATGCAACGTTGTATAGTGGCTGCATAAATTTATTTCTTTATGCAACTTGTGCAGTGAATAACTCTATTCGTTAGTTAAGCGGATTCTAGTGAAAAAAGACTAATGTACAACTATTTGTGACATGAAATGAAAGAATTTAAAAACTACTTTTAACAATTTTCGTCAACCCTGATTTAGTTGAGTGAGATACACTCATGTCCTCAAAATGAAAATCAACCGACCATTAATATAAATTCTTGTTAAGCTACCGTTCTTCTTTGAGAGGGTTAGTTATTGTTATTATGATTTAACAGCCTTTCAAATATGTCATAAATTTCTTCAAAGTTGACACAACTTCATGGCTAATTAACCGTAAAACTAAATAAAAAAAAATAAAAAACAAAAGACAAGTCTTGGAAAAATATCTAACTTAGAGTTTTGTTGTGCGGTTTTGTGTGTTTTTTTTTTCTGTTCCATCTAACAACATCTAATGCTGTGTTCCGTTATAACGACACAACCACAGTGCAGCTTGCGTGCAGGTTATTCAAGTTCATGGAAAATTATATATCTCACTGAGCCAAAGACAAAAGCTATTTCAGTTTCTAGGTAATGTACCGGAGAAAGAATCTTTTTTCGCACATAGAGTCACAAGTAGGTTTTTTTTTATTTGTATCTACTGAGAAGACGTGAGATATTAAGTTAGTTGATGATGATAGATAGAAATAGCGGATGAATATAAAAATAATTTTAAACAGTAACCACAAACAAATTGTCAACCGAAGAAGCCTTAAGATTGATTCAATGACTGATTCTAAAATAACTTCAGTAAATGGTTGTAATCAGGAAATGATTTGATTTGAGTGTTGCCATTGTCATTAAGAATGTTTGATCTTTTGAAAAATTTAAATTCGGTTATATCGTGAATAAAAAAATCCGTTGGAATGTTTTCCTCCTAAACAAAATTGGAAACGTAAATACCGAGGGAATGTTTTCCTTAAAATTGATTGGCTATTGGCATCGGGAACATAATTTATAGAGAAATTTATCCGTCATTTAATTTTTTTCAGGGATTCACTTCGGATTCATGCTAACTTAAAAAATTCTGGGGGAAACAATATTTCCAGGGCAACAAAATTCCCCTGGAGATTCTCGTTACTAGGAGAATTAAGCACTAAAAGTGAAACCCATGCAATTTCTTGACTTTTGTAGAAATTGGCTGGAACTCAATTTTAATTTGAATAAAATCTAAATCTAAATTACTATGTATATAAAACAAAGTGGGGTTAGTTACACTATTTATAACTCAAGAACTCCTAGACCGATTATAATGATTTCTAATTTGTTGGATTTGTCTCCTTTCGGAATAACAGAATAACTATTAAAACTTTCGAAAATCATTGTGTTTTCAGTTGATCATTATCAATGCTTGTTCCGTCCGCCATTTTAGAGCCGCCATTTTGTAATAAATATTATAATATTAAAATATCTAAGTGTACTAAATTTCACCAGTTTCCGTAAAGAAATGGTGACGGAAATTAATTTTATCGCTTGAACTCATAAAAGGCACCACTGAGTGGCACAAAATTGCTCATTGTTGCAATTAAAATTAATTTTTTGTAAGCATAACAAACAAAAAAAAATTTCTCAACCACATTTTTTGTAGGTTTTAATGCCAAAACACTAAAAATGCTCTCAAAAAAAAAGTTTGTTAACTTTTAAAATAAGAAAATTTTGACAAATTGTATCAGTCAAAGCGTTCAGCGAAGGACAAAACATTTGTATAATTTATATGACAAAATATAGTCACACAACGAAGAAACAATTGATGATTAGTATTCGCTCAAAGTGGCAGCACCAAAATAAATCTTTTTTAATTATTTTTTTGTTATTAGTTATACCTACTTGTAACGAAAGCACTACTTGCAAGTTTCAACTAAAACCACTTGAACCTGATGTGACATTATCTTAAAACTTAAATGAATATAATGCATGTATGTATCTTTCCTACTGCAATAAAGTCCAGGTAATTCAAGAATGTAATGAGAAAACTAAATTTGCATTCATCACGTGCTGAGAAGATTTTACTTGATTACAACAACTCACGCTGACCAATAAGGGTCTAACCAAAGTGCATCATCGTGTTGCAATCGGTCTTTCCCATAATGGACGTTATACACAAAACACCACTCTTAGTAGGTAACAATTTTGTGGGAAAATTGCACTGCCATAAGGAAAAAAAATATACTAATCATCATCATCATCATCATCATCATCATCATCATCATCATCATCATCATCATCATAATAATAATTCTATCATCATTATCATCGTCATCGTCGCCATCAGGTTTCACACCAAAGAATAAAGTCAGATGGATGCAACGCGTTATGGATGAAACGTCTCCATCTTATGGAAGAGAGAAAATTAAGTTTAGGGATTGAACGGACTGGAGGAATAGGTACAAATTGACCACGACTTCAATGAAACTGACCAAGTGAATACAAGAATTCTGATTCAATTTTGTGGTTGGTTGTTTTTTTGTTGTATTTTATATTGATGTTGCGTTAATATGATTTTTGTTCTTTTTTGTAAGCAATCAGTGAAGCAAGACAAATTATAATTTTGTATTTGATTCGACTTCCTAAAACAATTTTTCACTTAAAATTAGTTTAAATTGTTGCTTGCTTGGGATGATGGATTCATAAACTCATTTGGCTTTTAATCAAATGCATTGTACGTTAGATTAATGAACATTTGTACATTTTTGAAAAGTCAGACAGAAGTAGATTTTTTCAGCAACAAAAAATGTTTATATATGTATATTTGATACGAGGTTTTGGTGAATTTCTAAAGGAACTCATTACTTCTAGCTTGTTTAGATTTTTTTTTACTTCATTTGGTTTGAAGTTGGGAAATATCTTTGGTTCTTAAAGTTTGTTGCAAGTTTTACTAATTTAGTTTCTTCAGTTTTTAAATCGAAAAACAGCAAAACTGACAAACAAAATTGACAAAAAAACTGGCAAACATTTTATCCTCCTTTGTAAATATTTAGAACTGGTTTTAAAACGTCAACAATTTTTAAATGTATGATCTTAGTTCGATCGCGTACCTTTAAATACTTCTCACATGTGATTTTTGAGGAACTCGTTCTTATTTTTCTTGATCAACTTTCTTATACTGGCTAATACTGCAGGAAATAGAAAAAAGAGTTTTGAACGCATAATTTTTGAATGCTTCTTCAATGAAGAGGAGTAAACTGCCAAAGAAAATAAAAAAAAAAATAAAAGCCCGTAAGCCGTTTTAAAGAGAAAATATTTATATATCAAATTATAGGTGGTACTCAAAAAAGAAAGAAAAATTTTCGAAGATTTTCGATGTTTTCTTATAAGGTTTTATGGGGAACCGCAAGGGGAATTTGTTTCAATGGATATTGGGCCCTACCGTGAATCTTCAGGGAATTTTTTTTATTTTTTTGCCAAGAATTATTTTTAGCGATCGTGAAAATTATTTTCCAGGTAACAAAAAAAATGTATGAAATAACAGATAAATTTCCATAGAAATTGTGTTCCCAATACCAATAAATTCCGATGGAAATATTCCGTCGGTATTTACGTTGCCAAATTTTTTAGGAGGCAAACATTCCCAGGATTTTTTTTTATTAACGTTAGCCCCCATATGTTCCATTCCTCATGAATAATGTTCCAGGGAACAAAAAATATGTATGAATTAATAGATAATAAATGTACATTTTTCTGGAGGGAAACATTCTTAGGGAAATTTGTATTCACGATAACCCTGATATAATTTCCGGTGAAAAAACTTTGTTCGAAAACTTTAGATTCGTTCTCAGCACCCAAAAAAACATAGCAGGTCATCGTGAGTAAATTTTGGGAGGGGGGATTCTCGAGTATTTAAGTTTCCTCAAAATCTCTGAGATTTACGAAAAAGTTTCAGTTAATCATGTGCATTTGATGAAATCACCTTAAAAATAACATGATTTTTGAGGCTTGGGGGGGGACTTTGAGCCCCATGTGTCATTGCAATCGTGGAAAATAAAACAAAATCGCTTGTCATTCAAACCTTTAAGATCGCTTGTTCAAGACTCCGCTTTCCCACCATTTTGATTCCTTTATTTTAAAATCTTTTTATTTCAACTTCTATTCGTTGTTTTTGCAAATCAAATAAAAATTAATGTGTATTTTTAGCCCGAATCTTGTATTTGTTTTATCTCGTCAAATTCTACAACTTCCAATTTACAAAATTACCCTTACCAGGATGAGTTTTCCAAAACGTTCACCAGATTAAAGACTGAGTGAACTTAGATAAGCTTATCGACTTTCCCATTAATAGCAAAGACAAAACTCAAGCAAAAAAGAAATTTCTTTGTACCTAATTGAATGCCATTTGTATCGTACGAATTTCGAAAAAAAAACATCGAATCACTCAAATTCTTAAATAAAGCAATTTGTATGAATTTTCCATTTCGATGCATTGTCCCATGGTTTTTTTCAGTATTCGAAATAAATTAACGATACGAATAGAATTCTTGATAAGTCTGGTTTTTTCGATATTAGCAATTGTTGAGCTTAGTGGTTTTTGAAGCGGTCGCTAAAAGTTATCGTAGCACATTTTTGCCTCCCATAGTTCAATATTTTGTAGATTTATACTTATACATGTCTCAAAGTATTTTCGATAGTAACAAAACTAGCCATATGACCAGATTACCACAAAAAATAAAAGTTTTTCTCTTCCAAGTAGAATTTGGAGTTTATTTAAAAGATATCAGTTAAACATTTTCGCACAAACAATTTACCTTTTTTCTTTAAGCGCTTATCGTAGGTCTGCATTAATGTTGTGTCACTCTAACCATGTTGTTCAATTATATCTAATAGAGTTGACAACAAAACCTCATGTTACATCTTCCACTTAAACGGTAGAAATTCCTCCAACATTGTACACATTCGTATACATGCTCACACACCTTATCGACCTTCAACCTTTTATAAGAATCTTGTTCTTAAGTTGCTTTTTGTTTTTGTTTTTTTTATTTTTTTTATTTTTTTATTTTTTCATAAAATTTTCTATCCTCTATTCTGTCTTGTGTTTACTTTCAGATGCGGACAACGAACTTTGCTTACCGCACTGCGATAGCGTTAGCTACAATTGCATGTTTTGCTTGCCTACTACCCACCGCCTACGGACGCATGGCATTCGAAAAGCTAACCGACTTCGATTTTGCCGGCACATCATACTTTAGTGTGAAAAACCTGTCACTATACGAATGTCAGGGTTGGTGTCGCGAAGAACCGGATTGTCAAGCAGCCGCATTCAGTTTCGTTGTGAATCCACTATCGCCATCACAAGAAACACACTGCCAACTGCAGAATGATTCGAGTGCACACAATCCGTCAGCTGTGCCACAAAGGTCAGCCAACATGTACTACATGGTTAAGTTGCAGCTGCGCAGTGAAAATGTTTGCTTGAGACCATGGTCGTTCGAACGTGTTCCGAATAAAATTATTCGTGGTCTCGATAATGCACTGATCTACACTAGCACCAAGGAAGCTTGTCTATCGGCTTGTTTGAATGAAAAGCGATTTGTGTGCCGGTCAGTTGAGTATGACTACAACAACATGAAGTGCGTGCTAAGTGATTCAGACAGACGGAGTAGTGGACCATTCATTCAATTGGTTGACGCTCAGGGAACTGATTATTTCGAGAACTTGTGTTTGAAACCCCAACAAGCTTGTAAGAATAGTCGTCAGTTTGCTAATGCTCGTATGGGAGTGTCTGATGAAAAAGTTGCTCAATATGTTGGTTTGCATTATTACACTGACAAGGAGTTGCAAGTTACTTCGGAGTCTGCATGCCGACTTGCCTGCGAGATTGAAACTGAGTTCCTTTGCCGATCATTTTTGTATCTTGGACAGCCACAAGGTTCCCAGTACAATTGTAGACTGTACCACTTGGATCACAAGACCCTGCCTGATGGACCGTCGACATATTTGAATGGGGAACGCCCCTTGATCGATCATGGTGAACCGATTGGGCAATATTTTGAGAATCAGTGCGAAAAAGCACCACCAGTAGCCCCAGGGTCACCACCGCTAGATAATACTCTCCCGGTCAGTATTGATGCTACTGAGGATCCTAATCTTAATAATTTGACAAGGACTGATGTGAACTGTGATAAGACTGGAACTTGTTATGATGGTATGCTTATGTCGATTTTTTACGTGAATCATTTGTTTAACGGGTTTTTTTGCTCTTTCTTAGTATCGGTGCACTGTAAGGACACACGTATTGCGGTTCAAGTTCGTACAAACAAGCCATTCAATGGACGTATCTATGCTTTGGGACGTTCAGAGACATGTAATATTGATGTTATCAATTCAGATGCATTTAGGTTAGACTTAACGATGGCTGGACAAGACTGTAATACCCAAAGTGTGGTAAGTATAATAAACTGTTATAGGGTCTTGAGGATTTTCTAGTTATGATTTTTATGTTTTCAAGACTGGTGTCTATTCGAATACGGTTGTTCTACAACATCACAGTGTTGTCATGACTAAGGCCGATAAAATATACAAAGTCAAATGTACTTATGACATGAGCTCGAAGAACATCACATTCGGCATGATGCCAATTCGTGACCCAGAAATGATTCACATCAATTCATCGCCAGAAGCTCCACCGCCAAGAATTCGTATTCTCGATACCAGACAACGTGAAGTCGAGACTGTACGTATCGGAGATCGTCTCATGTTCCGTATTGAAATTCCAGAAGATAGTAAGTATCAAAGAGGGTTAATACTGTATAGGTTCTTTTAAAATTAATGATTTTTACAGCTCCTTATGGAATCTATGCACGATCATGTATTGCCATGGCCAAGGATGCTCGTACCAGTTTCAAAATCATCGATGATGATGGTTGTCCCACTGATCCAACAATATTCCCTGGATTCACTGCTGATGGCAATGCTCTTTTGTCAACTTATGAGGCCTTCCGTTTTACTGAGAGTTATGGTGTGATTTTCCAATGTAATGTCAAGTATTGCTTGGGACCATGTGAGCCAGCTGTTTGTGAATGGAATATGGAATCATTTGAATCATTGGGCAGGAGAAGGCGTCGTTCCATTGAAAGGTAAAACATTAGATCACTATATGAGAAAAATAATAATAATCTATTCGTATTTATTTTGTTTTGGTTTTGTATGTATGGCGTAATTTTTTTTTACAGAATTTTGTTTAACAAACAAATCTTTGATGGTTTATAATTCCGAATAAACTTTGCTTCATCAAAATAAAAACAGAAGTCCCACCCATTAAAATCGTATATACACTAGCCCAAACAATTAAAGGAACAAGAATTTTGTTCTGATTCTCTTGGTGATTTTCGATAGAATGTATCTCAGCGAAAAATGGTCGCATTGGGATAAATTAAAAAGCATTTAAAAGCCTTATACTTTTTAAATTTTTGAGTATTTTAACAAATACATTTTTTAAGCTTCAATTAATGCGTAGCCAACCGAAATGCCGAGGGACAAATTTTTTTTTAATTTTAGTTTTTGGTTTTTTTGTTCCAAAAAAGTGGATTTTTTTTTTCAGTTAAATGAATACAAAACTCAGTTAGTAAATTTATTATTATTTGTATTCTACGTTTTTTTTATCGGTCCGATATTTGTCTTCAAATGAAAAACAACACTTTTGTCTTTATACCCTGATAGCTCAGAAACCAATTGTCGTACAGAAAAATCAAGCCCAGATTTGAAAGCTTCAGTTAATTTTCTACAAACATTTGTGACGAACTTTGATGAACAAAATTTACTTTTACATTTCATTTTAATTAGTAATAGATGCAAAAATAAATCTTTTTAATTTTTTTTTTTTTTGTAAATTTTTGAAACAAAATCGTTAGATGTGACATTAGTTTTGGCCCTAAGCAAAATTTCAATTTCCCCTCTTGGGGAAAATCAAAGACCTTAACAACCAAATTTTAAGGGAATCGCTTCACCGCTTAGGCTGTAGCTCGAGGTATACACAGACAGACATACAGACAGCTGCACTGAAAAAATAATTAGCATACAAAGGACTATTATAGCCACATAGAGTAGTTATTAATCCCTTAGTTTTGAGTTCAGCAGACTTACCATATAAAAAGATTTGTTTTGAAATTTGAATGATCTCTCTGCGACCAGTTTGATAAATGTGTTTAAATCTAAAATTACAATACTGATGCAATTTTTATAAGATAGAGGCCACTAAAAACCAAAATGGGATTCTAGTTTGCTCCTGATACCAAACGAAAAAATCTAATAGAAAATCACTACCTGGTTTTAGAGAATTTGAAAAAAAATACTTTATAATTTTTTTATTAATTTCCAAAAACGTGTGTTGTTGCTTTTTCAATTACTTATTGATGGATTCCATAACGACAACAAACGTTTTTTAAATTCTTTTGAAAAATCTGTTAAATAATCGAGCGTTTTTTTAACCAGTTTTTCATCAGATTTTTTTTCAAATTATACAAAAAAATTATTTTGTCAATTATATACATTCACTTATATTACATTCACAAAAAAAAAACTGGTTTAGTTAATTTGTCAAAATTTTTCAAGAATGTTTATACTTTCCCCAACTATACCTATTTATTCTTGTCCTTTTTTCTAGTAACGAAACCAAAGAAGCCGATGATGATATGAATATTTCACAAGAAATTCTGGTTCTTGACTTTGGAGATGAGAAACGAGAATTTTTCAAGGCGGATCCAAGTACTGATTTCGCCAAAGGTAAAATACAGAAAATAACTTAGAAACACGTGGAATTTATTTGACCCTTTTATTTTTACTCTTCAGATAAGACTGTCACAATAATCGAGCCATGTCCAACAAAGACGTCCGTCCTAGCTCTTGCCGTTACATGTGCCCTAATGATCCTGCTATACATTTCAACTCTTTTCTGTTACTATATGAAAAAATGGATGCAACCGCATAAGATTGTTGCTTAAAAATATTTAGAAAATAACTACTAAATGTATTGCTTCCCCAACATAGTTTTAAAAGTTTAATTTTTCTTTAATTATGAGTGTAAGGAAACACTTTTACACTTGAATCCTCACACACAACAAAAAAAAAAAAAAGAACAAATGATAAACCTAAACTTACAACTTGCATAAGTACCAATGCATTTTATACAATAAAACTAACTTAAACATAAGATAGTAGATTTAAAAAAGGAATATTTAAACAAAAATTATTTATTTTTTATAGAAATCGGTTAGCATAATTTTAAATAATATCAAGCCACCCACAAGTCTTGGGAAAAAACACATACACTTTCTATTAAGTTCAAGCTGATTGGAAGCAGGAATTGTTTTTATTGAAAACTCAATTCAGACAAAGATAAAAAACAAAAACATCAAGGATTTTATCAATATCTCAGAGCAATTCTGTATATTATCCTCGCGGAAGGAACTTTCTATTGAAGAAGATTGTTCCATCCACAAGGATAGCAGAAAAAGGCTGTTTATTTTAAAGTCAAAGATAAATTCTCTTTACCCGATCAATTCGAACTTAAATAGAGACTGTACAATTTATTTATTTATTTTTGATTAAAATTTTATTATTTTTTCTTATATATTTATATTTATTTCGACAAAAAAAAATAAAACTAAGCCAATATGAACTGTTAAATTTAATTAAGAATTTAAACATGGAATATGTTAAGAGAAAAAAAAACTTATATTTCTTTTGTTTTTGTGTTCGTTTAGTAAAAAAAAAAACAACTAATTGACTATAAACAAAAATGGTATCATTTGAGAACAACACTACATCAGCATTAGTTTAATTAGTAAATAATTTGTTTTTAATATGTTTAAGGCATACAAATATTTATTATGGCAGGCATTGCAATAATTTACTGATTAAAAAAAAAATAAAAAAACATACATAATAATTAATTAACGAATACAAACAAAAGACAAAAACGAAGAGTTTCTTATAAGGTGATTTTAATAATTTTTTTCTTTAATTTGTAAATAAGTGCAAGAAAATAATTCTTTATTTATAAATAAATTTAATGAAAATTACAAATTTGTTTTCTTTTTTTTTTCTTTTTCTTATTTTGGTTTGTTGTTAAAGTTGCATTTTGTGATATGTAATAGAAGCTAAAGATCTGTTGAAGGTATCTTTTTTCCTCACACTCAGTTTGAATAAAGAAACACAATTACACAATTTTTAAAGCCATGGGCATCATAGAATCCCACCAGAACTCCTGGGAAAAGGCATAAAAACAAACTCCTATTTTTAAGCAGTTTGTATAAGTAGAGCTATTAGGTGGCATGTTAAGATCTTAGCCCTCTAGATAAATATTTAGAGATTTTTCTATTTCCATATGGGAACTTAAAAATCAGCTCTTTTAAAAAAACGGCATACTAAAGACTAACTCAACTTTTTCCGACATATTCCTCGCAGAAAAAACTATCTCTAATCATTGCCCCAACTATTTACTTCTTACTCCATTCAAGCTAAAAATCTAAAGGCACGAAGTTATTCGACAAAATGTCATTAACTATAAGTTTAACTGAACAAAGAGCAGAAGTTTTATCAACATTCGAATTATGCTGTGAAACCCGTACAATGAAAATATTGGTTGGTATAAAATCGAAGAATATTTCTATAACCTAATGCGTTGCCAACAATGCCATTAAAAATACGGGCACACGAGCTAATTACTTCGGAGAACACCCATCTACATAATTCCAACCAAATAACTGATAATATCCAAGAGCTACTTACAAGCTAAGGAAAGTCTAAAAATAAAATCAATGAATAAATGCAATACACCATAGCCGACGGTAAAAAAAAATATGAATTATATGAGTAATCCCACACTTTTCCCTTCCAATATTTTTTTTTAAGAAAAACGTGTTAAAATATTGATGCACCAAATGAAAACTTTTGAGAATTAAGTATAACGGCTTTTCGATAGCTCCATTATTTTGAAAATCAGTATCATTGTTTATTGAAACATTTAAAAAAAAAATATGCAAATTTGTGGTACTCCCCATACAAAAGTGACATTTTTTTACAATTATCTTGATTATCTTGATTCTATCAAAAGTTATCGTTATCGTTATTATCGTTATCGACAAAGGCGCACGCACATTTTTATGAGTTTTTTTATGTTTCATGATGAAATAGACAAGTTTTGAAAAGAAAAATTGTGGCACTCAAACCAGCTCAACTCTTTTCAACGTAATTCTCAAAAGCAATTCAAAGCTTACCCCAAAAATCAATTGAACCAATAGTTAAAAGTTCACAACATCAAAAGAAAATGGGTAAAATTTGTCGACCACACAAACAAGACTTATGTCGTTGGATAGGTCCATAACTTTGGAGTATTACGTGTAGGACTTTTTATTTGATCGTATTTATTTGTCGATACAATACAAGATATTTTCTTTTGGCTTTAACTTTTAACTTCCATTGTTTTTTATTTTTTTCTTGATGCTATAGTAAAGAATAGGTACTACAAAATTTAGTGACCTATCCAACAACATAGGTCTCATTTGTGGTGGACCAAACGCCATTCATTTTTGCACACTTTTTTCAAAAAAAACACACGCACCACAACCTCCACACCTTTAAGCAACAAAATTAATAACACATCCATCGCTCTAATCAACGAAACAATCAATATAAACAATAATTCTGTTCTCCCTATGAAAATCGTGATGAAGACATCTTAAAAACAGTAAAATTCATCACCAAATTTCTAGGAGGTAAAATCCCCAACCAAATTTGGTATTTTGGTGGTTCATGGCGGAGTCATGACCCCGTTACCCCTACGCTGTATACGCCACTGGGTTCAACGTGGGCTCCTCAGGATCAGCACTTTGTCAACCCCCCTTCATCTAACCAAACTTCTCCCATTATAACCAAGTTTATATTGCTCAAAAGTCACAGCTAGATAAGAACTGACCTAGAGGTACTACAAGTTAAATTTTTTACCAGATATATTTTCAGTTTGTAAAAATGCATAAACAACCTCAATTTAAATTATTTTTCTTTTCTTTGCTTGACGATAGATTATAAAATGAGATAACTGATTTTATTTCAATTTTTTACTGCACAAGTACTAGATATAGTAGTAATTTCGATAGGTGTTACGGTGTACCTATTTCACATAGAACCACCGTATTAACTATAATTGTAGATGCATTGAAAAACCTATCAAATGGCATTGATATTAAAGACCAATTTGTCCTTTCCTTCTTTGCAGATGCGATTTATGCTTTTTTCTCACCGATAAGCCTCCTTGGCTGATACAATACATAAAAAAATAAAATACAATAAATAGAACAAATGTTATTTAATGAATTTTATTCAAAATGCAAATAACACAAATAAGAATTTAAAGAATCTTTCAAAAGCTCGATACTTATATTTCTGATCTCTGTTCACCACATTTGTATTAGTGATTGTGTAGTGCAATGGACGTTATTTTAATAGTTATCCTAAGTAATTTGTATTTAAATTAAATTTTTAACTGCAATGAGTTATTAAAGACTAATCTATCTTATCATGAATTCCATTCGTATCGTAGATTTGCTAACAATTATTTTTATATTTTGTTTAGATATAAATAATACCTGATAAGGAGTGTAAATAAAACATTATTTATGTAAAAAATTTGTTGCCTATTTTTGTCGCATGCATTTTTGTAGTAACCGAAATCTTATGTTATTATCTTATACTTATTAAAAAAAACAAAAAAAACAAACAAAAAAAGTACAATAAAAAAATAACTATCACTTACTTTGTTCAAATCTGCGACTGATTCTATTAGACGTACAAGACAGTTGGTATTAAGTCAATTCCCAACATTTTATTTTCCTCTATTGGTTGTAAGTCCATTCACGAGATAATCTTGATTTGTTTCCATAAAATTAAATGATAAAAATGCATTTTTAATTTTTGTTTTCATTCGGTGAGTTTGATCTTAAAAAAAGAAAACAAACATTTAAATTTGTATTAAGATCTAAAAATATAAAAACTTACATTTTTGTTTTAAGCCTTGATTTCACTTAGCAAATGACGAAGAATTATTCCGAGACATGAAAATCAGAACTATTCTAAATGAAAATAAGTTCCCGATTTTTTTAGAGACATCATAATCATCTTTATTCTGGTTTCGTTCGAATAAGTTCAGAAGATTTCTTATAGACAATATTGTGATCAAAAGTATAGCCAGTCCAAAAATATCCAAGATAGCAGCGGTTTTTTTTCAAGATGACAGGCAAATCCCCAAGCTGCCATTGTTGGCACCTTTCAGGTATGAGTAAGGGGGTTGTTTGCCACAATTTTCAACAATTTTCGGCCTCTTAAATACATTGTCCTAATTGCACTGAACAAAATAGAGTTTAACAGTTTTTAGAGCGTATTATTTTGTTTTCTCAGACTGTATCTTGGATTTTATCAGAAATCAGAAAATTGTAGTTTTTGCAAGAGTCTATACCCAAACTACATATACAAAAATTGGAACTGCATCACCTTTTGCAGGACAAGTGTTTCATTCAGAACAAAGCTGAACCAGTTTGTTTAAATCGAATGAAAAGTTCATCTTTGGGAAACCAATTGTTTAATAAAATTAATAACTACCAAAAACTCAATTGAAATAATATATATACTTTTTTTTTATTTTGTCTATATTGAATTACAATATTATGTGTTTTTTTTTTTTGTCATAAAATACATTCAATGGTATGGTTTTTCTTTGAATAAATGATTTTGTTTCTTAAACAATAATTAAAATTAAGACTATTGTTATACATATTATATGATAAAATTTAATGCATTATTCAGTTGTTTCAACAAAAAAAACTTACGTACACTAAAGGCTAAAATTATATAACGAAATAAAATTAAAATTTAATTATTATTTTTTTTTTTTTAACAAATATTGCAAAAAAAATAATAATAAAATATATAAAATTTAACTTGCAGTCTATTTTGTTTAGATTGTAATTATATTGTTAAAATAAGTTAATTGCAAGAAAATATTTAATTAAAAAAAATGAAAAAAAGGAAGAGCACAGTAAAAGAAAATACAAATTTAATTTTTTTTTTATTTTTTTAAACATCTGTTAGGTACTTGTGTCAAATTTAAATATTTATTTAATATTAAAGACTATATAGACTAAGATTGATATATCGAATATTTTATTTCTTTTTTTTTACTAAATAAACAAACCAATATTATTTTATTGTTTGCATTCATTTTGATGTTTCTGTTTTATTTATTTTTTTTTTATTTAAGTGATATATTATATTCTTTCAAATAAAAATCAACATATTATGTATTTTAAAATATATAAGGTATATGTACACCTTTATGTACATAAGGTAAAACTTTTTAAACTTATTTCTTTTTAAATGAAACCATTCTACTTATGACTGTTGTAGGTTATTAAAAAAAAATAAAAGATTATACTAATAAAAGTAAGAAAAACAGATGTGGGACATCACACTATCATCATTGTGATCAACTTCACTTCACACGATAGGCACTTCGGTTTAAAAACAACGTATTTTTTTCATTACTCTTTTAATAAGAGTTTAATTCAGTCAATCTGTGATTTTTTTTTTTTTATATATATTTTAAATGAAAGTGCGGCGGTCTGAGGATTCGTCGGCAGTGTGTATATGCGTGCGAATCGAATTTTGACAGACTATCTAATTTAATTCAATTAATTGTGATGTGTGTCTGCGTGTGTGTGTTTAATTATTAAACAACTTAAAATTTATAAATTTTCTAAAATGCTTATATGATAAAAAATGTTAACTCTAAGTTCTGTGTATGTGTTGTTGAAGGTATAATAGTGTGTGGAAAAGCCTTATTTTCTAGAGATTAACTATTAAAGTGGAAAAATATTGTGATTGATTGATGTCTAGATGTCTACTGTGATAATTTATTTCGTAGTGATTATGATTTGGCGCATGGAGGGTCCTTTCAATCCCTTTGTCAGGCTACCAACCATTAAAATTTTATGTATTTTGCCATTTTCTAAAATTTATCGATCTGTTGGGTTTTTTCAAGTAGATATAATGTTTGTTTCTATTCACTATAAGCAACATACAGAAAATGGTTGACCAAGCGGAACCAAAATTTATGTCTCAAGTCCACTGCAAGGGAAAATTAGTCTAACTTCGGATTGGCACCAGTGAAAAAGGTATAAATCAAGCATTTGAGAATCAAAATTTTGCTGCTTCATTAAAATTTTTTTTAATGTTCAAACTGATGTTTTGGAAAACAAAATTGTAAATTAGATTAAGCTAGATTCATCGAAAAATGTTTTATTTTCAAAGACAAAAAAGAACAAAACAAAAACATATTACTAAGAATCCTTATATTCTTAACGAGACATTATTTCAATAAATTGATTTAACCATTTTCCTTTTGATCGACAAGTTTTAGAAACTCCGCTTTGTTATCTTTCATTAAAAAAGAAAAACTTCACAATGAAAAAGTAGTGATCTATAGGACTATTTACTCGACCAAATCATAAATATTTAAATTTACGTTAAACTTAAATATTTCTGAATCGCTTTCTAACATTTATTTAAATTGGTTTTTTTTTTTTTTTGTAAAGAGATGATGATTTTTGTTTTGATGCAAGATTATGTAGAAAAAAAATTGTGAAAATGTTCTATAATCACTTTAGAATTTTAATGCATTTTCCTAATGTTCATTACCATTTGATATTGGTAGTACTTTTTTTAAATCATCAACTTTTGTTTGGTTAGAAATTTGTTGTGGTTGTTGTTGTTTTGGGGAATGAGATATTATTTTATTGTTGCTGGAATATTTGCATACACTTGATAGGCACTTGCATGTGAAAAAACGCTGTTTTACTGTCCAGAATTTCTCGCCATAATCAAAGCTGAAAATAAAAACAAAATTATTATTTAACATGATTAATCGGTGAAAAAAAAGACAACAAAATAAAAGTTGATATATTGCTGAACCGTACAAGTCCAACTTTTATTTTAGAGAAAAAAGAAAATATAAGAAAGTTTTACAGAAAAACTAACAACTTTTTTGAAAAGTAATGTATTGCATAATTTGGAGATGGGTTAAGACTTTTGTTTGTAAAACTCTTTTATATTTGTTTGTTCTTAAAATTAAGAAATTGGACTTGTACGGTTCTTACACTCATCGATTCAATTATCCTCGCGCCTTTTATCTATTTCAACAATAAGTAGGCATTGAAAAATGCAGTGTCATTGATCTTAATTAGTCACTGGTATGATATTTCATTTTCAAATACTATAACCAATTCACAAATAAACTAGATGGCAGCCAAAGCCAAAATGGGGTTTGTTAGCACTTTCCAGCCAACACAGGTTGTACTACTTATATTAAAATGGCCGGAAACAAGTATTATTCCGAATAAGTCTAAAAAAAATCAATGCAGTAGAAAAATTTAATAAAGTATTCCGTAAATACATCTGATATTTGTCAGATAATTATTAAGAGTTGAATGTTGGTATATCTCAACAGAAGACCACGTTGTAGCTTAGCAAAAGAAGACAGGAAAATAATTATTTTCATCAGAAAAAAATCAACAGCATCTTATAAGGAAGCCAAAGTTGAATTACAGTTACCTATTGACTCAGTAAAAATAAGATGCCTCAAACTGCAGAAGCCGAAGTTGAATTACAATTACCTATTGACTCAGCAAAAGTAAGATGCCGCGAACTGCAGACCAGGTTGCTTGATTTCCAAATATTGAAAAGTCATTAATTTCCACAAAAAACTTTAGAATTTCGTTTGGATTTCGAACAAACTCATCCCTCCTCATAACAGTGATAACTTGTTATATTAAAATAGTTTTCAAAACTGTACTGCTGTTTGCTTTTTAAACCATTTTTGTTTTTGAAAAAAAAAGCTCTGATGGCTGAAGTTGCAAATGTTTCACAAAGCACTGTACATACAGCTGCGGTCAAAATAATAGTAGTGCACCTGCTGATAGAAGCAAATCTTCAATAAATTAACCAATTAATTTTTAACAAAAAAGATGGTCATGTGAATTTTAAGCTAACATTTTTATTTACAGAAAAAAATATTAAAAAATTTATTATTTAAGTTGATTTCTTCCAATTTACTGAAGTTTTTTCCCAAATAAGTGGTCAAAAAAAATAATAGTGTAATATAAATTCATCTTTAATTACTACAAGGAAGTAAAATTAATAAAAAATTTTAATCATAGACAAAATTTTCGTGTTTGTACCAGAGATCCAAATGAGTATGTTCAAACAATTGTTCGAACAGATAGATTTTTTCTAAAATAATCGTTCATACTCGATCGTTTTCTCTATATACTCGTAGTCATTCTGGTCACAAATATAAATGCTCACAAGTCAAGCCAAATAAATTGTTTGAACTCATGGGTATGTCTGGTCTTCGATACCCACAAGCAAAATTACTCGTGATCAGTTGTGCGCTTATTCATAAATACTCAAAAATACCCAAAAAAACGCACGAGTAAACTCGAACAATTCAAAAATTATCGAACAAAAGTAAGTGATAGTACATATTGTAAGCATCTTGAACAGTTATGTAAATTGGTTTAACGTGTGCACCTGTCGCTAGACTTCATCACAAGGTGGGCCTACCCACTTTAATAGGGCCGGTGACAAGTGCCGGCCAACACCCCAAACTCAAAGGTGTTATTGGTTTGGTGAGATTAACATGATCATGTTGAGGCATGTTGCTGAATGCTTTCTGAACATCTGGTGACTATCTCACCACCAATTTCCCCTTGTACCGAAGTACTTAGGGATTTGTGTCTCAACGTTATTTTCTGAAAAAGCAACCACAACCAGCACGAACTGCCCGAAGGCGCCAACCTCAATAGATAGATTGGACCGCAGTCCAGGGGCTTTCTATCTCCCGTGCTACCAGACAATTCATCTCTGGTCAGAATAGAAGCACGTTACTTGTCGTATGCAGTTATATAGGCAGAAAGGGTATATCAATGAGTGAGTCAATTTAGTTGCATAAATTGGCATTGGGTAGCAAATGCCCTTTAATGTTGTTGGTTAATGAGTGCAGATGCGTAGTGCACATTTATTTCTAAAAATTAGCAATATTGCGGTTTTGGGACATTTTTGTTTTGTATTTTATTTCAATTATTTATGTATTCAATGCAAATATTTCATTTTATTATGTTTTCTTTGCATTTTTTTTTTAATTTTTTTTATATAAAATAAAAATGTTCAACAAACCTTAAGGATGCTTTTATTAATTTATTTAAAAACTGCATTGGATAAATCTACCACATAATCCATATCGCACAGAATCGTTCAGCATATCATTCTTTGTTGTTAAATTTGCATTATATTTTGTGTTCGAAAACCGTCATACTCTTAAAGAGGTCTCCTCATCAAATATTCTACTTCCACTACTATTATTTTGATCGCAACTGTATATTAAAATTCAACCTGTAAATAATTTTTTCGCTACAAAAAGCTATTCTTACTGGTATAAAAATGTATGCATTATATTAAATAGGCCCACCAACATCCAAAAATCTCTGAAAAATTCAATCCAAAATTTTTTCGTCTCAGAGACTATGAATAAGAAATACAGGAAGGGGTGTTTGGCGAACAAAATGCGGCACTTCACAAAGTAGTGTGAGTTGCACAAACACAAATGCATTTACACAGGGTCGAAGTGCAGTTGTATGGCAACTCGTAAGGCTCCAAGCTTCATTTTATTTAGTTTTAACTCACATGTTAATTACACGTTCGATCCCTCTCAATTGTCTTTTTGATAAGTTTGCGTATTTTAACGAAATGCGCCCACTCCTTGTCAAAACGATTTTTATGGTTTTTGTCAAAAACACTAACCTGATTGGAATCTTGTAATTTAATAAAAGTTTACAAATGCAACCCCTAATAGTATTTTGTAGATGCACAAGAAAAACATTCCCAAAAACTTTAAAATTAAATAAAAAAACTGTTAAAAATTACATAGCTCGGCGCTAACATGTTGCAGCGCCTTACCACCACCAAACAAAAATTAGTGCGCCCCTGAACCTGAAATTCGTTATTTGAAATGTAAGTATCTAAAATATATATTTTTAACATCACTTTGCATAGCTTAATATTGCAAATAAAACAGTACGGAACTGTGAAAAGTATAGTTAATTGTGTACTCGGCAAAAAGGCATCTTAATATCTAATTTTGACAGCTACCCAAACAAATTGATGCCGCACTGCTATACACTGTAGATGTGATATACACTCATTCCTTATCTTCTCATTCTTTGCTCAGAGATCTCCGCAAAACCCAGCAAAGTGACAGCTGAGATTTTTTGTCCCGCTTATAAAAAATCTCAGAGCCTTCCGAGATCTCTTTGTGGGACGCCCCTAATGTGTGTATACACAAAGCCACATGAAAACATGCATGCTGTATATTTTTTTAATAAAGCAGTTTTAAAATATATCATTTAATACTTCATAATTTATTCATTTTATGCAAAAAACCATGAATATTTATTAAAAACAATTTTCAACAATTTATTTGAACATTTATGCCACCTTATAAACCCATCTAAAAATGCACTATTTTTATACCTAATTTGTAAAGGTGTATACAATTGTTTTTCCGATTATAATATTAATCATAATTTTATTTGACTATCTAACTAGAATTTCATTTTACACTCCTTTAGTCAGTTATTTCTGTACCTTCAAATATTTTTGTTATCATAGCACTTTAACAATGAAATCACTAACTTATTACCAGGCAATCTTCGCTACGTAGTAATGTAATATCGGTTTCATTCATTTAAAGTCTTTTGGTTGCTTGTTTTTTCAACATATTTTTTGTTATCACAAAACAAGAACTGTATCTGATCATATCGGATCTGAGAATTTATAGATTAAATAAGGTAAACATTTTGTTTGCTTCAAATTTGTTTGATAAGATTTACTTTGAGTTTGAGATCATTAAGCTAAAATCAAACAAAACTATTGATTGGCCCTTTATTGTGAGTATCACGTTTTGGCAAAGAACTTTTTTTAATTTAACAATAGGAAGGACTTTTAAACTAAAAGAACAGTAATTATGACGTGACACTCCGATAAATTTAACTTGCTAAGCTTAAAAGCAATTATTTTATGCGGTGTTAATAGTTAAATAATTTCGAGATAGATACAATTTGTTCGACAATTCATGAGCCATTACATTATAAGTGAGCTATTTTAAGTCAGTATATTTCGCAAATTTTATTTACTCAGAAGCTAACAGAATTTTAATAATCTTCTTTTAAAAAATATCACTTACCACAATTCTTCACCCACGGGTATATTCCTGCAGGCGAATAGTGCGATCTTTGGGAAACGAAAATCTTGGTGCTCGTAAAACACCCTCACTGGCACAAGATTCGCTTCGCATGAATGATTAAAGAACCGACTAACGTTCCCATAGTAGTTCGCATCAATGCAATGATCATGGCCAATATCAAAGAAATAACTGTCATCTGTTCTTCGATCGGCTTCAAAATCCGTTAGCATTTCGCCAGTATATTCAGATACAAATGAACCTTTAGGTACACTGACCAATGCTCGAACACCCCATCCTTTTGACTGTTCATCGCACTCATTGACTTGAAGAGGAATTTTGATGCCATTTTGAACGATGCGGTTCTTACAAACCAGCTAAGAATGCAGACTAATTATGTATTCTCTATGAAATGTAAAATTTTGTGTCTTGTTCTAACCTTATTGCACCCACAAACATCATTGCACTCAAAAATCACAGGTGGATCTTCGAAATTAAATTCGGAGTTAAGGCGACCTTCGGCCGTGTACCAATTTTGTACTGATGCAACTGTGCACTGACATTGATCCGAAATGCAACTAAAACCATCAAAAAAGAGAATTTAATTTTAAAATAAAACCCAAAAAGAGAATAACATTCAATATTTAAACTTACCCATCTCGGCAGGAACATATTCGCATCTGTGAAACTCTTTGATCTATTTGAATGGGATTCTGTTGGATGATATTCTTTGTGATGTACTTAAAATCTGGTAGCATAATATCATCTGATTCATCTGACGACGAAGACGATGTCGTCAGCGCTAATCCCGCTATCAAATTGTATTCATTTCGTACAGCTTGAATGGGCCTCAGTTCGCGACCATTCGATATATCACTCGAGACAATGCGATTGCGAAGCCCTGTGGGGGCAAAAGATCGCATTTGCATATTGAAGCCAACCGTTCTGGCACACTGACTATCTTCACGCGGAATGCAATCATAGGGAAGTTCATCAGCTTTGTTTTTAATCATGAGATCAGCTCCGTTCGCAATCAGAGCAAGGCACAAGCGAGTGGCTTGGTTTCGACAAGCAATATGCCTAAAATATAGTAAATTTATTATCGAAAATAATATCATACAGATTCTTTTCTTTTATTCTTACAATGGGGTATCACCGTTTACATTTTGTATATTACAATCACTGCCAGCCTGCAGCAAAAGATTGATTGTATCCAAGCTTCCATTAAATAAGGTAGCCCAGTGAAGCACCGTATTGTAATCATTGTCGCATATATCCGGTTCAGCTCCATGATTCAATAACAGACTGAACAAATCAAAGTCTTATAATTCTGCTTAAGAAATATAAATATTTTATCAACTTACCTAACTATTTCCGTATGCCCCAACTCAGCAGCCCACACCATTGCTGTCCATCCACCATCATCTTGTGCGTTTATAAATTTTAAGAAACTCGTCACACTTCTACTTCCTTTGTAACTATCCACAAGAATTCGTGTTGCCTGCAAGTGGCCCAGTTTGGCTGCTATATGAAGACAAGTTTTACCTTCTGGACCCTGCAATTAAAAATTATGTTTTTTTTTTCAGATGTTGTAAGATATTGCAAAGTTAATAACTCACTTTAGCCCCTAAATTTGCGCCGCATTGTGTGAATAAACTTAGAATGTCACATTTATCACTCGTAACAGCACACATTGAAGCGGTTCGTAATTCACGATCTATCATATTAACAAAATCTTGTGGAAATTCTTTACACAAAAGTAAATAAGCCATTTGAAGGGTTCCTGAATGAGCAACCAAATGCAAGCAGGTACCGTCCAGAAACTCACGCATACAACTTGTGACATCGTAACCGGAACCTGAAATAAAAATTAATTTTGTCACAAAATTTTTAAAAATAAAAACAAAAAAAACGAATGGAAAGAATATCAGAAGAAGACAAATACATGCTGCCACCAGCATACCAACACTTTTTCTAAACATCAATTCTGCTTATTTTGCTTCCTTGTAATAACTGCCGGATACTGCTCTCGTCCACAAGCGAACTTCACTTCCTAAACTTATGAGCCCTAGTTTAACAAAAAGGGGGGCCAAGCTTCAATTGCTAAAATGGTATTTAGGGACTTCAATACTAAACTCGGAATACCTTTTTCGAGCTATAGCTGGTTGAAAAAAACTATTTTTTTCTCAACTTTTTTTAATTTTATTATTACATTATTTCGTTTTTAATTCTACACTGAATTTTGTTTAAAAATTAAAAATTATTAAACTTGGCTCATATTAATATCTATCACTTGGATTTTTTACAGTTTTCTAGATGTGATAGTTTTTGAGTTACAGCTTGCAAACAAATTCCAATTTTTATTAAAATAACGACCAATGTGATCGTACATATTCATTTAAAACTTTCTAAAACTCACCAAGAATCTCGGCAACCCTTTCAAGATCATCATTCTTTACAGCATAATACATATCCTTGGGAGAAAACTCTGAATTTGTTCGCCTTCCGTTTGTTCGTCCTACAACATTCATCACTGATTCAGGTATGAGTGTTTCAAGTGACATAGTCTTTCTCTCCGACCCATTATTTTTGTTTTTTTTGCTAGTATTGTTGTTTGTAACAGATATTGGTACATGAACCAACGGCAACCCCATTTTCGCTGGTTTTCTAACAAAACAAAAACAAAAAAGAAGATAAAACTATTTCTGTATCAATGTTTAAGCTACTTGCTGTCGTACATATTTGCTTTTTGACTAGGTAAGAATACTGGCAACGATTGACATTTCATGGTTACGGTAGATGTTCGCTCTGGTGTGTCAACACCACAGTGTGGGCACTTAATGACCAATGTCGGGCTTGTGTAATTCCCTGGCGACGATGGATCGTACGGACTGTTGAGAATAAATTTTTGAGCACAATCCGGATGAAAAAAGTGCTGTTGTTGGCAAAAACTAAATTTGCCCTGAAATAACACGAACAAGAATTAACTGTATTCATTTAATTGTTTGTATGCATTTGAATTTACCTGAGTACAGAAGATTCCACAGCCAGCGCAGCAATTATGTGCTCTAAAACGCTTCATATGGTCATCGCAAAGGATCATATAACCTACCCTTGAGCTAGGACGAATCAGATTCAATAAATCCCCTCCTAGCTGATTGCAGCAACCAACTTTCTGTTCTTCAATTTGATCTATAGCGCAGCAAAAGGCTGTTTCCGGTGTTTTTTGTGTATAGTACTGCGACTGCTTGTGACATAGGCATATCAGATCTTTTGTGTTCTCTTTATTCAGAGGATTCGGAACAACTACCATAGGATTTGGTACTTTGGAAGCCGACGCCACCGACTTAACTTCTGTGTTCTTCTCTCTGATTTTTGGGGCTACTTGCAGTTTTTGACGCATTTTCTTAATAGATTTCGTGGACGTTGCACTTCTCACTGGTGGAGTACTCTCCTTTGACCCACGAATTCGTAGTGTCACATTGGTTTTTCCTACTTGAACTCTTTTCGATGGCACAAACTCCTCGTTGTCATCTGAAGAATTTTCAGATTCAGACGCATCACCACTGTTCGTCCTGCGAAGTCCAAGTCTTTCCATGTGCTTGTACTTTTGTTTCAGTAATTTATGCTGCTGTTTCTTGCTAAGTTTCTTATCCTCCGGAGATTTGTTGTGATGCCATTTAGCTGCTCTAACTTCGGTTAGAAATATTTGCATATCTGGGCATGGTTTCTTATCAAATTTTGGCCTTTCTGAGATGTTCTCAGATTTGGTGAAAAGTTTCTTCTTGACCACATTTGAAGGATGATTTGTTTGACTTTCGCTACTATTCTCAGATTTAATATCCCTTTGTCTACTACTGCTACGCGAGGAGTCCGGTTTGGTTGAAACATTTGGAATGGTATCGATTTCATTTCCAATGCAAGATGTTATCCTTTCAATGTTTTTTGTTTCATACTCATAACGAAGTTCATCATTTTCGAGGATTTTTGGGGTGGGTTTGATACGACGCTGTGAGCGCTTTGGAATAACTAATGCTGATGCTTCGGGACTTTCTTTCGACGATGGTTGTTTTCTGATAATTTGTCCGGCAGAACTTGGCGGTGTGTCGGTGGGGTTTGTGCCAGCACTTTCTGGTGTCTGTTTTTCATTGGTGAGAATTTTGGCACGACGACCACGTTTCTTTGGAGGCGTTTTTTCATCTTCTAACTTACGTCGTTGTAGGCTTGGTGATGTGATTAAATCGGATGTATTATTATCTAATTCTACAGCAGTCGGTGATTTTGGCGGAGCTGGTTGTTCGACTTTAGTTTCATCGTCTGAGTGTTGAATTTCCTTAAAAAGAGATTAAAAAATTATTTTCAAATTACATCGTAGGACGGTACTTTACTAGGGAAGCAAAAGTCAAGTAAATATATTTTAAGATAGAAAAAAGGGTTACCAAATTAACCCACATTGACACTGGATTACTCTAAGCGATTCAGTTTTCCGAAATGCATCGATTTCAAACTATTTATAGAAACTTGTATCGCAGAATTGAAGAAACCATATCACATTAACTTTTCCTAGGACACTTCTGTTCCATTTTTTCGATTGGGTATGTCCTCAGACCTGGATCGAAATGTTAATTAAATGCGATTCGATCTTTAAATCAATTGAATTAAATTTTAATTAATAGAATAGAGTATTATTTTTAGATCGATCCCAATTAAATTCTATAGAATCTAAATAAACTATTTGAAATATCCTCTTTGCATACGATCCAAGTGTTCGACGAAAATGTTGAATCAAAATATTTTTCACTTTTAAATGCGATTCCAGTAATGTAAAAAGCAAACTTCTTATAGATCGGCAATAGTCAATCGAGGCAGTTGATTGGTCACACGTTTCGAAAAGACAACAATAGCGTTGTTCGAACTACTTGCTCACACAGGCAGAAAGAGGAGCGGGTCGACCGAGAAGCATATGGTAAAACCCAGTAAAAGAGGAATCTGCACAACATGCAAAGAGCTGGAGAAAACTTAAATACGTTATATTTTATTACAGTTCTATGCAAGCGAAAATCGAGGCAGTGGATTGTTCACACGCTTCGATGGTTCGAGCCCAGTTTTTTAAATAATTCGAATATATACCGACTTAGCTTCGTCTTTGCTATTAGGGTATTCCCTCAAACGTCGCTATGAGGGTAAACCCTGCATAGTTCTTGTAAAAGGTATAAACTCAAGTATTTTGTACTATGGGGGGAAATACCCCTTTTCTAAAATATGGATGAAATGAAAAAGAAAATATTTAAAAACAACGGTAAGCTTCGAGTAAAGATACATATATACCAAATCTAAATCATAGAAATCTGTGGTTCATTTATGTTTTCGAATTAACTAAATTTAATCAAAAGTTTTTGAAAAAAATAATGTCAAACTCAAAATTTAGATTATAATTTTGTTTTAAACCTCCTAGTTTTTAAGAAAGTTAAAAATTAAAAAAACTACTTTTTAAGATTTTTTTTAATTTTTTTGAGACAAATTTTACTTGAAACTTTTTATGTAGTTTCTGTAATTTTTAATTTTCTTAAGAACTAGGAGGCGTAAGATATTCTGGTTTTCATGGTTCAATTAAGAATAAACAAGAGCGCAATAACATTTTAAGATACATAGGGTAATATTTAACTTCACAATCGTGAAAAAATGAAAAAAAAAAAATAGCCTAAATTTTGAGTTTGACATTAGGACCTATGTAAATAAGTAATCGATAAATGATAATTACATACTTCTGAGATCATGATGGCACATCCTAATGCAAGTTTCAGTCTCTTCTTTACATTAAATAAGAGAATTTGGTATTTTGCTTTGCAAGTTAGACAACTTTCTAGGTGTAGAATTTCCGATCCACTTCTCTTCGCAGTAAGTAATTTTCTGATTTATCTACAAATTTTGTCCATATAACTCGTATCTTCTCTTAGCCAGTTTTAACATGTACGATGTACCAGTTTTTTTAACGCATTTACAAAACTGACTAAAACCGCCTCGAATATTTCCATCAAGCACGTATAGGCGGGTTCGCATTGACTAACATACCGGACGGCCTACTTGGTGGGATCGACCTAACTTAAACGACGACCTGTCTGGGAAGCCGGATTGTTTTCACAAAATTTGATATTCATGTGGCATGTTAGTCAATTTGAACCCGTGTCGTCCGACCAAATGAAAAAATAAGCGTATAAAATTAACAGAAAACGCTTTTTAGTGAGTGGAAAAATTATTAAAATACCTATTGAAGCATAGGTATAATATCTATTTTATGTCTTTTCATTCGTTTTTGATGATTTTTTTTTTTAGCTTTATTGATGATCAGTGGTGTGTCTATTGCGTCAGTCGTGGTCGTGGACAGTTTTACGACCAGTTACTTACCGGATGTAAAACTGTCAGCGCTGTCAATGTGAACCCCCCTTATATTACGATAAGGCTTAGCTGAGGAAGATGTGTGATTTAAAGAGGCAGTACGGAAGAATGACATTTATCTGAAGATGAGTTCTCAAAGATTTTAATTGAAGCATACAATATTTTTGTAAGAGTATATGAATTTCGTTAGTTATTAATCGTTTGAATCTTTGCAGTTTATCAGATTTATGGTAATCTTCCATGATTTTAATTGTATGGGCGGAAAACAACTTGGATCAAATTCCAAAGCGAATTGCTTAAATATTAAGATTTCCTAAATTCTAAAGTATGCCATCACGAAGTATCCGAATATTATATGCATACAGAAATTATCTATTTAAAAACAGTTATTATTCTGTAAAAATACATAGTTTAGAGTTCTTGGAAATTCAATTTATACAAAAAAGAAATAAAATTATACATTCATTGGCGTATTTATTAATAATATGTAACTTGTTTGAAAATTGTCTTCCTTATGTAATGTTTAGTTGGTTTTTATAAGCGAAAACGAAACATAACAACATGGCGTTTCTGGGTTCTGGGAATACCTTTTGATCATTGAGTGTATTTTCTTAATTTTTTCCCTGATATGACAAGACAAGCCAAACAGAATACAGAATGAAAACATTCAGATGTATCATGATGTCCTAAACTTTGACGAAAAAATATTGCATATTTTGCCTAACTGTTGTAGGTAGGTTTTTTTCAATAAAATAAAATGCACGACTGGATCGTACGTACATTTGAGAGAAATTCGGTCTAGATAAGATATTCAAAAACAAAAAAAAAACTTTCGAAATTACGTTAAAATCATGATCTGTACCAAATTTGAAGAACGTACAGGCGCACATACCTCCTGACGAAAACCACTTCTTTGGAACGCTCCATCATCGTAATGTTGTTTTTGATTAAAATCTCAAACTTTTTTTTGTTTGACACAAAACCAATAATTGCCGTATAGAGCAAGTTAAAAGAACAAAATGTATTTATACAACTTTAATAAAAATCAATAAAGTATTTGTTGCAGATAATCAAAACAACGTAAGTCTATTTGCCACTAAAACAAGGTTTTCACGTCGTACTAACAAAGATCCTCAATCACAAAAATTAACGATAAGTACCTTTTGTAATGTCGTTTTCAATTTGATGTCCGGAAGCATCCAGATGACACACTCAAACAGTTTTAGAAGATGGATGATTCCGGACTCTTCTGGACGTCCATCGATCAGAAACACACAAAAAAATATGTATTAAAATTTAAAAAAAGATGTTTTTCTTTATTTTTTGTGATTGCAGGTCTTCGTTACTTTGACGTTTTTACACACCAGTTAAGACACTGTAGAATAGTTTTATTGGTCCATTTCTTTGTTTGGAACGTTTGTTGAACGTATCGATCAACATAGGGCTTAAGGCCTTCTTTCATCTCCGTCCTGCTAGGTAGAGTCGAGGAATGGAAATTGTCAAGATAGTAAAAAAAGCGGCGATTTGTTTGTAGAGAAAGATTCTTTTAGTGATTTGTGTCCTCTCTGCATCGTTGAAGAGTGGAAGAGAAGATAACGACGAGATTTACTGGTGTCTACTGATCAAAAAGATGAAAATACAGGAGATTCTAATGATCTTATAAGTATATCAACGTACCAGACCGAAGATTTTTCCATTCAAATGCCCGTGGGCAATTTACCAGAACGCGACCTCACTTAAGGCTAAGGATATCCTGGAAATTCAAGGTCAGAGGCGAAGAGAGCAGCGAAAACAAACTAATATTTTCTTTAAAGAGATCGCATATAGAGGCGATAGACAAACTTTGTGAGCTGTCATAAAACAATGTTTGTTTTTCGTTCTTCTCGACTGTAAGCCTCTCCGCTCTTTTCCCAACAGCCTTAGGTGACTAAATGAAAGTTCTAGACTGAGAGTCTTGTTGGATGAGCCCATGGCCCATCCTGTACTTAAGTGCAATAAAAGGTAAGAATTTTCTAGTTGTATGCCTTTACTATGGGCTAGTTTTTCAGTTTTTGCTGATTCAACTCAAAGTTGGGTAATTCTGCAAATAAATATTTTCCCAGTTAACTCAAAAAGAAGAATACATGCGAAAGGGCATAACAACGTCGAAGCTAAAATTCAAAAGAACCTGTTTACTTGATCCAGGGTGGTGCAGAATAACAGTTGAGTTTTGTTATTGCCGACTGCACGTAGATTACTAGAGGAAGCATGTGGAAGGGCCCAAAATAATGGGAGAATAAACCATCAAAATCATTAGTTACCCTATTGCATACAAAAATTTGGCATATGAAAGGCACGTAGGCTAGAATGCTGGAACGTGTTATAATAAAAACTTAAAATATAGGCTAAATCAAAATTGTATTTAAAAAAAAAAACTTACCACTTTAATTTCATTCCGATGTTCCAGTCGAACACTTCTTCTAGTTTTTTTTCCTTTCTCTGAAGTATCATCGCCAGCTGCATTATCCATCAAACCATCCTCCTCTATCCTAGAGCCTTCCAGGTCTACATCAATGGTTTGCTTTCTTTTCCTTTGCAGCCGCTTTTCAGCACTTCCCGTTGTGTTCACGTCTATTTTTTCTTCACTTTTCAAAGGAACCACTTTTTTCGACCTCCCTCGACGTTTAGTCGGTTGTGTTTCAACAATATTCTCAGCTGAACCACCTCCTGAAATAATTCCGGCATTCAACTTAGCTTCTGGAGATGATTCTTCTCCAGCATCAAGTGGACGCGAACGACGTAATCGTCGAACAGAGCCCTCACTTGAATCACGTGGCTTCTAAAGTAGAAAAAGAATAAAAACAAAATGGAAAACCAGGAGCATAGTATTATGTTTATCAATTAACTTACATTTATAGAGTTCTCCGCCGAGACATTGTCCACATGTTCATTCTCCAGCTGTGGTTCTTCTGCATCCCTGTCAACTTTCTCTTTCAACAATTCATGTCCAGTGCTGTCAGAGACGCTCACACTGTCATTTCCAACAACACCCTGTTCCACCCCGACAGCGACAACTTGATGGCCTTGAGTTCTATCGTCGTTGTCTTTATCTGTTTTCAGCAACAAATTTGTATCTATTGCTGGCTTTTCTACGATTTTGTCATCATCCGATGAACCAGAGCCATTATGTGGTCTTGCAGGTGTTGTTGTTGGTGTAGTGTTGACTTTTTTCGATAGTTTCTTATTGGTCTTTTCACTCCAGTTTTTGGCATTGCCATTGTTTTTAAGACTTCGCCACTTGACTGTCTTGTCTTTGTTCAAATCTAAAATACCACCTTTTGTAGTCACTGATGTGGCCTCTCCAGAAGCAGCACTAGCCCCACCAGCTCCACTCCCTGCAACACCACCACCACCACCACCACCTCCTCCTCCTCCTCCTCCTCCACCGCCTCCATCATTGTTGAATTTGGTGGACATGCTAGATAGCAGAGTCTCAATGCAATCTGTCATATTTGATGGACTTGCACTCACCCGGGGAGGGCGGCGACGACAAGTATATTATGATGAATATTTTTTCCACAATTTTCACACAAACAACACCTTTTTAAGGTTTTTCCCCCGAACTTCTTAGGCCAATTAAAAAAGGGGCCTAAAGATAAAAAAATAAAATAATTTTAGATTACGATTTTGCTGCTACTCTCGGTGCAGATTTTCTTCTTCTTCGTTGCTGATTTGATTATTATTGCAAAAGAAGCTATGACGAGAAGAAAAAAAAAACTTCAAATCGCGAACTCTGAAGAGAATTTTTATTCTTTGAATCAGTTTCAATATTTTTCTTTTTTTTTTCGTCTTTTTGCCTTTCTACATAATTTCCACTTCCACTCGACAGCCGACTCACTTCCAACTAACCACTCAATTGTTGGTAGGTTGAATTATTGTAGATTGTAGGTAAATTAACTCACTCAGAGCCACTACGGTAGACGGTAGGTAGGCAAGGCACTAGGCAAAGGCATAGGCAGCAGGCACTCCACTCAGGCAGAGATTTTTCCTTGCGATAACACAACACGGCGGAAGCGCGGAAGAGGCAATTTGAGGCACGAACTGAACCGCTGAAGATGTCAAAAAGAAGGAAGAATCTCCGCACCAGCGGATTTTTCTGCCTATTTTTTGTTTCTTTAGCTGAGCGAGGTGTTTTTTTTCTTCAACAAGATCCACTCCAAGCTAAAAAAAAAAAAACACTCGACATGGAGAAGAAGCACCATCAGCGGAAGAAATAAGAAAATAGTGCACCAGCAGCAGCAGACATTTTTTTCTTATTTTTCTTTTTTGGATAATTTAAAAGTTTTTTTTTTTTCTTCTTCTTTGCTATTGTTAATCTTTTACACTCTGGTTGATGGAGATTCAGATTGGAGAATCGCTAGCGCGCGGTGCTTTTCTAGAGATAATTTTGGTATCTCACGAATTCACGTTCACGATGTGTCGAGCAATCTCGCGCGGGCCAGTGAGATAGAAAAACTAAAGTGCTCATTTTTTTCTATTTTCTGTGGAAGGTAAATGAAATAGTTAAGCAAAGTCAAGTTTCTTTTTGTACTCTTTTGTAGGGTGACAAGAACGAACGACAGAGAGGAGGGATTCGATTCCGTAGTATTTTCGTGGACAAGAATGTTTACTGTCAAAAATGAGTTAAAATAATTGACAGGAAGGTGGAACGTGTGGAGACTTTACAATGGTTTTTGTATTTGCTAAATCAATACTATTCTTGTACATTCTTATGAATTGTTCATACACAACCAGGGCTGCAAAAGTATATATAATTGTACTATGTTAATACATTGTGATTGGTATTCGTATTTATTTTCGTTTTCAATGCTTCAAGTTATATAAGGGCCTCCTTCAAACGGAGATATTTTTCCCGTATACCGTACATGGTTTATTCCCATATGCCGTATGGCAATATGGTTTCTATTGAGTTGTTTCAGAACGATGTTGTTTTTGTATTTGAATAGTTTTATAGAAACTGTTAAATTACTTGCTTCTAAATTTACAAGTGTACTGGCTACAAAACCTGTATGCAAGTTTCAAAAGTTTGAATGTGTAACCCACGCGCTACATATCGTCCCGTTTCTGCGTGAACCACGTATCTACAAAGCAAATTTTGTTTAGTTTTTTTAAGAAATTTAAGTTATTCTACAAATTGAATAAAAAGATATCGAATTAACTTTAAAACGTATTAATTGAGGTTATTTCAACATTTATACTTTTTCATCCTCTTTACTCATAGTTTTCCAGCGATGTCAAATGTTAAGCAAATTTTTTGAAGAAAATGTAGTTACGAGGTTCCCGCCCCAGAAACGGGAGGATAAAATGCAAGTACTGGCTAGCAAGTAGCGTTTATGTACAATTTGTCAAATATGTATTCGTGTAATTGATATGTGACGTAGGCGGCACGCCACTTGCAAGTCAACCTGCTTGCAAGTTCAAGTTTCGGAACAATGTTGTTTTTGCATTTGAATAGTGTTTTATAGAATCTGTCAAATTACTTGCGCCTGAACTTGCAAAGTCTGCTGACTTCAAAACCTGCATGCCATTTGGCTTGCAAGTAGCAAACGTTTGAATGTGCAAGTAAAAATGTTTGACAACTTGAAAGCCAGAACTTTGAATGTTTGAATGTATAGGGGGGTTACCCGGGGGAGCATGTTTGCAAGCATGGCTCACAATTAAATGTGTTATGTGATAGCTGATTGATCAAAGCTATAGCTTCTCTACGAAAAACATGAATATAATGGTTCATAAGAGAAAATAGGCTGGAAAACATGTGGGAAACCAGGAGGGAAAATACAGAAAAACAGACAGGAAACCAGGCAGGGAGCCATGCGGGAAAACAGGCAGGAAACCGGGCAGGTAAAAATGGGAAGAAACCTGGCAGTAACACAGGAGGGGAACCAGGCGGAAATACATGTGGGTAACCACAGGTGTCAAACCATGCGGGAAAAAAGGCAGGAAACGGATCGAGAAAAAATGGGAGGAAACCTGGCAGTAAAACAGACGGGGAACCAAGTGAAAAAACATGTGGATAACTAAGCGGGTAAACAGGCGGCAAACCAGGCTAGAAACCAGGCCAGGTGGAAAAATAGGCGAGGAACAAGTACGAAAAACGGTTTGAAACCGAGCGGAAAATCAGACGGTAAAATAGGTGGGAAGCCAGCCGGGAAAACAGGCCGAAAACCAGGTTAAAAAACTGACGGGAAAGGAGGCGGGATATCAGGCTGGGAACCAGGGTGGAAATAGACAACAAACCAAGCTGTAAGACTGGCGGGAAACAAGGCGAGCAAATCGGCGGGAAATCATGCGGAAACAAAAACGGAAAAAAGGGCGAGAAACCAGGTGGAAAATCAGCCCAAGTAACAACTTGTTTCCCGCCTCGATTAACACCTGTTTTCCCGCCCTGTTTTCCACCTCGTGTACCGCATTTTTTTCCAGCCTCGTTTGCCTGTTTTTCCGTCCCGTTTCACGTCTGTTTTCGTCTGTTCTTTCGTCTCGTTTCCTGTTTTCCCGAATGTTTCTTACCTGTTTTCCCGCCTCGTTTCTCGACAGTTTTCCCCCTGTTTTCTCGCCTGGTTTCCCACCTGTTTTCTCACTTGTTTTTTCGCCTAGTTTTCCGCCTGGTTTGCTGCCTTTTTTACCACCCTTGTTTTCCTGCGTATTTTCCTGCCTGTTTTCCCACCTGGTTTCCCGTTTGAATTCCCGCCTCTTGTTTTCCGCCTATTTTCCAGCCTGTTTTAATGCCCGTTTTCCCGTCTGATTTTCCACCTCTGGTTTCCTGATTCGTTTCCCACCTGTTGTCCCGCCTGTTTTTCTGCTTGTTTCCCGCCTCGCCTAAATGACCGCTTGCTAGATCTTGCCCTGCCACTGTGAAATGACATCAAAAACATAAACGAAAAATATTCAAAGGGTATTCTGTTAAAATTTAAAAAAAAATAATTAAACAAGATATAATCGGGAAATCTTCTTGAATCAAATTTAAATGAAAAAAAAAAAAATAAACTAGAATCTATTTTTTACAGTCGAAAAAAATGTTACGGACAGTAAATTGTGTGTACAATATGTGTGACAAGTTCACCAAATAATTAAAATTCATTTGTTGAGCTTTGTACTGCTGAACAAAAAGCGGAACGAAATTTGTTGTTTAGGATTTCGATGTTTGATGTTTGTAGAGGATTTTTCGTTCCGCTACAGCAGCGTACTGGGCTACGAGGAATTACTTAACCATTTAATCTTCTACCAAGTTCCATAATTGCTTGAAATGCAAATGGAAGTACTGCGAATCAAGCTGACTCCCCTCCCCGGGAAAAGCATATTGCGAATTCCATAGTAGGCATGATTTTGACTTTTCAAATTTGACAGAATACTCCTTGAATATTTATCGTTTATGTTTTCAATATCGTTTTGCTTTGGACGTGTGGAGACTACAGAAAAATTTTGTATCGCTCCAGCAACGTACTGGGCATAAATAAACCAATACCAAGATATGAAACCTTGCTGTCAAATGAATTTTGCCACCAAGCTGAAAATCCTAAGAATAAGAAATACAGGAACGGGTGTTTGGCGAACAAAATGTGGCACTTCACAAAGTAGTGTGAGTTGCACAAACACAAATGCATTTACACAGGGTCGGAGTGCAGTTGTATGGCAACTCGTAAGGCTCTAAGCTTCATTTTATTTAGTTTTAACTTACAAGTTAATTACACGTTCGATCCCTCTCAATTGTCTTTTTGATAAGTTCGCGTACCACTCCATGTCAAAACGATTTTTTATTGTTTTTGTCAAAAACACTCACCCAATTGGAATCTTGTAATTTGTAACAATTAATTTGTAACATTCCCAAAAACTTTAAAATTAAATCAAAAAACTGTTAAAAATTACATAGCTCGGAGGTAACAAGTTGCAGCGCCTCTTACCACCACCAAGCAAAAATTAGTGCGCCCCTGAACCTGAAATTCGTTATTTGAAATGTTAATATCTAAAATGTGATTGGTTGATTTGATGAAAAAGTATACTTTTATTTCGAGGAAAAATATTATTTTTGTTGTAAACACTTATAAGAAAACAATTTTAAATGGTTGTAAGATATTAACTTTACATTTTTAACATCACTTCGAATAGCTTAATATTGAAAATAAAACAGTACGGAACTGTGAAAAGTATATTTAATTGTGTACCTACTCGGCAAAAAGGCATTTTTATATCTAATTTTGACAGACACCCAAACAAATTGATGCCGCACTGCTATACATACTGTAGAGGTGATATACACCCATTCCTTATCGTCTTATTCTTTCTAATCTAAGACACCTTCTTTAAAAAGAAAAATCAAATAAAAATATTTAAATAATTTCAATCACATTTTTTAAACTATTACAAAAAAAAAGGGACCCTGTAATTGATTTTGTTTTAATTTTGACACATCCACACACTCGAATGAAAATGAAAAGTCGGAAAATGTACCTACTACATTATTTATATGTACTCACGGCGTCGGGTACTATAATTTGTAGACAAAACTACTGCGACGACAGCACTAATCAATGAATCAGATTTTTGTTTGTAAGAGAAAATATCCCCCGTTGCTAAACGGTAAATGAATGGATTCAATTCTCTTTATTTTGTATTTGTGCAGTTTCTTGATTTTTCTCAGATCTCAGTTTAAATTTGATTTTGTTCGTGTGAAGTCATACGCTTTCCGTTTTTTCCACTAGCTTGAAGTGAACGCTTTTTTTCTCGGATTTAATTTCATCGTCTCGATGAAAATACAACAAAGAAATTATGTTTAAGCTTAATACAAATTAAACTAGTTAAAAAAATATTCAAATAAATTGTTTTCTTGTAATAATTTTCTGAAGAAAAAGTAAAAAAAATCACACCCCTAACTTGAAAATCGTGTGTTATATGTTTGTGTGAGTGAGTGAATAAAGTTCCCCCATCAAAGAAAATTGTATTAAGGGTTGAAAATTGAAATCAAGAGGAAATTATCTCAATTATTCAAAGAAAAATAAGTAAAATTCCATACGCAGTTTGTGTCCATCCAGTTTTATCTACGTAATTTTGTAAAATTAATTTCTAACTACGTCTCTTCCGGTAGTGGCTCTGGCTAGTCTATTTGATTATTTTCTTTAGGAAAACAGAGTGACCTAAATTTTCGTCGAAATCATATCGAAAATTACAATAAAAAAAGATTAGAACGGTCCACCGTCGTTGTCGTTGTCGTCGTCGTCGTTGAACTTTGCTTCCCCTTTGTTTTTCATTTGCAATGCGGGATCTCGGTACAAAAATGGCCGAGCTTAAATTTGAGGCTCCTTTAGCTAAATTCGAGGAGTCCGACGAGTGGGGTGGTTGCGATTTTATCACCCAAAATGCCATCAATGACACATTGAATCTCAATTTGAAGGAGGCCGATGCAAAGATTCTTCTTCTCGAAGAGGCTGTTCGAGATGTTCACAATAGCAAGAATGGAACTGCAAATTGCAATGACATCAATATGGGCATAGATAATGCAACCAATTGTGGCGGTGGTGGCAATGGAATCTTCAACAAGGACAATGTGGATAATTTTACAGAAACATTCAGTGGTAGTCTGGAGGATTTGGTTAATACTTTTGATGAAAAAATAACCAAATGCTTTGGCAACTATGAGCAGAGTGTTGAGGAACTGGCACCTGTTCAAGTGCGGTCTCAGGAGGAGATTATGAATGAATGCCAGTAAGTTTGATGTTATCTATAGAAAAAAAAAAATTAATAAAAAAATGTTATCTAATTTTTTGTGTTATGCGACATTGCGTTCCCTTATTTTTATAAAATAGAAAGGAAAAACTTTAAAGGTTGTGTGCTGGGTTGGGTGGAGATAATAAAGCGCATGGCAGGACATTTTTTGGTTGCAATGGATCGATATAAAAAACGTCCAAGTCCAATTTATTAGAACTGTCAAAAAAATGGGTCCTTTTGTTCATTTCTCCTTCTTCTCTGTTGTTTGGGGATATTTTTATTTTGTTTTTGTTTTGATAAAAATGAATCGAAGGGAATTATTTAAATCAGCAAGAAGAGTTTTCTCTTTGAATTTGGGAATTTTGGAATTTTGGAAAGAGAAAAGCAGTGCTCACAGATAAGAACAATGAACTTTTGTTTATATAAATTTGATTTTTCTAATTTTATGTTATTTCCATTTTTAATCTAAGCATAAAGAAAAAAAAAATTGTTTAGCTAATTTAGTAGATCTGTTTAGTATGCTAAACTATAAAATAAACTATCATTAAATTAAGGTGCATTTTATTAAGAATTGACTGCTTGTATTATGTGACATGAATCACTTCTTTACAATCATCTCAGTATTTCTTATCTTTATTTGAATAAGAGCTACACTAAATTGTTTTGTTTATTTGTTTGAAATCAAGGGGTTCAGTATTGATAATTGTTAATATGTTATCTGTGCGAAGTAAATTGTAAATAAAGTAATTAAATATCTATGCAACACCTATACTTTTCGTATGTTTTAGCTGAGATCACTATGTTAATAGTAAATCAAATGGGACCGCGACCTTTTTTTTGGCATTATGTTTATGTTTCATAGCCCAAATTAAGTAGGTTTCCCTCAGATACGATTTTCAATCTAAAAAATGGCATGGGAATATAAAATTAAAGAAAAAACGTTTTGATACTTTCTAAGTATAAGTATACATACCTACCTATAGTTGCGGTCAAAATAATAGTAGTGGATTAAATTTTTGTAAAGCTTATGTTTCTCCATTTCGTGATAGCTTTAAAAACCAACTGTAGTAACAAATTGATAAAGTAACAGTCTTTAAACGATGATGTATCCCAAAATTATGTGTTTCTTTGTAAATAGGACAAATAAACAACAGTTATTAATCAAATCTGCTTATTTTGCCGGTCAAAATAATATTAGTGCATCGGTGCATCGTAGAGAAATGCAATTCTTTTTTTTTTTTAAAGGTCAGCCCTTGTTTAATGAATAAATTTTAAATAAAAACATCAAAATACCGATTGATAGGTATTTGAGAGCAACGGGATAAGGCAAGTAGGTATACCTACTGTTCCCTAGACAAGGAGATCTAATTAAAAGAAGGCACATCTCATTCAGAGATTCAAAATATAATTGAATTTTCATTAACAATGATAACAAATATAATTATTTACTCACCAAAATACAATACAAACCGGTTATGTAACAAAAATTAATAAAACGGGTTGACAGGCATTTCAAAGTCAATCCCCTTACACCACCGTATGAAATAAAGAACATGTTTTTCGTTAAAGATGGTATTGAAACAGTTCGTAGGCGCTCACGAGAATATGATAAAATAGCCCAAAGTCCATAGCCCAAGCATGTTTACAAACAATTTAAACTAGCAAAAGTAAACCTTGACTGGCTTTCTTCAAAGTAGAGAAATACTCTGAGGTGAGACTAGTCCTAGATAGTTTGTCTTAGTGTGGAGACCTCTTTACTATGTAAGATGGTTTCCGAACACAAAATATAATCTAAGTTTCACAACAAAGATATTTAAACATGGAGGATCCAACATAATGGCTTGAGCATGTTTCTTATTCTATGGTGTCAGTCTTATATTTCTAATTGAAGGCATCATGGATGAGCTTGCCTCTATGAATATTATGAAAAATGTAATGTTGCCATATGCTTTAGATGAAATGCCACTGAAATGGTTTATTCAGCAATTCAATATCCCAAATGATACTTCCGAAACAGTGGTTTCTGGCAATAAGAGTAAATTTAAATACTACACTCTCCAGTCAACAACCCTATAAAAAACCTTTACTGTTCTGCAGACAAAATGATTTGCAAATGTCAAACCAACGAATTACAGCAATCATGGAAGTCGATATTAGCATAAAAGATTAAATAAAACTAATAAACTCCATGAAACTTCGACTAATTAACCTTTATTTACCAAAAACGGAAATGTTACTTAATACTAACTCTAAGGTACAGACACAAATTAATTTTAATGATACAAATTTTTAAATTTAATTTTACTTCCTTTTTGTAATTAAAGATGGATTAACATTATGCTAATATTTTTTTGACCGCTGTTTTTGAAAAACATTTCAGTAAAATGGACGAAATCAACTAAAATAATAACTTTTTTAAATATTTTATGTTTTAGAAGCTTGAAATTCACATGGCCATCTTTTTTGTTAAAAATTAATTGAATATTTTTTTGAAGATTCACTTCTTTAATCAGATGCACTACTAATATTTTGACCGAAGCTATACCTATGCAATCATTAAAGTATTTTTGTAATGCTGAATCCAAAAATACCAACCCAATGAGTCGTTTTCTGAGATTACCCTTTAAGTACTATTTTGTTTCGATTTTTGAAATTTCATATTATATCACGCCACAATAGATTCAAAATCTTTTACTTCCAAATAAAATTTCTACTCCATATCATTCAGATTAACTCCTATTTGCACACTGACATGTAAAGTGATAAGTCCATTAAAATATATAACCCATTTCGAGACAAACGGAATTTGAAGGTGGATTGGGCAACATAGGTCTCGTTCGTGATGGACATTTGTACTATTAGGGTATAGTACAAATGCCCACCACGAACGAGACCTATGTTGCCCAATCCACATTTTTGCCTATTCTTTTTGTTTTTTTTGTTTTAACTTATTCAAGGCACATTTTTTTTTGTAAATTTTTAAGTACAAAATAAATTGGTGTTCTAAAAGTTCAAATAGAACTCAATAGCTTTGTTGCAACATGCAGTTTCAAACCGTCAAACTATTGGTTCTACGCATGCTCTTGCCAGTTTGGTAATAGTTTGAAATATTTTGGATAATGTTGTTTAATTTTGACAAAAAGTTGTATTCACTATGTCAACCAAGAATCAAATGAGGCCATGCAATTTTTGTTGGATGGTAGGATGTTTTTTTCAGGTCGCAGGAAAAGTGAAGTATGTGGTAGTTTGTATTATAGCTATAAGAAGGTAAAACTTGATAGAATAGCAGTTTGGTTTTCTAAAATCTACATAAATTGTTCTAACGCCATAGGATTTACTAAGGAATTAGACCAATTTTGCTGTCCGCCGTCGATAAGTCTATGTAGTAAATCCAGAAAAAACGCTATCTGGTTTTCACGAGATTTATATTGTAAAGAGTAAAATATATTCACTGTCCCCTACACCCACCAGAAAAAAAATTTAAAACATTGACCTCGTAGTCAGGATGAACAAAAATTTGGCTTCTTAGAAAATTGTGCTTATTTTTCTTCTCAACGTCTATTGAAAAAATATTTCGCTTAAAGCAGGCACATCAAGTATTTCTTTTGTTCTTTTGTACCCTATATGTCAAGGAGCATCCGCATTAACATTGAAGTCTTTTATGAACATACAAATTTCTTCCCCTTTGAAATTATTTGGTGTGTATGTTCAAAGCCGTAGCCAGACAAATAAATTGGCAGGGGAAGGGGTTGAGGGAGATATGATTTTTTTAAAAGTTGAACTTTCTTTCGTTTTTTAATTTTTTGTTTTTTAATTTTTTGTTGTTTTTAATTTTTTTAATAGAATGACTGAAGTTTCTGTAGGTTTTATTTTTACACTTGATATAAAAAATGAAATTGGAATAATAGATAGAGAATAGATAGAGAATTCAAATAAATAGAATCCCACAATTCAACAACTTTAACTATAAGATTAAGCTCGTGAGACCCAATTGTGCAATTTATTTTTGTTCCAGAGAACTCTCCAAGAATATATTTTTTTGTGATTTCTTGATTTTTTAATTTCAGTCAACTCCAATTAATACAGCCTTGTTTATGTCCGTACTCAGTACATAAATAAATTTCTTCTTATTAAATAAGTACAAAAATCTGACTATCTGTTATCAGACAAAATTTTATCCAGGACGGGCTGAGGTGTCTATAGGGCCTTTCTTAGTTTTGTATGTGTAAAGTCAGTATGCATGTATTAGATTTTGCAAAGTAAACAACATTTGAATTAAAAAGTCAGTAAAACTTTAAAATTTGCACCTGTCCTATTTGAAATCTTTAAAGTTTGAATGCAATATTGAAGATGGGTTTTTTAGGTTTGTTTCACTATCGTTAGAAAGTTGTATAAATACAGAATTAAAAACTGGAGAAAACCTGAAATTCATTGTGTTACCCTAAAAAAAAAAATACGTAGTACGTTTTGGATACGAAAAGGTGTGTACAAATTAGAGTACACCCCCAAATTTTGAATTTAGGCTTTTTTTGAGTGCATCTTGCAGGCAAATACCCTTTTCGACTGTCCTGTGCCATGTGCTTTTCAGCTGACTTGATTTTTTACCAGCCCTTGTGAGTGGGTTTCATTGCTTCGCTTTGCCAGCAATGCAATAGTTGCCTTTCCGAAGTGTATGACCAATCCAGTGCCACTTACGTCTTCGTATGGTATTGTCTATGGATTCTTGACCCATTCTCCTATGAAGTTCTTCTATCACAAATTATTTAATTTTTGTTTTACTATTTTGTGGAGTCATACAAATGGTCTTCGACCCCCATATTCATATCTTGGGCACTTACCTCTTTCATTTTAAATGATGTGGTTTCACTAACTATCTTGACTGCCGATGATTTTAAATGCAGAAATACTCAAGAACACGAATTCCCTTGACTAACTTATTGGGAACGGATTTTAATTTTTTTTTTGTTTTTATTTGAAAGGTACAAGCAGTTTCCTACTACATTTCAATTTTTAGCCATCTAGGATTTGGTTGAATTTTAACCGCTGCTGGGCGATACTACTATTTGTGAATAAATCTTTGTCTAGGGATAATGAAAGCCCAGTGGCCTGAATTGGAAGCGATAGTTAATTTTAATGGTTTTACTTTGGGTTTCTTCGCTTAAACGAATATATGTGATAAATAAATCGTCGTAGTGCGACCATTTTATCAACAAATAATTTTTAATTTGCCTAGAAAAATACAAATTCGTCGCATTTTCTGTAATTAAAGTGTGCAACTACTCTATATGATATCCTCAACTTATTGCATCTTTTAAATCCGTCACTGGATCTGAATTATTATGTGAGACATAAATACTTCCGTTTGCAACCCATAATGTTGTCCAATAAAAAAAAAAAACTTGGCATGACTTGAATTAATTTAGGTTGTGTTCTCTTATAAAAATTCTTCAATGCAATGAACAGTAGGTATTATTGAATTTGTCAACTGTCACATTTTCAAGCGGTACGAGTATGAAATAGAGTTCAGGGGAATCGCACAAACATAACACTCAGCATTTTTATACGATGTCGCCGCGCCGCCGACCGGCCACCACAGCCAGCCTTAAAGTGAGTGAATTAAACGATAATCTCTGTGTCCGACCACTCCGACGTCAATGTTTCCCTTGTTTCAACTTGTATGGTATCACTAAATTAATAAAAGTTGAACCGTTTCCTTTCCATTCATTTCTTTTTGTTTTATTTTATTCGTCGATGTCATGTGAAATGTAATAATGTAGTTGGCAAAACCTTAGAAATGACAAAACAACCATACAAAATATAAAAAAAAGAAAGTGTGAGTAAACGCATGATGATGTCACTTCAAGTGAAAAAAAATAAGTAAAATGGACAAAAAATAATCCCTCACCATGTTATGACGGTTCTTATGTTTTCAAAATTATTATTGTCATTGAGGTTTCTGTTTCGCAAAAAAAAAACCTAATAATTGGCAATGACTTTGCCATCCACAATTATTATTGTAATCAAGGCCTAAGACAATGTTCTTTATGTTCAATGTTCTAACTACATATTTCTGTGAGTTTTTTTTTTTGTGCAACTAGCCAATTTCAACATTGAATTAACCGAGTTCTTCAATACAAGTTTTCACCTATTTCCTAATTGAAGCTACATAAATGGTTTTGACCCTTCTTCTTAGTCGTCAATATTAAACTTTACATAAGGGGTATTAATAAAACTTGGTAAACCTGGTAAAAGTGGTAAAATGGAAAATCTGGTAAAATGGAAAATCTGGTTATTGAACTGTGAAATTTTCTGTAGGAAATCTTTACCAGAATATGGTAAACTTTTCCACACAAATTTGTTTGGTAAAAGTTAACCATCTGGAAATGGTAATTGGTGAAAACGTTTCATTGAAACATGGGTAGTAAACATTCCCTTTTTACCAAATGGAAAAGTTTACCAGGTTTCATGAATTCCTCTATTGTGTTTTTCTGTGAGTGTGTTTCCTTGATGATGTTCCATTGCCTTCAAGTTACATAACGTCTTTGTATTTTGTTGGCTTCTCCTTGTACAACTAAGTAGGTATACCTTACTATATTCTAAAACTGGATTAACCTCCATTTGAAGATTATCTCGTGGGACAAAGAACGTCTACATTGGAGAAAAACTAATCCACTATCCCTTGTCGTCGTCGGATGCTTGTATATAGGTTTATATTGTGTTATTATGGACGCTACTTCACTTTGAAGTGGGCGTTCTTTAAAGAGCAAAAGAATCTCTTTGCACTGATTTATTCAAGAGCACCACCAAGAAAGAAGGTGAGTCGTTTCTTATACTCCCTGTCCCTATTTCTTCATCATATTGCGCCTCTTGATAATCCACATTTACATTGTATAGATTCTGTCGTGGTTGCCTGATGGTACTGTTACTATCCATCCAACTATACATTTTTCTCTGGTTAAATGTAGCCTTTTGTGAGAGGATTCTAAAGTAGAGTGAGTATCTTTATGGTATTCGAAAGCCAGTTAAAAGAAAATGATGGAAAAACATCACCTCGGGTTCCATTAAACAACTTACCTTACGAGTTAGGTCTTACAAAACATCATAATCCTCCTCTTTGGTCATGGATTCTGGAATGCAGTTTCAGAATATCAGTTTGTAGAGGTTCGTGTTTCTTTGGGTTCGTCAATATTTCACTTGAATTTTATTTTTATTTTTCTTTCTCATGAAATCGTAAATTGGAATCTATTAATACTTTCGATGATGTTATTTTAGGTCGAAGAGCATCAAATGAAATTAATTTATTTTCTGTATTTTTTTTTTTTATATAAATATAAAAAGTAAATCACAAAAATTCAAATGTGAGTGTGTCACGAGATGCATCATTGTAGTGGTCTTGTCTTGTTTGTAAGAGCGGAAAAAGTCTATAAAAATTTAAATAAATAAAAGCATGGAATTCGGAATGAAAAGTTTGCGTTGGTGTCACTTTTACGATGCGATGTATTCTTTCTTAAAAATTCAATTAATTTTTACAACTTTATTACAAATCTTTGGAGAAGACACTGAAATAAATCATATTAATCTTTTTTTAAAAAAACAAAATATTTTTTTTTAATATTTATGGGGAATTCCAAATCTACTGAAATTATAGGAAAAAAGTTTAAATTTTTTGTCAACTTTGACTTCATTTTCGTAAAAAATAAAATACACGACTGGGTCACGTACTCACGTACTTGCTCTTAGCGTCAAAGTTACTGTGGATGTTAAAGCTTCTTACATAAAGTTTTTAAAAATAAATCATTTTATAAGAAATTAGAGAAAAAAAAAGCATTACTCAAATGACTTAAACAACTTCTTAAAATGTTTTGAGCTCCAAATAAAGTATGCCATTTGTTTTTGTTGAGAAGGATACATATTTAGAAACAAATTGAAAATCGTCAGATCCGTTTAAAAAAAAAAAAAAATATTTTTTTATATATAAAAATTCACAAAGCGTGTTTAAGAAAAAAGTTGGTATGTCATTTTCAAGAAAATATTAATGGAAATCTAAAACCAAAAATTAAAAAAATATAACTGACCCGTTTTAATAGAACCGATTTTTGAAAATAAAAATTAAACCTTTTTTAAAATTCCAAAAATAAATTGTCTGAAAACTTTGCAACAAAAAAAATTGAAAATTGCTTACAACCTTTTGTGTAAAATTTTCATTGAAATCTTTTGAGTCGTTTACAAAAAAATCAGAAAAACGTGTCTATGGGAGGTAGGGTACCGCGAGGATAGTTGGCACAAGGGGCAAGTTGGTCCACGTGAATTACTCAGAAACTATAAGTCATACTTGAACACGACCATACTCTTCATCGAAACGTGCTAATTAACCCGTATCAAATAATTTTCAATTCAGTTTAATCTTTGGAATTAGAAGGACACTCATGTTTGTGTTTTTAAGCGGTGAAAGTAAAAAATTATAAATTGTTTCTTTTTTATCCTGTATATAAAACAGTGTGAAAATCTAAACACGTTCTGTTTTTTTCATGTTTCCCTTTTATATATTCTATGTTTTCGTAAGTGAAATTATGACAAGGAAAGTTCAACAAAGTCGATGTGGGGTAAGTGAGACCGTCAGTGGTCCAATTTCCCAGTTAAAGTACAAAATTTACTGTTTTGTATTTTACTTCCTATAGTTTTTTGCTTCGCGAATGTGGAGTCAAACTTAAATAAATTAGACACTAGTATTAATCGTCTTTAAAGTATTTATTTAATATAAGGATATTAAGAGGTCTCTTTTTTTTCTGTAAGGAACTCTCATAAGATTTTTTTTCCAACTATAAAGAGTTTCATGCATTTAGTTAATGTATTCTGTTCATGATATTTTTATTTTGTGTATAACCGAATTAAATCTCTTTTGTTTTTTTTTTACTCAAGTTGTTTGTTAGGTTATGTCAAAAATATGTTTTGAAATGTCGGTACTTCGTAAGAGATGATTTTTCCACTTTTTTAGTCCTTGGTCCAACTAACACCACACACTGGTCTAACTTACCCCGATGGTGGGGCAAGTTGGACCAGCTGGATTTTTTGCATTTGAGACAAAATAATTCTTCAGCTATTAGATACATTTATACTTTTTAAATTGCGTTGGAAAGCCGAAATGTAATTGCTGTATTATAAATATCTTTGAAGTTATGAAAAGTCAAGCTAACAATTTACCAACTAGCCCCGCCCTTCCCAACGAGGCGTGACAATTTTTTTACTTTCATGATAAATTTACAACAAAATTGATTGCAATTATGTTTTTGAGTTTACGTTCGTTTTTTCATTCATTGGAATTCTTTTGCATTCTTTTCATTTAATTATTTACCATCAAAAGGATACTTTGGTATGTGCTTTTAAATTATATATTTTTGTAGTTAAAATTTAAATTATAAATTAAACAAACTGAAGAAATGAAAATAGTTCAACAAATCGCAATACACTCAAGTGCATACAAATGGGACAGTGAGTAAAAAATGTAATGAATGGCACCAAATGCATTGACTTCCAAGAATACAAATGAATGCGAAGACTCTTAAGGAATACTTGCATTCACATATGATTGCATTAAAAAATTACTGCATTGAGTTTATTCTAAATAATTAAATGAAATAAGAGATTGCAATAATTGAAACCAATAATTTTTGTTTGTTTCTCTCTCAAAGTGAAGTCAAGTCAAAAAATTGATAAATCAAAAAATCAACTTCATTAATAACAGTTCTTGAAATAAACCTCCGAAAATTTTAACCAACTCAAATTATTCAAAAATTAATTTGTAATTCATAAATATAAGAAATTTTCAATTAAAAAAATTCAACTTTTGGATTTTTTTGCATCACGTCACCACTGTGCACCACACGCCACTAGAGTATATTCCTCAAAAATATTCGTTTCCACGCGATGGTTTTTTTTGGGGAATGCAAAAGTTTTCACACACAGCAAAATCTGGCCTCTGATCTGGATTTTTATTTTCCCGTCTGTCCATCTCTTGGTGTGTGGGATGCGCGATGTGTTTTTGTATTTATTTATTCTTCAGCAAAACGATGATCTGCGATTCTTATTCATTTCAAGAGATATAAACAAATAAAAAAAAAAAACTGGGGAATCTTTTTTGGCCATGATCCAAGAAGTTAATCAGAATCAGACACAACAACAGCAGTACAGCAATATGGCAGAAGAGTAAAAGGTTATCATTAACAGAGTGCGAAGAAGACCAAAGTGTGTTAATTAATTTGTAATGCATTTAAGAAGTTTAATTTTACATAAGTTGTAGATTTTATAAAACAATAGAAACATTAAAGTTGTGAAAATTAAAAAAAAAAAATGTTGTCTTCATTTTATGTGTTATAGAAATGCATGTAAAAAAAAAGATGATTTTCCAACCGTAACGCGAACCTGATTTATTATGGGAGCATAAAGATCACAAAACAAGATATGCTCATTGAGTTGTTATTCCACATTAATTTTATTATGTTTTATTGTTTATCTTAATTGGTTGAGATTGTTTTATCTGTCTGTAAGTAGGTACCTTTAGTTTTTCTTTTGTTTTGTTTGTAATAAATTTTGTAAATGGCGGCTTTTGAACTCGAAGAAACGTTAATGTTAAATATTATAGAGAAAAATGTATATTATTGAGAAAAAGTTTCTTCATTTGGGTATTTTTAAGACTGCAAAATTTGTAAAACTACTACTTCATTTGTCAAAAAGGACATACGTTGGGCGCCAATTATTGCAAAAATTATCATCGCGATCTCAGGACAATTTATTATAAATTAAAATTGGATAACCGATTCCCCAGTTTTTGAAAAACCGAGTTTCAAACTTAATATTTGGCAAAAAAAATTTTCATTACTTTGAGGTTTTATATTACTTCTTTTAGAATTCGTTGCTTTTATTAATTCTTAATCAGAAACCAAACAAAAAAAATGTTTTTTTAATGTTTTTTTTTCCAAATTTTGAGTTGTAAACTCGTTATGCATTGATTTAACTTGATATAAAAACTGGCTAACAGAACACAGTATTGGCTTTAAAAAGAGGTAGAATACTTAATTCTAGGTATTACCGTTATTTTTTAATATTTTTTTCCATTTTTAGTACTTTTTCATGAAATTGCCCTCACGCCCAAACCCAATTGGTAAAAAATGGGGCCCTTGTTATCGTACTCGTGCGGTAAAAAGCGAACAAAAAAGATCGCATCCCCCTTTAAAACTCTGTGTTGCGTTATTTCCTAGAGTTGCGTTTCCCCGACCTCTTCTTAAGCTAGATACGCTCAAGTAATAAATTTGTTGTAAAATATTTCTTGCAACCATTATATGCAAGTGTAAACGGTAAAAATAAACGTTTTTTATTTGCAGAAATCTGTTTTTTTTTCTTCCATAAACACTTGCAAAATTTGATGGCAAGCAATATTTTGCATTAAATGTATTGCTTGTCTGATATTCTCACTTTCGACTGGGTGAACCGATTCTGATAATTCTTTTTTTAATTTGAAAACTAGTACTTCCCATTTCAGTTTGGTCCAGTTCTGACAGTGGCATGGCATTCGTAAGAAAACCATATAAGTCATAAATTTGCATTAAGTCGGTTAAAAACGGCTTTATTTTTTCTTAATTTTTGTTTTAACTAAAAGCTGATAATTTATTAGCATTTTAACAAGGAAGTTTTCCAAAAAATACTTTCAACAGCTGAATTTGATTAAATTTAGCATCAGTTAGACTGCAAAACTTATTTTTCAAGCAAATTCTATATTAAATTAAGTGTTATGCTATACGTTTACCTTCTGAACATGTTACTTAGTATACTCGGGCACGTTTTCCAATTGAAAAAAATAAATAAAGTAACAAAAATGTATGTCCCTACATGTCTTATAATACATATTTCAACTTTAAAACAAGTTCTACTGACTCGTGCGTCGTAAGAAAGATTGGTCACTTCATATATGACAACGTTCAATCCGTTTTTCTGTGGATTTCTTTTTTACATCTCCTCCGTCACAAGGAATGGACAACCTGAAACCTGATGAACTCGAAAAGGAAATCTTTTTCCAAGTTGTTCAGACGACTAAAAAGTAAGGTAAATAGTTATATCGATAGAACAGTAGACCACCAGTATGCGGTTATTTTTTATTTTTATTTTTTTCAAATTGATCGTACTAGTCAATATACAAAATTGTGAACAGTGAAATTTATTTGTCTGTAAGGTCGGTTGATTTAAGCAAGATTTTTGTGGTAGTTGAAACTTTTCATATAAATGGTAAGGTTATATTTTAGAAAATGTTTTTTTAAGAAGGTTTTAGATTGGTATAAGACTATTTACTGAAATTAAACTTTATTACCGAAATGCATTTAATATGGAAAAATTATAACATTATGCAAGAAACAAAAGCTACAAAAACCTTACTATCATATATACTGAATCTCTACTGTACACTCTACAGTCTACACAGTATTAGTAACTGAATCAAAATATCGAACGTGTTTGGGCATTTTTTTTTAATTTTGAGATTCGTCTCGTTCATGCAGTTAAAAAAAAAACAAACAAACAAAAATGTTTATTTTTTTTTGTCTACCTGAAAGAGACAAATATTTGACTTCCATTTAACTTCTACATATTGGAGTGATATAACGTTGTTAATGGATTTGATGATTATGCCGCTGCCGCCGCCGCTGATGTTGAATTCAGAACATATAACTTTGTTGTTATTGTATTTTTTTGTATTTGTACGATTTGTGCCTTTTTAATAATTATTCCTCGTGTGCGTTCAGCATTATTTGTATAATGCTCGATCTTCATCATAGAAACATTCTTAATGTGGCTTTATTCTTAGGACGTGATTATACTTTGGTAAAGAAAACTATTTTTTTTTTCAATTTTAATAGAAAGATTAATTAAATTGGAGTCAAAACGATTAACATGGTTTTAAAATGGAGCATGTCGAAATAAATATTCGACCTTGTACGTTGATTAATAGAAAACCCGAATTTAAAAGAATTTTTAATTTTCAGTATTGTCAATTTTCTGGACAAACGAACCTGACAAACCTCGGTGGGCAGTTGATGTTAAATTGTTTAAAAACTATGATGAGATAAGTTATCTTACCCCAGGCAGTTTTCCTTATCTATTAATTGTTGTCATGTTTTTTTTTTCTTTTTAAATCCCATATTTTGGTATACCAAAATTAAGCTCTCACTTTCTTTTTGATAAAAAGAAATAAGCAATAAATATTGCTTATTATATCCATACCCGCATTTGATATGGTATACATCACCTAATACAGCAGATAAGGAGAAGAAGATTTTTTTCTAACGCTAGTAGCAGAACAAAAAAAATTGTATCATGTTTTCCTTTTTTTTTTATAGTTCGTCTTGCATAAATAGTGTAAAAAATCTCAGAAAAAATTTTCCACATTTTTCGTAAAAAAAATTATTTTTCCATACGTTTGCATGTTTTGCTACCCTGAATTTGTTTTTTCTCGAAAAACTCAAAGTAATTTTCATCAAAAACGTCTGGATTTATTAAGTGCTCGACTAATTTGAGTTAAGTGCTTCATTAACAGAAGAATTTTCCGATTTTCTTTGTTCAAAATACAAATCTCGGTAATGAAGGTAGGACAAACGACAAATTCGGATAGCTTTTCCAAATTATTATCATTAGTTTTGACTTCGTATCTGAAATTTACTCACAAAACTTAAGCTTTGAAAAACATTTCTACAAAAAAATATAAGATCACCAAAACTTCTAGTTTCTTCAATTTACTACAAAACTAATGAAAAAATCTATATTTAGCATTTGTACTATCATTGAGAAGGGCCTTTCATTTGTATTTTGGTAGGTACATGGTAGATCCGTCTATGAGCTATTAGCAGTGTCCCTTGCTAAAAAGTTGTTAAAAATATAATTGCCAAGCTACTATTGTGCATAACGTTTGCTCAGACGCTATACAAGTACCTTCAATAAAAAACAAGTAAAACAAAACTAACCAAAGAAGTTTTACGCAGATGCGCAAAGCGCACATGCTTTGGCTTTTTATTTGCATTTAAAATTTAAATAAATTTCTGCCGACAAAAGTAACTATTTCGCTTGTTATTTGCTGGCTGTCTGTGCGTCTGTCTGTTTGGCACTTCATAAATTGTTAAGTTAGTTTGCTAACAATTGTTTAGCAAAGATATTTCTTTACATTGGCTGGTATGGCAAAGAATTGTGCGCATTATCTTGTGAGGGAGCTATTTTTTGTTTCTTTTTTTTTTGCTCTCATTTTCCAAATTGTTAAACCTTATAATTCGTTTGACTTTATACAAAAAATAAGTCTCAACGTTATGCATGAAATAAATTTATTGTAATTTTGTTTGTACCTTTTTGATGCGCAGATGTTTGTTTACCTACTTTATGCTTTGGGGGTTTCTCTTCCTCGTTTCTGATGGTTTTATTATTTTTCCATATAAAACCAATGGACTTAAAGATTAAAGTACATAACCCGCAGAGTACTGTATACTGGATAGAAAGAAACCAGTTTCTGGATCTGTTAGCAAGATGCACCACACGCGTTCACCATAACGAGTTATCTTCGACGTTTACTGCTGTTTTAGTGGTTTCTTTTTCCTTTTTTTTTAGGCCTTTTGGACTCTGAACTGTGTATATAATGTTGGCAATGTTATGATAAAACCTTACAGTGAAAAAGAGAGGTAAATGGTAGATGGGTGTCTGTATATAACAGGTATTTGTTATGATTTTTAAAGTTTTGCGCAAAGTTAGACTGAAAAGTCCTTTGTTGGAGCAAAATCTTTGTTTTTCATTAATTACTTCCCGCATCTGCTACTTTAGTCAAGGGCATTGTTGCATTTTTATTTTGAAGCTAGAATATCCCATTTGGTCAAAACCAAGCATCATTTGTTTGAGGACAACTCAAATACCTATAAAATGGGGTCAAAGAATTTGCATTAATTCACTTTTTATGTAGTTTAAAAATTTAAATTTTAGTTGATTGAAAAAAAAAGGGTAAGTTGAAATGCTAAAGATTTTTTTTTTTCAAACAATGCACTATTTTTTCTACAGTAATTACATAAAAATGTTTTCTTGAGATCTTTACAAAAAAAAAAAAAAACAAAAAAAATAAGAAAATAAAAAGATTCACACGAAAAAATGAGAAAAATAGAAGCTGTACGCAATGGTCTCTAAATTTAAACCCGTTTCAAAGTAAAAAAGTTTCATGATTAGAAATGTTAATATTAACTTCTCAAATCAGTGAACAATTTTACAAATCTTGGTTTATTTTATTCATTATATTCACTTTTTTGTGTAAATGCATTTTACATCTTTTAACTTATTAAAATGCACGACGAGGTAGCATGTTGCGTGATAGAAAACCATAGGTATGATTTTAATCTTTTTAGTCTATTTCATCGCATGAAACGTAAAAAAAATCTTAAGAAAACACATTTTTTAGACTTTTTTACGTTCAAGTAGCGTTGTCGACGTGCGTCGTTGGCGTTGGACATTTCAAAACACGATAACTTTTATTAGAGTCAAGATGTACTTAAAATCTGTAAACGCAAAAAGCTTAGAATTAGTTCAAATTTCATAAAAAAAACTTGCCAATAATTATCCTTTTGCATGGTGGACCAAAACTTTTAATTTTTTTAAATGTTGCAATAAAGAATGCATTTGATTTTCAAAAGAACGGAATAGCTTATTCTCAAAATTGTTTAGTAAAAACACAATATTTTAATTTTTTTAATTATTTTAGGTTGGGGTCGGTATTCAGTTCAAAATAAACGAAAATTTTGGGAAGAGAAACGTGGACAAACGATTGATATGAACTCATAAATAAAATAATAAAGCTAAATTTTGACAAGTAGAACTTTTGTTCAAAAAAGCTGAATTTCAACCTGTTCCCAATATATTTTTATTTTTTAAAGTATTCACTTCTGATAATTCCATTTTCTTAAAAACAAAATGGCATTGGTTGCCATGGTTGAAAATAAAATTACACCTTTTATAAAGTAGGTACAACAAAAAAAAAAAACATTTTTTTATGCAAAAACGCAGAAGATTTTCACCAAGAAAATATGTTTTGTTTTGATTTTAGAAATATATCAAATTTGAATGATTGTATTAGAACTACCTTTCCACAAATCTTATTATAATTTTCTTTTTAAAAGCTTCATATAAATTTTAAAAATATTTGCGCAAGCGAAAAAGTATTTTCTTTTAAGGATTTTCCAAAAAAAAAAAAAAATTGCCACGGTGCGGAGGCGAACTTTTGTATGAGTCAATTCCATGTGTGAGCTACACTACATTTGACAATACCGGCGTTCTATTTTTTCTTAAGTTACGAATGCTACCATGTTTACAGTTACAACTTAACTATTGTTATATACAAGATTTTTGAATTATCCACATGATTTAAGGATGTGCTCTTGCAATGCTGTAAAATATGATATGATTTAATGAAAAGTAAACGTGAGCTGCACTACATGCCAAAGGAAGTCAGTTGCAAATGTGTTTTTTTAACTTATAAAATCTTCCTCTTTATAGGCTTTATAATTTTAAATTGTATCTGCAGCCAAAGTTTTGTTTTATTAATAATATAGTTCGTGAGCTACACTACAAGCCAAAACGTTAGCTATAATACGATCACTTTCAATTGTAGAATCATATTGTTATTTCAAAGAAAAACCTAAAAATTAAAACTACAGAACTTAACATAAGAACTTCAAAACTACTATCTTAATGCAAAATACTTTAAATTTTTTTTAAGAACTGAATAATTCTTAACATTTTTCAATTAAAACGAGTCTTTTGGCAAAAGTATAATAGTTTCTACTACACTTGAGAATCGAACTGGTAATAAGATAAAATGGCTAAAAAAGCAACTGAAGTAAAGTTATTACAGAAAAAAAACTAAAATTAAGTTGATTATTTGAAAAATGTAAGAAAACAAAATTCGAAAAAAACAAATTGACAAATAAAAGGATCGATTGATATGCTTCAAGTTTTACGTAAATAAAAAGGCAGAAGAGATTAGGAGTTCTTCAAAAAAGATCCAAGACCAAAACTAAAGTAAGAACCCTCCGATTTGAGCAATAGAAGAGACTGCAACTTAAGCGTTTGCTTGAAAAAGTTTTCATGGAAAATCTTCGTTCTAGTCTTAGAAAGCGTAGAAATGTTGTTAATGCATATGCATTAAGAAATGAAGTAGACTCTCATATAATATTTCCTGCAAGCTTAACACAACAAAAAATAAATGCTCGTTCTCTTAAAAATGTAAGAGATTCTTGTGTTTTTGATGGTAGGACTTTGGCGGCTAATACCACCTCTTACAAAAATTTCTTTAACTTCGCCAAATACGTTGGAAGTTTTCCATTAAGATTGAGGCGAATAACTGTTTTTTTTTCCTTTAAATTCAACAAATAATTTAATCAATTTTAGTTTTTTCTATCCTGGATTCGCTTTCTATTTGCTAATGTTTAACCCATATCCAAGAAAAAAAACATTACAGGCCGAGACTGAGTACTTTTTAAGTGACCGGTTCTTCATCGTGAGCCACACTACAACAATATTTAAGGCAATTTTAGAATTAATAATTGAGATAGAAAAATGTTTGAGGTCAGCATCATGCAATTAATTCTCTTAATTAGCAAAGTTAATTTTTTTCATGCTGTAGTAGGACTTTCGCTGAAGTTAGAGAAACAATTCTGTTTATTTTGTTAGCTACACTTCAACTACACATGTAGTGTTATCATTTGAATTTTCTTATTAACGTTATGCTTACATAAATTACGGACTGCATACCGATAAGTCGATACTTAAGTAAGCACAATGTACCAAATGATATTAATAATACAATCAAAATACTAACTCGGTAAAATTAAATTAAAATCCTCCCTAAAATGCACTTTCTTTTGATGCTCACGTAGGCATTTGTTAAAAAGACTCTATTGAAAAAAGAAAATAAACTAAATTGTGTTGCTATTGCGAAGACTTAAGATTTTTAAATTTTGCTGGACTTTTAAGTGGGATTGCCCATGCAAATTTTATTTTTGTAATTCAGAAAATTGCAAATCTTCGATATCTTCGAGTTATAACAGTTGAGTAAATTTCCCTGAAATGAAATAAAATCTTAATTTCCACAAAAAATCTGAGAATGGAACTCATATCTTTACTGTCCACACCATCGATTTTATCGCACGGATTCTACTGGTGAACAATTTTAAGGCTTTCCACATCATTTTCAGCTGTTTCATTTATTGTTTCATGCACTTAAGTCTTAAATTGATATATTTTGGGATGGCATTATTTTTCATTTCCCTCATATTGCGGAATGAAACATTAATTTTTTTTACAAAATATATATATATAATGTGGTAAAAGCTTTTTACTTTCGCTTAAGCATGTTTTTTTTTTCTTCCGTCGAGTGGAGGAGTTGTTTTTATTTGTCATGGTATGTCACTCATCTTAACTATCAACAGATGTCTGGCCTTGAAAAATTACCAACATATTTTTCAGTGTTTTTCAAAAAAAAGAAAAAAAAATCATTTAAAGTTGCATATGAAAGTAATTAAATAAATATTCGAAAAAGTATCTTAAGATGAACTTACAAAAAAATAACCTTGAACATCGAATGGTGTTAAATTGTCGCCGCTGGCTGCCGATCTATTACAACACCCTCATACTCGCATTTTAATTGACCTCAGCTGTCAAAATCTCAAGAAAAAACAAACTCAGTTTTCTGTTTAAGTAAGCGGCCATGTCTTTTGCTTGTATTGAATCATCTTTTCTTTTAACTTTGACAAGTTATTGATGTGGGTTGAGCGGTCACGTGGGTGAATTTCATTCAAGTTTACATCAACAATCACTTCTATGCGTGGGAAATATCTAAGTACAGAGTAGGTACATAGAAATTGGTTGGAGGAGTGGAGAAATGAGTTATCAAAAGCGACAGCAGTCTTTTAATTTACATAACTCCTCCAAACGTAACGCAAATGCTAATGGCATTTTGCGTGATCGCATATTAAATCCATTATTACCTCATTGGAATTGATCTTCTGGTAGCAATTGTCTCATTTAAATAATGCATACGCAGATAAAAAAAAAAAACAGTCAATGCCACGGTTATTCGGACAAAGAAACTATCATTCAGAAGCTATAGTATTAAAGTTTTTGGTTGAGCATTAAACTTCAGTCAAAAATTGATAATTGAATTCGTTCGGTTTTGCTGTTTGAATTAATACACATTTTCTATAACTAAATTTTGCATCCAGTTAGTTTTTGTAAAAAATAATTTTGTTCGAATAATTGTGACAATGACTGTCTGTATGCGCCTAATGTGACAAGTGAATCAGGGACAGGGTCGAACAGAGAACGTGTGTGTTAAAGAAAAGACAAGAATGCAAATGTGAATTCGATCTTGCAGCAGGAAATGTGGGAGTGAGGTTCGGGATCAAGAACACGTTAATGTTCAGCTATAACTACCTACCATACAAAATAAACAAAACAACAAAAAAATACTAGTGTATTCCTTCAGACAGAATGTGTGGTTTCAAATTCAAGACAACCATCACTTAAAAGTCATGAGCATGTAACCACAGTGCACTTTTGACGACAGGTAAACTTAATTATAGGGGCTGATCCCCATTTTATTTTTGAAATCAGTCAACCGTTAATTAAAAATCTGGATGACGACAATAACATTGAAAATGTAAGCAAAAATATCTAAAAAAAATTGTTATAGGTATCTTTGAACTGGTTTTGGTCTTGTATATTTTATTAGAAGACTTGTTTATTTTAAGGTGTTTTTATAAACAACATTGTCCTTGTCAATCATGCACGTAAGCCTTAGCGTAACAGAATTGTATTCAGCCAATTTAAGGTGTTAAGGAAATTCTCAATAGCACTGATTAAGTATTAAAAACTAACTAAAGCAAATTATCTCAGAACCGGCCGAAAAATCTCCGATTTAGATAATTATTTTTCCAATGTTGATGGTATTCAAAAATACTTAAACCTTTATGAAATAAAATTGTGCTGCTCATTGTCGATTGAAGCATCCGTCGTTCTATTTAGTGAATCATTTTTGATTTCGTAGATTTGTTTTTTTAAGTTTGTTGCTTATACGGTTAAGCGCCATTTTATTGTCTGGAAATCTAGTATTCTGCCATTTTCTACGAGCTCTTCTTTTCTCTAATATCAACTCTCTTATTTCGACAGGGTATTTTATTTCATTTTGCCTCCTGTTGGAATAAGTTGGTGTTATTTTGAAAATCAATTGTTAATTCATTAATATGTTTACTTAACATATTGAGTCCCATTACTTTTAATTTCGAAGGCATTGACAGTTGACAAAATTATGTCCATAAAGTCAAATGACTTAATTTCACTGCCAACCCATCCAGAACAATCATAACAATTATCTAATTGTTATTCCCTCTTTTCATTATTATAGGGCTTTGACTGAGTTCAGAACTAAAACAAACAAAAATGTCCCCTTCTGAAAAAACAAAAAATAAAAAATCAAATACCTAATCCACTTACGCATTAAATTGAGCGGAAATGCGCGTTATTATTAATATAGCAACGAAACGGGTTTCTCTTCTCACTCCCCATAAAAAAAAAACAGACAATTTATTGTTCAATTATTGTTCTCCATTTAAGTTAGATCAGTGTCATGTCGACCCTATAAACCATAAGCTTATAAATTAACCGGTAGGTCTATATATCAATTTAGGAGGAAGTTGTTGTACAAAACCGACTACAATAATAAAAGGGGTACCTATTGGACAAATGGAAACAAATTTTAAAGCAAAACACAACAACAGCAAACAAAATATCAATATTCAAGGCATGTCTTTAATAAAATATATCGAATGTAATCGAATGTGGTCGTTAGACAACTTGGTGCCAAGCCAAAGGCAGTTGGATAACTCAACAACACTTACCGATATTATGTTTAAAATTTTAACTACGTATAAATTGCCAAAGTGAAAGGCTTTCTGAATCTTGATTGATGGTTTCAATTAATAAGTTATGGTTGGATGTATAGTTGTGTTGGTTTGAAATAAAAATTGGTATTCAAGTAGAGGTTTGGCACTTGGCGATATGTTTTCTTTGGTTTATTTGAGAAGATTTTTAGTGATACAAGAAAGTATCTACAATATTTTTGTTTTTAATGTTAGTTTTGCTTTGATTTATTTTTTGAAGGCGCTTATCATGCATTTGAGATGCCGTGTGTGGTTTTGGTTATGAGTTTTAAGTGGTATTTAGCTTCTTTAAAATAAAAAAAAAAAAACAGAACCAGCGTCAAATTTTATTTGTTTTTTTTTCATTAAAACCCATTAAGAGGGTTTTTGAGAAAACTCTAAGTTTGAAATCAGCTGGTTTTATTTACTTTTCTTCAACTTTCCGAAAAATTCAAAATTAACTATTTTGAAAATTATTTTTATACCTAAAGTTTCTATTCACCGAGCTATGAAAACTAAAAAGAAAAATTGCACAACAAATAACAAAGGCTTGAAAAAATAATGTAGAATCATAGAGGTATTGCAAAATAAAAAGTTGAGTGGACCAATTCCGCAACAAGCTATACTTTTCACGTCTTGTTTATGGATCTTGTTGCAACAATTATTCTGTCTGTCTGTTCGTCCGTCTGTCTGTCTGTTCGTCCGTCTGTCTGTCTGTCTAAACGGATGGGTCGATTTACTTAAAACTTGGTATGTGGCGTTTCTTGGAGACTATCCCCAGACGATTTTTGACCAAAAATAACGGTACCTGTCATATACCGGTTTTCGAAAAACTAATTTTTCTCAAAAATGGTTCCTACGATTTTGATTAAAAAATCATATTCATTTTTTTGGATAAGGTCTATCTTTAAATGAAAACCATTTTTTTCAAAAACCGTTATTAACGGTACCTACCATAGAACCGTTTTTTTACATTCTGATTTTCTCCTTCATTACTCAATCAATTTCAGCCATTTTTTTTACATGAATGATTTTAAGTTGCCGTAATAATATTTAATAAAAAAAAATTGAAAATTATTTTTTTTGGATTTTTAAAAAAAGTTCGAAAAATCATTTTTTCCAAAAAATATTCAATATTTTTTTTCAAAACTTAGTTTTTAGACGTTGATAAATAATATCTTAAAAATGGGGTACCAATTTTTTTTTATAAAAGTCCTTGAAAAATTTTATATAGAAAAAATAGTTTTTTTTAAAAACGGCTCAAACGATTTTCAATTTTTTTTTCAAGATGTATCATTATAGAAGGAATCAGATTGCATACTTCGTTTTCAGGTTAAATTCATTCCAGAAGCTGTTTTAGTCATTTGAAAATCGAATTTTATGTTTTTTTTTAAAGTTTTTTTTCTAAAACTGCATTTACAATTTTTTAATTAAAAAGGCTTATCGTGCATTTTATTTTATTTTTGTACGAATGCATAAATTGATATGTAGTACCTATATCGCAAGTAAAAAATTCTCTCAATGGAATTATGAGTGAAATGCACTTTTGGCATTAATGAAGTCATAAAATAACCCCAAGATTATTAAAAGTATTCAGCATATTTTTCACTTGGAAACCCTCAAAATGTATTGTGATACCGAAAATTTGGGTTCAGGTGAAAAAGTCCATTTGTTCCCCGACTACAACTAAAATTTTATGACTTTAAACAATGTAGAGCATGATATTTTAAATGTTAGCGCACCTCTCATGCGATTTGTTTCTTGTTTTTGTTTGAATAATAACGCAAACCTCACAGACTTTTATTATACATGTACATAAAATTTAATTTCTACTTTATTTTTAATTTAATTTCTATTTTAATTAAATTTAATTTTTAAATTTTTTTTTTAGGTAAGTTGATTGAATTTTTTCATCTCGTAAGTAAACTATTTCAAAACATCTCTTCCTCTTCAAAATAAAGCATAAAAAACTAAAGTGTATTGTAATCATCAAGGAAAATAACTACAAAATCATTTAAAGAAACTATATCGAAAAACTATGTCAGGGCCAAAATAATGGAGGTGGGAAATTTCACTGTTCAAATTATTAAAAAAATAAACTTGTTAAATAATTATTTTTTATGCTCATATGTTGAGTTTAGTTATAATTAAGAAGTTCCTAAACGGGCAGAGCTCGAAATTATTATTTTGTTTTAATTTATCGCAAAATGTTGAAATTTGACTGTAAATTCATTTAAAAAGTGCACAGATTCCAAAAGACAAGCCAAAATCAGTATTTGTTGTTAGAATTCAATTTAATAAAGTTCTGTGAATTTCATACAGAATTTTTGTTAGTTAACTTTATTTAAATTTTTAAATTATGTATTTCATGCCTGTTGCACTTAGAATTAGTCTCAAATTGATATAATGTTGAATTACTCCTTAAAATTTAAGATTTTGCTATTTAAAAATTTATTAAATGGCGTTCCCGTATATAATGAAAGAATAAGAAAATGATGGATATGTTTCCAAAACGACTGTGGTGGTCTTAAAACTTTGTCAATCTGAATTATGCATTATTATATACCTTTATTAATCAAATATGACTTCCTTTCTGATTGCCTATGTTTTATTCCTTAAAAAAACACGTTTTTCTGCTTTTCTAAAATACAAATACATAATTTTTTCAATTTTTATCACTAATTTTATGAAAAGACACCATATTCAAGCAATATTTCCATTTGATTTCTTCTTAAAATACCAAAAACATTCGGATTTGTTTCCAGAATACTGTATAACTCATTCATAGCCTTAAAGCGTTGCCGGGAATGACGTTCCCGAAAATGACGTTTTGATCAATATTATCGTTTATTTTCTTTCTAACAAAATCAAACGAAATATCTTTGAGATCTTGCTGTATTGGTCTCGATTTTTAATCATAATATTGACACAAAATTATGATTTTAATATCTATCCATCCTAAAACTAGCGTTCCTGGAATAACGCTTAATTGATGTACGCTCCTTATATATGAAATTACTTCAATTACCTATTTAATTTAATTTATTCATGCAAACAAATTATTTAGGGAACGATAAACCAATTCCAGGACATTCCGGAAAGGCAATTTGTATCACCATCTGAACGTGAAATGAAAACAAAAATTGATATTTTTCAACTGTAACTACATTGAGATATGTATTTCTTCGGACAACTTTTATTAAAATAGAAATTACGATTCTTCTCAATGTTTTCAAGGCACTTGAGAATTCTTGAAGAAAATTTTGCCTTAGTAATGCCAAGAATAAAGGTAGCTAAATTTAATTTATTTTAGTGCCACCTGAATTTCAAGTTTTGAGTTATGGAAGCGTTCCCGGAAGGATTTATGGGTTATATTAGATCGAATAAAACATAAATTGTTTCAAACAATGTTAATCGATTCGGAGATTCATCTCTCTATATTAATAGGTATGTACGTCAGATGTGAATTTCAACTTAATGTAAATTTGATTTAAAAAAAAGCCTGGATATCAAATTTTTCAACTCTATGAATTTGGCCCGTAAATATAGAAAGGTTCTTTAAATATGACTAAAATTCGACGTTACACTTCAAAAATTAGTAAAATGGTTTTCTTTAAATTTTATCGTTTCTCGAAATCTAAAGGGGTAGACTTCATGTTTCCCCTCTTTATTTTTCAAATCGATTTATATTTCATGTTTCTTTTGTGCTTTTGAGGGATTTTTTTAATATCAACAGTTTAAAAACTCAGAAACTGAAGGTATAAAAGCAAGTTCATGCAATTTAATATTGAATATTATTTCTGTGTCAAGTTCGTGGTTTACTACACTCTGTTGCAGCTGCAGCAGTTACTTCAATCTACTTCCAAACTCATTCAAACCACAAAAAATTACTTCAGATTGTCTAACCACAAATTTGAAAGTGTCAGTAGAAATTTCAATGTTTCCGCTTCTCATAATCTTACGTTAAAAACGGTTTTTTTCTACATTGTGTCTACAAGTACTATGTGTAACAATCCAAAAAGCTAAAAACCATTATTTAACTCTAAATTTTTGTCGCAAATATAAATTAGCTTTAAAGTGAAAAATCGATAACCATGGTGTCTTGGGTTGCTATAAAATGTTCCACATACTAGAATATCAACTACTAAAAATATATATTATAGTTTGTAGACCAATAACTTTGCCAAGTATCGATTGAAAAGTTTTATATTTATAGTATCTACCAAGGAGGTAGGTATTTCTAAAGACATTTCTCAATATATTAAATTTCTTCTTCTATCGATTTCTAATAAAACAACCAACTCCAGTCTTACCCTTTTTTATAAATATATGTACAATTGTACATAGAATCCATATCCATTCCAATGTGAGTGTCGCCACTTTGACTGCCATAGTTATGCTCCAATGCCTGCAGCACAAATTGTTGCAGCAGTCTTTGGGGATGTTGGATTTTGCTATAAACCGCACGTATTACGCTATCAGCTCACATTTTAATGCTTTAGTCTTGGTTTTAAAAGTGTATTCATGCATTTCAGAAAAGAAGACTTTTGCAAATAAATTTAATAAAAGTATTTCAATGTTGGAAGTTAAACCAAGCATCTTGTTTCATTTGCAGGTGATGCGAAAACTAGTTTATTTATTTACTTATGGTGATGCAATATTAGTTTAATAAAGTCAGATTATTAAATATAACCAAACAATAAATAAAAATTAATTTATTTATTTAATAATAAGTGACATTCTTCTTAATAGAAATGCTTCATAGGAAATGCTTTATAAAGGACTCATCGAAATTGCCTGAAAACAATTATTTTCTTCGGAAAAGAGTGATTTTAGGGCAATTGGGTAACATTTAAATTAAATCCGGTTTTCCAATATTTGGATATCACATATTTAAAGATGAAAACCTCAAGTAAAAGCATACGTATTCTCTTATAACCTCGATTGTTATGAATACCTCAAGTGAGTAAAAGTTTCCTCTAGCTTTTACTTGAGAAAAACTTCGACTTGAGTGAGGAATTTGAATTCCGCCCTTTGGGCTCATTTCTTGAGATAATACGCTCATCAAACTTATTCTTTGATAAATCTATTGTAAGGTGTGCTGTGTAGCTTGTGGCACCATCCTGTTGAAACCATATGTCGTCCAAGTTCATATCTTTCAATTTGGGCCAAAAATAATCGGTAATCATGGTGCGATAACGCGACGATCGTTATTGTCGACGAAAAGATATGACGCAATAACGTCGCCAAGATCCTTACGTAAAATACACCGTAATGTGGTCTGGGCGATGCCCAATTCTAGTGAAGCGCGCCGTGGAATTGACTATTTTAAATGTTTTCTACGGATGCCTGAAGGGCAGCGATATTTTCGACACTTCGACCAACCCGTTGCTTCACTGGCACGGCAACATCACACATCGAATATGTAGACTCAAATTTTTGCACCAAACTTGTTATTTTTTTTCTACTAGGGCGAGAATTACGACAGAAAATTGGAGCTAGAGCACTTAAAGTCGCGGTCACCGACTCCGAATTTCGGTAAAAAATTTATAATTTGCAAGCGTTGCTCAATCCTGTACCTTACCATGGTAAAAATGTTGAGTTTACTAAATAAATTGACAACGAAAGTTTGATGAATGTGAATCTTATTTACCCTCCACCGTTTTAACCTCCCAATTCAATATTCGGAACTTCAAAATGTGTATCTGTGTTGAATGTGTTCTTCTTTTTGTCACGGTTCCGACATTCTGTCTGTTTTTGGACCAAAAATAACGGTACCTGTCATATACCGGTTTTAGAATAACTCATTTTTGTTTTCCTTCATGAATCAATCAATTTTAACCACTTTTTTTTACAATAAGTTGCCGTAATAATGTTTAGTAAAACCCATTTAGAAAATTATTTTTTTGGATTTTTAAGAAAAAAATATTTTTTTACAAGAAACGGCTCTAACGATTTTCAATTTTTTTTTTAAATGTATCATTCTAGAAGAAATCAAATTGAATACTTCGTTTTGATGTTAAATTCAATCAAGAAGCTGTTTAAGTCATTTGAAAATCGAATTTAATAATTGAATTTTTTAATTAAAAAGGCTAAGCATAATAGTAACTTTATCTATAAGAGCAAGTACGTGTGCCCTAGTCGTGCAATTTATATTTTTTTAAGATAATTTGAATTTCCTTCTTTTTCTAAGTTAGACATTTTTAGCGGATGCTTCATAAGAAATTTTTCAAAACTTTGTTATTAAATTTTGGCCCTTTTTTGTTTAAATAAAAGTTGTTATGAAAATCAAATTGGACCCTTCATTATGAAAGTTACTATCGTCCTTTACACGCTTGAATAACTACAGTTTTCTTGATATAAATGGAAAACAAAAAATTGCATATTTAACGACCCATATATTTTCTTTTAATATTTCTTCATGTCAAAAAGTCAAATAAAAGTAAAGATAAACGTGACGTAAGTTTTTTTTACGACTTTCGCATCAAATATTGAAAACTATACTACCACACAGGAAATAAATAAACAACCCTCGTTTCAACCCAGCATACTTTTAGAATGATCAAACTCTATTTCAATCAATTTCCAAGTCATCCCTTTTGGAAAAATTTCATACAAACACCCTATATTGTTCCTATAACAATGCAAACAGATAAACAAAAAGTATGACTCATGTTTGTTCTTTTTATTATTATAGAGTAGACAACTCGCCTTTCTTAAATAAATTCAACTTCTTGATTCGGTTCAACGTCAAAATTTCTTTCCTCCTACGCTATATTGTACCGGTTTTTTTTTATGTATTTCATTCCAAAATAAAATTACGCCATCAGACATTGGTGTCGCCAACAACAGTGTCTATAAATTAAATTTATTCCATTCAAGTTAAGTTATGTTGTTTTTCGGGGGGATGCCATTTCCTTCTTTTTTTCATCAATAATACGGAAGTAGGCGAATAAATCGCATGCGCATTTAGAAAAAAACTCATGTTGGCGCCATTTCACAGGATGTACATAATATCCTTGTTTGTGTACATTACAAGTACATGGATAGCTGTTGTAGTTCTCTCTACTGTCTATCCGAAATCTTGTACCTACATATGTATGTATACAGCCTTGACTAAAAGTATCACTCTTAAATTTGCCGCGCAGTCAATTAGACACAATCCTGGAAACCGAAATCCCGAACCAAAAATCTCGAAACCCAAAATCCAGAAAACCCAAAATCTTGATATACCCAAATCCCGGAAAAACATAATCCCAAAAACCCAGAGTGCAAAAAAACTCAGAATCTAGACTACCCAGAATCCGAACCAAAAATCCCGAAACCCATAATCCCGAAAACCAAAATTCCAGGAAATCCAAAATCCCGAAAACTCATAATCCCGAAAACCCAAAACCCAGAAAATCCGAAATCCCGAAAAACCGAATAAAATTCCGACATCAGAATCCGGAAAAATTTTATAAAATGAGAATTTTGCGCAAATTTTTCATATCATAGAATTTTTTGGGATTACGATTTTTTTGTCAAAGTGAAATCAATATGATTTGGCTTAAAGTTGAAAATCATTGAATAAATGTTGACCAATTTTGAATTTCAAATAATGTCAATGTAATGGCGAAAAAAAATCCCCTGGTATTCTCATTCTTCGAAAAATCGTTGCGTAGTCCAAGAAAAACGGATCATAAAAATTCTCTCGGAACGGAAAAATCAATCTAAAATAATTTTTTTAAAGGGGATTTCATACAATTTAAATTTATATTAGAAATTGGCTGTTTTATTTATGTTATTTTTCGTTATTCGAAGATTTTTATTTTGTTGTTATTTTTATTTGTTAAATGATTTTTTTGTTATTGTTTAATAAAACTTTCAAAATCGGAGCATTGACATATTTTAATAAAATTTTTCAAATTTAATTACGGAATTTTGGGCTTTCTTGATTTTGTTTTGGGGATTTTGGGTTTTCGATATTTTGGGTTGTTGGGTTGTTGGTATTTTTGGGTTTTCGGGATTCTGGGATCTCGGAATTTTGGGTTTTCTTAATTTTGGGCTTTCTGGATTTTGGATATCGGGATTCAGTCTCCCACACTTAACTTTTGGGTGGAAAAAATACAAATTCAAGCACTTTTTAAAGTTTTTAGCTTAGAATACCTAACAAAATTAAAGAACAATAAATTTTGCGTCAAATGAAGCCTTTGAATCAGAAATTTGTTTCAGCGGTTTGATAAGAATCTTCAGTCAAAGAGATTGTAATTTTTACTAAAAAGTGTGCTGTAATATGTTTCATATGTAATGTTTGTAATGGCTAAAACTTTTTGTGATACTGTAGGTACACACACTTTGTGCATGTTTTGTTCCGTTGTTCAGTATCCTGAGTTTATTTCTTTTTTTTTTTGTAGAATGGTCTAGGTAGGTATATGACATGACACGAACTACGAATTTTATAACAGAACGTCCCAAACCCTAAGGTGAATTTGCCTGCAAAGCTCCATTATAAATGGTTGAACATGGAGTGTGTTGGCTTAAGGACATTAACCTTTGCACATGGATAAATTGTATGCATGGGCCAGGTTAGTGCATTGTAAATGCAAATTGATGTGATTTTAAATGTGTGAAAGCATTATTTTCCATCCCCCAGACTCAGGGAAGGGTAATTTTCTTTAATAGGGGGAGGACAACGCAGGCTTAATGAAACAAAGGATTTGTCTTTTTTACTTTGTCATATTTTTTTTTTGTTATTTGTTGTTCAGAAACAAAAGGATTTGATAAACCTTTAATCGATATTCTTTTTGCTTTTTTAAAAATGTCCCTTTAGTATGTAGTTGGGATAGGTATGGAGGTGGTGGGTTGGGTATTTTTTTTTTTTTTGTATAGACACGCAAAAAAGTCATGTAATAAAGTACGAAAAATTAGTGAGAGTTTGGGTTGCTTAGTCTTTATCCACGGTGATGTTGATGTACATATGTTTGTGAATTACTTTTTTTTTGTTTTGTTGTTTCGGCGACGAAATAATTTAATGCTTTATGAGTTTGACTTTCCCTTGAAAAATATTTAAGCTTGTTAGTGGCCAAACCCTTGGACAATAACGGGCATGAATAGTTAAGAAAATAATCTGTTGAGCCAGCATGTTTGTATTGTTGCGTTCACCCGAATGTCCAGTGACAACACAAAAAAACTTGCGTTTTGGCGGTATAGGATTAGATCATTCGAAAATTTTAGTTTACTTGGGCAGTTTGAAAAAAAACAGTCTTCTTAGGCCCAATTTGTCAGTAGGTTCGAGATCATCCTGGTTTAAGGGTTGACCCCAGACCTAGACACACATTTCCCAGGTAGCTTCCAAAATATATGTTGTTTTGACTTAAAAGTCACACAATAGTGCAACAAATAAACGAGGTCTTATTACATGAGAGAAGCTAAAATGGTCTATGGACAGGACATGATGGTAAAATACCAGCTGAAATCCAAATGGAAGCGATTGATCGATATTCAACTGCTTAATGCCATAGAACCTAATGTTTTTCTTCAACAAAACACGCTATTGCAAAGGGAAATCGGTAGAAATAGCACCGCACAACTTGGTACGCACTATCGAATATTACCTTCATCCCAAAGAGTACACTCTGTTTGCATTCCTTATTATCAAGGGCGCCTTCAATAACGACATCAATCTTGCAATCATGACAGCGCTGAAGAACTTGAAAGTTGAAAGCTCAATTGGGGGGTTGTTAAATCTGAATTTGAGAAGCAGAATTACTAGCTCAGCATTAGGATATTTTTCTGCCAGAAAATCTGTGAGCAAAGAAAGGTGATGTCCTATCTCCGCTTCTATAGAACATCGTTTTTAGCGAACTACTAGTTAACCTGGAAGCGAAAGAGTTCAAAGTAATTGCGTACACTCTGATGGCGTTTCCATTCTCGATCGGATCTTCGAAAGCATCTTGTAAAGATCACAAGGATATATTAAATTTCGACTTTGGACCCCACAACGATAAATGGTATTCCAATTAACTTCTCAGACTGAGCTAAATATCTGCGGGTCTGATTTTATACAACAGCGGCGTATTGAGGAGGGTGCTCAAAGGGCTCAAGCCCCTCCCCCCCTCCGAAGCCTCCAAAATCATGTTATTTTCATCATAATGCACATAATTAACTGAAACCTTTTCGTAAATCTTAGAAATTTTGAGGGAGCTCAGGTACTCAAGACCCCCGTTTTAGATAAAAAAAAACTTATTGTGATAATCTTAGCAAGTTACAACGATCAGCGTGAATGTGTATCAGTGAATCGGTTCTCTCCGATCGACACCTTCCGCTGGCTTGGACATGTTGCTTAACATCACACCCCTCGATATGTACAGTAAGCAGATGGCAGCGAGCACATCCATTCTTCTCGAAGCATCTCTCAATAGTCTAGTAATTCTAGTGACCATACCATTATTGTGAATCAATCACAATACACTCCGGTTACACAACACTACACTACCTCAGCAGGTTTTTCGTCAAGTCACAATTCCTTAAAGATCCACTCAGGACGACGATGAACTTTTTAACAGTTAATTTCTATATTGTATTGTTTTCAGTCTAATTTTAACCTTTTAAAAAAGAAATAGAGAACGTTTGAAACATTTAGAAAACAAAGTTGACATCATTTGAAACTTCAGATTTGTCAGTTGAAGGTATCACATTCAAACTTAAATTATGCGTCTCTAGATCAAATGTTTGATGATGTTGCTTATCACCTTCATCTTCAGAGAATAAGACATGTTGTGATATCTCAAAAAGCCAAAAAACTTTCGCTATTGATTGTATTTTTTTTTTAAATAAGCTTCCGGTCTTAAATTTTGTATCTAAATTACTTGAAATAACTCCAGTTTCACAATTACATATTATGTATGATAGGGGCTTAGCCCTATTTCTTGTTTTGAAATTCGTACTTTAAAAGGAAGTCCTTATCCATAAGCTGATATATGTCACCCTCATTTCTCACTAGGCACTCTTGCTATATTTTATTTTTTTTTTTACTCTTTACTTACTCTTTGTTTTTCTTTGTTATGTTGATAGTGTCTTGAACTACATTTTGTGCATTTACAATCAATAGCAATGCTTATCTGGATGTAGGCAAAATCCTGCAACGGGTTGCTTAACCTCAATTACATATCGGGAAGAAAAGAAAAAAAAAATCTAGGCACACAGAGAATGAAGAAAAAAAATCGCACTCACATTGGCAGTGTTGCAGAAATTCTAAAAATAATTGAAAGACCCTGTGCAAGATGTTTGATTTTTTTTTGTAATGGGACATTGAACTCTATAATTACTATACGAATTAGATATAAGGGGTAATGAATTTTGAATTTTGTATCTAAATAATTACAGCTATTAAGATTGAAATAGATTTTTTTAATACTAGTTTTTTTTTGCTGTGTAAATTTAAGATTTTTTTCTTAAATCTAGAATTATATCATTTTCTTTTCAATATATTGATGCTATTAACATATTAAGCTGCATTAAGATATTCGGCCGTTCGTTTTATTTCCGGTGTTCGATGTTCGTTCTTAGCCTAACAACGAAAAACGTGTGTCTAAATGCGTAACAAATAATAATAAAGCCATGCAAATTCAAAGCGACTTTGACGGAATAAAGAACGAATAAAAATTAAAAGTCTCAATGCAGTTTTATATTTTGAACAACTACTCAACTATCAGCCCTTTTTATGTTGTCAATTATCAATACCATTTTTGTCAATTATAAACAAAATTCGGGAACCCGTATTATCTTTATCAACTCTTCACGACTGTGAATAGTTCCATTGACAAATTTGGTATTATGGTTGTCAAAAAAATAGTAAATTGCAAATTCTTTGTTAATACATTTTTGTTGGGTTATTTCCTGTTTTACACTTGATTTTGTTCACTTTTTTAAGCACAATAAGATTTCTTTTTCATTAAAACATTATTACAGATTAGATTTCACTGCAAAAATGGGGCCTACAAAGCAATTTCTTTAATATATTTTGTGTTTTTCTGGTCAATACTCTTGTAAAAATCATTGACTATTTTCACTTGAAATTTAACACTTTTTTACGCAATAAAATTATTTTCTAGGGAAATATTATCACCAAGTAGATTTCACTGGAATATGTGCGCTGATGAAAATGTTATTACCGAGTAATTTCACTGAAGAAAGTGCACTACAACCACTTTTTTACGCAATAAAATTATTTTCTGGGGAAATATTATCACCAAGTAGATTTCACTGGAATATGTGCGCTGATGAAAATGTTATTACCGAGTAATTTCACTGAAGAAAGTGCACTACAACCACTTTTTTACGCAATAAAATTATTTTCTAGGGAAATATTATCACCAAGTAGATTTCACTGGAATATGTGCGCTGATGAAAATGTTATTACCGAGTAATTTCACTGAAGAAAGTGCACTACAACCACTTTTTTCTATTTTTATCAATTGGCAATCGTAATACCAAATTTAAATCAATTGATAAGTTTTGTCGTATGTCAATCAATTGATATTTGACAACAGTAATTAGGGTGTATTTTTCGAGCAATAATAAGAATAAGAACCTCATTCTTGATGTTTAATATTACTACCGAGGGAAGTAAGTACATAACCTTTAAAGTGATCCACAAAATCTTTTTTTTTTTAACCATCATCCCCTTAAAATTACTTTTGAGCTTATGACGTTCTGAAATTTCCTTAAGCTAGCTTAAGCGGAAGAAGGTTCTCAACTGGTTGCTTTCATTTAACCGATTACAATGGGTTGAAATTTTAGATTGTCGAATGGAGTCTTCTAAACTTAAACACTACAGAAAATCGTAAAAAAAAGTTAGATCGCAAAATTAGACGAGGATTGCCTTTTTATTAAAACCCCAGGATGCTTAAAAAACTATTTCTTCCGATAATTTTACACCATTTATTAAGTCTAGTACAATAAAGTGTGTAGCACTTGTAGCAGTTATCGAGAATAATAATTTTTATAGCGAAATATTAAAGAAAATCATCTTAGAAAAACATTTTTTTTCTTCAAAATTTAGTCCGCAAAATCGAATAGCTAAGTGAACGATTTTGAAAAAGCATTCATTATATTACTTAGATCTCAAGGAACACTTTTGCATCAAAAAATCATAAGTGCAAGAACCATTAGAGTTTGGCCACCTTCAAACGAAAAGAACTTTAAAACCGAATACGAAAGTGGATAAAAAATAGTACTATCTGAGGGATTTTTTAATAATATTTGTTCGTGGAACCATTTGTTTCGTCGAATACTTTAACTTTTTTTTAACTTTTTCCGATGTTCCTCAGCAGGGATCGGGTTTACAACATCAGAAGCTTACTCCATTAACACTGACAACCTTTTCTCAGTTCAAATCAATGCATGTATAACGACTTTATAAGATATTAGTAAAAGCATTGTTGTCAACATTTCCAGCGTTTTTTTTAAGAAGCCTAAACTAAAAATATCCATACTCATTCTATTTATAATCTTTTGATATTAATTTTTTTACGGAAAACACAAACTCATTGGTAAAAGTCTTCTTCTTCAATTCAGAAACTTGTCTTGTGCCACAAATAACTTAATTCAAAAACTCAACCAAAAAAAACCACTCATTTAACAGTTTACAAACAAAAAAAAAATTCGAATAAACATTAAAATGAGGTCACTGTAATGTGCACTGCTAACTCAAAAAATGTTACCCATTTACCATAAATCACATGTTCAAAGGAAAAAAATACAAATGAAGACCGAATTCCTTGTTTTACACCTTCTCTATAGTGGAATTGGGATGTCTAAATTTAGAATGTTCTTTGAATTTATTCTTAAAAACAACCTTAGGGAATATTTAAAAATAGACCGACAAATAAAAAACAGTTTTATATAAGACATCACAATAATGAATAATGATTACTTTTGCTTTTCTATGCTGGAATGTTACCTTCTTCAGTCCCCTTATAGAGTTAAAAAATGTAAGTGTTTTTCTTTCCGTTGGATGTCTTCAAAAGATAGGTAGTTACTTAGGACTCTTACAAAATAAGAGTCAGGACCAATCTATGAAAGAGCGACAGAAAATTGTTTCTTCTCTAAATTGTATAAATTGGTGAATTGTTAAAGTGTTGATGATTTGAATTACGTATGTAGGAAAACAAGATAGGTCCTAGGACACACTCTTGCAAAATACCAGCTTCAATTTTCTTGAGTTGCTAATATTCTTGGTGGTATATAACTCTGAAGACTTTGCATCCAAGTCCCTTATGCTAATATTGACGGGGATTCCTTTTTCCAAGCACGCAATCACTTTCTTACCCTTTGAATTTTGAGATTTGATTTTGAGGCTTTCTCTTTTTGCTATCTGATATTGGTTGTCTGACACAGCCGAATTACTGTCTTTTTAATAGTTAATGTGCTGAAAAATCATCGGCACTGAGAGTTACCTATAGGAAAAACTTTTGGTAGAAACGCAACCCTAACACCAAATGTCACACTAACTTAATTTAGCGTCAGTGCTTCGGTTCCTGTCTTCACTCTTTATTGGCTTCTTCCAGTGCTGATAATTCGTTGGCACTGATACTTACCTGGATTAAACTCCTTCGGTAGAAGCTAAAAGCGGAACCATAATTTAAGGCTACAGGTTCTGTATTGACGTTGATATATCCCATTTCAATAGTTGCCGTTGTCCTAGGTTTTTTTTTCTTTCGGAAGGAGTTTTTCGGCTAAATGTGTTCCTTCCGTAGTCTTCCGTGCTTCTTCTCTTCCCATCCATCGTTTATGCATTCTTTGGCATTGCCTTAAAGACCCAAGCCCAATCTATAGAATCCGTCGCTTTTCTTCCGTCAACAAATCCGTTTACGATGAAGTTGAAAGTTCGGCTACATTTTCCGATGCGTCCGCTCAATACGTAGCTTATGGGTCACTTCTCATAAATAGTCGAAGAGCCTTCAGCCATTTTGACTAACCTTCTGGTCGCAAGGCTAAAATTTAGTTTACAGTTGATTTAGTACTAGTTATGAATAAAAAAACCAAGTCTTACATGGTAGCCATGGGGCCGGGGTTGCCAATCGATTATGCGAAAAATTGTCAAAAATAACCTTCTTTTGCAAGAAAGAAACTTTTGTATATAGCTGCTTAGGTACTTGTTTAATTTAAAAAAAAAAAACACGGTCTAGCAGGGTTGCCGTAGGCCGAAGGGTTGCCGTGCTTCAAAGTGCTTGCCAGACGAGCCTAAAGTTTTTATTAGTAGGTACCTATAAGAAAGTTCATTATATAATTTTAGAAATTGGCTAGATTTATGGCTTAGACTTATCTATTTAATAAGAGTCTTAAAATACATAAGTGTTGCCGCAGTTTTAGGGTTGCCATACTTTTCTATATTAAATTGCTTTTCGGTTCACATAGACGACAATAGTATTCTGTCCAGCCATACTGGCGAGCATGCTCTATAATATGAACTTTAGAATGGTTCCATCGATGACTATGCAATACTTTCCCTCCAAAAGAAACCAGCGGAAAAAAGGTTAAGATTTCAGTCAATTAATTTCGTGCTACACGTGTCTCCACTAACTTAACACCACTATCAGTCCAAAGGTATTATAATAAGTCAATGACTGTAAAGTATAGCAAGATCATAATAAATAAATAACAAATTCATGTGTTTTTTTTTTGTATCAAAGTAGCTAAACGTTCATGATTGCATTTTCGTTTTTCTCACCACACAAGTTTTTTTTTTTTTTTTTATTGATAACAAACACTTAAGTGGTGAACAGCGCGGCCACGGCCGAAGTAATAAGAGGGTCACTTGAGTGAGTTACGTAAAATGACTACGTAGAGAGGCAATTTTAAAATGTATTTTGTTCTTACTGATGAATGTGGTGTTATATTCTCGTAGCTTTTTTGTGCAACCAGCACTCAAATTACAATTATTGAAATTGCGATTCGTTTTAAGTAAAAATTTAAGGGCACGACTAAATCGTACGTATTTGCTGTATGATCACTTTCGTTTTTTGTCAATAGTTTATAAGCCCGGTCTGCAGCTCATAAACTATCGGGAAAAAAAGTTTTAAGTCACTTATAATATGGGATTTTTGTTTGATAAAAAAAAATCAACCAACAAGTTCAGGTTTTCTGAGATCTCAGAAATGTTTCTTCAATGAAGCTGAAAAACAAATCCAAAATGTTGTCTGGTATGTTTTTGATAGGCAATTTAATAAAGAATACTGGACCCGTATTACAAATTACAATAATTGTTCTTTTGAACGTTTTAGTAAAATTGTGATTACGATTTTCGATAATGGTTATTAAAAAACGATACTCGTTTTCTTTTACGACCACTTTCGGTTGTCGCGTATTTGACTTGGATGTCACTTGTTTCGTACTTTTTGTGTTTGTCTATCGGTCTTGGTTTTATTTAACTATTTGAAGATAGAAATATGAATCCGTTATTCGTAATACGGGCCCTGATCAGATTGCAGATAGATTACTGAGCGCTCAGAGATCTCAAAAACGTAAACTGGCTAATTTTTTTCCCCCTTCAGACCTGTCAAAAAATGTATTTGTTTTTTGAATTTATACTTATCCTTATCACTTTTGTAGATCTAGATTTTTCAGTAGAAATACCCCTCTCTTTACTTACATAATAATAAGTTTACCAAAAGTCTTGTAGTACAATCATGTGGTAGTTTTATCTGGAAAGTTTGCCTAGGTTTTTATAGATTTCGATGTACTCTTTCTGAATTTCTACTTTGCCACTTCGTATCTTTTCCGCTGCAAAAATGGCGCTAAAAGCACTTCTTTGCATGCGAATAAGGTCTGCGGGGGATATAATATTTAAAACCAAAATGCATTTCGAAATAGGTTCTGTGTCGTTCGTACGTTGAAACTATTGATTTTACTACAAAAAATGTTAATAATAGGGGAGATTATATTGTTCAATTGTGGCATTGATGTTTTTTTTTCGGAAAATGAGTCAGAAATGAGATATTGACAGCAATCTGCATTTCCACGCCATTTTTAAATATGGTGGCGAGGGCGGAAAAGATACGAAGTGGCAAATGCTAAATTCGTTGTTTGACGTTTAGCAAAACGAACTTTTGTGATTACACATCACAAAGTTTATCAGGTTTTTTTTTCTAAGGTTTCTGCTTCAAATTTGTGAGATAAAATTCTATGTTTTGCAGAATATTTTTCTCATACAAATTTTTACAGTTAATTTCTACCGATAGAAAATTCTATGATTTCTAAGGTTTCTATGGGGTTTCCGCGTTTACATGAATACCCTATTATCTCTTAAAATTTTAATTAAACTTGGTCTACTGGGAGTTTTAAAATGTATCTAAGTTTTCAAAGTTTATCATTTTTGTATTTTATCGCAAAATATATTTACATTAATATCTTCTAAATGAATCAACCATAAGTATTATTAAATTTTAATAATTTCATGTTTTTTTTTCAAAAATATTCATAAAATTTAATTTTGTCTATTTTCAGGTAAGTCCATCAATAAATTAAACATTTGAACTATATGTTGGTAATTCAAAAAATTCTAAGCGTACTCGTATGTATTCTGTAGATACTAATTTATTTTTTTTGTATTTTTCAACCATTTACTGAGCTCAGAGTAATATGCATAAGATATGTCACAGTCAAACAAAAAAATCATGATGTGACGGAAGTGGTACAATTCTCTCCAATTAGGTGCAAAGTACCTACAATTTTCTAAAAAACTCAAAATAGTAATATACACTTATAATAGCATGCTTTTGGTTTCCTCAATGGTAAAAATCTATTCTTAATCATTTCTTTTTCATTTTTTTTTTTTGAAAAATAATTTCCTAACTCAAAATATTGAAAAACATCAAACTCAAGTTAGTATTTTTAATCGAAAAAGCCACCGACATTCATAACGGCTACCAAATAATTCTTCAAAGATGAAATAATTGTTCAAAGAAAAATGTTAAAAAAAAAAACAAAAACATAAGGTTTTTAATAATAATATCTCAGGTAATTTTAACTATTTTTATTCTTTCGGCATTCAATTTGAAAATATTTACGTTAAAGTCACCATTCTGATTTCTCTTTTTTTTTTCAAAAAATATTTCATACTTCATTATTACTTTCAACAAAAATAACGTTTCTTATAATTTTTCATTTTTATTTAAAATTTTTTTTGACATAAACACCCTTGAAATTCCCATGCGTTTGCCTATTTCTTCATAAACTTGCAACTTGTACAATGTCGATGAGACAGTTTTCCTACAAATGTATGTAACATACATATATAGTGCATTCGTTGTGCGACTGGGAATGGAAAGTTCTTATATCACATTAAAAAACTGGTCTATTTTTAACAAGAAAATTTCAAATAAACTCTTGTACTGTATCTCAAAAATGCTGCTTATGTTTAAATTTAGCATCAAATTTACTTAAAGGCTTGTATGAGTCGCATATATCTGCTTGATTACAATAATTTTTTTCATAAATAATACACAGAATAGGTCCAAAATGATAATAATAACCAGGCAGTTTCTTAATTTAATGGACGTGGTAGGTTCAAATATTCCTAACTTGGCGTAGTGGAATATTTGGACCATCCCTAGTTCTGTGTTCGAACCCAGCCTAAAGGTACTACAAATCTCTATATTTTCTAAAGTTCTGTATTTCATGAAAAAGTGCGTTTCATCGTTTCAGAAAATTGCAGGTCCTTCCATTCCTATTGATACACGGAAACTTATCTTAAAAATTTCTCTGAGTGAATAAAAACTTGTTAATGCAGGAATTTTTTGTATGGACCCAAGACTTCCTCATAAAGAATAATAGTGACCACAATGCGATATATCCCCAGTGAATGAAAAGAATGTTTTTTTTTTTTGTTTTCTAACATATAGTTCCTCCTTTATACTTGGTAATGAAAATTCAAACTTATGGGCAAAATATTTATGAAGTGCGGAAAAGTTTTTTTTTAAATATGCATATGTATTTTTAAATTGAGGTGTTCGAATTTCGTAGCGTTTTGAATATTCATTTGACATGTACTGGATATCAATTGTGTATCATCGTCAACTTGATGGGAAATCAACTAAAAAACAAATATTTAATGAAGTTTAATATGACGTAGAGCGTAATTTGTTTATGAAAATGTAACAATTTTATTGTATAGAGATTTTTCTATAATGTAAAAAATTATATTGCCAAAGAAATTATGTTCAACAATACTAGCAATTATAATAAACTAACAGAACCGAGCTTGCGTTGCTCATTATTTCATAGAAACTTTCATTAGGAGTATGTTTGTACTCTGCAGTTAATATCTTGATTTATATGCATGATTGAAAAAGTTTTCGGTGGGAGGCAGACAGAATCCTGAAATCCAAAATCTAGGAAACCTAAAATCACCAAAAATTCATTAAACTGAAAGCACAGAATACAGAAAACACTAAATTCAGAAAACCCAAAATCCCGCAACTGCAAAATCCCTTAAACCAAATATCTCGATAGTCAAAAATCCCGTAACAAATACAACAAAAACAGAACTTATAATTAATTTAACGATTGATTGCTCTTGAAATAGTACAATTAAGGAAATAAACACACATTTCCATTTTATGAAAATCTCTATTTTGATTTATCAGATTTTGGATTTTCGGGATTTTGGCCCGAACGCGTTTTCGGCTCACCTGTATGTACTGTACGTGTATGCGTTACAGTATTTACTGCCAAACAACATTTCAGTTACGTTTGTTGAGGATTGTTAACGAACAAGTTTTCACAATTAAACATGGAACATATAGTCTAAGAGCCGGGAGCATATTTTCTTTTCACAATAGAAAATAAAAATGCCAAAACTACAAATTTTAAACAAAAATTCAGTCGTTTTCAAAAAAGTCCCTCTTTATTATAAGATTGAATGAAATGGGTTGTAAAGATTATTACGGCAGTTTGTCAGTTTGATTAAATGGTGCACCCAAAAGATAATTTGAAATAAATCCTACGTGAAAGTACGCTCCATATAAATCTCATCAAAATTTATATTTTTTAAATAATACACTGAAAAAAAAACAAAAAATTACACTTATTTTGAGTACCCTTTGATATAGCCCCTTTTTACTTGTGATATATGTACAAAAGAGTTGAGATAACAATCAAACATGACATTACGATAATAAAGAATGAGAAAAAACTGGGTCTCACTATTCTGTCTGTCCGTTTGTCTCTCTGTATGTATCAGAAGTCACAGCCTAAATGGATTGGTCGATTTACTTCAAACCAGACATTTTTTAAATTATTTGTTTTGGATCAAAATTAACGGTACCTTATACCGGTTTTAGAAAAACTCATTTTTCTCAAAAATGGTTCCTACGATTTTTAATAAAAAAATCTTAATTTTTTTTTGGATAAAGATAGACCTATCTTTGAATGAAAACCATTTTTTTTCAATAATTGGTATTAACGGTACCTGACTTGGAACCGTTATTTTTAATTCAGATTTTCTCCTTCACTGACTCAATCAATTTTAACCATTTATTAAAATGAAAGCTTTTAAGTTGCCGTAATAATGTTTAGAAAAAAAATCAAAAATTAATTTTTTGGATTTAAAAAAAAAACTGAATTTTTTTTTTGAAAATCATTTTTTCGAAAACTACTCAATATTTTTTTTTCAAAATTTAGTTTTTAGATATAAATAATATCTTAAAAATGGCGTATCTAAAAATTTTTTTTTTTTTAAGTCCTTGCTAAATTTTATATAGAAAAAATAGTATTTTCAAAAAACTAACGATTTTCAAATTTGCTTTTTTTTTTATCTCAGTAATTAATTTTTTGAAAACAAGCAAGTGTTTTGTTTTTCAATATTTATCCTAAAGTGTTATAATAGTGCGTAGTATTGCAAAGCGTTTTTTATTTCTATTATTACCGTAATAAAAAAAAAATAATTAAAATTAAACATTCTTCATGATTGTATCAATTAAACAAATAAAAACTTATTCAAGCCGAAAATTCACTTATTATTTCTTTCCCTTACTAAAATTTAAATTAGGTATCGTTAATCTATGCCCCAGAAAAAAAAAAACAAAAGTGTTGCTGTGAACGAATTTCAACTTCCGGATTAAGAAAAGATTTTTTTTTTTTTTTAAATCATACCAATTAAACATTAGCCAACCACGATATCAAACGAATTCATTCAACATTCAAACACATTATTTCCGCCTAACTTTTCTTTTCAAAGAAAAAAATTAAATATTATTGTTGCCTAGAAAATTATTAATACTTTCGCGATTAATTAGGTCGACGAATAATAGGTAGTAAAAAAAAAATAATGAAATCTACTATTCTTCACGCTCGTGTCTCTTGTGGTTTTTTGTTGATTTCCCTTTCACAAAGCCAAATGCATGCAACCAAATGAAAAAAATTGACTTTCATGGGAGATGATGATGATGATGATGATGATGATGATGGAAAAGTTAGCGTTCCATTATCTTTTGAATTTATATGATAGGAATTATCTATGTACCTAAGTTTTTTATTAAGCTTATTTACTTAAGGTAATGTTTAATCCAAAGTATTGGAAAAAAACTTCACACTCGTTAGTGCTTTCCAATGGAAAATTGCGTTGTTTAACCATCATATGGGCTTTTTGGTTAAAAATGTTTTTCTTTATTATTTCAAGATGCAGATCGTCACGGACAAATACTTACCATTACAAGCTCAGTATCAGGGAATTTTTCAAAACTACTCTAGTTTTTTCAACACTGAGTAAAAATCCTTTTTTTTTTCATTTTATTCGCATAACAAAATAATCAGTTTTTATCATTTTATTCGCATAACAAAATAATCCAGTTAAATTGGGATGAAAAGTTTTGATTTCTTTCATATATTATGTTTTTCAGGTTGTTGAATACTAACATGAGGTTTTCCAACAAAATTTCGTGACGCAACGTGGTTCAAAATTCAAAAAATAGCGAAATTTTGAACGATTTTGCAGTTTTTGGTTACAACTATTAGTCACACTAAGAGTTGAAGAAAACTTAATTTGCCAAAATTTGATCCCAAAATTGTCTACGTAGCCAAAATAATTTCCAAATTGCACCTCTCAAACTTTATAAATTTTTGAGACCTTTAGGATGTAATTTTATAGTTAAGTTCAGTTTTATTTTGGCCCAGAATCATTTTTTACCTCAAAACTTTCCTTCTGCGAACATTTTTGATCAAAAATTTACAAATTAGATCACTCAATATTTGTTGTGTTCTTGTTTTTCTTATAAAATGATCAAAATGAGTAGCTACTCACTGTTAAAAAAAAAACATGGCAATTATGATATTATCGCTTGTGAATTAGATTAAAATTAATGTAGTAAAGTAGAAAGTTTTAGAGATATCAAATTTTGAACTTCCCAAAAACGTTATTTTTGTGATGTTTTGGGTAAATAGAGATTTAATTTTCAGAAACATTTTTCGACATTCTGATACTAGATTCGGAGAGTCAAAATCCTTTGCAAAAGTTTAATTTGGTTTCTATTATTATTAAGGAAAATAGTATTTTTATGTTTTTTTTTTAATTTTTAATAGTCTTTTTCACAACGGCTATAATGTTTTCTTTCGTAGTCTTAAAAAAGAGGATTTAACCAATAAGAATCCATCTTAAAATTTTTAAAATCAAATATTTTTTTGACAACTGTTTTGTTTTTAATCAGTTTTAAAATAAGTCTGTTTTTTTTTTAAATAAATTTGTCAAAATCACAAAAATTAATATTTTGCTAAAAAAATGTATAAGTAAAAGACAAAGCAATGTACGTTAAGACCAAGTTTCATCAAAATCTAACTATTTTAAAAAAATCGTTTTCGACATTTTTTACAATATTTTTGAGGTTGCATAGAAAAATTATCTGAACAAAATTTGTAGATCTTTTTACCACCTACAACTCTTGTAATAAACTTTTTTCGGTAGAAGGTCTACTTTGGATGAAAATGGTAAAAAAACACAATTTTCGACACCCACCTCACTTTTTCGCCCACCCACCCCTTTTCCCCCAATCTATTGGTTGGCAATTTATATTTCCCCTTTGATATACCACTTAACCTAAATTTTTTCCACGGCTCTGTTGAGATTCCCTTCTCTTTGATTGCAAATACTTCATTAACTTTAACCATTTTTGCCGCCGCCTCCGATTCAATGCTCTCAAATGCACCAACGACAGTATTTTGTATGCGACGTTCAGGAGGCTAATTCCTCTATAGTTGGTACATGTCAGAGCGTCTCCTTTTCTGTGGATGAAGTGCACTATGCCAAAGTTCCATTCATTGGGTATGCTTTCATCCAACCAGATTTTACAGATGAGTTGGTGAATACTCCCTACCAACCCATCTCCTACTGCTTTGAACAATTCGGCTGGTAAGCCATCCGCACCAGCAGATTTCATCATCGTAGTTCAAGTAGACGGAATTGTTGGTCATTGTGTCGTTCGCCGTTCAGGAATCTAGAAAAATGTTCCTTCCAGATCCTCAGCACTGACTGTGTAGTGTTTATCTACGCCTTCCCCCTCTCATCACGACGGGCAACCATTCGGACTTTGAAACCTTGGGAAGATGTTCTTACCGTTTTGTAGAATTTTCCAATATCTCTCTCTGTCGGTGCAACCCTCAATTGACTCGACCGCCCGCTTCTCGTGCTTCCTCTTTTGTTCCCGAGAAGTGGGCGTTCCTATCTTCTTTTTGGCCCGTAGATCTCTCGGGCTGCTCTTTAAGTGGCTCTGGTACTTGCTTGCAGATATACCTCAAATTCATCGTTCTTACCTGCATGCGCCAGCCGGCATTCTTCGCAGAACCAAGAGTTTCGTTGTGTTCGCTTAGTGAAACCCCTGATGGCTTGTTGATTATGTCTCCACATTGGTCGTTTGTGCTTACTGCTGTTGGCTGGCAGGTTAAAATCGTGAGCCACAATAATAATTTCTCCCATTTTGTATTTTTTGTTTTTTTTTTTCATCTTCATTTGGTCAAAGAGAAAAGCAAGTATTGAGTTTTGTTATTATACCCGCAAACTTTCAAGGTCGATGCAAACTAACCAACCATCAAAACATAAAAGATCATATTCTCAATAAAATATCTCAACACATTTCACACCCTAAAAAAATCATCTACAAGATCTTAACCTTTTCCATCATCATCATGGGTCGTCTGTTTTGTCATGGTCTAATCTAAACTTATCATTGCCACAAACATATAATTATGTTATTGTATAAGAAAGGCATCAGTAACCTTGGCTTTTATCATCAATAATTCTGTCCATATACAAGAAAAAAAAAATGATATTTGTTTGAAAAAGGGCTACCAATACAGAAGATATATCTTCTTAGAAGACAAACGCCATCAAGTTGATCTCTTCTATCTCATCTCATTATAAATAAAAATTACCACTGACTAACGCACATAAAACTATACCCTGAAAGATCTGTGCATCAAACGCGTTCAACTGTGAAATTGGTTTTATTTGTGGCTGGAAAACAAATTATCAACGCTTCAATCCCAGCGACGACGACGACGCACGAAGACATGATGTGATGAACCAAGAATCGTTCTTGACTCTTTAGATAACCCCCCACAAATATATACAGATAATCATATGTAGCGTTTTTTTTTTCTTCGATTTCAGGGCGGGAGTAGTCCGAAATTGCGGGCCTCCAACTGGGGGTGAAAGGCCAATTAGTACTGGTTTGCGCCATTTTTAAACCATAACTCTTCTGACCTTAATTGTTTATGAAATGGTTAAGTTTGGTTTTGGTCAAGAATGATAAAACTGTGTGATCATTAGTTCAGTGGGGTCGTAAAAGACTGTTGGCCTAGAAGACCTTCCCTGGTAGATGCCTGAGTGGTATATTGTTTGCAGGAAAGTTAAGCGGACGGCAGCTTTTTTCAGCAACTCAGAACCTTAAGATCGTCGCTACGGAGCAGAACAAGCCTAAGTCCAAAATTCTCAAAATCGGGACTTTCATTTTAGCATAATACCAGTTGTATTCCGCGCGTCCCAGTGTCCAGACAGTCTTCCAAACTGTTAAGTACAAAACAATAATTTGCATTGGATTAGTACCAATTTAAAAACTTCAAATTGCTCTCCTGCAAAACTAAGTATTTGTGACTTAGGGTAGTTCTGCATTGTAGAGACGAAATAGGCTCGTTCAAAAGGGAACCAAATGTGTAAGTCTCTGCCTCAAAAGCTCTGAGATTCACTCGGCTGTGGCCTTATTGCTTCTGATCTTTATCTTAATTGGAAGATAAAAACTGTGTTTTCGTTGGTTCAGTGGGGTCGTAAAAAAACTATTGACCATCTCCCATCAGGAAAGTAGCCGTCGCGTAACGATCGGTCACTCAGACGTCCGCTATTGGGTTCCAACTACCGTTCAGCACCTCAGGGCCAAAAAGGAAGCCAATGTACAAGTACCTTGCTCAAAAACTTTACCGCGAGGATCATATTGGTCTATGAGGTTTACCTTTCAGCACCATACAGCTTATATCGAGTTCCTCCGAAAGAATACCCAATGTGCAAGTCTCATAGCCTCATTGTCTTTGTTCTATTTTAAAACTCCTAAAACTACTATTAATAGCGCTTATATGCACAGAAATAAAGAGTTATCATATTGACTATTTTGGTAGTCAATATGACAAATGCTGCTACTAGTCAATATGAAAACTTTTGGTTGAAAGAAATTGAAAGATCAGTTGTCATATTATCGCGGTTGTCAAATTGACAATTTTGGTAATCAATATGACAACTTCGGTAATCAATATGACAACTTCGGTAGTCAATATGACAACTTCCGTAGTCAATATGACAACTTTTATTAGTCAACATGACAACTGCGGTAGTCAATATGACAACTTTTGGTAGTCAATATGACAACTTCGGTAGTCAATATGACAACTTCGGTAGTCAATATGACAACTTCCGTAGTGAATATGACAACTTTTATTAGTCAATATGACAACTGCGGTAGTCAATATGACAACTTTTGGTAGTCAATATGACAACTTCGGTAGTCAATATGACAACTTCGGTAGTCAATATGACAACTTCGGTAGTCAATATGACAACTTCGGTAGTCAATATGACAACTTCGGTAGTCAATATGACAACTTCGGTAGTCAATATGACAACTTCGGTAGTCAATATGACAACTTTCGATAGTCAATATGACAATTTTATTTTTCAAAACAAGTTTCTCCGACTATCACTCGCTTATTGAATAGCCAACTACTCCGCCCCTGATCTTTTTCTCTTTGCCTATTTTTCTCAAATTGTTCCTCTCAGAAAAATTAAAGATGCATAACAGTGGTTTATATTAATGAGACTATATAGCTGTTGTTAGGTATCTACGCGAACAGCTTCACTTAAACAATTATAATTCCAACAAACTGAAATAGATCCACACATTCAGCAACACAACAACGTTATACTTAAATAACAAATTTTATTGTTGTTCTAAAATGTTTTGTTTCGCTTTGTTCCTCTTTTTATTTCATTACCAGTCCGAGGTCATTTCTATTCTTTGCTCAGTGTATCGTATGTAAACAATTATTCTTAATAGTTGTTTTTGTTTAATTAAATGAGTTATGGCAATCTGAGTCACTCTGACTTTTTTTTTTTTTGAGTGAAATAGATCATCATACAGATAATACCACCGACCATGTGTTAAGCGTGTGTATAGATATCACTATTGTCATAGCGCACGCACGTATGTATTTACTTTTTTGAGTTTAATTGAGCAGATGTTTTCCGACTTTGACATGTTAGTAATGTTTAGCTTATAAATTGGTTTATTTTAAGCTTCAACAAAATATGAATTAGTAAAGTTTGCGGAATTATAATTGAGTCATGATTGTATAAAAAAGAAAATGATACGACTTTAATTGATCTTAATTAGTTTGAACAAATTTGTTGAATCATGAATAACAATTCGGTTCATCTAAAAATTTTAACTCCCACTCTATATTTTTACACACTAAGAAAGCTGGGTAATAAAGATCTCTAAAATGCCAACGTAAACCAAAAAAAAAAAATTGTCGGGTTGAGAACTATCACGTTTTAGGGTTTGTCGCACTAATTAGGAAATGTTTCTGATTCAATCCGAAACATAAAAAGGGTTTTTTGCCCTTCAGCCATTGCAAAAATTTTAGCTCGTCAATTTATGATTTTAGGCCTAGTAACAGACTCTGTCAACCATTATCGGTGTGCATGTAGTTAGCAGGAATGAAATTGAGAGGACCTACAATTTTCTGCCGGTTCCCAATTGCTAGCTGAAGTTCGTTCAAATGTATAGGGTAAAAGAGTGTTCCTAGAGAGAAGATGAACTTGTAAACCAACTACAAAAGCACACTCACCTTTCTTCCGAAGACCTTTACACTTCATGGGCTTTTACGAACACTTTCGATATTCTTTATTCGGTTTTCGAATAATCCAAAAATTATTTTTTTTGAAAATTTTGATATCAAATAATTTTAATGTTGATAAGAAGTTCCCGTATAAAATAAAAATCCGTAGATAGAAAATATAAAATCATCAAAATTGGTTCAGTCGTTTAAGAGAAAGTCAAAAATTGAAAAAAAAAACCGTTCTATCATCATGTTTTGGGGTGGCCAATGCAATCTTCTGACCTGCATCGGTAGAAAATGTATAAGAGCTTGTACACCGCGAGATTAGCAAGTTGTAAATTTCAAATTACTAAGCTGATGAAACAAATACGGAAAGAATTTACCAAATTTCTTCAAATTAATTCGGGTCTTGATTGACTCGAACTTAAATAGGTTAAGTGGCGTTATTGCCAATAAAAGGTTTCTAACTAAACACTTACATGTTTAAATACAATATTTTGTTCAAATAAATTTTTAAAGTTTTTCACGTGCTTACATTTTTTTTTGCTCGCCTTAGGATCGGAATTCGGTTTAAATCGACTCGGTTGAAACTCGGCACTTTTGTATGGACAGCGTCCCATTGGTGTAACACATAGTGACCTATATCGTTGGAAAGGTCTCAATAAGTGCATAAATTTTTTGCGAGATATTTTAGTTAAAAGGGTGTTTTTTTAAGGAAGCCGAAAAATGTTGGTACTTGTTGCAACAACGTACCCTTTCACCGAATATATTTGGTTGCAATCTTTTGAGGGGGGGAGGGGGTGATGGGCCATCGATTGCAATTCATCTTAATGGTCACCTAGTATGTTCCACTTTAATTTATTATCATTTTTAATTTTTTGACCATCAACAAATTATTAAATTGCATTTTTATTTTGGCAAAGAATGCGCAATAACTTTTTTCTCCCACGAGATACGGACTTATGCCAATACAAAAAATTGATGCACTAACAAACATACTACATTTTTCATTTGCCCTTTTTTTTTACAAAACATTAAAACTCCAAACATATTTTGTTTGTTATTGTGACAAAGAAATTAAAAGATAATAAAGGTAAAAACGCCATTTCCTGCAACGCAATAGTTATCATTATCATGGTAAATGTAAAGCCCTTGGGTCTTATAATTTCGTAAAAAAAACACCCACCTACAAAAATACTACCTTCCCTAAAATTTGTCATGATAGTGAAAATGTTCCTCCCTTTCATAATAATGTTAGATAATAATAAACAGTTAATTTTTTTTTTTTTAACACAACTTTTATACATGCTACAAGTTTCTCTGACGATATTATGACTGAATGTCTTTCATAAACTTGACCCACATAGTATTTTTCACCTTAACATTATAAACATAATACTCGCAATTGCAAATAGTTATTAATCATATTAACCAATGAACCGCTAATTTTCACCGCAACTTTCGCATCACAACAAACAGTAATAAATATTAGAAAAAAAAGATATATTCCCATCAACTCTATAGAGAAATATTGATGGAAAATTTACGTACAAATAATAACGAAATAAAATTTGCGGTTTATATCGCCGCCTCAGTATATGAATGGGTGCCATAATATTAAAGAATTTATAGATATTTGGCCAACAAATAAACTTCAAACTTGATATACCTAATTAAAAAGTAAACGAAGAAGTGAGATGAGTAGGTATGCGGAATTGAATTCTTTCAAAATTTCTATGAATGAATTATGAAAAATGTCAATAAACAAATAGATCCTCTTGAAAACATTTTATGAAATGAAATGCGTTTTTTATGACCACAACAATGAATCTGAAGTGTAATTAAGTATTTTACAATATTTTGCTGCATGAATATTGTTTCATCTCATTAAATGGGTTTAAGTAAAACGATAAAAAATTTAAAATGAATTTTGACAACATAAGCCTACTTTTATTTAACATTTAATACCAAACGAAAGAGACTTGGGAGATTAACTCGTTATTCATTGAATTTACTGCGTAGAATATAAATAGAAGATAAGTATACGCCCCAGTGACCGAAGTGGATGATGAGCAATGCAAAGATTTCAGTATTTTTCTTAGATTAGAATATGTGTATGTTTAATATTTATAAGCTTATTGAAACGAAATAAAAATAAAAAATATAAATGTAAGTTATTTGCAACAAGACCTTTTCTATTTATTTGTTCGCTTAAATGTGCTCTTTTTTTCGTCACAAAAAGTCAATCAAAATCGATAAAAAAATTTGGGCAAACAAAGGCTCTTAAGTATCTTTAAAATTGAAGCTTAAGAATGCACGCTACATCAAAGTGGAAAGTCTTCATAAGTATGTATTTTAGAAATACAATTTTGTTCGTTTGTTTGCTTATGAAACCACCTACGTATTTTGTCGTACTTCTAGCCATTAAGAAAAAAATTATCAAGTTTCAGATTCACTTAAGTTTCTTAATTTGGTAACTTATCTGACGTACCGTACATATAGCGTTAGTCACTGGATAAGCCATTCTTGATGCAAACTTTTCAAATTGTGTGTGTGTGCTATTGAATTAAAGTCTTACTCGTTTACCGTCAATATAGTTGAAGTGACCATAAATAGAGAAGCTCTTTTATGTGACATGTAAGGTAACATAACATCTCGTATATAATAATACTTCTATTTTTTTGCATCAGTATAAGAAAAAGACACCAACAAAAGTTGCACAAAATCGGAGAAAAAAAACTCATAACAGTCGGTTTCCACAAACTATGCAAAATGTGCATTTCTGTGGAACTGGCAATTTGTTTTACGATTTTTTTAATTTTTTTTTTGCTACAATTAGGGTGGGTTATAATTTCGTTAAAAAAAACTTCTCAATATGTACCTTTGTAATTCCTTTGCCATTTTCCATTGCCCATCAACATAATCTATCAATGCAACTAAAAATGATAAAAAAATCCAATCATGTTATCTTTAGGAAAGAGAAGTATACTTAATAAATAAAATGGACAGCTGGATTGCACGCAGTTGCTCTTGTAGATAAGGTTGCTTAGTTTATTCACTCAAAACTGAACACTACTTGATGGTTTTTATTATCAATTCTAAAAATTAATTATAATCACCCTCTCAACTTTTGATATTCCAAAGTTGAAAAAAGTCAAATTTGTTCAGTTTTAGAAATACTCAACTCCACCAAATATAAGATTTTAGAAAATCAAACTTGAGAATTTCAAAAGAACTCTGAACTCTTTTGTTCATTTTTATTTTCTTATTTCAAAATAATTCTAAAATAAAATTAATTGTAAAAAAAATCATAACCTATAGTAAAGGTACAAATTAATTAGTTAATTTACATAAATGTTGTCCATATATAGGTAAACTATTTATTCGTATGGTATGAAATAATTTTTAAATCTCAAGTTGAATCTGGCATATGGTTTGTCAAATGTCACAAATATCCCAAGAATATTTCTTAAACTGGAAGTAGGCAAACTTTCGAATTTCAACTTTGGAATTTGAAATTGAGGTAGTCAATTAAAATAATTTTCAACTCGCAGTTCAACTCACAATTTGGAATCAACTACGGAGTTGTACGTTTTTTTTAATATAGCTTTTTGAACAGGCTTCAGTGCATACAAAAATTTGGCGTTTCTTCCAGGTGGGGATCGATTTTCTTAGTAATGGTAATAACAGTAGTTTTATTTGCCAGCAATTAGTGACCATAGAACCCAAATTAAACTTTTGCTTAACATTTTGGCACTTTGAATTCGAATTTAGTGTCTAACGTGCCAAGTTTTTGAGATATTCAATTTTTAACTTTCTAAAAACAGTGTTTTTGTGATTTTTTGGGTAAAGATAGATCTCGTTTTCAGAAATTTTATATTTTTCAAAATTTTTTTTATAAGTCTGAAAAATAAATTACTTTATATAGGTACAAATTCAGACTAGTGTCCAGTGCATCGAATTTTTGCGAAAAATATGTTCTTGTTTCTGAAAATGAGACCTATCTTTACCCAAAATATCACAAAAAACACTGTTTTTGTAAAGTTCAAAATTTGATATCTCAAAAACTTAACTTCGCAGTATTCACATTCACATTAAAAGCAATTATGGAACCTTCTAGAAAACTATATTATCGCTACGAGGAACTACTTTACCATTTCCACTCCTGTCAAGTTCCATAATTGCTTCGAAAGCGAGTACTGCAAACCAAGCTGACTCTCCGGGAGTAGAACATTGTGAATTCAATAAATGCATATAATATGTATAAAAAAAAACAACTATTTTTGTAAAAAATAAAAACAAAAAACAAAAAAAATTGAGTTTGGCATTTTGTTCACTATTTTAAAAATATATATAGAAAAATTAACTGAACAAAATTTAAAGATGGTTTTACACTCTATAACTCTCGTATTAAACTATAATCGATAGCTGGTCAACTTTTGAAAGAAGTCCTAAAAAACCACGATTTTCGACATAAATTCCTTTTTTTCAACAATCCACCCCCTTTCCTCCGATCTGTTGGTGGGCAATTAATTTTTCCCCTTTCATATACCATTTATCTTAAATTTTCCCACAACTCTTATCCTGGTAATAATTTTTTCAACTTTTGCCTCTCAAAACTAGATTGGCACTGTTCTATACGGTAAAAAAACTATTTACAAATAATTTAAAAACAAAAATAACTTAAACTCGAGAAGTGAAATATTTCAGAGTCACTCACAATTTTTTTTTTAATTGTTGTCCAGTATACTGAGCATACAGATGAATAAAAATCTGAAACATACAAAAAATTCCTAGGTCATTCCCATAAAAAAAATTAAGTGCCTATAGAGGGTATCAGGTCTCAAAATAAACATTAAAAAAAAAAAGAGTTTTTCCACCCTCAAGCTTAATCCTCGAAAAAAAAACGCGAAAAACGGTCCAATGTTATAAAATTATTCAAATACATAAGGTTACCTACTTTATTTGGAGCTCTAAACCATTTAAGAAGTTATTTTAGTAATTTTTACTAAACATTTTACATTTTTGTTCACTATAAGAGCAAGTATGTGCGACCGTGTCGTGATTTTTTTAAGATAAAAAACGTTGTTGATTTATGACAATATAATGACTCTGAAAAAGTATATTCATATTTCCCATATCCCATCACATCCATGTGCTAATAGCAGGTGATGTGACACTTCGCCAGACATTACGCATCGTCTTTGTCGTCGCAGTCGTTTTGGCATTTGCTGATGCATGCAAGTTGAATAAAACCAAGCAGTTAAATGAAAGGCAGTAAGGGTTTACCACAATTTCAAAATACTAATTGTTGTGGTTCACAAGAGACATTCAAATCTGTGATACCCATCACAGATGATATTTTATTAAAACAAATTTAAAAAAATCTGAACTAAAATTTTTAGATGACATTATTCGAATTACAAATTTTCTGGTAATCATTTTCCTTTGATCCCTAATAATTATAAATATTTCTAGTAATCTCTCCAATTAAACAAGTAGATGCTCAAATTGTATATGCTTTGTTTGTTTAATTACAAAACTACGTTAGAAAAAATAAATTAAGGTAATACGTACTGTAACTAACGAAAAATATTAAGTATGTCACCAAATACAAAACTTCTATATGCGCATGTGAAAAAATGTTTCACATTGAAAATATAATAATAATTCCAACAGTATACTGCAACACTGCAATTCCGTTTTTAAATTAAATCAAAATCCAAAAACTTTCAAATAAACTGCGCATAAAAGGATGTGTGAGTTTATTACATAGTGGCATGCCTGCAGCCAACCGCACTGGCATACATCCAAAGTCTTTGCCAGACATTAAAGTTAAATACACTACTGTATAGCCCAGTAAGTAGGAAAGTAGATCATGATTATATGGTGTTTACGGTGACCATATTCGTCTACTCGAAAAAATACAGAAATACAAAATGAATCGATACATTTTTTTTAATAAAATAAAAGCATTAATAACTTTATTAGTGAAGGCTTAGCGAAATATTTGTAAAAAAAGCAGGAAACTTCCACCGTTGTTAGTAGATACTCGATATAAGATTAATTTTTAGATATTGGGTCACTTTGGATTCCATCTAGAAGGGAAGACACAAGAGTTTTTCTGTATTGAACATGTTGAACATTGGTGAAAATGTTATAAATACTTTAAGAATCAAAAATACAAAAAATTTATAATTATTATATTTACCATTTTTTTTCAAAGAAGAATGAAAAAAAATTTATTTATTATTTAAATTGAATGCAAGCAGTTAAGTGAGGTGATTTTGCAAAACCTGTACAACAACTGTGCAATTTATGATAAAGGCAACAAATTTATTGAATTGTTAGTAAATTTTATGAAGATGAGACACTGGGCCACTTTATATTTTACCTAGGAGTGAATATAGAACAATTTAAATATAATACTAACAATTCTATAAATTTGATGCCTTTATCATAAATTGCACAATTTTTGTCCAAATTTTGATAAGTCACCTCACTTCACTGCTTGGATACATAAATTTGAATAAAAGCCTACTGACGCGAAGGTCAATCAACTTTTTTTCATAATGATCGAATAACATTAGCTTTGGATTTATTAGATCAAGCGTTAAAAAATACCCCGAAATCATGTATCATATGTGTACGGATGTGTCTTTTCTTGTACTTTTAAATTCAAAATAACATGTGCAATACAGAACAAATAGTTTGCGGCAGACCAAAAAAAATCCCAAACGACTTTTTCGTTAGCTGGACGATTTTTCGCCTTCGTTTGCTACCTCTCGCTTACGAAGCGATTATCTTATCATTCCGCTACAGACTGTATAATTAATGTTTAGCGTATAATACGTATAATATATATTTTTCGATTTCAATTCGTTTGCAGCAAACTCTTAAATTCGTTTGGGTAAAACACTTTATGCGAAGGAATACATTTAGCTTAAGACCAGTGACTGAACCTGCTACTACTCCCTTCCGAAGCTAGTATGTTACCATTGAACCATGAACTAGAAAATTTTCGTGTAGCATAGAATGCATATGAACACCACAAACATGCAGTAAATTAATAAAAAAAAATCCTGCAATCATGTGTTGTAAATGAATTGTATATTTACACTAAAAGTGAAGTTCTTTTTCACATACAACTTTCTGAAAAGGTTCTTCGCAAATAATTCATTCGTTTGCTGCAATCGATAGAATTTACTAGTTAACGAAAAGGTGTTTAGATGTGGGAAGCATTTTCGTTTGCCGCAATCTTCTCATGAGAATAAGTTCCAGACGAATGTAATAGAATTACAATTTGTGTCAAATGTAATAAAAAAAATGCAAATAGAATGCAAAGTGGTCCAATACCTATCTCAAAATCACTTTTACTTTTTTTATGCAATGCTAAGCTGCCTCTCTTTAATACAAAAGGCAGGTCAATTAAAAAATAAAATTCTTTAAAAATATTATCAGCCATACAAATTTCAATATTTAATTTATCTCTTCTTCTTTTCTGCAACCTAGTCCTTGCTTTTTATACTTGCACAGAAGGATATTTCAAAGCAGAAGGATATTTTTAAACCGTATTAGAATCCGGGTAATATACGCATTATACGTTATTATGATTATATTGACTGCTAGCCCTATAAAAACTGCAATTTTAATGAATTAGTCTGGGGAAAAAATGTATTTTTCGACCTGAACCCAATTTTTTTGTATATACCAGTGGTTCCCAAATCATTCGCAAATTAGTGAATTAGTATTACCTACAACAAATTTCTGTCCAAATAGGTTCCTAGAAGGAAAATTTTAGAGTAGTTTTAATTTCTTTCATAATTTTGCCAACAAAATTTCGTGACGCAACATGGTCAAATATTAAAAAAAAGCAACATTTTCAAAATTATTGCGTTTTTATGAAATTTTACGCGCTTTTGAGATAGCAAGCAAATTTCATCACTAACGAATGTTGGGTCAAAATAAAATTACTAAGGAGATCTTTATATCTCAGAAATTGATAAAGAAATTGATATTATGGCTACGTTGACAATTTTGAGCAAATTCAGTTTTTTTTTAAATTGTAGAATGGTTTCTTTATAAAAAAAGGATGCTGAGACCGATAATGCTGTTTATAGCTCTCAAATTCTTGAGGTTTTTTTTTCTGTGATGTCATTAATGTCAATATTCCAATAGAAAGGACGCAACTGAGGTACATTACCGAAATATTGGATTTTCGGCAATTTGGAACTCGAAATGCAAATTTATGCATTTTTTAATCGGTTTTGGTTTTAAATGAAAGGGTTACATATACCCTATCCAACAATATAGGGTTGCCTTACCAAAAGTTGACCCCATTCGAGATTGCCTACATTGAACATCTAAAGTTTGCTTAGTGTAGAAAATATACCTCATGTGTTATTAAATCGATTTTGAAAAAGAGTACTCAATCCCCTATCCAACAGTATAATGTTGCCTAACCAAAATCGATTAAATGAAAGACGGGGTTTATTCTCTGAACCTACTGCTAACTTTACATCCAAAATGCAGGCAATCTTGTATGGTTTCAACTTTTGAGCAGGCAACCTCATATTGTTGGAGAGGGGATTGAATGCCCTTTCAGTTAAAACCAAAAACTATTAAATAACAGATAAGGTATACATTCTAAACTTACTGCAAACTTAATATTGTAAAAGCAGGCAATCTTGGATGGTGCCAACTTTTTGTAAGACATACCTTTATTGTTGGATAGGGTTGGCCGGTTATTATATTAGTTATTTTTTTTTTTTGGATTTTAATGAAATTTCAGCAAAAAAAAAAAATTAAACATCTCAACACTTTTTCGATAATTCTGTAATGGAATTCTAAAATGACATTTCCATCGAAATGTCTTGGAGACATTATAAGGGCTACATAGCGTTATGCACTCATTTAATGCGTTTATGAATGAGGCTGAGAATGTAAAGTTTTCAAGCTTAAAATGAATAACTTTGCGTGTGCATTGTTGTAGAACTATGTGTAGGTACTATACGGAACATCGCAATTTGTTCATTAAATCATGCAAAAAAAACTATTTTGAATAATCCAGAAGGGATGGTCACATTCACTTTAATCATGCTCGGAAAAAGAAATTAAGTTCTTGAAAGCAATAACCTAAATATTTTTTTCCTACCACTATAGTGCTATACCACTATTGCAATTTAAATTAATTAAGTTCCTATGAATTTTGTCGTTGCCTTTGAAATTCGTTTTTAAACGTTTGCTGTGTTATTATCTGATTAAACAAAAACTAGCATTTACTGATTTTTTTTTACATTTCAAACTTTTCAATGCCTACCAATAGATAAATTCAAGGCTAAAACGTACTTACTCATTATTTGATCGATTATATCTTGTTTTCGCACATTGAATAACTTTTTGATGTTTATTTTAAATGAATTTGCGTCACTGCAAATTACAATATGTAAACTATTCCAAAAATAACAATTTATATAGATACGAGTTGGGGGTGTTTGATGTTTACAATAAATTAACATCCACATGATTGAACTCTAGAAATAATTTCCAACCTAAATCTGAGATAACTAAAAACACAATATCAATAGATTTTGTTTTTCTTTTTTTCTTAATTTGTTTAGACGTGAGCAAGCCATGAATATTTGAATTTGAATATTTACACTGATGCTCAACGTTATTTTTGCTTGTTTATTATAATCCATTTTAATACTTGTCAATTAAATTTCAAAAAAAAAAATCCAACAAAACTTTAAAATTCACAGAAAATTCATGCAGGCGACCGAAATGGCATTACTTGATTGCAAATGTTAGTTCGGTAACGGTATTAGGTATAATCTAAAGCTTTCCAATATGCACCCAGTTTTGTATCTTACATGCAAATAAACCTTTTCGCAAGAATTACTTTCACCCAGCAAAGTTAAAGTGAGACAAAAACCACAAGCAGACATAATTTCAGAAATTCGTGATTTCCAGTGATGCCAAATTAAATCAATACTCATTGGACATTAAACTCTATATCAGTTTGATAATTTAACTTTGCCTTAACTGAGAGTTAACTTGCACTTCACATTTGACAAAATTGTTCAAAAGTGTTTTGAAGTATATTTTAATTCAAAATTCTAGACATATTTGTTGCCAAAATTTAAAACGAACCACCCTAATGTATAATAAAAATTTAATACTGATTTAAGTCTCAAAAATAAATCCAAACTAAAATCATCTGTTTTTTTATTATTTTTCTTTAGAATGTGGTGGACAATTACTGGCAATTTTGGAAATATCCTCCCAATCGATTGGTCAAAATCCTATACCCGTCAAATGCACATGCCAACTTTGAATTTAGCTGAAAACCGTCATCAACAAAACACCACCACCAATATTACTACCGCTGATGTTGGTAAAAATGGTATAGCTGCACAAACCCCAAATGGCATTTTGGATGAATTGAATGACTTATCTAGCGAAGACGAGGCTGTTGCCAATGATCTTGATATGCATGCTTTAATATTGAATGGACTTAATCCAGAACAAGATGAACCGATTAAAAGTGTTGAGGAAGTTATCAAGGAAATTGATGATATAATGGATGAGGCCACACCTTCTGAGGATGATGTATTGGAATCAGAAGTTATGGAGAAAGCAAAAGAGGTGCTGGGTGCACCATTGTATGCAGATAGTAAGTACAATAGAAATACTGTATTGATATAAAGTTAAGGGCGATATTCATAGTTGTTACTCAAGTTGAGATATTTCTCAAGTGTACTTTTGAGTAGACTTTTGGCCACTTTAGCATATTCATAATCGAGATTAAGAGAGAATGCTTAAGCATTTACTTAAGGGTTACCTCAGTAGACTCCATTTTTTCTATGAAAACGGACTTAAGTTGAGCAAATGCTTAAGAATCTTAACTTGAATAACGACTATGTACTCCGCCCTTGTTCTTATTTGACAAATTTCCTTACATTTTTTTTTTTTTTTTTAACTACAAAAATTGTAGAGGGTGACTTTCACACATAAAAAACAAAAAAAAAAAAACAATTAATAACTGCTTGGCATATAAGTATAAAATGTGAACTTCATTCGATTTCCGCTATCAGATCAATGTCCCCGATGTAGAATGTAGACTTATTATGTTTTAATAATCCAATTATTTCGAGGACCTACATACGAGTAGGATACAAAAACAAACGAAGTACTTTTGGTATTCTGCTGAGTCATAAGCGAAGGGTTTTTGTTGTTAATCCTTTGTTGCATGTCTACTACGTTCACTAGTTTTTAGAGCTAATTAAAAGCATGCACTAAGGTAATTAATTTTAAAACTATGACTATGTTCATTAGTCTTCTCCTAACAAGGTAAAAATATTTCAGATAGTTGCAATTTTATCTAGGCATTTCTTTTTAAAAATGTATTGTCTGCTTAGCATTTCGTCCCGTTTCTGTGTGAACCTCGTAACTACATTTTTTTAAAAGATTTTGCTTAACATTAGACATCGCTGGAAAACTATGAGTAAGGAAGATGAAAATGTATGAACGGTGAAATAAACTCATTTAATATGTTTTACAGTTAATTCGATTCCTTTTTATTCAATCCAATTATACAATTTCAAGAAAAACTAAAATTTCTTAAAAAAAACTAAACAAAATTGATACGTGGTTCACGCAGAAACGGGACGATTCATCCTTATAAAACATTCTTTTCATGTCTATGTAGTTATATTTCATTGGATGTCTAAATTGTATACTTATTGCAGATGGATGGCAAAATTGTACTTACCTAACGCCTAATTGGGTTTGAATGCAGTCAATAAACAATGATTAGAGTTCTTTATGTCACCGTTTAAGTGGGAGGGACAATTTTTTATAAAATGGGCTTAAAATTTTTAAAACAAATTAATAAATAGTGGCAACACTGTTGTAATAATCATTTACAGTGCTGCCACTTTGCTGCAGTTGCACCTACCAGAGAATAAAATCTACTTCACTTTTTTATACTGCAATTTAAATGTTCACTGAATTTAGAGCATAGACAAAGCATACCTTGAAGCCTTACACACAATGACCGAGCATATAGCAAAATTGTGTGTTCCTGAGACAGGAGAAGCTGCCGGGGCCTTGATGCAATGCTTAATTTGGAGGCCACTTTTCTCACGTCCATGACTCCAGTCCGCCAATTTCGCATAATTAAAAAAAAATTGTATAGTTTTGAAATAGTTTTGTACAGTTTTGTACAAACAAGAACTTACTGGAAGTGCCGGGCTGGGGACATATGTATGTCCGCAGCCGGTCATATTCCAAATCGAACAAATTTAAATGCAGATCTGATCCACGAGTTTTGTACAGTTCAGATCAATCGAAGTGATTATCACAAGGCTCCTCGGTGCAGCCTTAGAAAATGCTGCAAACAAATAATTTTAATGAAGGATGTTTCCGAAATATGTGATTTATTTTACAAAATTATAAAAAAATTTAAAAAACTCGTTTGGAAAATGTTTAAACATAAAAACATAATTTTGAATGCAGAATTTAATTAATGTTTTTTTTTTTTTGTTGCTGGCAGAATTTCGACCAAAAACCCTTTCAAATCATCTGCCTAGAAGTCTTTTCGTCAATTCCTAGGGAAATATGTACTACATTCTGTCACTATTTGAAAACTATTGAACTATTGCTATTTCTTCTGCCGCCAATCGAATAAAATACATACATATATTTGTAGTTGATCAGTGTTTCTCATCAAACTACAACATCTTCATAATATACTACATCAACTAAATCTCAAATCAAAAGGAGCTCCCCATTGCATCTTTGAGAGTACCTACTTTTCTCTTGTAAATAAGCCAGTTGTTTTAAAAAGAACTCCGCAAGGCCGATTGGGTGACAGAAGTTGTTGTAGCTGATATTTACCTACATTCCTTTCAATTTCAATGTTTTAAATTTAATTCTTTTTTTTTTAATTTTTCTGCAGAACTACAGTATCTTTCAATATCACAACTCAATGAATTATACATGGAAATGGAGGTTCTTATTCAGGAATTCAGTGAAACACTTATTAATGAGCTGGCATTGCGAGATGAATTGGAATATGAGAAGGAATTGAAAAACACATTCATTTCATTATTATTGGCCGTACAAAATAAACGAAGGCAATTTCATGTTGAAAAGAAGCGTGGCAAATCACAGGGTTAGTTCTAACAAATTGAAACTTAAGTATAATATTATTACTAATTAAAATGTTTTTTATTTACAGGTCAAGACCCCAAGTATCTCACAACCGTCATTCCTTATCATATGGAAAATGGTACACCAAATAATCAAGCATTACAGGTGTTGATAAAAAGTAAGTATATTCAGCCAACGAGACTGGTTGTTGTTTTGTTAATCAAATAAAAAAAACTGTAAATTATTCGTATCTGTAAATGTAAAAGTATTGAGTACAAGAAGGTACATACATTAAAACGATAAAACGAATAATTTAGTTTTGTAGATACTAAATGTCTATTGTTTTTGTCGAACCGTATTAATTGTTTTTTTAATTAGTAACTGTAGGTACAAGTATACTATGTACCTACATTAAGATTGTGTTTCTTTTCTCTTTCCACAAAAGAAATTTGAATTTTTAAAACTGCCGCCATAATATCCTTTTCATCTACTTATCTTTATCCACAAGATACGAAGGCTGTCCCAAAAGTACGCGACCCAAAAAAGAAAACACTAAAATTTTTGGAAGTAGTTAGTAGATGTAGTTCTCTTTCAGCTCAATACCCTTTTCCCACCGGCTTGCAAGAGCTTTGATACATTTTCTGCGTCCAACTTCGCAAAATTTCGAACATTTTCAGTATTTTTTTATTTATATGTGAAGGTTTATTCGTTATGTCTTCACTTAACCGCTGAAAACAGTCTGGATAGTAATAATTCGACGCGCATCCTAATGTACTGGTGTCATAACCTTCCATGCAAACACTTTCGTTTTTTTGGGAGCCGATTCACTCCTTCTAATCCATTCGTTTGACTGCTGTTTTGTCTCAGGGGATAAGCGATAGACCCTTGTTTCATACATGGTAATAAAGCGAATCAAAAATTCCTCTTCAGTCCTGCAAAATTTCGCCAAACAATCGGTTGAAGGCGCCCTCTAATTTATTTTTGTTCGATTGCTAGTAACCCAGCTCCAGACTACCAGTTAATATCCGATGTACAGCTCATTGTGAAAAACCTGTCATGTCTGCAAGCTCACGCACTTTCATCCGAAGGTCATCCAATATCAATTTGATGACATATAAATTCTGCTAACCAATATTTTACTGTTGTAGAGTGTAGGCAAAAATGGATAAGACTCCCCCAACGTAGAATCCATATCCACTTTGATATTGGTTGGACTAAAAACCTTTCAAATACAAATACGCAATGACGTAACGACGACCATTTCGTTCAAATCTATCGATTTCGTTCACTTCAAATAGTCTGATCTTGTACTTCTGAAGCTGACCTCTATAAACTTTGGCTCATACGTCATACCACCTAGCCAATACATTTTCTTACTACGAAATTTTTACAAACATCATTGTTTTCTTCTCTTTTTCTTTATCCATAAAGTGTTCACAGCCGAGCCAGGGGAAATCTAATGCCCCTCCACCACCACGGAGGTTATAGAGCCATTAACCGAGATACATACTTAGTTATATTGTAGAGTTTCTTTACTTTGCCAGAGAGAGAGAGTCTGTTATCTTTGTCATTTTGCATTTTCCGGTTAAAGTATACCCCTTTTACCTTTTTTCATTACAACACTTCCCCATCCATAATAGATAACATGACTGAATTGAGACCGACTCCCGCCGCAATACATTAGTCGAATTCTATAATAGGAGTAAATAACTCTTATTTCTCATTCCAAGGTCCTCATACCTTTTATGTCCGTTGGGATGTCAATTAGGGGCAACCATACATAGGTCTTACACTTCACGTCTACGTGTACGGTCAGACTCCTGTTTGACTTTCCTACGCCATGCGCTTCTCGGCCGACCGGCTTTTCTGCTTACCTGTGTCATCGGGTTCTACTCCGAGGCTTGGCTCGGAGTTTGGGGATTTATATTACCCGAGCCGAACAATGGCACTTCATATAGTCCTAAGATGTCAATTTTATAGCTTAAACTGTTTCGCTAATTGGTATTGTAGAGGCCTTCATTTCCGTATATTCCTTATACGAAGCGTAGTATCAGATTCGTTAGCAGGATGAATTTCAGTTTCGCAGAATGCTTTCTTCCGTTACTTCTTAAAAAAGCTAGAAGCTTACCCAAATTGGGATTCAGAACTTCGGTTAAGTGATATTAAGTGTTTTTCACTAGAAGGTAATATAACAGTCGAAATTGCCTACTCGATGTATACAACACTAAACCTACAACTATTTAAACACTCATAAATTATTTACTATGATACTCATACTTAAATATTTTTCAAATATGCAATTTCTCTAAAAAATACTTTTTTATTCCTAACAGTTCTGAAAGCGATCAATGAAGACAGTCCAACTGTACCAACATTACTCACAGATTATATCCTGAAAGTCCTATGCCCAACATAGGTCGAGGCTAAAAAATTCTCGCTTAAACAAGCATTAATTAATTTCAAAAGGAAAAATAAGAAATTAAATAGATTAGTTAACACTTTTATTTATTAAGTAAAAAAAAATTCATATATAATAAAAAAAAAATATGCAAAAGCAAAAAATATATTATATAAAAGTGCAACACAAATCTGCATTTTCAAAAATTAATTTATTGAGATTACACAAAAAAAATATATAAAAAAAAACAGAAAACAGTAAAAAAAAAACTAAAATATTTTATTGCTCTAGATACAATACAAAAAAAAAAACTGCACCATGTCTCTAAAAAATAATAATAATATGTAATACAAATTCTTTCCACAAAAATTAATTGTTTTTTCATTTAAAAATATCAATAATAAATTTAAACTGCCTGAAAATAAAAATGAAAGCAATTTATCATTATAAAATATTTGTATCAGCTTATGTATTTTTAAACAAATGTGATTTGTTTTTGATCTAAATGTTGTATAATTTGAAAAAGAAAAAAAAAATGCCATACAAATGAGACCATGCTGTCATTGAAAATATTGATTTTGAATTTTTAAACATTTTTATTTTTATATTAAATTAAGTTAATAATTTGTATAATTTGTTTGTAAAAAAAAATAAAAAATTTAATTATGTATTTAATTTAAAATCTGACGGATCAATCGTTATTTAAAATTGGGGGAATTTTCCTTTCATTGCTATTTCAAAATGAAATATACAACCCAGTTTTTAAACTTGTTTTTCGTCCAGAGTTATCTTAAAAAGGCAAAATATTTTGTTTTTAAATTATGTTTTTTTTTTTTTGTTGTTAGTATTTGGATTTGTTTATATCTACTATAATGATGCATTTTTATATTTGTGTACATGAAGATAATGTATATTTTTTAAATAATATATATACAATAAAATAAAATAAAAAAACAATAATTGTATCTATTGATGTATTGGAATTTTTTTAAGTCTTAATTTTAAAAATTGATTGTATAGCTTAGTCGTAATTTTTTTCTCTTATTTTAGATATAAAATATAATTTTATTTAAATTTAATCTTATATTTGGGCTTTAAATATTTATTATTGATAAAATTTATTTTAAATTGTTTTAATAATAATTTGTAATTTAATTTAAAAGTATGCAGGATGAGAAACTATCATGAAGTTGGATTGACCTATTTTCTCCTTTAAGGCTATCCATTGGGTGAATTGCAAATATATATACAATCGAATTGAAAACCTTCTGCTTTTTTTAAATTGGTTAAAAAATAAGAGCAAACTTTTCAAAACTATCGATAATTCGATAAAAAAAAACAAGTGGAGTATTTTCAAAAACTGTTATTGTCCCCTTTGGCCTGGTAACATCCCAGGTGATTAAATATTTGGCGTATCAGTGCGCTGCAGATAACCAAAATATGGTCTGGTGTTTCCTCGTATTCATTGCAGGATTTCTTTGTGGTAAAATTTACTGGACCCAGAATGCTATGATGCCTTTTTAGTTTGCCATGATCCACTTAGAAGACTTGTTGATTATTTCTACTACGGGACTTGAATAGCTCTTGGTTGTAGGGCCCAAGAAGCATTGTGGCCTGCTTCAGTTAAAGTAGTTTTGTCCAGTTTCTTGTTTTCTTTTTAGTCTCATCGTTTTGTTCCATTTCGTGTTTTTATGACGGTTTCTCCTATTTGAATTTGTTTCCATCTGATCTGGTCTTAATCTTGCATTCCTCCCATGAAACAATTCTGCCGTAATAGTCACATAACAAGAAATGCCCATTAATTCAACCTCGAAAATTTGAACGCACTGTAAAGTTAGGCTCAATACCAATTTCATGTTTTAAGATTTCTCATCCACAATAGTTTTAAAACATTAAAAAAAAAATATAAAAATAAACCGTTAATTTGCCATCAATAAATAATAATAAACATAAAATAAACAAAAATATATTATTGTATACAAATAATTTTATTTTAATACTCAAAACACTTAGCTTTAAATGTAATTTTATTTTTAAGTTAATTTTCTTTCTATTCTGTGGTATTATTTTAAATCTTAATTGCATATAAGAATAAATTTTAAAAATTTATGAAGATCTACGCACATGTACAAGTAAAAGTGAAATCTGAACTTTTATCTATTTCACAGTTTTTTCTACTCTGCTCCGAAATATCGAACAAATTTTAACCGGAATTTTTTACTTCTCTCTTATTGGGTAGAATTTCACTGAAAACTCGATTTTCGAAAAGGGAGCATAAATAAAATTGGTTAACAAAATATTTATGTAATTTACCTTGCACTCGGCCATTTATACGGTACCTTTGACAAAAAAAAAAAAAAAATAAAAAAAACAATATAAGATTAATTTTTAATAAAAAAATAAAATAAAAACAAACTCAAACTCATTAAAGCTATTAAAGCTTTTTTTAAATCAGAAAAATATTCAAGTCAGTGTTTACTTCAGTAAAAATAATAGTAAAAACAAAAGAAAAAACATATTAATTAAAAAAAGAATACATAATCTTTAATTTAAATTCAAGTTAAAGTAGATGAACAAAATATTTAAATAAAAGAGTGTTAGCTTATTTGTATTTACAAAGACAAAACTAATCATAAATGTTTATGGAATAAATAAATATATTTATGAAATATTACAAAATCCCAAAAAAAAAATAAATAAGTTCAATATATCCTACACAAAATATAAAAACAAAATATTTAATAGACAAAAAATATAATATACCTAGATCTACCTAATGTAAGCAACATTAAATAAATTACTTTAAAAATATAAGCAGAAGTAATATGAAAAGTATCTCAAAACTTATATAAAAAAAAAAACAAAATGTGCTAAGCTAGAAAATGTCTACGTATTATGTGTATTTAAGAAATTTAAGTAAAAATTAATACAAAGTCAATCGTATTTACTGTAAAAAAATAATTAAAAAAAAAACAAACGGTTATGATTGAAAGTGTGTTTTTTTTTTTCTCTTAAATTATAAATATTTTATTTATTTGTTTATTTTTTTTTAGGAAAGAATGATGAATGTAAGATTATGTAATACAATGATAAAAGATGTGCATTTTAAAATGATAAATCCACACAAAATTAATTCAATGAAATTGCTTGAAATAAAACATACAAAAATATACATATTAGATGATTTTTTATTATGCTAGTCCATTTTAAGAGACAATTTGAAGATTATTCATTGCAATCACTGGAGAAACTAGAATTTTGTTAAGGGGGAGGCAATTTATGTATGGTTTCACCTACTTATCAAACACAAAAAAATCAGAATTTGATATTTAGGGAAAAATCATAGAAGTAAGTTAAAAAAGATAAAATTAAGGCTACTGAGGTAGTCCTCGAGTAAATGCTTAAGATTTCCCTCACAACCTCGATTATGAATACCTAGGTCAAATGGCTAAAGGTCTCCTCAACCGTACACTTAAGAAGAATCTCGACTTGGTAACGACTATTATTTTCGCCCTTAAATTGGTGCTAGTTCGTAAAAAATTGTACAACACTAATTTGTTGTTGGGATGTTGTTCAAGATAGATACCAGTTGTGTGCAGGCAGAACCAAGTTTTCAACTTCGACTACTTACTGCATGGTGCACAAAAAACGTAGAAATTTTCGGACAGGTGGACGCACGGAGGCAGGAACACCGACTCACAGAGGAGACGACACACATACCAACGGACAAACTGTTGGGCTTCTAGGTACTTAGAAAGTCTTGATATAATGTATGCAGGTAAATTTATTAGCTTTTCGAGTTTTTTTTAGGATCAAGTTCTAACGGGGCAAAACTATTTGCAAATACATAAAAAAAATAAAATCCCCTAATTTTTCAGATTTTCATTTTAATTTTGTATACAAAAAGTACGTATACGCCATAGTGTACACATTTTTCTAATACCGTTTATACCAGTGTTTCCCAACGTGGGGCCCACGCCCCACAAGGAGGCATTTTGAAACAATACGAGGGGCAATTTAACATTCTGCTGTAGGTATTAAACTTTCGTTCTTCTTTGAAAAAACTAAATCAAGCTATTAAATTAAAAATTTAAAAAACTCTTGTCGACACTAGAACCAAGATAGTTGGTTCCGTTGTCTTTGTTGAACTATTATTTACAACACAGTTTTTTAAATATTTCTTTGCCTTTAAAAATGTAGATTGACAATTGCTGCAATTTTGTGTGTTTAAAAGAAAAATTTTCTGATTTAAAAAATATTGATTTATCAACTTGGATGATACAACCAATATAAGTCAATCTGCCTGATATTTAAAGTAAGGCTGAATTCCTAAATGCAGTACTGTTTTGCATGTAAACAAATTTGAAGCAAGGACCTTATGCTTTGCAGGTACGAGCAATAAAAACAAATCAGTGCAAATACTGCTTTAAGAAATTCAGCTATACATTCGCAAGGATCTTAATGAACTAAAACAATAAATAGACTTAATTGCTAAATTGTTTTCAACTTGAATTGCAGTTCTACAATACATGATTTAAACATTCTGTATTTTCAGGTGATTTCTTCAGTAAACTGTTATTAAAGTTTTGTTTATTAAATGTTTAAATTTTTTAATGTTAAAAGTTGCATACATAAGTGTTAGGGGATATAAGAGTTTTCAAAAGGTTTTGGTGGGGCAGTTTTAAAAAGGTTGGGAAACACTGGTTTATATTTTGCTGCAAGAACTCGATATAAAGGGTGGTTAAATTTCAAGGGCCGATGTTGATTTTGAATAAAACACAAACTATTTAGGAAATTATTGTAATTTTATTTTATTATGATATATTGGTATTACTCAATTATGTATGGAACAAAATATCGGCCAAATGGGCGCCGCGACCACGGCGGCACACCTCCATCCGATGGTCCAAATTTTCGATGACCCTGAGGCATAATGGAGGTTCTATGCCGTTAATGTGTCGAATTATCTCATCCTTTAGCTCTTGAATTGTTGCTGGCTTATGGACGTACACCTTTTCTTTCAAATAACCCCAAAGAAAAAAGTCCAACGGTGTCAAATCACATGATCTTGGCGGCCAATTGACATCGCCATTACGTGAGATAACACGGCCATTGAATTTGTTGCGCAAAAGAGCCATTGTTTCGTTAGCTGTGTGGCAAGTGGCACCGTCCTGCTGAAACCACATATCGTCCACATCCATATCTTCCAATTCGGGCCATAAAAAGTTCGTTATCATCTCACGATAGCGAACACCATTCACAGTAACTGCCTGACCGGCCTCATTTTGGAAAAAATACGGCCCGATGATGCCGCCAGCCCATAAACCGGACCAAACAGTCACTCTTTGTGGGTGCATTGGTTTTTCGACAATCACTCTTGGATTCTCATTCGCCCAAATGCGGCAATTCTGTTTATTGACGAATCCACTGAGGTGAAAATGTGCCTCATCACTGAAGATGATTTTCTTCGAAAATTGATCATCCACTGTTGCCATTTCTTGCCACCATTCTGCCCATTCACGACGTTTGGAATGGTCAAGAGGCTTTAGTTCTTGAGCCAATTGCACCTTGTAAGCGTGTAAATGCAAGTCTTTATGCATAATGTTCATCAACGACGAGCGTGAGAGGTGCAATTGTTGGGCACGACGACGAGTTGAGGTGGACGGCTCTTCAGCCACACTATCGCGAACAGCAGCAATATTTTCTGCAGTACGAGCTGTACGAGCATGCACTGGTGTTCTCACATCTTCTACAGACCCGGTTTGCTCGAATTTTTCCACGATTTTTGCGATTGTACGCACATTTGGACGATCAAATTGACCAAAAAAATCACGAAGTGCACGATATGCATTTTGATTTGAACGCCCATTTTCATAATAAGTCTGGATAACTTTAACACGTTGTTGGATTGTGTATCTCTCCATGGTTCAAATTGAGTAAGTCTGAAATAGAGAAATGTCAAATAAAATTCGAAAAAAAACTTGGCGTTTAGGTGTGGTTCACATTCAACATCGGCCCTTGAAATTTAACCACCCTTTATTTGATTATATAGAAAGTAAAGATCTATCTTAAAGTACATACTACTGAGTTTATCCTATCACTCACACCCAAAAATTGCTGTGGACTCTTAGTCTATATGAGAATTATTAAAAAATTCTAAACATTTTTTTCTAGAAAAATTGGTGTCGAAATACTTGTGAGCAAATAAAATGAATTTAACTCAAGGGCGTACGCAGTATTTTGATCAGGAGGATGGAGGGGCAATTTTTGATTACTATCTCAAGTTAATTTTTTTCTATAAATCCTTAACTTGCACTTTATGAGGGTGATACCCCTTTCTTTCAACAAATATGATGTGTGTCTTCTTTTACCTGTACTACATCACCTAATAAAACCCCCTTTCACCCTAATTTTGTGTATGGTCTATGTTTTGGGACCTTATTCTTAATTTGCTTCCATTATTATTGGATAAAAAAGTGGTGTAAATCCAGAAACTGCTCCATGAAAGCATCTGGTAACATTCAGTTTCTTGAATCGTGGGAATTTTCTCAACAAGATCCAAATGTAAAAGTGAAGTCCTCATATTTTTCATACTCAACTCCTATGTATCCTGAACTCCTATTTATACCGAGTTGTGAAATTCGGGGTTTTAAATTCAACTCGTCACTAGGGCCATCCCTCTTTGATTCAAAATCTTAAAGCTTAGTACGCTGCTGATGCGAAACAAAATTTTTCGTTGGTATCCACGAATAGATCCACTTTTCATTTACGATTTCGTTGTGTGGTTAGTGTGGTATAGGATTTTTAGTTTCGCTTCAGCAGCGTACTGGGCTTTAAAAAAATAAAACAGCAAACAGCAAGCAAACACAATATAACTGATCACTAAGATTAAACAATATAAGAAGAATAGATAAGCATCATGGAGACATTGAATGCCACAAAATAAACAAAATCATTTACTTGGTAAAGCTTAGTAAGCAACTTGCCTTTTCTTTATCATTGAAAGGTTAAATTCTTATCAGTAACATTAATGTGTTACAAAATTTAATTTGAATCTTTAAAAAATTAGTCGAAATCAGTTTAATACAAGATTCCAATGAATACATCTGACAAAGTTCTATTAGCTTACTCGGGTGGGCTGGACACAAGTTGCATTCTCAAATGGCTACAGGAAAAAGGGTTTCAAGTTATCTGCTTTATGGCAGATGTCGGACAGGAAGAAGATTTTGCAGCAGCAAAAGAAAAAGCTTTCAAGTGTGGAGCTAAAGACGTAAAACTAATTAAACTTTTATTTTTGCTGGTCAATTAATCGCACGTTAAATTTTTCTAAAGGTGATTATAAAAGATGTGAAAGAAGATTTCGTAGAGAATTATATTTGGCCATCCATTCAAATGGGACTCATCTATGAAGAACGTTATTTACTGGGTACTTCATTGGCCCGGCCATGTATTTCAGTGGCTCTGGTTGAAGCTGCTAAGTCAATAGGAGCTAAATACATTGCTCATGGTGCAACTGGAAAAGGCAACGACCAAGTGAGGTTTGAAATGTGCTGTTATGCCATGTTTCCAGAAGTTAAGGTACAATTTTAACAATACATTCTTTCTCCAAATATAATAATAGTTGTTCAATGTAGATAATTGCTCCATGGAGAGATGATGAATTCTGTAAGCGTTTCCAAGGGCGACTGGATTTAATTAAATATGCCGAAGAAAATGGTATACCAGTGAGTGCAAAACCGAGTGCACCATGGAGCACAGACGCAAACATCATGCATATTAGTTATGAGTCAGGAATTTTGGAAGATCCATAACAAATAGCTCCTGATGACCTCTACGAAATGACCAAAGACCCAAAAGTCGCCCCCTCGAAGCCTTATCGTTTGAAAATTCATTTCAAAAATGGTTTTCCTGTTAGTGCGGATGACATGCAAACTGCAAAAACGTACAAAAAACCTTTGGGAATTCTAAAATTCCTCAATGAAATAGGAGGAATGTATGGCATTGGAAGAATTGATATTGTAGAAAATAGATTTGTGGGTTTGAAGTCGCGAGGGGTGTATGAAACTCCTGGTGGTACGATTCTTTTTTCGGCACACCAAGATTTGGAGTTATTTTGTTTGGACAGAGAAGTCTTGCGGACGAAGACACACCTCAGGGACTCTATGGCAGTGTATGTGTACAATGGATTTTGGTTTAGTCCTGAAGCCACTTTTACAAGAAAATGTCTTGAGTTATCTCAGGAGCATGTTAATGGAGAAGTTATAATGGAACTTTTGCCAGGATATTGTAGGCCATTGGCTCGAAAATCATCCAAGGAGCTTTACAACCAAGAATTAGTTTCTATGGACGTTCATGGAGGGTATGTTCCAGCAGATGCAACTGGATTCATAAGAATTAATTCAGTACGATCAACAGAGTATGCAAGAGCATACGGAAAATATTGAATGTTGTTGGGGTGGAGCAGATTTTTGCTTTAATAAATTTTGGATTCTTGAATTACTTTAGCGAAACTATTAAAAATGTGAAAAAATTTAACTTTTCAAATCTTATTTGTTTACTTAAAAAAAAATAAACTTTAAGAAAGTAAAAACTGTAGGTACCTACATATGTAAATGTATTAGGCCTGGAACCTGGAACTGAACCTATGTATGTACCTTTTTGGACTACCGAAAGATAATTCTTTTCAGACGGGCTGAGTATAGCCCGACTCACGACAAATTCACTGAAGTGCAAAATATGAGATAGGTTTGTCGTGTCGTTCGTCATTAAAATGTGGATAGTTTCAGAACAAATAATAGTTATCAAAAAGAATTCTCAAAATAGAAAATATTTAATATTTTCTGTCATAATTGAAAGAAATTTCATTTGTTTTTTTTTATTGGAAAGTGTGAAAAGAGTATCAAAATTCTTAGTATGCAAGGGAAAACGATAGGTTTTGATTATTGTAGGGCCCATAAGTCAAAAACCTTCATAGTTAGGAGAAAGTGGCCTAAAATGGTCCACCAAGGTAAAATGCCCCCCTAGTTAGAAATCTTAGAATCGAACAGAATAAGAAGGTTTGTGAACACAAATCTTAAGTTTATTTGCCATCACCGACATATACGAAATATTAGCAACTTCAAGCTATTATTTGAAATTTTACAGGTCAAAATGTGTCTACCTGTCTTTAAAAGTAGACCTAATACACTTTTTGTGAAAAATGTATTGACAAAAAACTCTAAAAATAAATGCATTTTGGAAAAGACATGAAATGCATGAAAGTATGAAGTATTTCTTAATAATTTACTGAAATCAGTTGTCCCTAAACTATTCCAGTTTTTTAGTATCAAAAGATAGATAAAAGTACAGGAAAAGGGCAAAATGGCCACCTTAGAACTCGGGTAAAATGGTATAAGGGCTATGTTGTACTTACCCTTACAATTCTAGCTTGTTTGAAGGGAAAATTATTGGAAAATATAGACAAGCAGTCCTGGAGGAAGTAATCATTATCAAAAGGTTTAAATGTTGTGCCAAAACGGACATAGTAAGCTTTGAAAATATTTTGAGTTTCACGAACCACCCTACCAAACAAAAATAAATTTTTAAATAAACTACAGAAGTTTCTTTGGCGATTAAGGACTACACTTTCCAAGAAAAATGAAAAAAGGAACTCGTCCATCGGGATTCGGAAAATAAGTATGCCATTTTACCCTGGCAATTTTGATCAGTAAATTATAATAAGTATGGGAGAAAAAAAATTGGTGAAGTATTTCGGTAATGTTGCTGGTTGTCAATCCGTAATAAAAAGGAAGTACCTACATTTTGTGTGTTCCAAATATTATTTTGAGTTTATTTTAAAGGTCTTCAACCAAAAAGTATATGAATCGATTGATAAATATCAATCACAATCGCTCAAACGATTGTAATTGAGGGTTTCAGTAGTTATTCAAAGAAATAATTGAATCGCCTAGACGACACGTCGCGTCGCTGAGATGGTTCATGTTTTTCTGTGTTTCACGAAGCAAAACAATCGTTCAAACGACCGACGTCGTCAGATCATATTCGTCTAACGCGATGAGAGCTCGTAGTAAATTTTGTTGTACACTACAGTCCATTAAATTAGGATCATGAAAAAATTTTGAGTCGTTTTTGATTGGAAATTCTGGAGAGTCTGGAATCATCCAAAGGTCTTCTTAAACAGTTTAATTGTGTCATATCTTTAATTTTTGAGCCAATAAAACAGTTTCAGAAGACTTGTGGTCAATCGAAAACCACATTTTGTCAAAAAACTGACAATTTCCTTAAAATAGACGCAGGGGATCAATTTCTGAAGTTATAAGCTTTATCACGTCTTCACGCTTAATCTGATTCTCGATCTGTGAAAAATGAAACCATGTGTCAAAAACTTTTCACATGATAAACTTCTTATCACAACCAAATCATTCTGTGAAAACGAGTATTGAAGAATGAAGCCCAAAGGCATTGAGTTGATTGTGTAAATTATGCATTGTGTAAATTATGCATTGAGATAAATATGTGCGGAAAAGCTAACCATACCAGGTTTCATGAATACCCCTAATATGTAAACACCATCAGTTCAGTACTAAACTTACAAATCGTTTTTCCACAACAACATTGTGTGGGCAGCTTAAGTGTTCTGTGTTGTTTTAGTGCCATCTCTTGAGAATATTTTTTAAAACATTTTATCAAATACAACCACCATCGGTATTCAGCACATTGTTTTCTTTACGCATGCTATTCGTTTCAGCTGAAAAAAAAACATCCCATAGTGTACCTTTTTCTTCTATCGTCTTCGTTTGTGAATGTGATGTGAATTCAGTTTTCGTCCCATCGTGTGCAAGTCGTGCAGTGATTTAATCGAACTTTCTGATTTGATATCTTAAAAATTGTGTTAAATATCATATTTATTTGACAAAATACATTCAATTTATTATAAATAAAACCTTCTAAAATGGCTCTTAAAGTGCTCGTTGGCCAAAGTGAGTTGGAAAAACAGTTTTTACTGAAATACTTTCATACATATATATAATCTCAAGTGTATTACTTGCTCATCAATAATTACTATTGATAACGCCCCTGTTTCTTTAATATTTAATGCAATCAATGAAATTATAATGATAAATAGGAATTATTAATTCGTTTTACATTTTTTCATAACAGTTTAATTTTCAGATTATTATATATTGTTGAATAAGAAAATCCATAATGAAAATTTACTATCGATTTTTCAGTGGTCAACTTTTTTTTTCTGTGTTTGGCACTTGCGCTGTCAGATTTGTCAAGTTTGTGGAATTCAGCAGATCGATGACGTCATTCCGTTTTGGGATTTTTTTTTGTACCCGAAAATAGAAATGATTGTGTTTATTTGTGTGCGTGTTGTTTTTGTTTTTATTATTATTGTTTACAATCATTTTTGTCTCATGACGATGCACAATGACGGGTTGACTCGGTAAAAGCGGGGGTGAGTGTAGGTCATGTCGAGTGATTCATCCTTTTTGGTTATTGTACTTTTGTACCTTTGTGACTTTTTAATTGTCTGTGAAACGGTGTAGGCAAATCAAAATTATGCATAGGCACCAGCGGCAGCGGGTTGAGTATCTTCGAGGTTGGGAAATTACATAGCTATATGTACGATATTTGCGTCTTAAAAGCCTCTAATTGAAGAGGCCATGAGAATCGAATCTTGGAGGTAGAAACTTTTTTAATTGAATTTTATTCAACGAATCAATTTTAATTCTACACAATTCGCCATTGTGGTAATATAGCTTATCCGGTAGACGTTTTTCTGCTTCTCCCAATAAATGATTCTAATTTCTAAACTATTTTTAGCTGAGATTGGTTAAATGTGAACTAACCATTAGTTTATTCTTTGACTGATATAATCAGCAATATGGACCGAATTCTTAAACGCCAGATTTGCGATGTCGAGTTTTGCACAATGTTATCTATAGTATTGTCATCCGACGATGTTCAGTAATGTTCTTTAACGGTGCAGCGAAATTCCTCCATCCTTATCCTGCACAAGTGGACGAGTTTCGCAGGGATGCTGTATTATTCGCGTCTAACCATGCTATTATAAGCGACTTTAAAATCGAGAAAGAGGTGAAACTCCTGTGTTCCAAAATCTGTCGGAATGTGAAAATCTGATTGATGGTTAACTTGCCCGGCCCAACAAAAACACTGATAGGGATCATTCAGATTGTTAACAAAAGGTTTTAAGCACCCACAACATAAACCTTACTTACTTGCTTACTTAAGGTGGCGCTTACAATCCAGGATGGATTACGGCTTCGACAAACATGCCTCTCTAGACAGCTCTGTCCTTAGCTAGCCGCCTTCATTTACGCACGCAAAGTTGGTTGAGGTCGTTCTCCACTTGTGGGCGCCAATTGTTACGCTGTATCCCTCTGCTGCGTACACCATCAGGGTTGGATTCGAAGACTCGTCTGGCTGGTGCGTTGATGTCAATACGCTCCACGTGTCCCATTTGATAAATTGTACCAATGGTGCTGACTTGTGATCTGCGTACAACTGCTTCAAGAACGATGTTAAATAGGTTGCATGATAACGCGTCGCCTTGTCTTAGACATTTCTCAACATCAAACGGTTCAGAGGTGTTCTTACTGACTTTGACGGAGCAGCGAGATTTCTCCATTGTCACCCTGCACAAGCGGACGAGTTTGGCAGGGATTCCAAGATATCTGTATAAATCGTCTCTATTCACGTTATGATACGCGACTTTAAAATCGATAAGGAGGTGGTGTGTATCGATCTGGAATTCACGGTTGTTTTCTGTCGGAGTGTGAACATTTGTTCGACTGATGACTAGCCTCGCCTAAAACCACACTGATAGGAGCCAATCAGATCGTTGACAAGAGGGTTTAGGGGATCACACAGTATCGACAGCAGTATTTTGTATGCGACGTTTAGGAGGCTAATTCCTCTGAAGTTGGTACATGTCAGAGCGTCTCTTTTTTGTGGATGGGGCACACTATGCTAAGATCAGATCTTACAGATGCGTGTGTGCATTGTCCCTACTAACCCATCTCCTGCTGCTTTGAACAATTCGGCTGGTAAGCCATCCGCACCAGCAGCCTTATACGACTTAAGCTTGACAATCGCTAAGCGCACTTCATCTAGGACAGGTGGACGGAATTGTTGGCCATAGTCGTCCAAATTAAATGGAATAACAGCGGAATGTTGGCTATCTTCGCCGTTCAGGAGTCTTAAAAAAATGTTCCTTCCAGATCCTCATCTGGCAGGCTTCCGTTCTGGCCTTGTAGCCTTGGGTAAATGTTCTTACTCTTTGGTACAATTTTCGAAGATCCCCTCTGCCGGTTTAATCCTCAATAGACTCGACCGCCCGCTTCTCGTGCACTCTCTTTTTCTTCCTGAGAAGTTGGCGTTCCTCTCTTCTTTTTTGCCCGCAGAGCTCTCGGGCTGCTCTCTCAGTGGCTCTGGTTCTTGTTTGCAGCATTGCCTGATATGCCTCGTTATTAGCTGCATGCGCCAGCCGGCATTAAAGATTGGCTTGGTCACCGCCAGGCGGAGGGGTTGTGGGCAAAATTGCTTTTAACATAATTTTGTTGTCTCTTTTCACTTATTTCAGTCATTATGTATATAAATATTTGCTTCAATTATTTAATGCGAACTGCGAAGTATTGAATATTTGACGAAATTTTCTAAATCATATTATGTGCATGCCAACAAAATTTTTGTATGCCTCGGTCTACAGTTTTTGCTTGCTCCAGAAGGGCGAAGTGCTATCTCATAAGTTCATGTTGAGTAAAAAAAAAATGCAAGCGTGGTACCGTTGTCTGTGCACAAAAGGTCGAAGGTTATTACATCCCTTAATCTCATTAATGCATTTATTCATGTTAAACAGTGAGTTTTTTCAACTGCCGCAATTTACCCGGTGCAGTTGATTGTCACAAAAATGGAGACCATAGTCGATGATTCATATAGAATTTTATGTCGAATCATTTTTATCAGCATAAATACTTGCGAACTCTAGAATTGTGTATGAGGTACATACGGTTTGTGTTTGAATACAAACTCGGTATACTTTTGATACATACATCGTTTGAATATTGCATTTGCTCTTATCGAATTTGTGGTTAAGACGGTTTATGTATTTTTAGTATCGAAAAACACAAATGTATACACAAAATTTTGTTTAAACACAAGTCGTGTCGTAATCGTACATTATTTAGGTCAGGTGGAAGCAGTAATTGCCCATAGTCTTCCAGGTTAAATGAATTAACAGCAGATTATTGGATATCTTCTTAGCTTTTTCACACTGGTCATCTGTGCTTGCTGGAGTTGTTGGCTGCCTAACCGAGCGATAAGGATAAAAGCGGGCAGCTAAAGTTTTAATGATATCTTGCGATTTTATTTTCACGACATACATTTTTTTCACTGCATCAGCTTGGCGTTGTTCCGTCATTTATTGAATGAAAGAAAAATCTTACCGATCAGACGTTGTTTGGCAAAGTTATGTCCAGCACTGTGTCCCCGGAACGACTGAAGATCCAATATACTAGAAGCATGCCCGGCGTGTATCGGGACGTGCTTAAATTAACGTGTGGAAAGTGGGTGCTTGCTATGATGACATTTCACTCCTGCGCAAAGTCTGCCATCCTAATTTCGTTATTGAATGTTTCGACATGGGGCAGTGATTTCCGACTATCGAACCGTAGACGTCCTCCTCACAAAATCTGTCGTCTAAGTCGCCACAAATAATCTTAACGTCCTATACTTTCCTCCACTTATCACAGAACCGGCCCCAAACAGCCACTGACCCTGCTCTTTAAAGAACTTCACATGGTAGATGTCACACGATTTCATCCTCGTTATGCCCTTTTCATCCCATCGCACTTCCTGGATGGCCCTTAGCATATCCAGGTTCTCCACTAATTATTCGTATGGACGTGGTCTGCATATGGACAGTACATTCCACTCACAGATCCGAAATTCTTTGTCATTTTTTCGGTTGCTGGAAACGTCAATTTAAGATTGTCAACCCCCATCCTAGAAGACCAAACTTTTAAGTAGCTCAGATCCAATAGTGAAGAGTCCGATAAAACTATTTTTCATATGTCTTTGCTGCTAATATATCGTAGTAGCCCGCATAAGTTGTTCACTAAGTAATTCAGCCTGGCTGAAACTGTAGACGAGTCCGTTGATTCCATCTGAGAGATTCTTTTGATGTCATATTGGTGAAAGGAGAAGTATTCTCACTCCTACAATGTGTTCCAAGGGGAGGTGAGATTTGGTATTAAGAGGATGGTTAAGAGAAAAACCTGTGGAAGCTTATGTTTGGGTCTTCTTGGATGATTATAACTACCCTTTGAACATCTCTCCAAATTCGCTTCCACTTAAATGTTTATTGACCTAAATCTTTAGAAAAACAGTTTTTTCAATCCCATTAAACCTGATCACAAAAAAAAAATTGGCACTACATCCAAAAAGATGTACCGCAAATATAAAAAAAGTTAAAAGTCTGGAATTTCTAAAAAGTCTTCAATTAATTTCTCTTCATGACCCATGTTTTTTGCATTTCGTTACACATAAAGTGTTTAATAAGTTAAGGGAAAGTTTTCGATATCAGTATAGTAAAATAATGTTTACATAATGTGTACATATTGTGTGAGAACACTTTTGAAACATTGTACATTAGCACATGCACTCTTGTACGTATCCTTTTTTTAAATTTTAAATTAATTTACGTCATTTTAACACTTTTTTATGTCCTGCTGAAATAGATTGATTTGTAGAAAACGCAGAAAGCCTCGGAGAATACAATTGATTTCTACCCTTAACTTATCATTGGCATCGGACTATTTTGAAATGTATTTCCATTTTTCTCCTTTCTGCAGTCATTTAGATCTAAATATATGTACATTGCATTCTTCAGTCATATAATCAATGTTTTTTTATTTAATTTATGTGATTGAGAATGGGCGAGTTATTGATTTCATATTGCAGGCATCAGAGAATGTAAATTTTTTTTATTGATTGTCTTTGTTTCTTTTCAGAAATCATGAATGAGGTGGTAAAGTACAAACCTCCAGCCAATCCGAAAAAGACTGCAGCAGCTGCAGCTAAGCCAGCTGCTGCTGGCGTCGAATGGCGAGTACTTGTCGTAGATAAGCTGGCCATGCGAATGGTCTCGGCTTGTACAAAGATGCATGAGATTAGTGCTGAAGGAATAACTTGTAATTACACAATAAAGAAATACTTATAACAACATAATATAAATCCGAGTATTCGTTAACATATCATTTTAGTGGTTGAGGACATCAACAAAAAACGTGAACCACTTCCCACAATGGAAGCCGTATATCTCATTGGGCCATCCGAAGAATCCGTCAAAGCCCTTATGCGTGATTTTGAGAATCCAGCACGTCCGATGTATCGCTACGCCCACGTGTTTTTCACTGAAGGTATGTTGTTGTTGTATATTTCTTACTTTGAATTCTTAGTATTTCAGTGGAAATGAGAAAAAAACATATAAAATAAAAATAATTATTACAATATACCACCTGAATTTAGCTATTCCCGATGATGTATTTGAGATATTAGAGTCATTCAGGGATATAACTGGAAAATTAATTGCCAAGAAGTACATAAAGACGTGTAAAGAAATCAATATAGCATTTATAGCTTACGAAGATAAGGTATTTTAAAACTGAAACATAAATGTTTAAAACAAGGGGAAACAATCTGTTTAATCCATTTAAAGCGACTAACTTAACAGTTTCTTACTAATATTGCAGCGAATGTGTGAAACAAAATATTTAATTAATGTTCATGTTTTGGAGTTTTTATATTAATGATGCTTAAGTTCTTTGTCCAAAATGTGTGACTGCTTTGGGGCTTTAATCAACTTTATCACAAAACAAAAAAAAAAAAATCGTTATAACAAATTCCTTTAAAAAATAATAATGAACGAAACTAACATACATTTTTTAAAATAAATAATTTAATTGATAACTTTTTTTTTTTGAATAAATAACAGAATTCTGAAAGTGTCTTGTCCTAGTGTCACTGTGGAGTTATCGGAGTTATTTATGTTGTCATTACAGGTATCATGGGTTTGCTTTGCGAATTTCTACCGAGAATTGTCTTTTATTTGTTCTAAAGTTTTAGTAATCCAGTCCTTGTTAGTTTCAGTCAGTATATACATTCCTATAAGGGGGATTTTATTATCGCTAGTGCAACAATTTCACTCATTTGCTGCCTCTTTTCTAATAAAAAAATGAAGATTTTCTTTTGAAGGCCTAGATTTTTGCCTGTTCTCTTTGACTCATTGTCAAAAGTTTGAATTAAATGATTCAATAGCTACTCATGGGGGAATAGAGTGACATCGCGGGTGCAACACAATCGGCCCTACCTTTTCAGATTGTTGCACAAAATCACAAATGTGCTTCTATTTGGGAACCATTTTTACATATTATTTGTACATATTTCGAAAGATATTTCGTCTCCAGCGAAATCGACTAAACCAGAATCGGCCTTACCAATAATCAAATTTTAAGCTAACTTAAAAATTTAAGTGAACTTTAAATATAAAATCATACCTATAACTTATTTAATAGTCAACTTATCTCTAAACGCAACTTTTAGAGACGAGAAATGCGTGTTTAACTCCGTGTTTTGAGTAAAATCGCGTTTTTGATGTCATTGTTACAGCCAAAGAATAAACAAAAGTTGGTTTCAGACAACCTAAGATAAGCTCAGATATTAGCTACAATTTTGTATATGAGACTTTCAAAATGGATAGAATCAAACGAGCATTTGAGCATATTTCAAGCCGGCTTTCGCGCTGGATTCTCAACTACTGACCACATCTTTGCTTTGTCTAGCATAGCTAATAAAATTACCCAAAGAAAAAAAAAGTTGTATGGCTGCTTGATTTTAAAGCAACCGTCAAGCTCTTATCTACAAAATGGTGTCCCTCGATTAATTTGAATTGATTCAAAAGCTTATTTCGATTACCGAATTCCACTCCCACACATACTATTCACGTCAAGTCGTTTTTTACCTCAATTTATATAAGAAACCTCAAAGCAAAATACCGATTTTTTGATAAAGACCATGAACAAGCCTGATTTTAGTCTCCACAAGTCGGTTATGGCTTCCCTTTTAAAAAACACCAGACACCATTCAAAGAATGGAGTGCTCTCGCAAGCTCTCATGTCCTAAGGTTAGGCCTTACAGAATCTAATCGAGATAGCTGGAGTGAGATATTTGCTAATGTTATTTCAAAGGTTGATGAACAAATTCACGTGACTTCATGGTGGTAATTATTTTAAAATGGAACTCCCTCTGAAAGCTATAAGCACCATTTTTCGAGCAAGAGTGGAAATTCTTAGCTTAAATTTTGTGCCTCATCGGTCAGACTTAACAATCTTGTGTAAATCCAAATAAAATTGTCTCGGAAATCAGGCGAAATCATGAGAAGTCATCGAAAAAACTTGAAAAAAATAGTTTTTTTTTTTAATTGTTTTTTGCCTATAATTGAAAGTGTGAATATTTTTTGATAAAACAGTTTATGCTAAACTTAAGTGGATATAATTTCCAATATTTGTCCTAACTAATTTCGTATACAATAGCATACGGCTTTGGCAAGGACAAAAATTGGAAATCATCCTTCAAAAAAAAAATTGAAAAATCCATTAAAATCAGTACGTAACTACTGTGTACAATATATTTTCAATATTTTGTCCAACAAAGAAAAATTAACTTTTTGAAATGTTACTATTTCTATTCACAAGGTATTTGAATTATTCTTTTTTTTTAAAATGGGTTGTTCCTATATAAGCCTTTGAAAAAAAGGATTTTTGTGATAAAAAATATAATGTAAAATGTACTATTTAATAATACAATATTTCTCATAGTAGTAACTGAGAAAATGAAAAATGGTAAGATTTTAATAATAAAAATTAAGATATAAAAACAAAAGACCTTAAAAATAAATATTTTTGCATCACTATAATTACTTTAGAATCAACATATTTTAAAATATCCAACACTTAGTTTACAATTTTTTTGAGTCATTATTTTGCCAACAATATTAGTGCTTCCCAAAGTCCCTGTAGTTTAATAATAAATATTAAGTAAGTCATTATTTTTATAATTTCACATTACCCATCAAATAAAAAAAAAAACATCACCTCACAAATGGGTAATTATTTTTGAAAAGATTTTTTTTATATGAGAAAAAAAAATAAGTTCATTTAGTTCATTAAGTTCATTTTATTTTTAATTATAGTTTGTCCTGAAGAACTGTTCAATGATTTGTGTAAATCGTGCGCTGCAAGAAAGATCAAAACTCTAAAGGAGATCAATATTGCTTTTCTTCCGTACGAATGTCAGGTGCGAAAATTTCATATATCCTAAAAACCTATGTGAAACTCTAAACACCAACAAAAAAAAAGAAAGCAAAGAAAAAAGCCGCGCATATGTTTGCACGCTTTTTTCAAAAAAAAAGAAGGAAAATAAAAAGTCATCGACTTTTCTTTTTATCACAAAAAAAAAAGAAAAAAAAAAAACACCTACAATTTTAAGAGACGAATCTCCTTAAGTTTTGCTTTAATTTTTTGTAGTGTTCAATTTAATGTATGTTTATGTGTACAGAAAAGCAAATCGTCCAGCAATAACAACAGCTAACAACAACAAATAAAACCCAACAGGATATTCCAAATTACAAATAAATAAGCAGACACGAGACTCGTTTTCTACTTCTTAGTATATGTTGTTTTTTTTTAAATATAAAATTAATAAGATTACTTTTTACCTATGCGATACGAAGAGTGTTAAACGAAAGTCTTATGTTTGTTTATGTAATTTGGCACATGCCTACAAGGGAAAACACAAATTGCACACACTATGTCACCTTTGTTGTAGATATAGAATTTTTTTTAATTATTATTATTGCATCCTTTATCTATCCCGTGCTTATCTATCATTTTTTTCCTTTATTTAGTATGTATGTATGGCTTTTATACAAAATACGACTGATAAGATTGTATACTAATATTTTAAAAATTGTTATTCCGGCCTATATAATAAATATTTAGGTTCTCAGACCACATATGTATATACGTCAGTAGGGTTTCCCATAAGGGATCTACCACTACTACTGTCTCCCATCGTATTCAGTTGATAGAGATGTATTTGATGTATTTAGAGATGTCTATGTCACTATTTCTTGGATAGGCATAGGCAAGGCAGTTGAAACAATCGACCTAACCTTTCTTATCGTGTATCCAATCCACTGCAACTATTTCGTATAATTCTGACTCATTATCCTATAAAGTTTATTATTAAATATGTATATTCGTTTTTGGCTAGAAAATCCTTAAGATGTTTTCCAACTTTTCTTTAAAGTCCTGGCCAATTTGCTTCTCGGCCGCCCCTCTCCTCTGCCTACCTGCGTGAAGGTAAACGGGTTCCACTGCATCATTTGGCTTGCAATGCAATCTTTGACATTTCAATGCCACTTGTGTCATCGTTTAATATTGTCTATAGATTCCTTACCCGCCATCCTGTGAGGTTAATCATTTTACAATTGGGCCAGAAAATCCTTTAGATGTTTCGTAGACTCCTATTCATGAACGTTTACGGCTTCTTTCTTCTCACAGTTGATATTATTTTTCTTGTGCTTCAGCCATAAAAAAGCAGGGATTCAACATTGCAGCGGACGAGGAGTAACTTGGTCTTTAAGCTGAAAAAATTGTTACTCCATATTTTGGACAGCATTCCTAATGCAGCCTTTGCCTGCGTAATATGGCTGTTTACGTCTTGTTCGACCCAGCCTCTATCAGAGACAAAACTCAAGATATTGGTTGCGTTCAAGCAACTATCAGATGGGCTATCTGAGGTACCCATATCTGAAATACCTTTTTAAACGAGACAGATATCCTTGTATCCAGATAGGTGTCAAAACAGCTATGAAATCAAACGGTGACTATCAAAAATAGTCGGATTCCTTCGGATTTTTTATGACAGAAAATGGTTCGTTTCTTTAATTTTATTTTTCAACGTGGAATGCAACAGCTAAAATGTACCTGATAGCTTTTTTTTGTCTTTTTGAACGTACCCATTGAAAGTTTTCTACTTTCTCTATAGGTTTTTCTGAAATTATGAATTGATCAGATGAGTAGCTTCCGAGTCTGATCATTTTTGTTTTTGCCCTCACAACTTTCAGCCCTACGATTTCTGCTTCTCGCTCCTCGACCATTGTTGTCATTTAATGGACATCCAAGATCCTATGAGTCAGTAAGCATACTCCATTGATGTCATACTCCATTAAATTTTAACATTTTCTTTCAACAGGGCTGCGTGAAGCACATCGCTTACAGTGGCCGACAAAAGTCTTCGTACGACTATTTGTTTTTGTAGTGTAGATACTTGAACAAATCAAGAACAAAAATAGTGCATCATTATTTTAATATAAAAAAATACCGTCAAGTCTTACTGCAATGATCTCTTCTCTACTGGCAGCTATGCTGCGTATCTGGGCATTTGTTACTTCAGACGAGTATCACTTAGTGGGTTTAAGACCGCCGAAGCGAAGTGTTCCTTCCACCTTCTGAGCTTATCCTCATCCAAATGGAGCAGAGAACCGTCTACATCTATCGCCGGATGTTGTTTTGGGTTTTAAAAACTTATAAGCACCTTAATGATCCTTTAAATAGTTCTGCTCTCGCACCGTCCTGAGCCCTCTTCTGCTTCTTGAGTTAATGCGTTGATGTAGTTACGCTTATCACGTTGCCCGCTGGCTCTAGCCCGTTTCTCTCTGCTGGTCGAGTAGCTGCGATGCGAGCTTCATGCGGTTTTCTCTCGTCGATCTTTGTTTTTTGCTCGCACTGTTTTGTCTCTATTCTTTCAGCAACTATCATGAAAACAATTTTCACAGAATATCATTAATTTTCTATGGATGCAGGTTCAGTGCTCCTGATTATTCTCAGTCCTTGAGAAAGGCGTACCTCTGGTCGGTATTCAACTGGGGCATTCGGGTGTTTGCTTGGTATCTCCGAACTCTGAACAGCTTTGTGTAATCTCATCTGGCTGGTTACTATCAAATCGTGGTTCCGGGCTACCTCTATATATGCCCCTCTTTTGTTCCTGACGTTCAGTAACAGGCCCTTATGGAAAACGTCAATTTTCATTCTTCTGTCTTGATTTGTCGCTATGTGACCAAGACCACAAGAATGCATAAAGGAGTATTGGCGAACTCCTACAGACGTGCATGCAAAATGGCAGAAAAAATCGGTACCAAGTTACTGCTCAGGCGCACTGATCAGTTTAGCTGCTCCCTGTTTAGCTGCCGTTAATCTTTGTCAAACCTGCAATTTCCTTTTGACGGACAAATAAAACCCATTGCCTAAGTTAGATGTTGCAAAACTTGTCTTTCATACCACCAGATAAAATGATGTCAACAAAAAAAAACCGTTTAGAGCAGGCCAAAGTTGAAAGTGTCAAATTAAAGGTAATCTTCGTTTGAAAATCAGAGGTCTTCGAATTAAAACGGTGGAAGTATAGTCGGACAGCCTGAGCTTAGGTTAGACAATAAACGCTTGTCCTTCGTTCAAACATTTGTGACTAAACTGCCAAAATTTGACTCGGAAGACCTCTGAATATTAAAAGAATGTATTATTACCTTCAACATGAAACCAATTTCATATTTTAACTTGATGATTATAGAGGTCCATAGAGTGTAGGTACTTTTGTCTTATTTCCCTGTATTTTTTTTTTTTTTTTGTATAGTTTTGAACATATTTTGGGTTTGTCCTACACTACAAAAGTGAAATTTTCTGTTGCTCGATGAGTAAAGCATTCTTCTAGTCGCCACGCAGACTCGTTATTCCGCTTCAAACTATTCTTTAATCAAAAGGATTATATGTGTTATTATCTTTATTTCAATTTATTTAATTTCAAAATACTACCACGATTTTTTTCAAATTGCATGCTTGTCCATATTTAATTTTAATTCTTTCTTTATTTTTCCTGCTTAAAAGGCTTTTTTGTTTTTGTTGCGCTTCTATCGAACACTAAAAACTCCTCAATGTTGTCAAGTGTATACAAAAAATGTTTGAAATAATCTACAATACAATGAATTTTAATAACAGGTATTCTCTCTTGATTCTCCGGACACATTCCAATGCCTTTATTCGCCAGCATTTTCTTCAATTCGTGCCAAGCACCTTGAACGTATCGCCGAACAAATTGCCACACTCTGTGCTACTTTAGGTGAATATCCTATGTTGCGCTACCGTTCCGATTGGGACAAGAATGTGGATCTAGCTGCGTCAGTTCAGCAGAAATTAGATGCATACAAAGCTGATGAGCCCACTATGGGTGAGGGGCCTGAGAAGTCGCGTTCGCAATTACTTATTTTGGATCGTGGTTTCGATTGTGTGTCTCCATTGCTGCATGAACTTACTCTTCAAGCCATGGCTTATGATCTGTTGGAAATTGTCAATGATGTATACAAATACACTCCGGCACCCAATGCTCCCGACAAGGAAGTACTTTTAGATGAAAACGATGAATTATGGATTGAACTTCGTCATCAGCATATCGCTCTCGTCTCAACGCAAGTAACACAGAATTTGAAGAAATTTACAGATTCCAAACGAATGACTTCAAGTAAGTTGGCAGTTTATATAAACACAAAAGCGGTGTGTGTTTCTTTTGTTGTTGTTTCCTTATCTCTTTTTCCAATCTGTCTCTTACTATGTGGGGTTCAGTTGTTTTCATGTAGTTTGCTTGACCAGAAAAAATATTAAAATAAATTTTGATTGAATTCACAGCCGATAAGTCCTCAATGCGTGATCTTTCACAAATGATCAAGAAAATGCCACAATATCAAAAGGAATTGTCCAAGTATGCAACTCATTTGCATTTAGCTGAAGATTGCATGAAATCTTATCAAGTAAGTTCTATTTCAAATTATATATGTTTTTCTTGATTTTACTAGAATTTTGTCATTTTCTATTCAAAAGAACTACGTTGATAAACTGTGCCGTGTCGAGCAAGACCTAGCCATGGGTACAGATGCTGAAGGCGAAAAAATCAAGGATCACATGCGAAATATTGTTCCCATACTCCTTGATCAGGTACGACTTTATTTAATGAAAACAATACAAATTGTATAAATGTCTATTTCTGTTTCTTTAACTCAAGACCGTTCCAAACTGCGATAAGGTTCGCATAATAGCCCTCTATGTGATGATTAAAAATGGTATATCAGAAGAAAATCTAACCAAACTTTTTACACATGCCCAATTGGGCCCCAAAGAACAAGATATGATTAGGAATTTAAGCTTTTTGGGTGTTAATGTAATTGCAGATGTAAATTAATTGATTATATATATTTTGTAAAAATGATTCTAACGTTTTTTTTTTGTTGCACAGAGTCGTAAGAAACCATATACAGTTCCCAGAAAGGAACGCATCACAGAACAAACTTATCAAATGTCTCGTTGGACACCAGTCATTAAAGATGTAATGGAGGATTGCATTGAAGATAAACTCGATCAGAGGCACTTTACATATTTGTCTGGTCGGGCACAGAATGCTACATATCATGCACCAACAAGGTAAATGATTAAATTTTTGTTCTTCAGTTGACATTCGTCAAAATAGGTGTAAGATAAAAAATAATCACCTCTATCAGGAAAATGGCTCCCAATCGAAATATTCCCGGAATTTTGTGGTGTGTTCTCTTGTAATTTGTTCCTCTGGTATTAAAAATAACTGAAAAGTGAAAATGGAGTGACTTTTATAGAAATTTTTCGAATTCCCCGAAAAATTCATTCCCGATAGGGCTGAATAGTCGGAAAGCGAGAAAAAGGAAATATAAAAATTAGAACTGTTTAAACTCACTGCCCTTTAATGTCTTAATGAATTATTTTTATTTATAGTGTAGTTATTTATAAGGAAGACACTTGCTTTTTAACATTTCGCTCATTAAATTGAACAACGTTATACGTATCTCAAAAATGTTAAATTTTAAGATTTGTACCTATTCACAAATGCGTAAGCTCCAGCTTTTTAAAAAAATATATTTAAAATTATAAAAAATTCTAAAGTTCACAACTGCATGAACTATCTGACCTCCTGCCAGATTTTTCACTGTCTCATTTTTAGTAATGGCTTAAAAAATTAGCCGTGTACGTGTAAAGTTGTAAAGATGAGGAAAAATCTGAAAAGTTTGGAATACCTTTAAAAAAAGCGTTTGAAATTGTGAATTACCGCGTAGAATATCAGAGAAAAAAGCGTGGCAGTTTGTGAAAAAGCGGTGTTCCGAATTGATTTCAGCAGTATTGCGCGCTTTTTTTACGGTATTCCTGGTTTTTTTCGCGCCTCTTCACTTTTTTTGCGACTTTCCAATATTTTTTCCGTGACTTTCTTCGCTTTTCTCCGCTGTATTTTATGCTTTTTTCCACGGTACTAAGAACTCTCTTCATGACTTCCCATGCTATTTTTTGTACGATATTTTGCGTTCTTTCCGCGTTTATTTACGAGTATTCCGAGCTTTTTACCACGGTATTCTTCAGTATTTCAGATATTATTCAGATACATTTTCCGCTTTTTTCCGTGGAATTTTATGTTGTTATCCCATGGTACTTAGCTCTCTTTTCATGACTTCCATTGTTATTTTCGCCGATATTCCGCTATAATATATCGCGATATATGCTATATTTCGCATATTGAACGCGACTTTTCACACTTCTTTCGGCAGTAATTTCTGCTTTTTTCCGCGTTACTAATACTACAGTCAAATTAGTATTTGACATCACTTGAAGTCTAACAAATTAATGAATGAAAATTTAATTGTTTTGAACTGCAAAGTACAGATACATTTAAACTGTAATTATTTTTCTTTTTTTTCAGCGCTCGTTATGGTCACTGGCATAAAGATAAGGCTCAAACAGCTGTAAAGAACGTTCCCAGGCTAATTGTTTTTGTTGTGGGTGGTGTCAGTATGTCTGAAATGCGATGTGCATACGAAGTGACAAATGCAGTTAAAAATTGGGAAGTAATAGTTGGCTCATCACATATTCTTACGCCTGAAACATTCCTGTCTGATTTGGGAAGTCTCTCCAAAGAAGACTAGACTACAATCGATAACTAAGAACTAAAATTTCCATTACAATTAACAAAAAGAGTATAAATTAAGGTTAAAATAAAAAACTCTTATTAAATTAATTTATTTCTTCTTTAAACTCAATAACCATACAAACGGAAAGTAATTAGAACAATATCCAACAAAAACAAAAAAAAAAAACAAAGTTATAATCAAAATCTATGTATGTCGGAATAATTCTTTATTATACTATTATATTACTACGCAAACATTAATTCTTGTTGATTAATTTATATTTATTATTTAAAAACGTGATAAATCAATTTTACGTATAGAAAAACTAAGTTATGTCTTACAAAAAGAAGTAGGTCCCATAAAATGTATGTAAGATAAAAATGTAAAATTTTACGTTTAAGGTGCTTTCAAATTATTGTATTATTATTGTTGTTTTTAGTTAAGAAATTAAAATTATGGTTTATTACACTATTGAACACATAAATGAAAACACCCAATGGAAGGTGATGCAGATGTACTTTTTGATTTAAGACTTTGCTCTGTTTGCTTCGTCAGAGTTTTCAAATTTAGTTTATTTTGTTTCTTAACGATAATTTTGGGTGCGTCGAAATTATGAAAATACCTACACTTTTTAACGTATCTTGCAAACAGAGCTCGATTTACGTCCTAAGAGACACAAACTTATCTCAAAAAAGTTCGTCCTAGATTAGACAATGGCACTCGTAAATCAAACTACCTAGCAAGGCGACGAACGTTAAAAATCTTGTCAAGTGTTTACAGATTAGGCCAAGTTTCGCAAGTAAACGCAAAATTTGCGAATCAGATAATAACAATGAAGAAAATTTTATACAAGAGAACTGCGCAACATAATCCTATCAGTTACTCAAATGTGTACGCAATGCATTTATACCAGGGATTCTTGCCGCTATTTCAAGGTGTGATTTGTTTCGAAAGGTTAATCGAAAGACATTTGTCCGGTAATTTTTGTTCAATAAAGTTTAAATATAAAACTAATTCATCATATAAAAAGAGGTTTTTTCCCACAACATACTTAATATAGAAAAATACAAGACATAGAAAACCATCAAATTCGTTTTACGAGTAACTCCAAAAATGATGAAAGTCACAGATGGCGGTTCACGCTTGGCTCAAATGACTTGTCCATTGTCTAAGCTACATAAGTTATAGAAAACAAAAAAAAAATTATGACTATAAATATGATCAATCTCATTAATTTAACATTGGCGCAAAATAGTTTCAACTTCATCCCTAAAAAATCTTCCTTTGTTATCATACAATTAATTTGATTTTTTAACTTACAACATCTGAACAAAAGTTTAAATTTTCAATTGAAAAGAAATATTTAAAATAAATTCATACATTTGATTTATTACTTGATTTATTTTTGTTTTTGTTTTTATTTGTTAAATTCAAATTAATATTCTTCAAATCATAAAACGTTGTTATAAAAATATTTACATACAAAATTATAATATAAAAAATAATAATTAACCCTTTTACTAATTAATTATAAACTATTAAATATTATAAATTTGTTTCCAAAGTTAATAAATTATATTAAATAAATATAATATGAATATAAAAATTGTCAATTTATTGTTAAAATTATATAAAACAAAATATATAGATTAATTACCTTAATAAAGATACAAAAATACAATATAATAACTACATTTAAATTAAAACGATTGTATTATTAAATTAAAAAATGTAAATCTAGATAAATAATTTTATCACACTTGTATTTAAAAAAAAAAAAATAATTATATTAGTGTGAATTAAACAGAATAGTTTAAACAATGATAAACAGGAGGAAAATATGTGTTTTTTATCATTTAATGGACTACGCCATCTAGTATCGGGTGAAGGCCAGAAAAAAATCAAAATTTCATAAGAAATACCCAGGCAAAGAAAGTAAGTACATATATTATCTTAGACTGAACAGGATAAACTTGAGTCTTACTTAGTAACGGCTTATACAGCATCAATGAATGCGAGCCAATAAGTTACTTTATTTTGTATTCTTATAAAATAATAGGGGGGTTCACATAGGCGAGCATGCTCGCAGGCATGGCTCAACAATATAGGATGCTCGTCCATAAGAACGTAAAAAAAAACATCATGTTGTATGGAAATCAAAACTTTTTGATTTCTGTCTAGCCATGCTCACGAGCATGTTATCGAGTTTGCTCGCACATTCGAACCCCCCTAATAATGTAAAATTTGTTTAATTAGGGTAATGTAAAAAATATTTCTTTTTGCCGAGTTAAAAAAAATTGGATTTTAACTGCACAGCAATTTTGTAAAGCGTGTTTATTAAAAATAATTTTAACTGTGAGTATTTCCCGTTTTCTACATTTACTTGTGGAATTAAAAAAACTCTAAACTTTGAAACAAATTAGGTATAGAAAAAAATATTTTCAATTACACTTTACCAATTAGATTTTGTTACTTAAGAATAAGGACATGGCTATTCTGCCGTCTGCCTGAGAGAACATTACAAAAATTTCAATTAGATTTAAATCATAAAAAAAATCTTAAGTCTGTTTTTGGAGATATTTTTAAAGTGAGTATTTTACATTCGGGTGGCACAAAAATATGGAAATTTCTACGTTTACTTGTGGAATTCAAAAAAATTCTATGTGGGTAATAAAATAATCGAAAAATGAAATATTTTCAACAAGGCTATTTCTCTTTTTTCTCTTTCCGAAAAAAATTTATCTAGCAAAAGTGCGAAGCAACACATTTTCTCTTCGTTAATTTGTTTCAAATATTTGTTGATTTTTTTTTGTATTCCAAGTTAATGTATAAGATTGCATTTTTTTTAGCCAACCTAATGCGAAAATACATATTTGTAAACTATCAATTGATATTTGATAAATACCGAAATTACTTTAAAACCAAATTAATTGAAAAGTCGCACAACTTCTCAGTAATATTTATCAATTTTATTTCAATAAACAACAGTTAGCATCATTCTCAGTTATCAAAACTTTTACCAATTGAAAAAGAAGATAACTATTTTCAACTATCAAATTGATAGTTTACAATCACATTACGGGTGCATTTAACATTATCTCAATTGCTTTACAAATATTGTGTGTAGTTAAAAATAAAATTTGTTTTCCAAAATTGTTTTTTTAACATTAACAACATTACATTTTATTGAACAATAATCAAGAGCTATAATTGCAGCTGACGCTGATGACAGAATGACGATTATATAGAGTAGGTACTCCAGTTGGGCTAGGTTAGTACGATTGCATATTTGACTTAATACGCCTTATCATAAATTCCATTGTTACGAATGCCGAAAAGGCAACCATCGTTCGAAATGACAATTGATGACCTTGCATTAAAAGGGAATTTTGAGAAGTTGTAAAATCGAAAAATTTAATATAAAAATACATTGGTTTGATATAAAACATGTCAAGAATTGCTTACAATCCACATATGACAAATTTATTTTTAAATTGTATTTCTCGTTTTTACCACGACTTCCCAAAACTGGACCTGTCCCCCTTTTGATGCAACGTCCTCAATTGGTATGAGATTTTCCATTACGATGATATCTGAGTTTTTATCGACATTCGTAGGAAATCTACGATACAATGAAATTCATGATGCAGTCCTTAGATAGTCAAAAGTTTATGAACTCACGCCTTCAGAGGGTCATACTTAAGGCAAACGGTAGTTTAATTTTCACTTAATAAACCAAATTACAAATAACAACATCGAAAGTAAGGTTTCCAATTATCAATTGGTAAACATTGAAATTCGATATTTATAGCTAGAGATAGTTTTGGTCACGATGGTTCACTGAGAATTGAAAGAAAATGGACAAATTATTAGTGTTGGAGTTAATTACTTACCTAGTAGGGTGGAGTGAAAAACTGTTCTTTTCATATTTTTTCATATTTTTTCAAAAGGTCTTATGGTTAAGTTACAACTCATCATTTAAAAAAAAATGTATGTATATCACTCAACATTCTAGATTTATATTTTTAAAATATGTATTACTGACCCGAATTTCTCTCAGAAGAGTTAATGAGTTAAACAAAAAAAGTATAGATATATATTCAACTGTAATTTAAAAAAAAAAATCTCCATTAACCTAAAAGACCTTTTTGAAAATTTCAAATGACTTTTTGAATCAAGGCATATCAAAAAATAAGAAATTATAGTTTTTCACTCCACCTTATTACCTACGACTTTATTATGTACATAAAACAAAAGAAAGCGATAATATTGACGATTGCTCTCAATGTTTTTCTCTACACATATGATAAAGATGGCTATTGCCAAAACGATCGCTTTCGTTCGTTTTACAATTTAAATACTTACGGAATTCTTTGAACATAAGTAAGTTTGCAACTTACGTTAAGTGTTTTGCGAGTGTTAAAGTATTTTTGGCATTCAATTTTGTATTTTTTACTCATGATCTTAACCGTAAGTTCGGCTATAAAGTAAACATTCCTTTTAATAACTTCTGCAAGATTTACGTATTTTGTAAGTTAAACTAACCCCACTGAAAGAAGTTAAAGAAGAAGATGTAAATTGATTGCGTTGCCAAGATGAACACCCCTATTGTGTTCGTCAAATAACACCAAGAATTGGTAATTAGTAACTATAGACAATTTCTAATTTAAACATCAATTTATTGAGAACCGTTTCCTGAAACGAAAATAAAGTATTTTTGTTCCACATAGTTAACGCAGAGAAGAAAAACAAGCGTTTATGTTAAACATAAATATTTAAGTATCGTATCACCAAACAACTCAGAAAAACTTTCCAAATTTTCAATAATTTTTTTTAATAAACAATCATAATCATCATTTTTAAAGCCATAACTTTTACCAATTGACATAAGTTATCGAATTCAACCTTTAACAAAGGATTACAAGAAAAGAAAGTATGTGGATAGATTAAGATTTTTATGTGAACGCAACCAATCGCAATAGGGGTGACAAAGTTGGAACAGGACTGTTTTTTTAAGTTTTTTTTTGTCAATATTAAATTTTTTTTCATCATATACTGCACACAAAAAGTTTTTGGAAGGCAACCCTTTGTAATTGCAATTACTTTGGAATCATGTGTAATCGGCCTTAGCGAGGTACCCGTCGGAGCGGAAAATTCTCCGATTTCATCCGAATCGGAGAATTTTTGCTCTTCGGATCAATTCCTCAAAGCGAAAATCCTTCGATTCGGAGAATTTTCGGCTCCGACGGATAACTCGCTAGGGCCGAATAAGACTGTTGTTAAAATGCTGATGGCAGTTTGTAGCGGCGCGTGTTAAAGTAAGTTCTCAATTCTCGAAAATTGAAAGCTGCTGGCACTTTCTACAAACCGGTTATTCTGTACAAAAACTAAGAATTTAAAAACATTCTTTACGATAGTTATTACTCTTAAAATCAAAATATATTTTCGAGAAAAGCTTTAAAATAAAAAAAAAAGTTATATATTTATAATTCTAATATGTATTATTTTAACAAACAGAATTGGTTATTTATTTTGTTATATTATATTGATAGCTAGGTTTGTGATGAAGCGTTCAATTAATAACGTGTTGGTTCAACCAACTCCAAAGAAATGCTTCAGTTTAGAATGGTTGTGTTTCAAAATTAATGTTTGTTTTCTAATAAAAGAAGTCACTTCAATCAAGACCATCATCGACAAAATCTGGCTTTTGTGAAGTAGTTTTCGGAGCTGCAGGTTCAGGTTGTGGGGCTTCATTTGCACCAGGAGCACCTGCGCCCGCACCTGGAAAACCACCAGGAAAGCCACCTGGGAATCCTGGAAAACCGGGCATTCCACCACCTAGACCAGATCCCTTCATCAAATCGATTAGCTTAGCAATTTTTGGATTGTTTTTGTATTTTTCGACATTTGCTGGATTTCCAGTGATGTCAGCTAAAGCAGCAGCTATTTCGGGATCATTTAAGGCTGAAAGAACATCCTGGAAGTTCAGTCCTCCAGGGGCTCCACCTGTTCCTGTGCCTGAGTCCCCAAAACCACCTTTATTTTTATTTTGATCTCTAGCCCTTTCGTTGGCCTCCTGTGTTCGACGAACGCGCTCTTGTCGTTTCTTCAGTTCTTTTTCGGCGCGTTTGCGCTCTTGTTTAATGCGATGCTGCTCAATCTTTTTAGCATTAGGAGTGACTTCACGTAACCATTCATCGGCATCTTCGTCAAAATCTAGCTTGCAAGCTTGACGCAAATCCTTAGCAGCGTCTTCCCAGTTTCCAAGAAGGCGATGAGCACGACCACGGAACTTATACGCAGCAGCTGAATCACAGTTCAATTCCAAGGCACGATCGCAGTCACGGATACACGCATTTGGCTTGTTAAGTTTAAGGAAAGCCTGTCCTCGTTTGGCATGGAACAAAGCATTGCCCGGATTCAACTCGATGGCTTTCGTGTACAAATCAATGGATTCCTGGAATTCCCTTTCCGAAAATGCAGCAGCAGCTTGGCCACGATATTCACTAGATTGATTGATCTCATCTTCCGTAGGAATTTTTGTCTCATCGCCCATCGGTTGGCTTGGATCATTGTCAGCCTCAATAACACCTACAAAATAGAAGAATTTTTATATGAGAAATCAATTTATTTCAAAAAAAAAAAAACATGATAAGGAAAACACAATAAGAACTATGAACTATTATTTAGTATTTATAACACTAAAGATAGTCTAAATATACGCGGGTGGAGACCTATCACGTTTTGTAGAGCTTGTTGCATTGGTTACAAGACGGTATTTAAGAAATTCCGTAACACCCCTAATATCTGGACGGTTTTTTGGACCATATTATGGAAGATATATTTGCAAAGAGATTTTAGATGTAAACAAACTATCCTTGCAGGAGTGTCTTAGAAAACGTAATGAACATGAATGAACAACATGAAGATCCGTCTCTTTAAGCTCTTGCTTAAGTCTTTTTTTATGACAAATTAATATTTTGCCCATCCATACTTGAAAAAATGTATGTTTGTTTAAAAACTGGAACCCGTTCGAAAAGTGTTTTAATATATGTTCGGATTTTGCAAAACCCATAAATCTAAATGTCGATTACAGACATGCCTTTTGTTTCATCGAAGTAACGAACGATCAAATCCACTTGTTCTTTTTGAGCTACTTAAAGTGCTTCGAACAAAATAAGATATTCTTTAGACTTATTTACAGCTTCAAGGAGTTTATCGTGAAAGTAAGTTTCGATGCCGCTATTGATAACATTTATGAACATTTTGTTTTACCTAGCTTAAAATTGCCAGCCAATAACAAGAAAATTATGGGCCACTTATAATATAAAGCGAATAAACGACCTGATATAAAGACCCACGCGAGACATTGCCAGGGTCGTTGCTACCTGTACAGGACATTGGCCGATAGGTGAGCATGCGATGAAGTTAGGCATTCCACACAACACCATCTGTGGTAGTTGTAAGGACCTTCATGGAAAGGAAACGGTCTTTCACCTTCTGTCAGTGTCATGCTCTTGCCAAAACAAGAACGCAACTGCTTAGTAAAGTCAAGATCTTGTTGAACTTTCCGATTTAAAGATCAAAGACCTTTTCTCAACGTAACGAAATGGCTATAGGGCTTATTTCAACAGTTTATAGATTGGTCTTTTCAACATCCATTGTACTGCGAGACTGTTTTCTCGCACCATGACCAGTCAACGAGTTACAAGTCTGGACCGTGTAGATGGTCATAGGGTGATTAAGCATTCCAAGTGGCCTTATATTCACTTCAGAAGCAATCCAAAATGTACCTGACCAACATCTTCTAGATCGCATCAAGGAATATGTTCGGTCATTCAAACGTTACCCTTTTTAAACGAACATTAAAATTCTTATATAACCCGCAGGTTTACACGAGTTATGGTATCAATACGGCGAAACCCAGCGCTATTTGTGTCATGAGCCAGGTGCTCGTGACAGCCATTCCTTCTTATCAACCTAGCTCCTGTTAAATTGGTTTTGTCGTATTATTTTGTTGAGTTTCTGAGTGTCATCTTAACGAAATGTTCGTTCAGGATAAAGTTTCTTTGGTTAAAAATTGATAAATTTTTAAAACATGAAACAGAAACAAATCTCTGACAGCTTTCCATTATTAAAAAAAAATCAATGTCTCGAAAAAGGGGTTGCTATTCTTATATGGCAAAAAAGAAACATAAAGAACGATCTGCGGCCACATTGTGTTGATTTGTCAACAAAACTGTGAGCGAAACTATAAATCATTAGTCATAGATCCAATATTTAAGTGGGAATTTATGTTAGTTTAGTAGAAAAAATAAACGCATAATTATTTTTTAGATTTTTATTTTATTGGTACACGCACAAAGAGATTATTTGACATCACTGAGAGAGTTACGCAAGTAATATAATTTGTATACTTATTTAATAAGTGAAAACTATTTGTTTCTCACAGTTCCACACTCAAATGAAAATTGGAAATTGCAGTTATTTGTTTGACGTCCTACCATGCCAACATACCATTATTTTTTCAAATTTTTGTGATGCTGGCATGTATATCACTTGTGTTTTTGTTATCAACTGCGAAGTCAGGTCAGTTGAACGTTTTGAAGATTCTACAAACTCCATCAATTTGAACTTTTCCATGAGATAATATTTCCATAAGAAGTTTTATTATATTGTCCACTTAAAAAAGATGTTTATCTACCATATCTATTGGTTTTTGAATGTTGAATGAGGATCAGTTCAAGTTATTTCTGCTGATGGCGTTATTCTTAAGGAGTAAGTCATTAAAATACATATTTTTTCAGTACCATTGCCTGCTTAATTCCAGAGATAGTATTATTATTTGACCATCAGAACGTTACTTTTCCCGCCAAACTGAATTCGCTGTCACATTAAATATTTCTTTACTAGTTGCTGCTATAGGTTGCTTCAGAATAATTTTAGGTACCATTATCATATTGATTTTTATTTCATAATGATTTTTACGTACGACATTTCTGTTAAATACTAAATAATATTTGAGGTCTGACCTTGAGTACACAATATGCGTGCAAAAGTAAAAAAATTTCAATGACCCAATTTATCTTCCGCGCTTGTTCTGACTACTAATTTCTTCTTCCTCGTTTATGTACTCAGATTTGATATTCAACGTTGAATGTGTAGCAAGAACATTAATATTTTTAGTATTTTCAATTTTCTTTTTAGCCCTTTGCAATCTTTTTTATCCCTTTGCTTACGTCGCATGGCTTCCAAATCACTTTGTGAAGATTGTTGCCGCTTTCTCTTGCGCATTTCAGTGATTCTCTTTGTTTCTTTAATTTTAAATTCTGGATCTTGGGCTTTTTTCTTTTCTCGAAATTTTCTCATGCGAGCAGCACTAGTTGATAGTGATTGATCAGTCATTTGTAAAATAGATACCCTTTAACAAAATAAAAGGGGAATCCATTAATAAGATCAGAAATTGATTGCAAAAGCACAACATGTCAACATGTTTAAGAAAACGCGTCACGTCCAGACAATTTTTATCATCAAATATTTAAAGTATATATGATAAAAAAGTTATACACGCACTTTGTAAATAATTAATTTAAACCACTAATTATATAGCAATAAGAAACAACTCAATTTATAAAACTCAGACACTGAAGCTTACATTTCGTTTAGGTCTATAGCAATATCTCTTGAGGAAATGTATACTTAAAACAACTGTTAAACAGTTACTTTACTTTACACACACTTTAACTTTAACAAAAAATTAAAGCGATAGAAAAATAGCTCTCACTGCAATTGCCGATTGACAAAATTTTGAAATCGGTATTACGATTTTCAAATGCGATCGACGATATTCGATCTAGTTTCTGATTACTGTAAACTTTTTGTTTCAGAAAAGTTGTTTGTACAAAAAATATAACCACTTTTAAGAAAATGGAATCTGGAAAGTCAGATACCAAACACATACGCAGGGTTGATTGATTTAAATCATTTGATTTAAATCATGATTTAAATCAATGATTTAAATCAAATGATTTTTTGAAAAAAATCATGATTTAAATCAAAATTGATTTTTATCAATAAAAATTTTGTTCATTATTATAATTTTTAAAAAGCAACACCAATTTTGCTGCCTTTTCATTCCCCAGCCTGTTTCGTAGCTTAGACTGAGCCAAGCTAAATGTTGAAAATATCCTTTCCACAGACGCAGAGGATGCCACAGCTGTAAATAACTGGTCAATGATAGGCATAAGTTGGGCATACTCTTCATTTGTACTAAACTGAGACTTCCAACACTGTAGTGGTTTTACATTTTTTAAATTTCTTCTGAATATAAAACTTTTTTAAAAGGTTCAGTCTTAGATTTAAACTTAATTATCAGAGGCAGGAGGCCTCTTCCCGCGTATTCGCTTTGGGCATACTCGAAGGCTGTGTTTCCTTTTTCAGCTGTCAGTCCGAATTTTGTTTTCGTTGGATCGAGTAATGGCCATTCTATACATTTTTTCAGCGCTGATATCAATCACGAAAAGAACAAAATGTCGTTTGGTGTTCAAATTCGCCGTGATTGATAAGAAAAGTGATATTTTTTGTGAGGGTGCTGTTAGTTAAAATAGAAGTTTGTATGTACATCATTTACGGTGCAAAATAAGACAAACATCTTAAGAATACAGAAAAAAATCAAAAAAAATCAAAAAAAATCATGATTTTTTTGAAAAAATCAAAAAAATCTGTCAGAAACAAAAAAATGATGATTTTTATCAACCCTGCGACATACGTACATAAATATTTATAAATTAAAATTTAATGTTCAGATACAAATAATATAGAATGTCATTCAAGCAGATGGCCATGTTCTTTTTATTGTAATAGCATTGTAAAATTAATTGAAATAATGAATTTAATCTAATCTAATCAAATCTACAAATAATATGCAAGTCAGCAGTTTGCACAAAATATTTGGGTGCACTCTTTTGGTTCTTGGTTCTCATTTTAAATGAAACGTCCATGTATCGCTATACCGCTTTTGGAAGGGTGTTTTATGAAAAATTACCCCCATTGCACTTAAAATAGGAATTTCCATAAAAACGAATATTATATCCACTTAGAGTAGTATTACCTTTGTTTTCTTAGTAGGTTCAGCATTTAAACAAGCTTATTTTGACATTTAATTGATCACACAAGGACCATTAGTAAAAGATATAAAAACCCAAAAGTGCACTATTGATGCAGTTTTTTAAAGGTAGTGGCCATATCCCAAATGGGATTCGTTGGGACTTTTGGGATATGAGTAAAGTATTTTGTCCGGGTCAAAGTATTTTGTCCGGGTCAAAATTTAAATACCTGGTCTAAAAGAATTCCATTTATTTCACTTTTAGCTAATTTCAGTTTCAAAACCATAAAAATCGAGAGGTATCGAATGTGAAATTAACATGTAAGTTAAAAATAATATCCCTATTACAGTTGTCAATTATTATCAATATGTACGATATTATTTCTGAGTAGATTTCACTAAAAAAATAAGGCCTACAAGCACTTTCTTTATTACATTATGTGTTTTTGTTGACAAATACTCGTGTAAAAATTATTATTGACTATTTTCACTTTAAATTTAACACTTTTTGTACGCAATAAAATTATTTTCTGGCAAAATATTATAACCAAAAAGAACTCACTCTCACGGGATAATGTGCGCTACAACGACTCTGGAGAAAATATTATCACTAAAAAAGTTATTTCACTAAAAAATCGTGCACTACAACCATTTCATTTTTTTTCTGCATTCTTCTTTGTTGTTTCTTTATTGTTGTTTTAATAAGCATACAAATAACTTGAAATAAACATTAAAATATAATTAAAAAAGTTTCTTCTGAGTTTCTTCAAGCAAATCCGAAAACTGAAATGTCTAATCAAGTACCAATTCACAATCGTTTCATTTGACAATCGTTTTACCAAAATTTAAATTAATTGATTAGTTTACTAACTGCGTTTATTAATGGATACGTTTTTTAAAGTTTTTTGTCTTTTTTCCAAAGCATCTTTAGTATTCTGTTTAGTTTTCTTGAAGGAATACCTTATTTTCTTCGGCCGAGATAAAACGTTAACATCACGATGGATAGCTATAACTTCGAAGCAGTCAAGGACTTTGTCTACCTGGGATCCACTATAAACTCAAAAAAAAAAGACACAAGTTTAGAGCTCAAACGGAGAATTACTCTTTCCAATCGCTGTTTCTTCAGACTGAGAAGGCCTTTAAGTAGTAAAGCCCTCTCTCTTAGAACCAAGGAAACGCTATGACCTTAATCATCCCGGCCCTGCTGTATGGGGCAAAAGCATGGGCGTTAACAGATTCGGATGAAGGAGTATGGAGAAGAAGATTCTTTATGGATTTCTTATAGTCAAGAAGCTGAAAATACAGCGGCTGAGATGGCTGGGAGACGTGGAGCGTATGGACGGACATCAACGCACCAGCCCGACGAGTCTTCGAATCCAACCCTGATGGTGTACGCAGCAGAGGGAAGCAGCGTAACAGGTGGCGCACACAAGTGGAGAATGACCTCAACCAACTTTGCGTGCGTAACTGGCGGCTAGCTAAAGACAGAGCTGGCTGGAGAGGCATGTTGGTTGAGGCCGTAATCCATCCTGGATTGTAAGCGTCACCTTAAGTAAGTAAGTAAGTAAGTAAGACAACCGTAATAAGAGTTTAAATAAAATGAAGCTTGGAGCCTTGCGAATTACCATATAACTGCATTCCGACCCTGTTTAAATGCATTTGTGTTTGTGCAACTCACACTACTTTGAGAAGTGCCGCATTTTATTCGCCGAATACTCTTATTCCTGTATTTCCTATTCTAATATGGCTTTCAAACAATCATAATCTAAATTTCGTGCAAAAAGTACGAATATTTTTTATGGAATGTTTATTATTTCGATATAAATTTTACTTTAAAGAGCCTCATATTCCATGTGCTGCCTTTAATTTAAAGGCTGCAGTTGACGATGATTTCAACACTGAATGGTGTTTTTGAAACCTATGGGGTTTAAGAAACTTGCTGTTAAAGTTTGAGCTACCATGAAAGTTTTCATTTTTATTACAAATATGACACCCCCTCACTGCCACACCCACCACTACTTGAGGAGCTTACTTGCAGATCCTTAAATGACTCCCGGAAAAGTATTATTTTTATCTCAAATGAATCGCCATGAAATGATTAAGTTAAAATTAACGCTGCCTGCCGACCTATTTGTCCGAGTCGAAACATGAACTAAATGAATGCTAACGGGCTTTAAATAGACCACGTGTTGATAGATCGTCGCCACTACTCGAACTTGATGACGGTACGAACGTGCCGAGGTGCCAATATCGACTCGGATCACTATCTTGTTGGTATGGTTTTCCGAGGGCGGATTGCCTTGCGGAGACGCATTGCATCCGCCGATCAGGTTCGAATCAACACGGCTGCCCTACGCAACGAAAACACCAGTAACACCTTTGGTAATGCGTTAGGACTCGCCCTAGAATCACTTGATTTAGGGAGAGTAAGTCCTGGAGCCAGTATGCTGGGCGTAAATGAGAAGTGGACACGCCTTAAGAACACTGTCATTAGTACTGCCAACTCCATCTTAGGCAGCAGTCGTAGAAATCGGAACGACTGGTTTGATGATGAATGCAAGCTAGCGACTGAACGTAAGAATGTTGCGTACCGAGCAATGCAACAATCTCATAGAACGCGGGCACGCGAAGAGGAATATAAAGAGCTCAGAAGAATAGAAAAACGGCTTCACAGACAGAAAAAATCAGCCTGGGAGAAGAACCTAATCTGTGAAATAGAGAGCAGCCGAGAGCGAGGTCCGCACCAGGCGCGGAAGTTCTACCAATCCGTCCGAAACATGACGCAGTACACACCACGCTGCACATACTGCAAGGACGGAGAGGGAAATCTGATCACCGATCCACAAAGCATACTGGAGCGATGGGAAGTGTACTTTAATGAATTGCTAAATGGTCAGCTCACAGCAGAAGTGGAGGCTCCACTACTTCAAGATGAACACCCTATGCTACCGCCACCAAGCATAGAAGACGTTGAGAAGGCTATAGGACGGCTCAAGAAAAACAAAGCCCCGGGAGCCGATGGCATACCAGCCGAATTATTCCACCACGGCGGGCCAGCCTTACGACAAGCAATTCATGACATCATAGTGCACGTATGGGAGCATGAAGAAATGCCAGAAGATTGGCGAAAAGGTATTATATGCCCCATACATAAGAAGGGAGATGTCACAACGTGCAGCAATTATAGAGGTATCACGTTGTTGAGTACCGCCTATAAGATACTCTCCTCTATCCTACAAGACCGGATAACCCCATACGCTAAAACCATCATCGGACACTATCAGTGTGGTTTCATTCCAGGCAAATCAACAACTGATCAGATTTTTACCCTTAGGCAGGCGATGGAAAAATGTCTAGAATTTAACATCCCAACATACCATCTGTTTATAGACTTTAAAGCCGCCTATGATAGCATAGCCAGGGTAGAACTTTACAAAGCCATGAGAGAATTCGGCATCCCAAATAAATTGACACGACTATGTAGGTTGACCATGACCAACGTAACAAGCCAAGTTAAAATAGCCGGATTGCTATCCAGACCAATCAACATCTTTAATGGACTCCGACAAGGGGATGGTTTGGCCTGCCTCCTCTTCAACCTGGCGTTGGAGAAAGCAATCCGTGACTCTGGCACGGCAACAAGAGGGACCATCGTCAACAGGTCCAGCCAGATACTGGCTTACGCAGACGACATCGACATCATCGGAAGAACCGAACAAGCTGTACACGATTCCTTCATCCAGATCGAGCAGGCGGCACAAAATCTGGGGCTGCACATTAGTGAAGGTAAAACAAAGTACATGGTGGCGTCGAATGCGAGAAGAACAGTTGGTCAAACAATCAAGGTAGCGGAGCACGAATTTGAAGTGGTGCAATCCTTTAAATACCTTGGGTCGACAGTAGCAGCCGATAACAACATAGAAGAAGAAATACGCGGGCGGCTTCTCAAATCCAACAGAGCCTACTACAGTCTGTCAAAGCTATTCAAATCCAGAAATCTAACCATAACTTCAAAACTGCTGCTGTACAGGACCATGGTCCTGCCAGTACTCATGTATGGATCCGAGACTTGGGTGCTTAGCAAAAGGCACTGTGACCTCTTAGCCGCGTTCGAGAGAAAAGTCTTACGGAGAATTGTTGGCCCCATATGTGAGGAAGGACGATTCCGGAGACGGTACAATCATGAGTTGTACGCAATCTACCTTGAAGCAGACATAGTGACAAAAATTAAGCTCGGTAGACTCCGGTGGGGAGGGCACCTAGCTCGTATGAGCGAAGAGGAACCTGCTCGGAAAGTCTTTTGCGGTACATTCTATGGTAGACGGCAGCGTGGTAGACCATGCTTGCGCTGGAGAGATGGCGTAGACCAGGACGCCCAAAGCCTTGGGGTGCGCAACTGGATGGCGTTGGCTCGAGACCGGGATAGGTGGAGAGACTTGTTGAAAGAGGCCAGGACCGGACCCCGGTTGTCGAGCCGATGATGATGATGATAACGGGCTTTAAGAAGCAATGTAATTTTTTTTTTAGATGTATATTGTATACCTATAAAAAAGTTGATGATGTTTCGTAGACACCTATTCACGAAACATCTTAAGGATTTTTTGGCCCAACCGTATTTCCAATGAAGAACTTTATAGAAGAACGGGTCAAGAATCCATTGACAGTACTATTCGCAGACGTAAGTGGCAGTGGATTGGTCATACGCTTCGAAAAGGCAACGATTGCATTGCTGGCCAAGCGATGCAATGGAACCCACTCACACAGGAAGGTAGAGGGTCGGGTCGGCCGAGAAGCACATGGCGCAGGACAGTCGAAAGTGAATCTGCACAGCTGGGGAAGAGTTGGAGAGAACTACGTTATATTTCCAAAAATAGTACACGATGGCGCGTAAGAGTAGTGGAGGCCCTATGCCCCTTAAAGGGATCACAACGGACTTTTTAAGGTCTGAGGACCTAAGCAAGTAAGTAAGTATAAAAAAGTTGAATATTGAGTTTATTCTTCTGATGGCTGCAACTAATATTTGAAAAATCCATGCTTAAACGAATAACCTGAACACGTCGAATAATAAAAATTAGAACTAAACCGGTGTATCCTTTGCACGCTCTCCATGACATCATAGATCATCAGATAATCTAATGGAGATGGAGACCTATATGCAAACATTCAATTCATGATCCCGTTATCAAAATCTTATTCTTTCGCGTGTTAAAAAAAAAAAAAACACTGGACTGTGGATAACATTGCGGCAGGATCGGTAGTTGGATTGGATTTTACTGGAGACATGGAGCATGCCAAATTTATTAAATCATGATGACCGTAGAAAAAAAAATATTCTTAATACCTATTATCCTTTGTAGAAATATTACTACAGTCTGGTATGTGATTAAGGGCGGTTTGGTGATACTACACTTAAAATGTTCAACATAAGGTCTTATGTGACAGTTTACGCAGAGGAAAAAGTAGCCCATAAGCGCTTATGTTCAACATAAATATTCTAAGTATGGTATCAGCAACTGGGCTTTAATGTCTAAGGATTTAATTTGAAATAATTTGCACTTACCATCCATATCTAGTTCCAGTTCTGATTCGGCATCAGATTCCATTTCCTCGTCGACGGGTTCCTCTTTTTTAGGTACATCCTGCTTAGGTGCATCATCTGGTTTTGAGGCACTCGCACCAAACGGACAAGCTCTAAGAATGAAATAAAAACGAAATATTTTATATTCTCTTCAATCTATCGATTGTTCAAACCATAGAAATGATGTGAATATTATGGAGAAAAAGTGTGCTCGGGCAACTTACTCTGGAAATTTAAAATCTCCTTCAGGCACTTTGCCTCCAAATTTTTCTATGAATTCTTTTACGAAGCTTAATTGGGGCATATTAAGGATTTGTGGACTATCAGAGCACAAGTCTACAAAAACTTTCAATTTTTTGAGATCATCTGGCGATAATGGAAGACCCATTTTGTTTTTTTCTGCTTGTTTTTTTTAAATAAAATTTAAAGTAAATGAAATGTTAATTAACTATTGATTTTTTTTTTATTTTTTCAAAGATTTAACAACAAAGAGTTTTAACTTAAAACGAATGCGTTGATTTGAAGGTTTTTTTTTTATTTAATTGCAGAATTTTATAAAATGCCGGTTTCTTTTTATACCAAGCAAAAGAATTTTACTTTTTCTGTCAAATAATTTTCTTGCAAAACGATTAGGAGAAAGTGGTGAGTTTTAAAATTCTAAATGTTGGCAGCAATGATTTTAGTTGATGAAGTTGGTGGTTGTTGGTTTGGTTTATATTTTGATATAGAGGTTTGTGTCTTTGAAAACAAATGTATTTAAAAGTCTTCACGTTTGACAGGATTTACATTGAACGATTTTTTTCGTAGCGATTTTGATTCGTAATCACGTGAGATTTTGTTCCACTGAAAACCACTCCTTCTTCTTCTTACATGTTTACAACAACAAAGAAAATTCATTACTGGAAATATAATCGAATGTCAGTCCTAAAATCTTCATGAGTTTCCAGTGGACCGAAATAACGGACAAACAACATCAAGAAATTGGCATTGGAATAATCGTCGAATGTAAGCCCATTTAAATTCGACACTTTGTCAATATTGGGGTTTACATGGTCGCGGTCAGCATGCTCAAATTGATATCAAAAACCGTAGATTTTGGATTCTAAAGCAAGTGGTATTCTTTTTTTCTCAAACGAATGGACCTATAGAAAAAACAAATTCACCCTTATTATGGAATCCGACGAATGCGTTGCGGTTGGATTCACACTTATTTCTTCCATATTTTCTCCTGTTGAGGTCACAGGCGAGGAAGCGTGTTCACCCGGCAAGTTCATAATTGCTTTAAGGCTTGACAAAATCAAAGTGCGACAGCTCGACACGACAACTGTAAAATTTATTAACACAGCAATTCAATTACAAATTATCTTATTTCGTTTGACAGCTCATTTGCTGTTTTAAAATATCTGACTCTTCTTTCTTACACGCGTCTTTGTATCTGGGATTGTTGCTGGCAAGAGGAGCAGAGGAAGTGTCAGTATAGTGGGTAAGGTAGGAAAAAGGATAAGGTAGGATAGTGGGAAAGGAAGAGGGTAAGGTAGGGTGGAATGTTAAGTTCCGGAGGACGCGGCCTGCTTGCGATGCTCGGCAGTTAGCTCGGAATGGAGGGGATCTTGCCCCCGAAAACTTAACCTTGCCTACAGCCAAAAACATAAATCAGGCCAGAGATCAAAAATCGTAACAAACTAACTTTTTGAAATAGGTGACAGCGGACGGACTATTATCACATCAAGGGCACTGCTGATGGAATTGCAGTGTTCGCCTTAACCCTCCCAACCAATGGAAATCCACCGTCCTTGGGGGAATCCAAATGGCCGTGTAGTTAAGACTTTTTACACTGCTTTGTATCTGGGATGCTGTTTGTTTTCTTCTCTTCTATACAAAACAAATTGGTGGGATGTGTTCATAAATATTTTGCTTAATGTCTGACCTTATTTCGTGCAAATTAGGTGAAAATTATCTCATGTCGAATTCAGAACTAAAGCCTTTTTCGACTAGAGCCCAAATGAGACAGTTTATTTATCTCATTTCGTTTGACAGCTCATTTGCTGTTTTTTCTGACTCTTCTTTCTTATACGCGGGTCTGTATTTGGATGCTGTTTGTTTCCTTCTCTCCTATGGGGAACAAATTTTTGGGGTGTGTTCATAAATATTTGGGTTAATTTCAGAGCTAATTTCGTGCAAATGAGGTGAAAATTGTCTCACTTCGAGTTGAGAATTTGTATAGGAAATTATCTCTTTGGAAGCTTATATATTGGCAAATTTGATCAAAATCATCTCATTTGCACTGGTCAAAACAGGCTATAAGTTAATAGACGGAATATTCTTCTAAATATTAAATAAAAAATCGGTCCAAATTTAAGGCTGTTATTTTAATACGAGCTGACCCTGCAGACGTTGTCCTGCCCTGTACAATGATTTTTATTTTGTACTTACGTTTAGTGTTTTCGGGAGCAGATAGACCCCCCCTTCCATAATAAAAAAATGCTTGTCTTAAAACCATCTTACCGAATCCGTAACTATTATGTGGAGCCAAAGTTATCGTATTCGTGCCAACATCCTATGCCAATATTAGGCGCATCCCACAATAAGTGATCTCTAAGGGCGGTCAGCCATCAGACGAATAGGGGGAATAACATGTAGCATACGAAAACATGCACGTGCCGTAACTATTCGGGACTGGTGGAAGTGTGATCATAGCCTCTCCGCGGCGGCCGCTAGAAACAAGCCTTTTAAAAAAAGGTTTGGCTAATATGATCAGGCTGCTTCCACAGGTTGGCGACAGGTTAATTCCCTGTCCCGTAAAACTAAAAGAATTACGAGACCGACAACAAGCCTCGGAAACGGACGGATTTTACGACGACAACCCATGCAACGAAAACGGCAAAACGATTTACGAATTTTCTTGTGGAACGTACGATCGCTCTATAGAGCTCGAGCTGCTCAGCAGCTAGCCGATGCCCTGTCAAAATATAAAGCTGACATAACAGCGCTTCAAGAAATAAGATGGACAGGGAATGGTGTTTTACAGAAGAAAGAATATGACTTATATTACAGCTGTCATACAAAACACCATGTGCTCGGGGTAGGCTTCCTAGTCAGCGAAAAAATGAAGTCTACCATCATCGGCTTTAACGCTATAAGCGAAAGGCTATGCACCCTTCGCGTGCGAGGCAAATTTACAAACATCAGCCTCATTAACGTTCACGGACCTACGGAGGAGTCCTCAGACGAAGAAAAAGAGACTTACTACGAACAAGTCGAGAGGGCCCTCAATGCCTGCCCAAGGTATGACGTCAAAATCATCCTTGGGGATTTGAACGCAAAAATAGGTCGGGAGCCGGTATTCAGGCATTACGCAGGCACCCATAGTTTGCATGAGAACACTAATGACAATGGACTTCGAGTCTTAGAATTGGCAGCATCGAAAAACATGGTCGTTGCGAGTACCAGGTTCCCGCGTAAAGATATCTACAAAGCCACCTGGGTATCACCTGATGGAGTCACTCGTAACCAAATAGACCACGTGTTGATAGATCGTCGCCACTACTCGAACTTGATGACGGTACGAACGTGCCGAGGTGCCAATATCGACTCGGATCACTATCTTGTTGGTATGGTTTTCCGAGGGCGGATTGCCTTGCGGAGACGCATTGCATCCGCCGATCAGGTTCGAATCAACACGGCTGCCCTACGCAACGAAAACACCAGTAACACCTTTGGTAATGCGTTAGGACTCGCCCTAGAATCACTTGATTTAGGGAGAGTAAGTCCTGGAGCCAGTATGCTGGGCGTAAATGAGAAGTGGACACGCCTTAAGAACACTGTCATTAGTACTGCCAACTCCATCTTAGGCAGCAGTCGTAGAAATCGGAACGACTGGTTTGATGATGAATGCAAGCTAGCGACTGAACGTAAGAATGTTGCGTACCGAGCAATGCAACAATCTCATAGAACGCGGGCACGCGAAGAGGAATATAAAGAGCTCAGAAGAATAGAAAAACGGCTTCACAGACAGAAAAAATCAGCCTGGGAGAAGAACCTAATCTGTGAAATAGAGAGCAGCCGAGAGCGAGGTCCGCACCAGGCGCGGAAGTTCTACCAATCCGTCCGAAACATGACGCAGTACACACCACGCTGCACATACTGCAAGGACGGAGAGGGAAATCTGATCACCGATCCACAAAGCATACTGGAGCGATGGGAAGTGTACTTTAATGAATTGCTAAATGGTCAGCTCACAGCAGAAGTGGAGGCTCCACTACTTCAAGATGAACACCCTATGCTACCGCCACCAAGCATAGAAGACGTTGAGAAGGCTATAGGACGGCTCAAGAAAAACAAAGCCCCGGGAGCCGATGGCATACCAGCCGAATTATTCCACCACGGCGGGCCAGCCTTACGACAAGCAATTCATGACATCATAGTGCACGTATGGGAGCATGAAGAAATGCCAGAAGATTGGCGAAAAGGTATTATATGCCCCATACATAAGAAGGGAGATGTCACAACGTGCAGCAATTATAGAGGTATCACGTTGTTGAGTACCGCCTATAAGATACTCTCCTCTATCCTACAAGACCGGATAGCCCCATACGCTAAAACCATCATCGGAAACTATCAGTGTGGTTTCATTCCAGGCAAATCAACAACTGATCAGATTTTTACCCTTAGGCAGGCGATGGAAAAATGTCTAGAATTTAACATCCCAACATACCATCTGTTTATAGACTTTAAAGCCGCCTATGATAGCATAGCCAGGGTAGAACTTTACAAAGCCATGAGAGAATTCGGCATCCCAAATAAATTGACACGACTATGTAGGTTGACCATGACCAACGTAACAAGCCAAGTTAAAATAGCCGGATTGCTATCCAGACCAATCAACATCTTTAATGGACTCCGACAAGGGGATGGTTTGGCCTGCCTCCTCTTCAACCTGGCGTTGGAGAAAGCAATCCGTGACTCTGGCACGGCAACAAGAGGGACCATCGTCAACAGGTCCAGCCAGATACTGGCTTACGCAGACGACATCGACATCATCGGAAGAACCGAACAAGCTGTACACGATTCCTTCATCCAGATCGAGCAGGCGGCACAAAATCTGGGGCTGCACATTAGTGAAGGTAAAACAAAGTACATGGTGGCGTCGAATGCGAGAAGAACAGTTGGTCAAACAATCAAGGTAGCGGAGCACGAATTTGAAGTGGTGCAATCCTTTAAATACCTTGGGTCGACAGTAGCAGCCGATAACAACATAGAAGAAGAAATACGCGGGCGGCTTCTCAAATCCAACAGAGCCTACTACAGTCTGTCAAAGCTATTCAAATCCAGAAATCTAACCATAACTTCAAAACTGCTGCTGTACAGGACCATGGTCCTGCCAGTACTCATGTATGGATCCGAGACTTGGGTGCTTAGCAAAAGGCACTGTGACCTCTTAGCCGCGTTCGAGAGAAAAGTCTTACGGAGAATTGTTGGCCCCATATGTGAGGAAGGACGATTCCGGAGACGGTACAATCATGAGTTGTACGCAATCTACCTTGAAGCAGACATAGTGACAAAAATTAAGCTCGGTAGACTCCGGTGGGGAGGGCACCTAGCTCGTATGAGCGAAGAGGAACCTGCTCGGAAAGTCTTTTGCGGTACATTCTATGGTAGACGGCAGCGTGGTAGACCATGCTTGCGCTGGAGAGATGGCGTAGACCAGGACGCCCAAAGCCTTGGGGTGCGCAACTGGATGGCGTTGGCTCGAGACCGGGATAGGTGGAGAGACTTGTTGAAAGAGGCCAGGACCGGACCCCGGTTGTCGAGCCGATGATGATGATGAAGGGCTCTCAGATTTTTAAGCGGGTCACATTCCTGTAGTTTGCGGAAATTTCGGAGACAAAACATTTCTCAGAGATTTTTTTAGTTGGTGGGACGGGCCGATTACTTACCGAATTTCCCTATAGAGCTGCTAAGAAAAAGTTACAAATAAAAAATACTTGTATAGATTTTTAAAATAAATGTTTTAATTATGAACACTTCTCGACACCAAAACGTATCGAGTTCTTGGTACAATTTATATGATAAGTGTGCACCTCCAAAAAATTGAAAAAAAAAATTATAAAACAAAATTATTACATTAAAAGTTAATTACTTTTTATAAGTTAACTACATTTATAACTTAGCGACTTTTTTTTAAACATTAATTTAAGGTATAAGTTTTTTTTATACAAAAAAGTTTCAAATATTATGAAGGTATATCTTATAATAAATTAGAACAGATTCTGCTGACAAATAAAAGATTACAAATAATCTTCTGTTAACATAAACTACAACTAATGCGTCGAACCAAGTCTTAGTTCTAGATATAAAAAGTAAGATCCAGCTCCATAGGTGAAGAAATTGAATAGACCCAAAATACCTCCCGAAATATTTGATACGTGGTATCCACGGTAATCTGTCTTAGTCCAAGCCGTCAATTGAATGACAGAGGCAATGAAGTATAGAATTGTTACAATACCAGTATTGATTAGTTCCTGGAAAGGATTTTAAAAATATGTAAGAAGATGTTATTTACTGAAAAAAACTAAAGTTTGAGAAAACAGGTGAGTGTTTTGAAAACGTGATCTTGGCAAGGCCGAAGCCCAGGTCTTCGTGTTAGAACAGTCATGGTCTATGTCTTTCAAACGAATCGAGATATTGACAAAATCTATTAACTATTTTTTTTTATCTGGTGGTTCTAAAACTTTCCATTTACAAAACTAAACAACCATGAAATTAATGCATCAATTTTTTACCTAACTTTGCGAGTCCGTTGCACCACGGATGACAGCTGCCAGATGATGATTTTTGAGACCTAGGAACAAAGCCTAAACAAATACATAAGAACGCTTTAGCATTGCCAGGATGACGTTTTCAAAACATTCTCCAGCTCCTTGACTAGTATAGGTTTGTTTCTCCTCTAAACTCTGTTAAAACGATTGCATTATACTAAAATTGTCAAAATTCGTATAATAGAACCGAGAGTTAGGTACATAGATTACCATGTGAAAAATTTGTTAACTTACAGTCAGAATCCAGTTAATAGGTAAAGTAAGGGCCTCACGAATTCCCAAGAAGTATGCAGCTGCCCATAAAATTGTCGCTATAAATGCCATAATTACAACAAAAAGGAAGAATGTAGTAGCTCCAAGTTTTGCAGGTGAAACCAGAATCATGCAAAGTATGCCCAAAACCTGAAATGATAAAACTTATTTTTAACAACACTTCACACACATTATAATATGGACAGTTAAATATTTATTTGATTGAAGCAAAATGTTAAAAAATAATTAAAAATAGTTTGCACATATGGAACTTCATCAGTGATAAAATAAGAAAAAATAATTTTTTTGTATGCAAAAAAAAACCTTAATTGCATAAAGCCTCCTGCAATAATTACGGAGTATTTTTTCAAGGTGGTTTAAAATCAGTTTTCACGATAAAGGTACTATAAACTCAAGATACCAATCAATCCATGATATGAATGCGATATAAGTGGTCCCGCAATTCTGTCTGAAAGTTAACACCTTAAATTTTGACGGAGGGGCTATTGAAATTTATTTTAAGGATTAACAGTACCTGCCATATAACCAATAAAGAAAAACTTATTTTTCTCAACCACGGACCTAATGCTTTTATAATTAAAATATGTATGCATATATTTCTAAATATTTTGTACTTTCGGAAGAAATAATATATTTTTCAAAGTTCTTTGAACTTTACTTTCCATAGAACCGTTTTGTTTTCTATTTTCTTAGTTTCTCTTCTATGGATAAACCAATCACTTAATATAGATCACTTAATATGAAGTATTTTGTATTATGTCATTAAAATACCGCTTTGTCTCAAAAATTCTCTCTAAGTCTGGTGTTAAAAATGGAATAAAATAAAATGTAAACAAAAATTACGTATTCGCCACAGTGCACATTTAAAAAAAATTTATTTATTTACGCCAAATTTATTCACTCTCTGTTTTATTTTAATTCCCTGAGATCTCATAGAAGATTTGAAGTTTTATATTTTTAATGGCTACTTTAAATTTAATGGAGATTGAATAAACTGTTGTGGCAAACTGTAATTGCAGATTTTCTCGAAAACGCCCCCAATACAAGCAGGCAGACTAACGGTTTCTTCATTACTATGACTTGGCCTGATTATTATTTTAATATGAATCGGTAAACTCTCGCGCAAGAAATCAGCTCCCGGCTCTCAGTCTATATCTAACTGATATTTTTGGCGTAGACTAGACATCATTTATAGAATACAGGTTTTACTGCATTATACTCATAGAAAAGTTAATTTCTGAACTTAAGAAAATAGCATTACTTTTAATTATAATTGCACAAATAAAATTTAAACAAAAATTATTTTAGTGCAGAAAAAGCATAACTGAATGCAAATTTTGTTTTACATTTTGATAAATGAATACTAATTTTAAAACGAGACCCTTCAATTTTGTTTCATTATTTGTAAAACCATTTGGGAAACACCTACTTGCGGTACGCTTGAAGTGTTGATCGATTAAAATTCCAAAGGAAAAATCAATTAGAATATTTAATGAATGTGTAAAGTTGTAATCTATCTTATTGAACCCAAACAGAATAAAGTTTAACGTTTGATACTTTAAAATAAATAAAAGATTAGATAGAAACAGGTGTTTGAAAAAAAACTAATGATAAGATAACTTCACTGATAATAAGTTTTTTGGTTAATAATTTATCTTATGGAAATAAATATCAATAGACCTTTGGTTTCTATAGACAGCATACACAATAATTATTATAAAAGGCTTTGTGCTCTATTGTAGCGACAGGTGTGGTTTGTGAGCTTGTGAGAAATGCTTATTACAGATCATAGAATAGACGTACCAAATACTTCCATAATACGATAAAAATAACATTCCAAGAATCTTATCAATCTCACTAATCGGGTTGAAACAAATTTAATTTTTCGTTTTTAAGTTAGGAGAATCTTATTTCTTGTTATGAGATTTCGTTTCACTGGAAATTTCACTCCTTCACCTCAAAAAAAAAAAAAAAAACTGCCACTGAAAATATTGTCGAATGTAAAAATCTTTACTTTAATGTTTTTTACTAGAAATAAAGTAATGTATTCGTCAAAAAAAAAATTAGATAGGTAAGAAATAAAATTGACACAATTATGTCAGTCTGACTATCTGTTCGACGAGCCATATTACCTAAATTAATGCAATGAATGGGTTGATTTACTTTAAACTTAAGTAAGTACATAGCATATTTTGGACTAATATAAGGTAATTGATTTAAGTCAAACTGATTTTTTCTCAAAACGGTACGTACATTTCAACGATTTGTCTCATATGTATGTATGAACATGTGTTTTTAGTAGCCGCAAAGTATTTTTGTTAAATATTATCTGTTAACTAGTTTCGTTTCCCAAATTATTTCAATAAGTAGTAAAGGTGGCGTTTGCAGATTAAGGGAGTCACGTTTCCGGCTCATGACGTAAATTTTGTTTGGATGGGGTTTACTGAACAAGGGTAAATGCAGTCATTTATAGTTGAATTGCATTTTTGCATTCCAATATTACTTCAATAAATTTAATACCTACATATGTTCAATTACATAATGCTTAGTTGATTCGTTCCAAATATGTACAAATCTCGTTTATATATTTTTGTTTTTTTTTTGTGATTCATTATACTTTAGTTATTTAAAATATAATTTTCTAATTGCCGTTGCGTTTTGGTCTAATTATAACACTTAATTGACTTGCTATCACAAAGCACAGTATACCTATTCATAGTTTAGGTACTTAAAAAAACAATTTTAGATCGGTTTTGTGTTTTGGAAGTAAATAAGAACTTGTGATATAATGTACCATGTAACACATTTACAACAATGCAATATTTTTAAAATTAGAACGTAAATTTGTTTCGCAATGCGAAACAAGATACTTATGCATGTATATGTTTTACAAAAATACCCACAACATAAGAAAGAGGAAGGCAGTTAGAACCCCACTACACGCATAATTTATTAAATCTTCCAAAAAATTAAAAACGGTTCTTTTTACAAATAAGCTTTTCTAGTCCACAAATAAGTCAAACCCAAACAGGAATCCTATATGTGTCTGAGAAAAAAACTCTGATTTCAGATGCATATTCTGGGTTTCTTCTTTTTTTATGTTATTTGATTTGCATGACCTGTATTATCTAATTTGTATTTTGTATGCAATAAAGTTCCCCTGAAGAAGAAAAGCCGCAAAAAATTAATGTAACAGATTTGTTTCATTTCAAAAACTAAAGTGACCAAAATAGTGAGCGGTAGGAAAATAATTATGCCTCAAAAATACATAACATTTTTATTGGTATATTATTGTATTTATGGTATATATTGGTGTATTTTTGAAAAAGTCCACAGAAACAAATGGAAATAGTCTTCTTTAGGCGACAGTCACCCCTTCTAATGATTTGTCAGTTGTGTTGTTATCAGTTGTGTTGTGTTTGAACCAAAAAATTAATTTTTGGTATGAGGTTTTGTGGTTATCAATCAAATAAATACTTTGGGTTCAAGTTTGAATTTTGAAGCTGTTAAATTTTAGTTACATTACATTTAGTTACATTATTTACTTATCAGGGTTCCCATACTAAAATTACAAAAAGTGCGGCGTTTTCCAGCTTGTTTGGAAAGTATCGCGGTGGCTATGTAGAATACTTAAGCAACATAAAATCAGCATATTGAAAAATCTGTAGTCAGTTTCCAATCCTTTTTTGTCACTTGTGTTACCTAAATGTACCTAAAAGAATATTCGATCATATCGAATAAGAGAGATATACTCGCTATTCTTTATATAGAATTCAACTAAACTAAAAAAAAAACAGTTCCAAAAAGCAAAATTACCTATGTAATGCAAAATTCTCACATACCTATTTAATAAATTATGGTTTAATAAAAGATACAAGAATGGTGGAAACTAAGTTTCACGAACTAAATTCTGACCACAATTGAGAAAAAACAGAACACTCCATCACAATTCACCATGATTTCTCCCACTCAAGTCAACCGTACAAGATAAACTCTCGGTTAAAGTATAGTGATCTACCTAACCTACTGTGCAACTTCAAGATCAATGGCCGGAAATTAAGCGTACAAACCTACTTCTTAGGTTAGTTTTTTTTTTTTTAAATATTAAAGTTAAACATTCACTCACACAAATGCGTTGGTTGAATGGAGTTTATCATTCAACTTTTATTAAACTAAAATCTGCATACAAACAAAACTGTTCAATGCAGGAAATATTACCTACATATACCTATAAAGACTAAAATACCAGTAGAGTAGGTATATAATACAAATCAACTTCTTCTTCCTATCTTCAGGCAAAAATTTCAAACTAGTCCAATTTTGGTATCCAACAGATAACAACAACAACAACAGACGAACGACAGTCAATGCATAACGCAGTCACTGTCAATATCAACGACAAAATGCACATTTCTGACCATATGGTGTGCTACCAGCCGTAAACGGTCAACGATGGGGATGTCTCTGAGCCATAAATTTAAAGTTCCCAGTTCAACTGGTTATTGATTCACATGAAGAGCTATAATTTAAATGCATTAATTAATTTATCCACCCAATACGTAGCGTTGCGTTGGTCATGCAGTGTGACCGAGTTTTCATACAAAATTAAATATTAAAAGGAGAAAAATAAACTAACGTACGAAATATTAATTAGTTTTCTTGAATGAGTCTAAGCAAATTTTTTTCTATTATATCCGTCAGCTATTTCTTGCTCTTTGGTCTTTGCGTTACATGACTAAGGTCTGGCCGAAAAAAGAAACAAAAGTTGACTGTTCAAATGTGTCTGAGATAAAAAAAAGAAATACTACAGTTTTTTTGACAGCTCAGTGCCATTCTTGGAGCTAAAATAGAAAATAAAACCCGTCTTTTGTATCTTAGGTAAAACAGAATCCACTATATTGGTCGACTAAATAAATTTTGACAGTAAGTCTATCGAAAACCACAGCAACTTTTTGACACAAAACAGTAATTGTCCTGTGTCAGTTATCAGTAAATTTCTACCATAGCTACCATATTTACTCGTAATAACTTCAAATCAAAGATGTTCCCATATCATAACTATTTTATAGGAACGTAGGCGTGAATAAAACTCAATTTCAATGGCCTGTATCAGCACATATAAATGCGATCGACCCGCAAATTGCGGCATACATATAAGTGTCATCATTAATTAGCATGTGGGTGGGAGTCATGCCTAACACAGTGTCTAGATGATTCACTATAAAACAAATAAAATTAAGATCGAAGTCTTTAGGAATTCATATTTTCAATTAAAAAATAGAAGCTATATATTATATTCTTGTTTGTTTTTTATATGAACAGGTGTACTTATATAAACATCAAGCTATAAATGGAAGAGAAACAGTAAACACCATGCGTTCTATAGCTGTGGTTATACTCAGTCGTCACTTTAAAATATATCATAATATAGTTATGATTTCAAGGTAACTATAATTTTACTAGCATGAAGATTTTTAAACACTCTTGTCAAGTTTATTAGAACGTTTTGTTAAACTGTTTATTTAGAGTAGTATACACATTTTGCAAAAATATTAACGTTTCTTTTTTTTAAAAACTAAACAAAGAAGTACCTAATCAAACAAATACTAAGTAAAAGAAATTTGAATAAAGACATCAATTGTTGTCATAATTAGTTTTCCATTCGCTGATTAGAATCTCGTGTATTAATAATTGTCTGTTTTGGAACACATAACATTTTTCGTTACTTTTTTTCAGATTTATGACTAAACGCTACGTGCAACCGTAGCTAAAGTCTTAAAAGTGTGTTATATATGTTTATATATATGTTTTACAAAAATACCCACAACATAAGAAAGAGGAAGGCAGTTAGAACCCCACTACACGCATAATTTATTAAATCTTCCAAAAAATAAAAAACGGTTCTTTTTACAAATAAGCTTTTCTAGTCCACAAATAAGTCAAACCCAAACAGGAATCCTATATGTGTCTGAGAAAAAAACTCTGATTTCAGATGCATATTCTGGGTTTCTTCTTTTTTTATGTGAAGAAGAAAAGCCGCAAAAAATTAATGTAACAGATTTGTTTCATTTCAAAAACTAAAGTGACCAAAATAGTGAGCGGTAGGAAAATAATTATGCCTCAAAAATACATAACATTTTTATTGGTATATTATTGTATTTATGGTATATATTGGTGTATTTTTGAAAAAGTCCACAGAAACAAATGGAAATAGTCTTCTTTAGGCGACAGTCACCCCTTCTAATGATTTGTCAGTTGTGTTGTTATCAGTTGTGTTGTGTTTGAACCAAAAAATTAATTTTTGGTATGAGGTTTTGTGGTTATCAATCAAATAAATACTTTGGGTTCAAGTTTGAATTTTGAAGCTGTTAAATTTTAGTTACATTACATTTAGTTACATTATTTACTTATCAGGGTTCCCATACTAAAATTACAAAAAGTGCGGCGTTTTCCAGCTTGTTTGGAAAGTATCGCGGTGGCTATGTAGAATACTTAAGCAACATAAAATCAGCATATTGAAAAATCTGTAGTCAGTTTCCAATCCTTTTTTGTCACTTGTGTTACCTAAATGTACCTAAAAGAATATTCGATCATATCGAATAAGAGAGATATACTCGCTATTCTTTATATAGAATTCAACTAAACTAAAAAAAAAACAGTTCCAAAAAGCAAAATTACCTATGTAATGCAAAATTCTCACATACCTATTTAATAAATTATGGTTTAATAAAAGATACAAGAATGGTGGAAACTAAGTTTCACGAACTAAATTCTGACCACAATTGAGAAAAAACAGAACACTCCATCACAATTCACCATGATTTCTCCCACTCAAGTCAACCGTACAAGATAAACTCTCGGTTAAAGTATAGTGATCTACCTAACCTACTGTGCAACTTCAAGATCAATGGCCGGAAATTAAGCGTACAAACCTACTTCTTAGGTTAGTTTTTTTTTTTTTAAATATTAAAGTTAAACATTCACTCACACAAATGCGTTGGTTGAATGGAGTTTATCATTCAACTTTTATTAAACTAAAATCTGCATACAAACAAAACTGTTCAATGCAGGAAATATTACCTACATATACCTATAAAGACTAAAATACCAGTAGAGTAGGTATATAATACAAATCAACTTCTTCTTCCTATCTTCAGGCAAAAATTTCAAACTAGTCCAATTTTGGTATCCAACAGATAACAACAACAACAACAGACGAACGACAGTCAATGCATAACGCAGTCACTGTCAATATCAACGACAAAATGCACATTTCTGACCATATGGTGTGCTACCAGCCGTAAACGGTCAACGATGGGGATGTCTCTGAGCCATAAATTTAAAGTTCCCAGTTCAACTGGTTATTGATTCACATGAAGAGCTATAATTTAAATGCATTAATTAATTTATCCACCCAATACGTAGCGTTGCGTTGGTCATGCAGTGTGACCGAGTTTTCATACAAAATTAAATATTAAAAGGAGAAAAATAAACTAACGTACGAAATATTAATTAGTTTTCTTGAATGAGTCTAAGCAAATTTTTTTCTATTATATCCGTCAGCTATTTCTTGCTCTTTGGTCTTTGCGTTACATGACTAAGGTCTGGCCGAAAAAAGAAACAAAAGTTGACTGTTCAAATGTGTCTGAGATAAAAAAAAGAAATACTACAGTTTTTTTGACAGCTCAGTGCCATTCTTGGAGCTAAAATAGAAAATAAAACCCGTCTTTTGTATCTTAGGTAAAACAGAATCCACTATATTGGTCGACTAAATAAATTTTGACAGTAAGTCTATCGAAAACCACAGCAACTTTTTGACACAAAACAGTAATTGTCCTGTGTCAGTTATCAGTAAATTTCTACCATAGCTACCATATTTACTCGTAATAACTTCAAATCAAAGATGTTCCCATATCATAACTATTTTATAGGAACGTAGGCGTGAATAAAACTCAATTTCAATGGCCTGTATCAGCACATATAAATGCGATCGACCCGCAAATTGCGGCATACATATAAGTGTCATCATTAATTAGCATGTGGGTGGGAGTCATGCCTAACACAGTGTCTAGATGATTCACTATAAAACAAATAAAATTAAGATCGAAGTCTTTAGGAATTCATATTTTCAATTAAAAAATAGAAGCTATATATTATATTCTTGTTTGTTTTTTATATGAACAGGTGTACTTATATAAACATCAAGCTATAAATGGAAGAGAAACAGTAAACACCATGCGTTCTATAGCTGTGGTTATACTCAGTCGTCACTTTAAAATATATCATAATATAGTTATGATTTCAAGGTAACTATAATTTTACTAGCATGAAGATTTTTAAACACTCTTGTCAAGTTTATTAGAACGTTTTGTTAAACTGTTTATTTAGAGTAGTATACACATTTTGCAAAAATATTAACGTTTCTTTTTTTTAAAAACTAAACAAAGAAGTACCTAATCAAACAAATACTAAGTAAAAGAAATTTGAATAAAGACATCAATTGTTGTCATAATTAGTTTTCCATTCGCTGATTAGAATCTCGTGTATTAATAATTGTCTGTTTTGGAACACATAACATTTTTCGTTACTTTTTTTCAGATTTATGACTAAACGCTACGTGCAACCGTAGCTAAAGTCTTAAAAGTGTGTTATATATACATATTCTTTTACAAAGGGTACCTATTCATTCATTTTGTTAAGCCTTACCTCGTTGAAAAATGTTAAGGTGGACACACACGTTAATGAATACCCCTCTGTTGTAAATTACGTGGTAAACCAAACACAACTGTTCCTTTCAGTGCAACTACCTGCATAAAAACCTTTACCACATTAACACCAGTTTCCGGTTAGAATTTTCCATACATATTTTGACAGTTCGCTTACCACATTTACTAATTTACTGCGTTTACCACGAATTAAAACCGTTACACTTTGAATTTGGATTTGGAGATTTGATAGCCCAAATAGGCAAAGCATACGGTAAAAATAGTGAAATTCAGAAAAAGACTTCGATGTTATGTCCCATTTCCCAAATCCCATTAAAATTTGTGGTAGTTTGGCGTAGAATAGTTTAAAATTGAAAATCGAGATTTTTTGACCGGTATTACACGCACACTAGTTTATTTGACATTTAAATGAATTGTTGTTGCCGTTTATATTTGACAATATTTTCTCATGTGTCAATATTTCGCACACAAAAAAAAAATTTTATCTTCCATTTGCCACAAAAACAAATAGGTTGTAAAATGACGCTGGCAAATAAGGAAAAAGACATTAAGGGGGTTCACATTAGGTCTGTTTGGGTACTCGCCAAAACAACGAATTTCTACTATTTTTGAGTCCAAGTCCTGTCAAACCTGTCAACGTCAAGAGAGAGCGTATTGAGAGAGAAAATCTTCGGTCCCCGAGTATTTGAGCAGTTTCAACCGTAATTGAGAGAATTTCATCTCCACTCTAAAAAATTGACGGATTCATATTTAGGCCCAAAAAGCTCCCAAACGGACCTATTGACTAACTTACCAGACGACGAGCTATCAAAATTGGCGGCATTGACATCGGTCGGGAGGTTTCCAAATTATTTTGATATTCTCATGTCATTTGGTCGTCCGGTAAGTTAGTCAATTAGGTGTATTTATGAAACCTGATAAATTCTTGGTAAACGTGGTATTAAGATTAGTATGCTGGTTAAATTTAATTAAATACACAAACTTATTTAAATGACTCAGACTGTAACTAAATGAATAATAATTTTAATGCGCCGAATGTGTGGTGAGATATTCGAGAACGTAAATTAGTTTCGAATGATATAATAACAACCTGCATAATGAACCACTGCAATACATGCTAAATTTATAATATCTGTAGGTAGTATAAAGAGTTTTAGTTTGAAAAAAAAACTAAAGCTTTTGTGCAGATGAAGTTGTTTCTGGATATAATTCAGCAAATATCAAGAACAAGAATATCAAGTAAATACTATACCTACATAATAAACTAGTATTTATATTTTTCTTATATTTTTTTTGTAATCTTATTTATTTATAACTTTATTGCTTTTTATTTGAATTCTTAACCTCAGTCAATGCCATTAAAATATTTATATTATTGTTGTTGTTCAAAGCCAAAGAAAGTATACATTCTAATGTTTTAACTAAAAATAAAGTCAAAGTATTTGTATCAAAATGATCTAAGAGTTTATAAATCATTGCCACCTGATTGTTGGATGAGTAATATTTTGTTTACACAACAAAATAAATTTAAATTTAGATATAAATCAAACAAAAATATGGAACGGATAGAAGTTTGTTCTGTTGCCAAGAGTTTGGAAAGTTTAGAAAATATTGATTAAATGAATTAAAAATAATGATTTTTGATTTAAAATAAAAATAAAAAATATTAAAATTAAGTTGTATGATTGATTTTTTTTTTGTATTAAGGAAAATAAGACAAAAAAAAAATATTCATTTTAAGCAAAACTTTTAAGAGTTACAATGCATAGCAGTCTTTATTGGAACATTTTAAAATAAAAATTCAAATTTGGTGTACCGTTTTTTATATGAAAAGGACAAGAAGGTTTTCTTGGAAATGGGTGAAAATTGTGAAAATGTAACCTAAGTTTTGCTAATCTAAAACGTTTGGCGTTTACAGATTCTAATTATTAGGTCTCACTGAAGTTATCGTGTTTAGAAATTAATTGTTAGCGATAACGAATCAAGGACAAGTGTTTTTTTTAATGTTAAAATTCACCCTTTTGCAACTCAAGTTCACCCTCTTGCAAAGTAAACTCAACTTTAGCTATGAACAAAAAATAAGTTTTATATATTACGTGCTTCAGGCAGGAGAGATCTGATTTTAAGATCACTCAAATAGTAAAGTGACGAAATAATGATTATCGTCACAGCTGTTATCACAAAGAGATAACCCATAAGTATTTGTTCCCTTTGAATTCAAAATCATCTTTCTGCACAATGTGTATCAAATGCTAGAAGTCAATGTTAGAACTAATAAACTCAGGAGCTTAGACAATAAAATAGGGATTTTTACCAAATTGCCAAACTAGCCAAACGCTTCGATCCAATGACAGTTCTCACATCAAAAAATATGAACAAGTTTCTTGATTTCTTAAATGTCATTGGGCCAAAGTGTTGATTTGATGTTAAGAAGCTTTGAGGCAGAATGAGACAGAGATGTATTGCTTTTTTTCTAAAAAAAAAGCATTGTAAATGTCCATAAACAATAATTATGTCGTTTTCCAATCGCAAGTGCCAGATATATCTGAAATTTCCAGATTTTTGTGGAAAATGGAAGTTGAAATCTGATTTTGTGATTGTGAGCAAAAATTTTTCAAATAAAAAAACCTTATCAAATTAACGACAACAAATTTTCAGAAAAATGTCAAATACAGAAGTGTGTGTGAAAGTCCGTGAGCAAGTAGGTGAGAATCTTTCTAAAGATCGAGAGTCGGAAAAAAATCTGTACTAGGCTTTTTTGACTCTGAGAATGGCAAATAGGACATAAAATCTTACTTTTACCAGTATAAAACCAGTAACCCCCAATTTTTTTTTGTTTTGCGAATAAAATGAAACACTGAGTAGATTCTCAGTGTTGAATAGAACACGGCTATTGTAAACTAGCAACGTTTGACGCTTTGTAGCAAAACATTAAGCCCTATTGTGCTAAACGCTCACACTTCGACTTCATGCCAAAGTTTGTAAACTGTTAAACAGCGCTTGCGTGTGCGAGCGGTGGAGGAAAATAATTGCTCTTAAATTCAATGATTTTCGAACTGAATAAAAAAAAGCATGCGGTCCTCAGAATGTCAAAAGTAATCAATTGTCATGCTTTGCAGTTCTCCATCCCAAAAAGAGGCGATTATTATTATTATTTTTTTTTTAATTAATAAATCATTCACGCGAATCAAAAGTTTCGATCCAAAAGGTCTGATTATTTCAGTCACATGCTTTATAATTTATAATTTTAAATTCTAAGCTAAACATTTACTATAAAAAGTACTTTAAAATTGTATCTTTATAAAATCTCATATCATTGTTTTTAAACTGCCGGCCTGTGGCAATATTTTAAAAAACTTGAAAAAAAAAAACAAACAATTGGTTTAAAACTAAAATTTAAAAAAATTCAGTACCCGCACTTATTAATCGGTGCTGAAACTGCATTTAAAGTGAAATCTGCTATGGCACAAAATACCTATTTAATATTATTCTACATACAACTATGTAGGCCGGATTTCCTATCTTGGGCTTCTTTTTGAACACCTCCATTTGAATATAAGGCAAAAAGTGTATAATAATGATCATTATCTGATCTAAGCTCTGCTTCAGCACAGAAGCACTATGATGGTCTCATTATGCATTTCTCAGTCTCAATCACAAGCATAACAAAAAGTTTACTCTCAGACAAACTCAGACCACATGAATGAATTTATTTTTTTTTATAGGTACGTACATCTTATGGGCTCTTCATTCATCAATGATGCAAATGCATCAATTTTCTTGGTGAGCTCAATACAAATATCTGCAAAACTATACCTATACACATATAATAGTTTAATGTTAATGCGCTTCTCATAGTAAAAGAGTCTGTCTGACCCAGATACCAAGTGCGCCTATTGCGCAATGGGCTTTGTTTACCATATTTTTCTAACTCATTTTTTTAGAATATTGTTAACAAAATAAGAAAAATGAACATTTACAACAATTTATTATTATCATCAACTGAACTGTTAAAAATTAAAAAAAAAAGATACTTTAAAAAATACATTTGACAAAATATAGTGATCATTTGAGTCTGTTCATATGACGCGTTTTTAATGATCGGAAAATAACCTCTGACCTCTATCTTAACACACAAGAAAGTTAACAGCTTGAACCTTTAAAGGTTACCTACTGTACCTACCTTTACATAACCAAATGCTTAGGAAAACTCGGTGAAAAAATATTCATGTATAAAGAATTTCACGAATTGCAAAACAAATAAAATGAACTACCGGATCGCACGTACTTTGCTTTTATAGATAAAGTTGCTAAGACTTTTTAAGTTAAATGTTGTAAATGCAGGTTTAAAAAAAATACAAGAAATACTAAAATTCTATTTTCAAATGACTTAAATGAATTGCACTTCAAAACGAGTATTTTTAGAAAAAAAAAATTGAAAATCATTTAAGCCGATTTAAAAAAAAAAACTATTTTTATACATGTAAAAAATTTCAAATTTATTTTGCCAACTTGAAAGATTTTATGTAAGAAAAAACGTTGAAATCGATTGAGTTACACAATGGACCCTATCGGGAATCTCCAAGGGAATACTTTATCAGGAAATATTTTTTTCCCCGGGAATTTTTTTGAGCGATCGTGAATTATTTTCCATTAAACAAAATTAAAATTATGGAATGACAAATACATTTTCCTGGATTTTCCGATATCAAAAAATTCCTAGGGAATCATTCCCAAATTTCCAAGGAGGGATACATTTCTAAGATAAACTATATTCACTATAGCCTCCAATATCTTGTTATTTCTATTTTAATTAAAAAAAAAATCTATACAGATTTCTCAACTCCAAACTAAAATGCATTCAAAGCAGTTTTTTTTTGTAAAAGTCCTTAATTGAGTACTAATTAAGAGATTTTAAGCATTAACTCCGTATATTTCCTCCACCTCAAAAAAACACCCTTTCATTTAAAACAATGTGATAGACTCATTTGATTCAGTTACCATATGAAAAAGGAAATGTTTATACTGATTTTTGTGAACGTACCATTTAAATTATTGGTTACTTGGGACTAAACACAGATTTGCATTATTCTTCAAAAAAACAGCCTTTTACTCAAAATATTTTTATGGACTCTTTATACTCTTGGTTTCTATGTTAAATGTAACATTTTTACCAAGTTTCATAAAAATTTATCATTTTTCAGTCAGATGCTTTTTCACTGATAAACTTTCCCTCTCAAAAAAACACCCTGTTACCAAAATTATTTTGCAGGTCTTATCTAGATTCCTTGTTCTTGTTTCAAAAGAAATGCTCTTAACGAATTTCACGAGTGTATCATCTTTTTTTTCATGGGTTTTGGTTCCATTTTACCTTTTTAGGCAAAAATAAAGACACCTTTGCTTAAAATAGAGTAGGCTTATTGACTTAGTTTTGATGTTATTTAGGATCAAAAATACCTTAAAATCATGTATCATACGAGTATGTTTATATTTAAGCACCATTTTTTTAATTTTTTTTTTAGTCTTCACCTTCTCCATCTTTACCACGAAAAAATACCCTTCCGTCCAAGATATTTTTATGGACTTTTTCTTCAATCTTATTAAAAAGTAAAGTTTTTGCAAAGTTTCATGAGAGTAACAATTTTTTTTTAGTAAATACTTATTTTACCCGTATTTATTTTCATTTAATCAAATTTTATTTTATTTTATTTAACTATCGTACACCAAGTGTGTGGGTAAAGTAGGTATAGCGATTTTCAATTTATTTATTTCAGAATTAGTCATGAAACGTACAGAAAATATGGTTTTTAGAAATTTTTATGAGTTTGTGCCGCTGTCGTTAGCGTTGGAAATTTGTTAACAGGATAACTTCTGTTAGAATCAAGATAATTGGATTGTGTAATTGTAAAATCAAAAGTTAAGAACTAGCTATACTTAGGTTAAGTCGAAGTCATTGCTATTTTAAACAGAATCTTCTTGTGGCTTTTCATTGAAAAACCTTCCAAAAATGTCACTTTTGCATTTTTTTTAATGTTCCAATGAACAATGGAACTGATTTTCAAAATAATATAGTCAAGTATTCAAAAACTGTAATGCTTGAATCTCAAAAGATTTTTTAAAAGTCAATATTTTACACTTTTTAAAGAAAATTCTTGCGACACGGTATGGAAAAGTTTCTGGCTACTAATGTACTAAATTAAATTTTTTTTTTATTTTTTTTTTGTTTAATTTAATTTAAATGAATCTTATTTTATTTTATTTTATATTATTTGATATTGTTTACTTTATTTTATTTCAGTTTATTTAAATCAGGTTATTTTATATTTACATGCTTTTATTAATAATTCATTTGTTGTAAATATGTTGTTGTGGTAGATGTGCAACATATTGCTATTTTAAATCGTTTTCATGTTCCTGTTCCAAATAATGGACATGGTAATTTGATAAGATCTCAGTACCCACCTAATCAAATTTTATTCATGGGTTCCAAACAACTAATGATTTGTAAAAATCCTATATCACATCATCTAAGAATAATTGCTATTCGCAAAAAATTATTTCAACATTAACATTCGCTGCATACCTATAAGTACGTTTAAATTGATACACCATTATAATTTTCCATCAACATATTCTAATTATTAAAAATATATATTTAAATTGTATCACAATGAGAAATGGTTTTAACGAAATGGATAAAATATAAACAAGCTAAGAAAACATTCTTTCAACCCAAGTAAAATTTCTAATGTATCACGACCTTTTAGAGCACTATAAATAATACATCACATAGCTTTTCTTATATCCAAACTACACTAGACTAAGGGACTACTTACAAATTGAACTATTTTAATAATACCAGGAACTCTCTTAAAATAGTCAACATTTATTATTATCCAACTAAGTGGTCCTCCATTAGAAGGTGCTGAATTTGTCGGTTGGTGATTGTTGACAGTTATAACCGTTTCTGTCATATTTAATTATTTTTTATGAACTTTGTTTTTGAATTATGAAAATAGAATGCAGATGCTTCAAAAACTAACTAGACTAAAAACAAAAAAAAAAAAACACGCACGATATTACTTTAAATCGATCTTGATCGCGATCAAGTTTCCACTAGATTGTGTACGGAGAATGAATTATTTTTTTCAACCGAGTATGAGTAGGAGTATCTACTAAAGTTTGAAATAAGCATCTACAAGTTGAGTCTAAATTCTGAAGTAATACAAGCATACAAGAGATCGAGACGAATGTGCCAGCCGAGTGGGCAGGCATTTTTAAAAGCTTTATTTTTGTTGAGTGAGTTTTTTCTTATGTTTATAACAGGGTTCGGCTATGACTTTAAATTCTTTTTGCATGATATTATTGTAATAATTTATTTTTGTAGCTATCATACAAACAAATCCTAACTCTTTTCTCATGATAGAGATTTTTGATTGGAAGTATATTTAATATTTCCCCACAAATATGCGAGTGGCAAACTAAAGTCGATATAGAATATTTTGTATACTCAGCATGATTTTTAATAAGAATACTAATTTTTCAGAAGGTTATGTCGACATAAGTTCTTTCTTAATGAAATCTACCAATTTTACATTGTCGCATTATTTTTTGTTGAATCTATTTGTAAGTTTTAGTAGTCTTAGCTTAAGATGAAGTTCTTTAAGAAAAAAGCTAAATATGTAATGGAAAAAGAGGAATTAAGCGGCATATAGATCGGAAAGTGTTAAATTTATTTTAGTTCAAATAAATAAATGAAGTAAAATTAATAGATTAGGAAAGATAGGGTCCAAGGTAAAAGAAAAAATAATTCACGATTTTTTTTTATTGGTATCACCACACAGCTTGTCCAAAGTCCCCTAAAATCCACCTATTGACTTTTTTTTTTAAACTGCATTAAAACAGGCGAAGAAGTGAGGATGTGAAGGTATGTCATGCTGAAATTTTTTTTTAATACAATTCAGCCATACTTATGGGTTCTTTCCTCAGTTGTCATTGAATTGGAAAGAAATGATACGCATTTGTGTTCTTTTATTTATTATTTTAATTCTTATGATGTTTTTAATAATCTACCATTATTTTTACATGTGTGTTTTGGCCTTTCAACCAAATAAATATTTGAATGGCCTATTCTAGTCCTGGATTCTTATGACAATTAAAAGTACTATATTAAATATTATTAATGTATACCATCATTATTATGGATTTTGGACGACTTTAGACCAGCTATAGAGATCGACATTCTGCATCGATAACAATCAAAAACTCTTTTTTTATTCACGAGCGTTTTTAGGCGCGTTCTCATTTTTAAGAATGTTTTAACATTAGTTTTTACACACGTTTAGACACCCGTTCTTACGCTCATTTTTACAAACGCTTTTACGCTCATTTTTACGTGCGTTTTAACGCTATTTTTTTTAAGGCTCTACGCATGACTTTACCCACGTTCTTACGATCATTTTAATTTTCATTTTTACGTGCGATTTGTCGCTCATTTTTGCGAGCGTTTTTACATGCTTTTTAACCAAATTTTTAATTTGAATCCGCAAATTGATGCTCATTTTTAAGTAAGTTTTACGCTCGTTCTTACGCGCGTTCCTACGCTCATTTTTAAGCGCGTTTTTACCCTAATTCTTACGCGCGTTTCTACGTAAATATTTACTCTCATTTTTACGCGTGATTTGACACCCGATTTTTCGCTCGTTTCTATGTGGTGTGGTTACTCCCATATGACGCTATGTAAATAAATTTTGTCGTTATCGTACTGCCGGGCGACAGAGCGACACTTTAGTTTGTACAAGCCTTTACTTAGTTTTTTATTTTATTCGCAAAACAAAAACAAAACAAACGCTAGCCACCAATTTCAACGAGCTCTTTTAAAAAAATTAACAGGAGCATTAAAACCATTAAACACAAAAACGTCATGTAAAAATTTTAAAGTCTTTTAAATGCTCGTGATATCAGCCATGAGTTGTCTAATTTGTTTTTTTTTTTTGTGAAAAATGTAAAACACTGAGTAGTAACTCAGTGTTGAATAAAGGCTTGCCCAAACCAAAGTGCAACAGTGCTACACGACAGTGCGCCAAATGCGCTTTGCCGCATTTGGTGTGGGTACTTCCATATGACACTGTAAATAAATTTTAAAATTTTTACGACACGACAACGCCAAAATTTATTTACACAGCGTCATATGGAAATACCCACACCAAATGCGGCAAAGCGCAAAACGTTTTTCATATAAAAATCATGTCGCACATGTCGTGACGCACTGTCGCACTTTCGTTTGGACAAGCCTTAAAGCACGACTTAATTTTCCTTACAGGAGTCGGATGAAAATAATAATTTTGTGCCTGCAAAATAGTTAGAGTGTCATAGGGCCCTTGAATAGTTTTCTTATTTCCGGTTTACAAGCATTACACTAAGTCATACATAGGTGGCGCGCAAATTCCGCCGAAATGTCAAATCTGAAAAGAAGTAGTGGCAACTTGATAAAAATGAACTTCCTCTTTTTCGATACGTTCTCGTCGGTGACTATTTGTCAAAAATTTTCACAAAATAAATCCTAGGTAATCTATGTGAAAATCAATGAATTTTGTTAAAAAAATGTTTAAAATCTATTAATAAATAACTACTGATATGGAATATGCAATAATTTTGTTTCAAAATTGAATGATATGCCAAAATATAATGCATTTTCTATGCGGCGGTTCAAGACGGTTTGACAGTCGGTGTTTGGTTTGGTGTTTCTTTCAATATTGTGTTAATTTTAATATGCCTAGAATTGTGTTTTAAAATTATCATTAATCTATCTTCAAGTGATATCTATTGTTAAAATAAATCAATAAATTTTTGTTTATATTTGAATATAGAATACACTGTCAAGCCCTCTCCGTCGCAAGTTGTTTTTCAGTAGCTTGTTAAATTATTAAACAGTGTCTACGTTATCCAATTTATTCATCAAATTTCTCTTTTTACTTGCAGCCATGGTGCGTATGAACGTATTGGCCGATGCCCTCAAATGCATTAACAACGCTGAAAAGCGCGGTAAGCGTCAGGTTCTCCTGCGTCCCTGCTCCAAAGTCATTGTCAAGTTCTTGACTGTGATGATGAAGCACGGATACATTGGCGAGTTCGAAATTGTCGATGACCACAGATCAGGAAAGATCGTCGTCAACTTGACCGGCAGATTAAACAAATGCGGAGTCATTTCACCACGCTTTGATGTCCCAATCAATGCCATTGAAAAATGGACAAACAATCTGTTACCTTCGCGTCAATTCGGTTATGTTGTGCTTACCACATCTGGTGGTATCATGGATCACGAAGAGGCCAGGCGAAAACACTTGGGAGGAAAGATTCTTGGATTCTTCTTTTAAGTAATTTTAAACAAAAAAATAATGATTTTTTACAAAAGAAAAACGTGAAAATGTTTTAACTGAGGAATAAAAAAGCGGCTAAAACTGAAAATAGGTAAATCAATTGTTTTTTGTTTTCTTTTGATAAGTGATGTTGATGGAGTAGTTGATCAAACAATAAAGGCGGTAATGGGTTTTCCGTATAGCTGCGGGATTCCCTTCAATGTGCCAAAAAAGTAATTGGATTAAAAAACAGTTAAAAAACTTGTTGACAAGCGCCTTCCGTGTATTGCATCCCAACATGCCTATACACATCTAAAGCTGAAGCTTCGGTGAAAGTAGTCTACTTGCAGCCAAGCCAAGCGAATAAATTATTTTTGCTCCGTTGTTTCCTGATAAGTGTCTTGGTACCTGCTTTAAAAGGGAAACATATTTGAAGGGTTCAGGAAAAAGAAAGTTTTTAGTCTATTCAAAACGATTCCTAAAAAAACACAATTTAAATTTTAGTTTTCCATACAACTTAGCAGACACTAAAGGTACATCTTATTTTTTTTTTTTAAGTGGATATGTGCCATTCCCTTAATATTATTTTCCAACTTGTGATATTTAGAAGACCATAAGTCATAAATTTTCCTTTTCAGGTATCTTTTTAATGTTTACATTCTTTTGCTGATCATCCCATGTGTTCTTTTTTTTTCGTCCGTTTTTCAATTTTGTCACCCAATTTCGTTCATAAATGGGATTCTTCATTTTGTTTAGTATTCGAAGTGGCTGTTCCTACGAATAACAAACAAAATAAATGTTTGGCTATTTTCATGCCAAACATTTATGAAAATTGGTTTAGAAACCAACAATGACGCGACATATCCGATTAAGACATTCAATTCGATTACACTCGTATTTGTTTGTTATATTTTGTTTACTAATTTTGACAGTTACCTACTTAAACTGCAGCTGCGTTTGGAATGTGTAAATCTGTAAATGAAACCTACGACTAGAATGACCTCTAAGTATAGATGCATTAAAATTGCAGATGCAAACTATAATTAATCGTTGCAAGGCTTTGTACATAAAACTTAATGCGATAGGGGAAATGTATTCTTAACGAACCTACTCAATATATATCTGTGGTGTTTGGAAGAAACATGTTAACTTCAAAAATTCATATTTTCGTCGGAGCGGAAAGCTCTCCGATATTTTATAAATCTCTTCACAAGAGTACCTCTAAGAAAAAATTCGGATGAAATCGGAGAATTTTCCGCTCAGACGGATACCTCAATAGGGCCGAATATAATAGTTTTGATTTGGAATATTTCAAAGTCTTGTAAAATGCATGATAAATGGAGTCCATAAATGGCAGCGGAGCTTTAACATCGTTTTATTATTAGGTTGAGAGTACGTCAAAAGAAAATGGTCTTCCTCTTATATTCATGGGAAAAAGCTGAGAGAATCTTTAAAAGTCTTCTCGTGCACAAAAATATAGCTTATAGGTATTAAGTATCGTAGAAGCTAGAAAGCACTGTGTTAGGCTATTTCGAAGACTAGAAATGACATAATTAACCTTTTTTTTTTAGTATGAGATTAAAAAGTCGACATATCGGGTCGTATTCATAGATGTTGGCGAAGCCGTTACCAAGAAAGACTGGGGTTTAGAATAAACTCCAGTCTTTCTTAGAATAAACCCCAGTCTTTCTTAGTAATGACCATCTTGTTTATACCAAATAAAAAATACAAAACCGGTACTTATCATCTTTGGACCAAATAATTACACTAACTTCTACTGCAGCTACTGCTTTTATTGGCCGCGTTCACATTCGTATGAGATAGCCTATAATATAATATAATATAGTATAATTGCGAATCTTTTTCCGTCAGCTGTTATTTAACATAGGATTACAACAATAGAAAGGTACCTACCTCAATAACTTTAGATTTGTTTGTGAATGTGGCCATTTTTAAATGGCTAATCAAAATATAGTCAATCAGAATCACATACAAGGTGTCCGCTTAACTAAAGTCAGGGAACATTATTTTGGTCAGGGAATGTTAGGAGAATTCGGAGAGCGGTCAGGGATTTTTTCCGTATAATTTTTTAAAAATTCGCTGAAATTCTTTTTCACTTTTTAACATAAGAAACTTTTTTTTTACCGAACATTTCGTTAAAATGACATTTCATTAAAATAAAAATACAAAACCAAATTCACAGGACCTAACAAATTCACACGACAAATAGATTTGGTGTTTCGTTACTTCGATGAAACGAAAGGCATGGTCTGTAATCGATATTTAGAGAAAAATATTTTGATATTTCGAATGGGATCCGGTTTTAAAACAATCATAAACTTCTTCAAGTGTCTATGGACGGGCAAAATGTTAATTTATAATTTAAAATAAAGTTCAAGCAGAGCGGAAAGAGACGAATCCAGATGCCATGCAACTCCTTGATATTGGGATACGTGGTAATAGAGCCATGAAGACAGCTCGCGAGTGTTTCCTGGGACCTCCATATTTTCTTAAGACATGTTTATTACGTTTTCAAAGACACTCCTGCAAGGATAAGTTTGTTTGCATCCACAACGTGGTGTACTAAGTTTCCTTTTTTAAAATATTGCGCGGTTCGATGGTTGAAGAACAAAAAGTGTTTGGAGAGATGCCTCAACGTATTTGATGAGCTCAAACATTTTTCACTTTGTATAAAGATCTTCCAAAAACGAACTGTTGGAAACCTAAATAAACTTTGTTAATACAAGTTTATGCGATTATGTACAACGAAAACGCCGTTTTTTAATAATTTGCGCAATAAATGCGAAAAAAAGAATTTTATTTTGGTAGCAACCATCTTCTGGCATGCTTATGAAATTTAAAAGTAAAGTTGTTATCCACGCAACACTAAGCGCCTATTCTTCCTACAAATGTTATAAAAAAAAAAAAAAAACAGTGAAATCAATAAAAATGCAATCATTGCCTATTTTTAAGAATTCAAAAGCCAAGAAACTATTAAAGAAATAAAGTTATCTTACTCTGATTTAGCCGCTAGACGATCAATTTTGAGATCCTAACTAATACCGAGTCCTAACTAATTTCAATACTAACAATTGGTATAATAACCGTATACTATCTAATTATGAGGAGGTAATTAACACCGAGTTCTAACTAATACTTGCCAAATTAACAGTTATAGGGCTAAGTACTTGGGTGAAGAAATAAGTTGATACCGATTTGAATACTAACTTTAAGACTAGTACTGGTTTAAGCTTTCGGACTTTGTGAAGAAATTGGTTATTAAATAGAGCTAAACTTGAGTTATTTAGATCGAAAGATCAAAATTAAGGTCTCCAGTGAAATGGATTTGTTTTTCAACCCCCCCTCATAACCTTGTACACAGCTAACTAAAAAAAAACACCATTTTCGAACACTATTCAATTGGTGCCAATATTCATCATATTATCAACAAAATATCCAATCGAAAATGACAATATTAGCTTGAGTTAATTTGTAGAAAACTTATGATTTGTAGGAAAAACGTTTTAAACATTTTATTCTTTATATATTTGCGAATGTATGTATGTATGTAGTGAATCAAATGCTAAATGTCTAAGTATCCAGTCAATCTTGAATTGACAGAGTTAATTATACCCTGGGAAAAGTTAAGCCACTGGTCTCTCTTCACAACATCAGCATATGATTTTAAATCTTCTTCAGCATCTTTATACATTTTATTGACTTTCTTTTCTGCTTCTTGATCGCATGTCTGAAGGATTTCACAATGCATTCTAAATTAAAAAAAAAAAAAAAATATTAATTTAAATTTTACAAAAAATTAAAAAAAAAATTAATAATTTACTTTTCCAATTCCAATTGATTTTTTTGTAAAAGTGTATGGTGTGAATCCAGACTTTGAAGAATAGATAGTAATTTGATTTGTTCCTCTTTTATTGAAGTCTCATGATATTCTATTGTTTTTGAAATAACGTCAACTGCCTGAGCAAAATTATCATTGATATCTTCATTGATCTTTGTTTTAATGTTATTCAATAGACGATCTTTTTCGATAGTAAGCTTCTGGATAAATTGTGGCAACATTCGATCAAAATCTAAAACCAACAAAATATCAACACGATTTCAAGTGGACAAATATTTTGAATTACCCTTCAGAGGTGTGCAGTTTGATGAAGTGAACATTTTGGCTAGAGTAGACTGCCCACTTTCCACACAATGAGTTCTTTTTCGGAGTGAAGTCAAAACCTGATTGTTACTGTAAGTGACTTGATTTGTATTATTCTGCTCATCTGTTTCGGATTCTGAGTTGATCGAAATAGCAGAACCTTGAGAGCTAGTTGGCCGTTCGGCATGGTTTTCATGGGATATTTCTAGTTGGTGGGTTATAAATAAATTTCTAATTCCAATCAGGTATTGAAATTGGTTAACTTAATTTGAAGTTCTTGGTTTTCTTCTTCTGACTCGGCAATTTTAATTATTGTGAAGCCTTTTTGGTGATATCTATTGGTTTGCCATATTTATGCTGATGTCCTGATGAAAGATCAGTGGCATAACTTTAGATGAAAACCAAGAACTTCAAATTATTGTCATCTATTTGATTCTCATCGAAAACTCACCAATTTGAATTAGTGGGCTATAAACTATTGGTGGCTGGTTTATGTCACTTGGATTTTCATCATCTAGGTCTTCATATACTGGGGACACGTAATTAATTGTCGTGTTTTGTAAAAGCATACGATGATGATCATCTGGGTTTGGTGAAGGACCAACAACATCAAACGAATCTGAAACTAACGACATCTAAATGGAAAACATTGCTGAATTAAAAGTAAATACATACATTATAAAAATTAATATAAGAAAAGTAAACTTATTAAAATTTAATCGAAATAAGTATTATTATGTAACTCGATGCTACTTTCGGATCTATGCGAACGTTGGTTTTGACTGTAGATTCCACCTACAGGACCAATTTAATATCAGTTTAAGCTTTTCAAATCTTAAATATAACCCAACGAAGAAGTTGGCATGACTAGTGCTTTTAAATTTTCGTTTGTTGCGGAATCACAGATATGCGATTTGGCGAATTCGAACGTTTTTTTTTTTGGAAAATCAAATTACATACATAGTTAGGCCCCAGTTGTGTGTCACGAAAGTAAAATTGCTTATAGAACTTCAATAAAACGTTTATGTTTAAGGCGCTGTTTTTTTTGCAGAAGTTTAAAATGTTTTTTGCATCTAACGGCGATGAAAGCACATTGATGCATCGTAAGAAAATGTAATTTTTTCCTCTTATTTCTATAATTGAACCTTTTAAAATTTTGTTTACCCATCCAGATTCAGATCTTCGGAATTTTTTTTCAAATATCGACAGATTTTTAAGAGCAATGAGCAAAGACAAACAAGGTTCTCTTGAATAACGTGATAAAAGATTTTGACTGATTTTACAATGCAATATGTACTTATTCAGAGTTTCAAAATTGAATTGGATTCTCATTTACAACATTGAGAAATAATTTACTTGCCAAGGACAATATTACCTGGGCGGAAGCCGGTTATATCACAAAAATTAATAATACGTTAGCTAACCATTCCAATTACACCAGCTTTTCAAATAAATGACATGGTTTGCATTGAAGCTGATATCGAAACAGTTCGAAAACGTTTATGGTTTTTTCGTGTTTAAAAAATAACATCAGCATCTTTTCCAATTGATCTTTAGAAATTCCCATTAAAAAATTTTCATGCTGTGGTTCAACAATTTGCAGCACCATGAAGATGGTAGACGAAATAATATTAATTGAATGACAAAAAAGTTAAAATACAAATTAACTTTAAACTTTTATTAAATACTCAGCCCTGAAATTTCAACTTTCAGACTTCATCTTTATATTTTTCCATGTGCATTTTAATATCTTTCAGTCTGCAATATAGTAGCAATTAACACATTACTCATTGTAAAATACATATATTATAAAACCTATTAAATTAAGATATTTATCTTTAAGAACACGTGAAAAACTAAATTATTTACCAAGACCGGTATTACACGGCCGCATATTTAGTTGCGCATGTATGAAGTGCAAGAGAGAAAAAAAATAAAATTGTATGAATGTTTTATTTCCTTTCTCTTTTGCACTTCATAAATGCGCAACTAAACATGCGCAAGCAATTTGAACCAAAAAAAAACAAACACTTTTACAGTCTTAATCCAAGTGACAGAAATGTCAGATGTTTTCAATTTCACGAAAAGTGATTCGCAATTGACAAATCGGTCGATTTTCAGAACACTGAAAACAATTTCTCTCTTTTTGCGATTTTGATTTGATTTCGCTCGATTTCTGGAACCTAGCTGATATGATAAATATTAGACGCCACTGAAATGGGTCATTAAGCACTTCAATAACCCAAAAGATCCCAGTACACTTCCGAACCAGTTGTTTTTGGGAAAAAATGGTAAATACAATTAAGTGGCCAATCAGCTCAATAGAAAACCTTTGCTGTAATGCCAAAATAATACTTGAAAGTGTAATAACAGTGCCTTTTAGACCTATACAACAATCATGGAGGTCGATACCAACAGAAAATTTTAAAAACCTGTGGCTTTATTATGGAATACGAAGCGTATCGTGGCGAATTTGATGTTTGGTGTTACTGTTTACGCTTTCGCCTTATCGTTGGATTTGACCAATTATCCAAATCGAAAGTGAGAAGGAAATGACATTTTTTTGTGCGTTTCTATTCGACGGATTTCATTTGGCAGATTGAACTTTCGATCACCAAGATATTTTTTTTTGTGGATGTTAATTCAAATAAAATATGTGAGTGGAGTTATTATTTGGTCAATAATATTAATGCTGTTTTTTTTAATAGAAAAATAAACAGTTTTGTCTGTTCTCTCTGACTCATTTCAAAATTTTGAATAAAATGTCTCAATAGGAACTCAATAAGCATTAAAGTGACATCGCGGGTGCAACACAATCGGCCCTACCCTCTCAGATTGTTGCACAAAATCACAAATGTCAGCTATTTATTTTTCAATCGTTTTTAATATTATTTGAACATATTTTGAAAGAAACGATATCAATCGAAAATTAGGCTATACAAAATTTGAGAAAACAAAAGAAAACAATGAGCTATTTATTTTAATAGATATAGTTCAACTTGCCGCATGCGCCAGATTTAAGTAATTTAAAGTTTCGCTTGGATATTTTCTAACTTCTACAAAGTTTCAAATGTTAAAGACATGAGGTCTGTTTCTTTACTAGCCCACGGGATAAAAAAAACTACCCAAAACGTGTTTCTTTACCTCTTTCTGGCACAAAAATGCCAGAGATTTTGTCATCTTTTCATTTCCCCTCCAGAAAGAATTTACCCGAACATTTTAAGCTCCGGCACTTTCTTGGTTGTCAAACAAAAATAATTGACTGCAATATTTGAAATTTATTACACGGCGGAATCACTTCGTTGAATGCATACCAATTTCAGATCTTGATATTTTTTTTGTAGGTAGAAGATGTAAGAAAAAAAAAAATACTCCGCGCAGACGTAAATTAACACTGCATTTAATATAAATAACTTTAAACGTGCAGAGGGACATACAATGAAAGTTTTGCTACAAATATTTAGCGGACTTACTACAAAGGTCTCATTTGCCGCGGACCTTTAGAGCAAAACCCCATACTTATTTTTCATATTATTTTTTGCCTTATTCACATTCAGGATTGAAGACTTATCATAATTACAGAAAACAATCAATATAAGTTTAAATTCAAATTAAGATTTGCTTTTAAGTTAACTAAATCTTTAAAAAGATGATTATTAATGCTATTAACAAACCTGTATTGGTGTCAAATCAGTCTCCCTTGAAGAAGATTTTGTAGCTCTATGCATTATTTCAGTTGGAATTGTGATAAAACTTGACATCATATCATCACGTTCGACTCGCCGAACTAGTTCTGTACTCAGTCGCCTAACTTTCGGTTCAATTCTGACAGGACGTGGATTTTGTGCACTTTGCATTTCATTTTCTGAATTTTCTGATTCTGAGAAAAAACACGTATGATTCGAGTCCGATGATGAACTTCTGCGTCGGCTGCTCCGAGGAGCTTTATTTTGATTACTCAGAATGCCTTCACTTTGAATACCCTGGTTGCTTCCAAAGGCTTCATTTTGATTGCTCAGAATGCCTTCACTTTGAACACCAACACATTTAACTTTATCAGAAGGATCTATCAAATTCTGTGGAGGTTCGATTTCGCATGTCTTTTCCTTTTGATGTTCTGATGTTGGGGAAGGCATTATCGAGTTGCCATTGTTTTCCTCTCTATTTTTCACTGGACTAGGATCTTGTGCAATCTGCATTTGATTTGGCGAATCTGAGAACAAGTAACTTTGAATCGATTCCGACGATGATGAACAACTGCGGCGATTTTTCGAAGCAACATTATTTGGATAAAGTAGAAAGCTTTTATTTTGAATGGCAGAACCTTTAACTTGATCAAAAAGATCTAATGTTATATGTTGTGGAGGTTCGTTGGTTTCTGATTTATTTTTATTTTTCTCTTTTTGATTCCTTTTCCAAATCGAATAAGGAACACATTCTGAAACTACGACATCTTTTTTTAAAGTTTTTCGTTTTTTCTGCCGTCGTCGTTTTGGAGTTTTCGGTGTTGAGTCTTCTTCTTCAGTGTCGCTGAGAATGATTAAATGTTGACAATTTTCGTTTGTTTTGTTTGAAATGTCTACTTTATTCTTATGCTCCAATGGATTTTCAATATTTTCAGAGTTTTCGTTTGGTCTCGACTCTGAAATACGCTCCTTTTTGTTTAAACTGACATCAGTTGTATAATTTAATGGCTTCACAAGATTAACGCTTTTTGCCTTGGGATGGTTATCCACTATATTGGTTTTCTTTTTAACAGTTTTGGGTTTAGCTTTAATTGATGTTCTCAAATGTTTATATTTAAAAAAACGTCGACTTGTGTCTGGGTGAGAACTGACGTCGTTTAAATTATCTGTTGGTTCAGGATTGGAATTCAATGAATGTAAAGTCGTGTCTGAAGTCTTTTTGTTTTTTACAATTTTTGAAATTCGTTTTGGTTTTGATTGCGTTTTTGAATGATTAACATTCGGTAATTGGTTGTTTGATCTTGGCAACGTTACCGTTACATCGTTTACGTTTTCGTCTTCAAGGTTTTGTAAAGTATTTGGATCCAAAATTGACGCTTGTTGCGTCTGCTCTTCACAAGCTTTCGGTACCGAAGGGATTTTGCTTTTTTCCAAACACTGTGATGTTTCAGTGGGTTGAATCATTTGAGAAGATCTTTGAAATGGACTGACAGTTATCTGAATTGGTGTTGAAGTTGCTTGCATTTCTGGTTTTTCTGATTTTTTAACTTTAGCACCCTCATTCGGGCGAATTTCAGTAGATCTTGAGACATTGGACACTTTCTGAATGGAAATTTCAAGAGAATGTTCTTCTATTAACCTCTGGTATTTAAGTGGGTAGTCAGTGGTATTTGAAAATCGTTGAATCGTTCTTTTTCTAGATACCTGCATTGACGAAACCTTATCTGTTGTTAATTTTGGATATTTTCCACTATTAGATCCTTCTTGTTCTTTTTCTGATTTAACACTACTTGGCTCTTTTTGATGTACATTGTTTTTTGTTGTATTAGAGAAATCAGGGATTTTTTTCTCTAGTGATTGTATCGCTGTTCTTGGCAAAGTATTCAGATCTTCGAGAGCTGAAGATTTATCTGCTAAATATTTTTTCTTTAATTGTTTTATCGGCCTGGATATGGATTTATCTAGCTTTTTGGACCTATATTTAATAGGTAAATCAGGCTTTTTAAAAATTTGTGTATCCTGAGCTGTATTGGAATCACTGGATGTGGCATTTTCTTGAATTGATGGATTAATATGGGACACAAGAGTAGTCCTGTCTGCTGTTGCATTGTTTGCAACCATTTTTTTTCTTGTTGAATCGTTAGTTTGGTGCCATCGTGGAACATCGAACTTGTAAAGTTTTACGAACGCTGATTTCATAACTGGGCTCTTGTTACATTCGGTTATTGGGCTGTGGTTATAATTTCCAAGTAGATGAGGCGTCATTGGAGAATCAAAACTTATATCAGCCAAGTATTGTGTAATTGTGTTAGGGGTTGGAGCTTCAGAAGACTCCGAAAATGTAAAACGGTTATAATAATCGAACAAATCATTATTCGTTTTCAAACGTTCTAATTGATTTTCAGGCAATGTAAATAATGCAACACGGGAACTTAGTAGCTGCTTTGATACTTTAGTTGAGAAAAAAGCCGGTTCAATGGTGGATACAGAGCAATCGAATTGGTTTTCACTGAAAATATATTTGTTTATTTAACATAGAGCCAAATCAATACTATTTAACAGATTCTTTATAAATTCTTTCTATGTTTCGTAATTTTAAAGGTAACAAAATTAACGTTTTAACTGTATTATAAAAGCATTAGTCATAACTGAATTTTCTAAATTTTTATTTTGGGTTGTCAACTTTAAGCAGAAATATCTCAACTTCCCCATGAACGATTTTGGAAATATTTCACTAATATAAGAAGCTTAATTCCACCTTTTATTTGATACCAAACCCATTTGCGTAGGTACACTATGGAGCAGCGCGTTATATTACTGTAGTCTCGAAAAGATGAACAGATATAAAACAGGGCCCGTTTATCGAATTCGTTTTTCGATTCTTTCATCTTTCCAATAAACGAGAATTCCTCTAAGAAAAACATGGCTTTGCATAACAAAATTCCATCTATTAAAATAACAATTCATTTTATTAACAACAAAATTAAAACACAAGAAAAATAAAAAAGTTGTTCATAAAAATTAAAAAAAAAAAACAAAAAAAAAAAGACTTAATCAAACTTTTTTCTAAAAAAAACAAAAGAGTTCGTCTTTCCAAACTGTTTATGTTATAGAACAGTTCATGTTTTCGAGATTCTACCCTAAAATTAAATGTTTTTTTTTTGTAGGTTTGTACTCACATCCGAAGCTTGTTAATTGTTATTTTTATATAAAATTCTTCTTGTTTTCCTTCACTTTGATTTAATTGACAAAGTAATGAAACACTCTTGGAAGTAGTGTTGAAATCTATCCAAAAATGTTCAACTTGCTAAAACGATATTTTTTACATAATTTAAAATATTAAATTGAAAACAAATAAGATGCAAAAAAAAACAAAAGATGGTTACTTACATCTGGTTTGTATAGTTCAGAGGTCCCAAAAAGAGCTTTTGTACAGTAAATAGAGAAAACGGTACAATTTCTCGATAAATATGTATTATATTTATTTAATATTTCCCTCGAGACCTTATAAAGATAATTAAAATATAAGAATATGTAATAGATTTTGCAAACCAAAGTTGTTGTAAAAGAGATAAATTTTAGATTTACTAAGTGGGTAAAAGGATTTTCTTCAATTAGGTAAATTTATTTAATTTTGAAAGATAATTTGTTTTTGAATATTTTATGTAGAGTGACAACCTCATTGTTTTTTATACTGAATTTTCGAAAACCAAGCCATTTTTGAATGAAATTTGGGATAACATTTATTATGTGAAAATTTTTCAGAAAATGTGTTATTTTGACAGCTTTTAAAAAGCTAATTTTTCATATACATACATTTAGGTACATATCGCCCCCCCGTAAGCCCAGAAGCATGAATGTGCAAATTTTCGAATTTCGAGTTTATTGGGTGGTTGGATTCCCCTTTAGGTGACGTATGATTTACTAAAATTCAGAAAATTTAAAAAGATAGCAAGGAAACCGCATTATTTTATAATGTTACTCACATGAATGTAGACATTCTCTCTAATTATACGATACTGACAAATACCTAGTCCAAGCGGCGACCGTCGGATTACTTAGCTTATAAGGTTACAGATTTAAATTGGTGTCAAAGTTGGATACTGAAATAAAGTTGGTACTGAACATGTTCAACTGAAAAACACACTCAAATACTATTTTGTTTAAGTAAAAATTATTTGAGTGTGTTTTTCAGTTGAACAGGATTATCGGATTCTGAGCCTTGCAGTCTTAACTTTTTTTTTTATTTTGTATGATGCATACAAAGATGCAGCTTTTTTTTCATTCAAACAGTGTTGCCACTTTGATGTAACCATTTTAAAATGGCAACCTTATGTTTGTATTCTCAGTACCAAATTATCTTTAATATTAAATTAATTTTAATTTGTCCGTTAATTCATTGGTAAAGTACTAATTTGAAAATTTTAAACACATTTCAAGTAAATGAGCCATATGTACATAGATATTCTGAAACCTTGTTTTAGACATAGTTGGTATGCCTTTTTTAAGAAAATGTTTATAGAAATCTTAAATCAAAATTTAAAAAAAAAATCACTAACCCGTTTCCAAAAACTGATTTTTTAAACAACAATTTTGAAACATTTAAGAAGTTTAAAATCCAAAAAAATTGAAAACTTTATTATGAAATAATTTAGAAACTTTTTGTATAAATAATTTCATCGAAATCTAAAAAAAGGAAATAACGGTTTTATTAAAGAGGTACTGTTATCAACCGTTAAAAAATATGTTTTCTATAAGTACGAACATTTTTTCAAAAAGGTGTTAGATGTATTTTTTTTAAATTTGTTTTTAATATTAATAAATAATTTTTTAATCATGGCATACCAAATTTGTTTCAAAAGTCCTTTGGAAATTGTTATCAAAAACTGACATATTTTAAAAGACATAGGAAATGCTCTCAAAATTTTAAATTTGATATTATATGCTATACTTACTCTCTCGAAATTCACTGGATTTGCTGCAAGTTTCAATATCATTTTTGTTATGTCTTGATCAATGTTTGCTTGAACCATTTTTTGTTGCCTTTCTTCGACACTTAAATGTTTTAAAACGGCAACAATTAATTTAATGCATAGCCTTTGAGTGATATAGTCTCCAACGAATTCAACTGGCATCCACAATAGGGCACTGAAAAATAGGTAGGTATACTCATTTATTTTTACGAAAAGCTAACAAAAAATTTATTCTTGCATTAGTTCAATGTCTAATTTAGTTAGATTCTGCATAGTAATAGGTTGTGCTGATTCAAATATTGATAGACACATTTCCATGATATGTTGATGGTAATTTGCTATTTGATTTTGATATTGCAACGAAGCTAATATGAAAGATGTACAAACTGGAACTCTGGATTCGAATTCGGAACGAATAGGGTCATTTGAATCGATCTTAAGCTGGGTCCTCTGTAAAGAAAAATTGAGTTAGGAATTGTTTAAATTTTAACAATCTTCTTGGGATACTTCATTATGAAGCATACAGTTTTTAATATATGGGTGTTTTCACAGAAACCAAAAAAAAAAAAACACTAGAAACCAAATTATAATTTAATACAAAACAAATTTTTATAAAACATTAAATGTTTGAGTAAATGATTTGTTGCACAACGTTCTTTCTTCCATAAAAAAAGTATACACGTTCACTAAAAATATTTCGATGCGATTTGTTGGTTCTCATGACAAATAAAACGACCATTCCGAATTTAATGGCTATATAGAATTATTAGAAGGGAGTTTTCAGAAAAAAATTAGCTGTTGCACTGAAAATAGTAACTACATAGAAATGTGTAGTAGTATTACCATATTTTTGTTTTAAATAGATTCAGCACATAAATAAGCTTGACAATTGAATGACCTTTCAAAAACAATTAGTTTTTTATTGTGGCCAAACAATACCTAGCTTAGCACGAATAAATATTTTGGGTGGAACATTTTCACAATAAAGCTGCTTAACTATTACAAAACTGTGAACCTTTTATTGAAATCACTTTACCGCATCCTCATCTGAAATAAGCTTAGATTCAAAGTATAGATTTAGAAACAAACTTTAGATACTTAAAAAACCAGAGTTTATATTTGAAAAAAATAAATAAATAAAATGCACGCCTGGGTCGCACCTACTTGCTCTTTGTCAAAGTTGCTGTTAACAGTGAAGCTTCTTATATAAAGTTTTTAAAAAATTAATAATTTTGTAAGAAATGTTAGAAAACAAAAAATTCATGAGTAGCTTACGAGAAAAGCTGAAAAAGAAAAAAAACGACTATGGAAGGTATCGTTATTTTAAAAAAAATTGTACATATTTATTTTATTTGAAAAGTACGGCTTTTTCTGTTTGAGTACAGGGCGATTCAGCTGGAGACGATTTTGGACATCAATTTTTAAATGACAGTATTTGTATATTTGTTGGATGCAAATATTTGTAAGAACATCTAAATTTAATAATAAAACAACTTTTATGAGCCCAAAAGCATTAAAATTTAAATTTTTCGTGTAAACTGGAATCGAAGCCTGCAAACAAATGACTACAGAAAATTTACTACCCACAATTTGAAGTTATATAACTTTTAACCATGTAGTGTAAACATTGACTTATTCGTTAATAAAAAGCAATCTAGGTAATTGTAATTACTTTTCAAGTTGTATTGACTAAAATCCTTTTCTCCTTATGTGGCTCCCATGGCAAAACAAAATAATAAAATTGGGGTTTCTTTTATAATTTAAGTCTTTAATCTTTAAAACTTTGTAGAAGTCAGAAAGTATCCAAGTAAAACTTATATTGAACTGAAAAAAATGTTACACCCGCGATAGCTATACAAATAAATAGCTCATTGTTTTATTTTGTTTTCTCAAATTTTGTATAATTTTCGATTGATATGGTATCTTTCGAAATATTTACAAATAATTTTAAGAATGGTTCACAAATAGCAGACAAATGTGATTTTGTGCAATAATCTAGGTCGCTATGGGACATTTAATTCAAACTTTCAAAGAGAAGAGGAAAAGAAAGTGTTCATTAAAAATGTTTAGTTTATTAGAAAAAGGCAGCAAATGAGTGAAAATGTTGCACTCGCGATAATGGAATCGACCTACACATACAAATTTTAATCAAAATCGTTAGTCAATTTTGAATAAATTAACTTTTTAAATCTTCGTTATAATTCATTTTGGTCCTAAAAAAAATTAAATTTCACCTCCAGGAAATCACCTTAAACTTTGTACCAAGTTTAAGAATATCTTTTCAGCGGCTTAGGTTGTAGCTCGAGATACAGACAGATTTGCAGAACCCACTTTTTTCGCATTCTCTATCGTAATGTCATGTTTAATTGTTACATCTAGTTTAATTTTGTTTGCGAAACCTAAACTTGCTCTATTATAGTACCTCCATATAGTTGGATAAAATAGGATTATTGCCTTCTAAAACATTTGATAGAGTTTCCCATCAGCCTTTCTTTTCAAAAATGCGTGCTTTTAGTATCAGTGGGGCTCTTCTTCCTTGCATAAGAAATTGGCCCCTATCGGGAATCTACAGAGGATTTCTTTCCCCGGATTAATTTCCAGGGAGCAAAAAAATGTATGCAAATGACAGATAAATTTCCCTGGAAATAAGGTCTGTTTCTTTACTCTCTCACGGGATCCCAAAAATACCCAAAACGTAAAGAAAGAAACACTTTTTGGGTAGTTTTTGTATCCTGCGGGCGAGTAAAGAAACAGACCTATAATGTTGCCGCTACCAATTAATTCCGAAGGAAACATTTCCTCGGTATTTACGTTTGCATTTTTTTCGAGGGAAACATTCTGAGGGAATTTTGTATTCACGATAGCCCCCATTACCTCTCTGATCGTTCAATACAAGTTGTTTTGGATGGATTTAAGTCTAACACTCACTTCATAAACACTGGTGTGCCCCAGGGCCCAGTTTTGTCTACCTCTCTTTTCCTTATTCTTATAAATTACCTCTTGTCTGTAACTTCTAATCCTCTTCACTGTTTTGCTGACTACTTACACTCAGTCACAGAAGTTAGTATACATTGGGCCCAATAGTAATAAAGATTATGGTGAAAAGAATCTCCAAAAGGTCATGTCTCTTTTATAAAAACAAAATTCAACATTTGAATTAATAAGTTCTCCCAATTTCAATATGTCAACAGCAAATACACACCATAATCTTGTGTTGTAATAAGTCTAGTGTATACTAACTATCGTGACTGAGTGTAAGTGTCACCTTCTCATATTCGTTTCTTACTTTACGTCCTTACCCTTCGGGACAATCATTCGATTGGGTACGATTAGTTCATTGAATTCTAACATAAACAACATTTAAAATTGGAGAAATGGAAAAAAAGTAAAATTCAATGGGGCGTATTAATAGTCGTTTTTAAACTTCAGTTTATCTTAAACTGTGGTTTATCCTATGTTAAAATAGTTGAAGACACCAAAAATGCTTGGGGTTCCTTAAACGATGCAGGAAATTCTGTACCTCTTCTGGTCTGGCTAAAATCTATAAAATTTACATCCTCACAAAAGGTCAGGCACTTCTCAAATAGCCTTGCGCTTACTTACTCGATGGGCAACAAATCAGAACTTTTGATAAGTGATAAGTTCAATTACGCCATCAACTCTCTCTTGAGCATCGTCACAACGATACTTATCTTTGTCTTTAAAATTAATGTGCATCGGTGTCTCCAACTTAATCCTCTCCTATTTTCTAAATGCTCTCAATTATTGTTATTCATTACCGCTTGATGTGTGTGTGCGCTAATTTATTAATATTTTAAAAACACTATGAAATTGTATTTTAAAAACACTTCGTGCTTGGAAACAGGAATATCAAAATTCACAAGTAAATTCTGAGATGAATTTCACATTCACTGCCAATCATAAAGTATTTAAAGAAAATAATTGCACTTTAGTGCATTTTTCGAATACCTATAATAGGAACTATTTAAAAGAAAAGCAAATAAAATATTCAATTTGTTTTGAAAATACTAGTTTTGCTGCAAAGAATATACAAAACATGTACAGATCTATCAGAGTTCTATGAGACAGCAAAAAAAAATCAACTTATCTAATGGGTTGTGAAATAAATTTATTGTGGTAGGAATGTCCGCGTTTTATTAGTCACGAATCACGTTTACCTTTCAATCAAAACAGATGCTATGTTTATAAAATTCACATCCCCCCACCAATTGATAGTATTCTCAATAGTACAACGTACTATCATATTATAATAATCAATTACGTCAATTTTATTATTATTCAATCTTAAACGTCACTACTGCAGTTGTAGATACCTAGGTACCTTTGTCTTTTATAAGATGAAACAATAAATTGGAAAATAAATGTGAGTGGGTTCACGTTATTCTTATCACGAAGTAAAACTTGATATGTTTAATACCTGATAAAGGAATTTGGTAGTAAGATTAGTCTGTTTTCGTACAAATAAAATGGTTATGATAAAAACTATATGATCAGCACGTGTTTTAGTGCGTGTTGAGATGGTGTTTAGACAAATTTCTATTACTATTAAGATTTGCAACTTGATACTCGGACATAGAATTGAATTTTGGATATAAAAATATCGTTAGATTGGGTTAAGTACTCTATATAGCTATAGTTTCGTTGGCAGCGAGTAAATCTAACAATTTTTCTATTAAATTAGACACCGCTGCTGTTCAGTGGATCGACAAGTACAAACTTCCGGGCATTGGTTGACTTATAGGACAAGTATTGGTTTACTTGTCAAAAAAAAAATATTAAAACCAATATTACTCTTTGTAATTTCCAAGGTTTTTTTGCTTTTGTTTTTGAATAGAACCAATATCTCCCATGTAATGGTTTCGAAATATTGGATTTTTCTCGAAAACGACTGCAGCGATTTCCATTAAACGCTGTGTATGTTATGTAATAAATGGTTGTTTCAATACTTCATTTTTAGTTTTTCTCAAAAGGAAATCGAATAACAGAATTATGGTGCACACGCTTTTCGGGAGCTTTTTCCGTGTATATGTTATTACTGTCTAGGCTGATAGTCTAAGAGCTCTAGATGAGCCTCTAGGGTGGTGATATCAAAATCAAAAGTCTAGTAGGATTATTTTGTCGCCGGGAGTGAGGGTGTGGGTTTAAAATTGTGATTTTTCATATTTGTATTTCGATGGTACAACCACTTAAGCAAACATTTAAAATATAGCATCCTGAAACGTACATCCTGATCCAGAATTTAGGGGTCCCAGATGATTAAAGTGTCGCAACACTCAACATTGTCACTTGAATGAAGACAATTTCCCAAGGTACAGTTTTATCTAATGTGGAGTCGAAGATTTGCATGTACATAGTATCGATTTATTAGAAAAAAACACACTACTTTTTATAGCTGATAAGTTTATTGAGAATAAAGAATATAATCTAAATCTAAAATCTAAAGTTCGTAGGTGCCATAATATATCATTATCACTATACCATTATTTGAATGAGGTTTACAGACGATGATGCAATATTGCATTTCAACCCGATATTTATACAAAAAAACAAATTGTTAACGACATTACTTATATTTCAAAAACTGTTGATTGAAATAAATTGGTTTGAAGCAAAAAAAAACCTTTTTAGTCCTCAAAAAAGGTTTACTATTTATTGATGCAATAATACAAACATATAGTTATAGTGAAAAAAGTGTTCTATGTTTTTTAATGGAGCGTCTTGTAAAACCACAAACCTTTATTTATTTTTCAAATACCAATAGTAATTTCAAATAACCTAATTCCACTCAACATAGTAATTGAAAGTGCTGCTAAGGGAGCAATTATAAGATTCGCCTAGAAGGACATTGCACTGGAAAATGTTAGGCAATAGGGAAAGAGAGCTTTTTCCAGATCGCCAGAAGCAAACTTCTTTGACGTTCCAAGAGATTCCATGGTCTAGTAATATAACTTTGTGAAAAACTACAAAACACAGCTGAGGAGTAAAAGAGAATGGGAAGGTGAATCAGAAAACCACTCACTAATGCCCGTCGTCTACTAAGCGCTCAACGCATCAATTTCGATTCCAACGCATTCAACGAGTTGGAGAGCGTTGCTAAACGAATTGCTCCACAAGTATGCCGTTGTTCGTTGCAAGTCTTCGATCAACGCTATGAGCCACGTTTTCACGATAATGTGTTGCAGATTATTGTTTCAACTCGTTGGCCAACTTTCTACATTTTCTTTGGCGTTTGTTGCGGTAGACATGTTTTGCGTTGAGTTCGGTCCGACGAAATTTATGTGCGTTGCTCGAGTTGGACAATTGTTTGAAAAGCAACTCGAATTTGTTGTTGTTTTTTTTTATTTATTCATATGCAAGCAACTTTTTTTCTTCTGTTCTGCATAAACAAAATTTTAATCATAAAAAACTTGCATTTCACTTTTCCCTAATTGTGAATTTCACGTTTTTCAATTTCAATTTTTCACGTAAAAAGTTACCCGGGAGAAACTCACAATAGGTCTGATTCATTTCATTCAGGCGAAACTGATAATAGTTTTAAAAATTTCTGGGCGACCAAATTATTTCACGTGAAAAGTTTTCCGGCGAAACTCAATGGGCTGAATATACAAACACAAAAAGGCTGTGCGTGGACAAAAAAAATATAGTCAAAATTATTTCTTCAATATGTGAATAGCTACTAGCTACAAAATGTGTTCAACGCGTTTGTCAACAAGCAATTTTTAATTATGTGTATGAGGGTATCAACTCGTCTAGCAACTTGTTCAGCAATCACGTCAAAAAAACAGTTGATCAACTCGAGCAACAAATTTTTTGCTCAAAATCGAACAAGTGCAACTAGGTGTACGGGGCTATTCAACAATTAAATAAGTTGGTCAACTAAGTGTACGGGCTTTTCAACTATTGAACGAGTTGATCAACTAGGTGTACGAGGGTATTCAACAGTTGAGGAAGTTTGTAAACTGTGTGTACGAGGATCCCAACGCATGTTGTTCAATTTTTGTTGCTTAACATAAAGAATGGGAATTTGTGCGAAATTGTCAATTTGTTTATCCAATTTAAAAGTTGAATAAGAAGTTGGTTGAACTAGCCCGTACCAACAGGCCATTGTAAAATGTGCAGAACTTAACCTCAAAGATAATCGTCGGAGCAAAAACATCGCCATTATGTCGGACAGTAAGGCTGCCCTAAAAGCACTTAACTCATGAACAATCAACTCCAAGCTAGTATAGGAGTGTGCAGACAAACTAAACAAACTTGGCAAGCTTAACAAAGTCAATCTCCACTGGGTAGGAGGTACCTGGGAAGGTAGGGGCCCAGGCAAACGAAGAGGCGGACCCGAGCCCTATCTGCTGAATAGGAGACAATGTCATATAAAAAAAAAATAAAACAAGACGAGGAGACCAACAGCACAAAAGACTGAGGAAAACTACCTTAACTGAGGTAGGCCAAAATGCTTCTCGGGAAATATCAATCAATCAATCAATCAATGCCAAATAATTATAAACCGGTTTTTTTCTCTGTATTTTATTGCTGGTCATATTATCAAAGTAATTTTACTCCAACTTTACCTGTGCCTCAAAAAAATGTTAATCTTTTTCTCGTCTCTAGTCAGACATTGAAATTATTTATCTAATCTAGAATTCATGACGAATATCACAAGTCACGACACACAAGGCAACAATGAATACGCTATTTTACAGATATGTAGGTATGTACATTCGATAGCCTCTTATAAAATTCTTCCCCAACTTACAATGACAAAATTACAAAACTATAAATTTATTAAGATCATAACCAAATAAAAAGATGACATTTTCATTATTCAGATTATGAAATAGAGAACCTTTCCCCATCTAATTAGCGTATTTTTATCGCATTGCGATCGAAACTTCATCAACCTTTGCCCATAGCGTGATAAATGATAATGCATTTGCTTAAAAAAAAAACAAAAGCAACAACTTTTATGTTTTAAATCCACTCGTGTGCTATGTGGATCGATTTTTATTTATGTATATATAAAAAAAAAGAAAACGCTAACATTTCACAAAAATGAGTCTTGGAAACTGTTCATTTTCCAAGTGCATTAAAATTAACAAATAATAAGAAACAAAAAAAAAAAAACAAAATGTGATAAGAGAACTTTTTAAGGAAATGAAAAGGAAAATCTAATTATTCCAAACTTCTTAGTTCACGGTAGAGAAGTATTCCTGAGACTTCTTTGGATCAGCAACCATGGATTTGCTGCCAGGCTTCCAGTTGGCTGGGCACACTTCACCATGTTCGTCGGTGAATTGGAAGGCCTGCACTAGACGAAGAGTCTCATCCACACTTCGGCCAACGGGCAAGTCATTTACAGTTATTTGGCGCAAGTTTTGCTTGCCATCAATGATGAACAATCCACGGAATGGAACACCACTTTCTTCGTCCAATACACCGTAGTCACGTGAAACCTTCATTGACTTGTCAGCGAGCAGTGGAATGTCCAACTGACCAAGTCCTCCCTGTTTGCGTGATGTGTTGATCCATGCCAAATGGGTGAAGTGAGAGTCTGTTGAGCAACCAATTACTTCAGCACCAATGCTACGGAATTCCTTTGCACGATCAGAGAAAGCAATAATCTCAGTTGGGCAGACAAAGGTGAAGTCCAATGGATAAAAGAACAGAACGACGTACTTGCCCTTGTAATCTTTTAAGGAAATCTCCTTGAACTGGCCATTGACGACAGCAGTTCCGGAGAATACAGGGGCTGGTTTCTGGAGTTGTGGCATCTATAATTGTAAAGGGTAAGAGAAGAACAATATTTATTGTAGAAACTTCTATTACGCAATGAATCAACCAGCATCATAGTCATAGAAGTAGTTTTATAGCTTTTAATTTTATATTATTCTCATTTGCAATCGTGTTTGAAAGAGAAGGCAGAATAATTATTATTTCACAAGAAAACTAGTTTGTCTAGGTGAAAATTCTTTAAACCTTCTATACTGAATTTTTAAGTTGTTTTTATTGCAAAACAAATGGTCGTTCAATAGCAAAAAATTTTAATGCACGAATAATTTAAAACAAATAAAAAAAATGTACCTTGATGATAATAAGTAAATTAAAACAGGAATTAATTTTGTGGTTGAGATTTTCTTGAATCGTGTGCAAGTGACAACTCAGACGTGCGCTCTTCTTGAATGCCGCGAACAGAATAAAATTTAAAAATGAAACGAAAGAATAAATTTAACGGGAAAGAGAAAAAAACTGAAATGTATAAAAGTAGTATATAGGGTTCGGATCTGATTGACACAGATAAGAGAAAAAATATTTTTTAGTGCCATGTGAAATTTACAGATTTTTTGTGGTAATACCGTTCTAATACCGATAGATAGTCTAGATTTTGGGCGGATGTATCTTCAAGAAGGGTCGGTTTAGGTGGTGTTTACTCAATATGGGTTTTCGTATCTGTAGGAGAAATTAAAATATTTGGGGTTTGAGATGGACCAATTTTAGTTTGTTTTGTTTCAATGGACCGTTAGTGTTTGGTCTTTCGATATACTGTGAGGGAGAAAAGTATCCGTTCCTCAGTTTGGCTTCTTTGGTTATTTTCAGCCATTAGCACGGTTTTATGATTTCTTCTTTCAAGCCAACCGGCCAAGTTAAGTGGAAGACCAAAAGTAACAAAAGTTTTGCACTTGTTCATTCCTAATGCCTTCGACAAATTGCGTCAGTACTATTTCGTTTACAACACAGTCATAACAGTCGGGAAAGGCAGCAACCGACAAACGTTGCAACTGAATAGCACGAATTCAGCTTAGGACTCCCTAGTTCGCTGTACTCGGTTTTGCAGTTGTCGATGCTGAGCTGTTGTCGTTGTTTGCTTTTGGTTCTTTTGGTGAAAACATCATTTAGCACTGGGGAAAGGGGAAATGTCAAACAAAATCTAATTTTTGTGCTGTTTGAACGACTTAAGAAGATTTATTTCGTAATCTTGTTGGTATGCATAGGCTATAAACGGACATGGACCAACTGGTAACTCACAAAATGTGGAGTACATTCTTACAGACTGAGAGCCCGTAGTAGATTTTGGGTTTGAGTGACAGCATAGTCTGATTGATATTTTTTGAAATGTCTTATTGATGTTGGTATGAGATGTCGAGTTCCATCCGTTCGAAATATGCCCTCAAATCCATCTGTTCGTAATACCAAAGTATGAGTTTTAAGTGCATCATGCGGGCAAAAAAAAAAACAACTAAACTGTCTCAAAAAAGCAAAATTTTTTATAGCATACAAGAAGATCCATCTTAGACACAACAAATATTGTAGAAATCATGATTATTCATAAAAAAAAAATGCAATGTTACTGCACTTCGTTTCATCAATCATTTTATAATGTCACTCAAACACAAAATCTGCTGCGGGTTCTCAATCTATTACATTTTTGAAACACGATAAAACAAAGGAAAGACAAAATCTATGACAAGATCTTCAAAGCTGAACACTATAGTGCACAATAAAGTGTTTGTGATCTTATATTTTTTCATGCCATCCCAGAAATAACTACTCTTGCTCTGACACTGTAGTACATTGCAAAAGCACCCAATTTCCGGTTGATATGGAGTTTGCAAATACGCATCCGGGTGTCTTTTTCTGTTTTTTTTTTTTTAATTGTAGTGGTTAAGCCTCGCTTGCATCTAACCACAATCCACATGCAACGAACGTATTTTTAAATTGCATTTCTCGTTTTTACTACGACTTTTCAACACTGGACCTGCCCTCTTTTTGATGCAAGGTCCTCATTTGTCCTCAATATATACAAGTGATTAGGTAGGAAAATAATGATACTAGGTTTCTACTCATCAAATAACAACAACAAAATGCGGTGTTTGGAAGAACGGATGCTAGAACCAAATAAGATTTACTTTTTCTTGTCTAGTTTTTGGTAACTAGACAATTTGTTTTTCTTTTATAAAATACAGTTAGGTTACCTTCGTATAATTTGTAGATGTTGATTAAAACAGTAGTTTTTTTTTTAATTTTACACAAAACTGAATAAATTGAATGGATTTATTACTAAAAAAAAAATCCGAACCCTATTAAAATACAAAAAGCAAAAGAATTGGAAAACGGAAAATTTGGTTCGTTTTTTTTGCTAATTATTAAATAGGAAGCTGAACAAAAAAGAGAACACAACAAGTAAAATTTACCGGCAGGCGGCAGCTAGCGGTTTGACTGGTAGCCATGCGGTAAAGAAGAGGAATACCAAAGTGGAAAACAGTAAACTCATTCCTAGTGATGGCCAATCGTTCGATAGTTTGTTACTATCGATAAGCTCACTTATTGTATAGTTAACAATATCGACATGAAAATCGATAGAGAATTTATTTCATTTAAGGTGTGTTTTTTTGTACGAAAAAAACGCCTCGGGGCTTAGCGAAAACACTTGCCAGCATTGCGAATGAAATGACATAAAAAAAAAAAATAAAAAAGTTTCCAATATACAAAATGAAATAAACAAAAATTAAATAGCAAAAATCTTTTTCTGATTTTTTGAATTGTTTGCATTTTATGTTTTAATAAATTCAATAACATATTTATAAGGAATTTCAGAGCATTAAATGCACTCACTTTAAAATTTAAATGAAATAATTTGTAAAAGTGAAGAAAAATAAACAATTTAATTTTTTTTTTCTACACCAAACACCATCTTTGTTTTTGTTTTTACAATTAATCGATAATTTTGGTGTTTATAATACAATTTATCGATGATTTAACAGAAAATGAGTTGGTATGGTATGGGCGTACGGCAGAAATTTGACAGCTGGTTGCAGTTGTTGGTTTAAAAAGCAAAATTTACTTCCAATTACCCATGTTCATTATGGGCAACATGTGTTTGACACTTAATAGAACATATTTTCGTTCGCTTTTGACACTACCTTCCAGACAGGTCCGTCTATTATATTTCTACCTCTATGCAAAAAGTGGCTTGTTGGACGGTTGGACATTATATCAAAAACAAGCCTTTCCAGACTTTGTCTATCATAGGTCGGTTTGGGAACTTTTTGGACTGAAATATGAAATCCGTCAAAATTTTTAGAGTGGGGATGGAACACGATGATCTCAAATATCAGAATATCTTTTTGTTTTATTTATAAAATAATTCACTTTTTGATTGTATATTAATTTTTTGCTAATTGATTTAAAATTCCTGGCATTCAACAATATTTTCATGTTTTTTTTTCATATCTAATTTGCTTTTTTTTTGCCTATCAAACAATTTTGACAGAATTCATATTTCGGCCGTAAGAAATTCTTTAACTCAGTACGCTCTCTCTCGACAAGTTTGACAGTACTTGCACAAAAAAATAGTAGAAATTCGTTGTTTTGGCGAGTACACAAACAGACCTCATGTAAACTCGATTTTTGACTCATCTTAAAGTTCCTTATGTTTATTGAACTGAACACTTTCATTTGCATATTCAAACGATACCGATGTCACGACATGAGCTTTTTTCTTATTTCCAACACTTCATGTTTAGATTTGATGACAGGAAAAGAATTCATCCCGTGGAATCGATTGAGAGTTTGAAAAATAAATGTCACAAATGTCACTTGAAAAAATTATAAAAATATCCTCCGCTTGACGAAATTATTAATGATCCGATAAAACAACGTGTGTTGGAATCTATTGAATATCAATAAAAAAATTATAAATTAAAACCAGTAATTTTTTAAACTCAAATCAATGAATATGGATGTACTCGACAATCCTGCAATTAGCCAACTTGATAGCTCTCAAAGAGCAGAACTTATGAAACAAGTTCGCCAGCAGCTTGCCGTAGCCAGCACTCAGGAATTACTTGAGGTAAGAATCGAGATGAAAATTGTATAAAAAAGTTATTCTAAAATTCCGAAACATTAATATTATCTTTTTCAAAACAAACAGAAAATGTCCAGAAAGTGTTTTAGTAAATGCATTAATAAGCCTGGTTCATCGCTAGACTCATCCGAACAGGTTAGTTTTTTTTTATCTTTTTGATGAAAATTAATTTATTATGAAATTTTTAATACAACTTCTTCAGAAATGCATTGCAATGTGCATGGATCGATTCATGGACTCCTGGAGCATAGTTTCACGTGCGTACTTTACACGATTACAGCGAGAAAGTACAAACATGTAAGGAATTATTTCTAGCTTTAGGCAAAGATGAATCAAGAGAAATGCAATTTATCACCAAAGGTACACACTTGAAGAAATTTGTTACTGTTCTTTTATGATGTTAATATTAATAAATAAATGAAAAGAAAACCGAAGCTTGTAATTTTTCTTAAAATTAGTTTTTTTCCTGAAAAATAAGTTTGGTTAGATGGGATGTCATAGCAGCCGACAAACATCAGTTCAAAGTTCCGGGGTAAAATGTAGTCACAATTATTATCAATAGCAAGAGTGGTATTGTTTGGGCCCCACTGCCCCAGTATGTACTTAGAAGTGAAGAATGAATTATAGTGAATGGAGTTCGAAGAAGTACCGACTAAATAATTAAATACAACTTCGCTTATTAAAACGGAACCGCTAACAAGAATAGTTTAGTTCATACCATATCACTTTAAATTAGCTATTCCGTAAACTGAATGCCGATCAAGATTTAATAGACTTTAACATAAACATATTTAAAAACTAATTTCCATTTTCCATTTTGCTACGAATTAGAATTACTATCGATAGTTTTGACGCCTAAGACTCGAAATCTTATGTCGTTTTTTTTTCAGAAAGTGTGGAAGTATGCAAAAGAATGTTGAAACTATTTTAATGAAAAAAAGGACATTTTTAAGAATTCTGTGAAGAGGATCAGGGTCATCGAAACAGAATTCACTCGGGATACCTACAAACACTTAATAAAATTTCGTGGTGCAAATGTCAAACGATTATAATTTATTATTCACCAACGCAGATACAAAACGTTTAAATTGAATGGAAGCGTTTTGACCAGTTCCATTCGATTTCAGAATAAGTTAATTAACTAGTATAGTTAAAGAGTCGATCAGAAGCCAAAATGATTTTTTTACTTTGGTGTTCCCCAAACTCGCCGGGCCCGAATATCATTAAAAATGTTTGGGGTTGAAGGACGAGCATATTGATGAAATAAAAAAGCACGGATTGACATAATGTTAGATTATTTGGCCAATATGAAGGCTGAACTCTGCGAAAAAAAACTCAACTTGAAATTTTACAAAGCACTAGATTCACTGCGGTTCACTTGAATTCTTTCTTATAAAAGCGACTGTAAAATCTCGTTAATTGCTTGCATTATTAAAATTCTTATAAGGTTTAAAGGTTTCTGAAGAGAGTACACTCCAAAAAATCACTTTGCTGTACAAAGAATTCCGATTTTCCAACGAAATTTGATTTATTTGAATAAAGGCAGTTTTGAAATTACTTGCATACGCAAATATTTTATTATATAGTTCGATAAAGTTAAGGTTCATTTCACACGTAACCGGAAACCGGCTAAACGGCACAGTTACCCGGTAGCTGGGAGCATTTTCTTATGGATGATTTTACTGATAAAACTGGCAATCCAAAAAATAGACGTTTTACCACGCGGAAGGTTATTTAAACCGCCAAATTGCAAAAAAAAATTGAGCGTATTGCAACTTGTGTTGATAATTTTTTAATAGATATCTACTCTTTCCTAAAAGTAACAATACAAAGAAAGGACATAAACATCAAATTCGAATCAGGGTAGAAGAAAGCAAAAATGTTTGCCTGACAAAAAAAAAACCCTGAATGCCATGCTTAAGGAGCTTCGACTTAAGTTTGCGGGACTTTAGGCCAGTTCCAAACTAAAAAGGATTGGCAGATGGTGGTCTTAACGGATGAAAAGAAGTTCAATTTAAATGGACCGGATGGCAACAACTTTTATTTTCACAATTTGCCCAGAGAAACTATTTCTTAAAAACCATCATAACCGAGGTGGTGGAGTAATGGTTTGGATTGAAACCGAGCATGTGTACATTTAACGGAGAACATTGCTTTCTGTTAAATAAAATGAGCTGCTTACTCCAAATTCAAAGTTATTTATCCTGAGCCTAGTTTATCGTTCAGATAAAATCTTTATGACTCAGTTCCAGATGAGCTTTTTGAATTTATTTCAAAATAAAATGCACGACTGGGTCGCACGGACTTGCTCTTTGGGTCAAAGTCGCTGTGGACGTTAAAGTTTCTTATATAAAGTTTTTAAAAATGCATAAATAATTTTACAAGAAATAAAGGCTTGCCCAAACCAAAATGCGACAGTGCGACACGATTTTTATATGAAAAAGTTTTGTGCTTAATCAAATTTGGTGTGGGTACTCTCATATGACGATGTGTAAATAAATTTTGGCGTTGTCGTGTCGCACTGTCGCACTGTCGCACTTAAGTTTGGTGAAGCCTTAAAAAAAATTAAATTCATTTCTAAAATGACATAAATAATTTCTTAAATTGTTTTGAGCTCCAAACTAAGTGTGCCGTTTAATTTGATTAAGAAAGACACTTTTTTAGAAAAAAAAATTTGAAAATCGTTAGAGCCGTTTTTATATATGAAAATTCTAAAACCTTGTTTAAAAATGCCATTTTCAAGACAATCATCCTTATTACCGATGTCGTTTGTACTAAAAAGACGGGAAAACTAAACGATCTAGAAGCGACAATTGGTGTTTTAGTACAAATTTAACTTCTACATTCTCTTTGCTTTCCACTTGTCTTCCCATCTTGCTGTGAAATGTTTTACTAAACCGTCAATTTTGGCCTCTAGATCCAGTCGTTTTCTTGTCGTTTTAGTACAAAGGACATCGGTAATAGGGGTGAATATTATTGCACATCTAAAACCAAAATTTCAAAAAAATACAGTGACCTGTTTTTTTGGGGACTGGCTGGGCAAATGATGTTTTCCATCCACTCGGAAAGAATCCAGTAGAGTAGGACAGATGGCTGCAATTATTATTATAACGATTCCGGAAAGGAAAAGCATCAATTGAATTATTTCCACAGATGCTAGGAAGCAGGCATCAGCCAAAAAAATTTTAGTTTTTGTTGGATTATTGGCTTTAAGGAAAGCAGTTTTTGAATTATATGAGTTATCTTGAGGAGTTAAGGTGATTCTTCTAGTTCAATGATTATGCCTTTTTTTTCTTCTATTTTTGATATTTAAACCTTGTTTGTCAAATATCCTTATGTGCTGCATTAAAAACTCTATTTGTTTATTGAAGCATTAATGCAAACAAATAATATATAATAGATAATCTCTAAAACGAGGTGGCAGCTTTTGGAGTTTCTTCTTTTTTGTTATTTTAAGTCAAAACACAAACTCAATTTTTACGTAAACTTAAATCTTAGGCACTTACCATGTAAAGCTTGCACCATTTAAGAAACAACCGAAAAATATTTTGAGAGTTTTGATTGTGCTCCATAGCGCCCACAAGGCTTTTGAAGCCAACTGCAAGATCGCGAAAAAGATGTTTATTCTTGAAATAAGAAATATTTAATTATTTATGACGTAAAAAGCAAAAAATAATTAATATAAACTAACATATTTTGCTGGTGGTATTGAATCAATGGTTTGAATTGCTTCTGGTATATCCAAAGCAATATTCCCCATAGAAATATGTTTCTGAAATAGCCTTTTGCTTTGCATTGTTAAATGTTATGTAAGTTGTTCAATTGTTGAAGATAATGCAATTTTAATTTTACTATTTATATTTTATTATTATATTTTACTAATTTGATTTAATTTATTGGATTGCGCTCGTAAATACCAACTGTATCCCAAGTAAAAAGCAACGGTATGTTACGTTTGTAGTAGCAGTAGGGATATTTTTACTGGGAAATTTCAGAATTTGTCAAAGTCAAGAGATGGCGGCTTCTCTGATGAAAGTGACAGATGCAAAGTTGGAACGTGGGTGCGTTCGAAGAACTTACAAAAAGGTATGCCTGCACTTTAACGTTGCTGCTTTTTGGGTTTGTAGCTTAGCGGCCTTGTAGCTTTGAAACTTTGTAGCCTTTAAGCCTTGTAGCTTTGTAGCTTGGTAGTCTGTAGCTTTGTAGCTTTCAAAAGTAACAACTGTAGTTGTTTTTGAGCTCTTTAAAGGCTGCTAATGCTAAATACGAGCTAGAATATTTACATGGACTCTGACTGAAAGAAATAACATGCGTATGATGTGCTGATAAGGCCTTATATAGGTTGTTATAAGATATAGAATTTGTGAGTTAAAAAGAAATGTTTTATTAAGTTAATTATTTTATTTATTTTTTGTTCGTACATTTTTGTCTCCTGTGTATCTTTCACTGCTTTTGTTGCTATTCTGAAATGATAGGAATTTTATTTAATTTTAAAATGAACTCACTTTACCTTAAAAGCCCGGCTGGCATACCAACCAAGCACCAACCAAGCAACCACTAGACCAAACTTTATATTATTGAGTAGTGGAAAATTAATAAATCTATTGTTACAAGACGTTGTGTTATGTGATACCTGATTGATCCAAGCTATAGCTTCTCTAAGAAAAACATGGATATAATGGTTCGTGTCAAGATATGCACCTCTTCAAACAGGTTTTAAAGAGGTTTATTTCTTACACCAGCAGTAGCTTCTCCAAGAAAAGGATGAACTTAATAGTTCGTGTCAAATATACACCTCTTTAAACAGGTCTTCAAGAGGCTTTCTTACACTGTAAATAGCTGCTTTAAGAAAAGTATGGATATGATGGTTCGTCTCAAAGATATATCTCTTCAACCAGGTCTTAAAATGGCTTTCTTACTCAAGCAATAGCTTCTCTGAGAAAAGTATGGATATAATGGTTCGTGTCAAAGATACACCTTTTTAAACAGGTCTTGAAAAGGTTTTCTTACACAAGCAATATCTTCTCTGAGAAAAGTATGGATACAATTGTTACCTGCTGTATGCAAGGCTTAATAGGAACTCTTCTAGAAGGCCTTAAAAAGGCCTCTTTTTACTTCAAAATGGATGACTTGCATTACTAGGTTTAATTTTTCTTTATGCAAGCTATAGCTTGCCAAATAGAAACAAATTGAACCTTATACAAGCTAAGTTGTTACTCGGGTTGTAGCTTTGATGAAGCTTTATAGCCTTGTAGCTTTGTAGCTCTGAAGCCTTGTTGCCTTGCAGCTTTGTAGCTTTATAGCTTTGTAGTTTATAGCTTTGTAGCTTTATAGCTTCTAAGCTTTGAATCCGTGTAGGCTTGTTGCATTGTAGATTTGTAACTATTTAGATTTGTAATATTGTAGTTTTGCAGCCTTGTAGCCGTTTTGCTTTGTAGCTTTTTAACTTTATAGTCCTGAAGCCTTGTAGCTTTGTAGCTATGTAACTTGTAGCCTATGGGCTTTGACATTTTGTAGCTTTTTTGTCTTTTAGCTTTTTAGCCTTGTAGCCTTGTAGCCTTGAAGCTCTGTAGCTTTGTAGGTTTGTAGCTTTGTAGCCTTGTATGTTTGTAGCTTTATAGCTTTGTGGCCTTGTTGCTTTGTAGCCTTGAAGCTTTGGAGCTTTTGATGCTTTGAAGTCTTGTAGGCTTGCAGCCTTGTAGCCTTGTAGCTTTGTGGCTTTGTAGTCTTGTACTTTTGTTGCCTTAAAGCTGCTACATAGCTTCTACTCCCGAGGAGTCAGCTTGGTTGGCAGTACTCGCATTTGCATTTAAAGCAATTATGGAACTTGCTAGGAAAAGAAATGTTAAGGTCGTTCCTCGTAGAGGTAATATAGTTCACCGGTAAGTTCCATAATTGCTTTAAATGCAAATTAAATTAAATTATCCCACGCCTTATTCCCCCCTCAGATACCACGAATAGCATATTGCAAATTCCAGAATAGGCATGATTATATCCCTTATAACTTATTTTGAATATATTATTTAAACGAATGCAGTATTTATATATATTGAAGTAGGTTATAAATATGAAATCTAACATTTAATCATAATTCCTTGAAATTATTCCACTTTTAATGATAAAGCTGAATTTTACCCTTAAAATGTGATACACACTCGTGTATCTACAATTCAACACTATGGCTTCATAATAAAATGGGCATTTAATTGCCATTAAAGATTTAAAAATATCAAAAAATCTATGAAGAAATAAATATCCCTGGTAAAAAGCAAACATTGATCCACTGTTGACCAGTTTATCCTACCTACCGTTATCATCAATTTATCTTTACTTGGCTTAACAGTCAAGCAAGTAAAGATAAAAGGAAAAAAGTTTCTATCTTTGAGCTTTGACAGATTTATGTAGTTACTTAACTTCTATTCAATGCATATACTATATATGTATACACATTCATATGTATATACTTAACCTTCCTTACCCGGAACTATTTCCAAGTTCAATGAAGTTTTGTGACTTTTCTCAGTTTCACTTTCTTTATTGAAAAGAGAACACAATATAAACTTTTCCGCTTATTTTTCATAAATATTTACCGTTAGTCATACAACAACAAAACATAGATATTTATGTAGACTCTTGTCTATCCAATAAGCATAAAAGCCAACTCTTAAATGATTATTTCCGTCTTGCTCACTATTGCCAAATAGGTTGTTTCACTCTTAAGTCTACGTCACACTCTTTTCACAAATCAGTCAATTTTCGCCCGAAGTTTGTCGTGCACGGATCAATTTATTTTTTCCGTTGGTTTCCCAGTGAAAAAAATATGACAAAATTACAAAAAAATTACCTTATCAAATAGTGCATCCGTATGTCCAGAAAAAAAGTGTTTTTATCCCAAAAAGGATAATTGCAGTTGTTTAACGTAGCACTCAAACGAAGTATTTTATTTTTGTTTTGCCAAAAAAAAATCAATCCTCGAATATGTTACATACATTTGGTGGTGGTGAGTTTTACCCCAGATTTTCATCTACGTTTGAAGTTGTTTCTCTTTTCGGATGTTTTTCGTAATGTTTCTGATATTCTTAAAGGCTTTAGGGCTGAAAAATCATATTTCTTGACCTTCCGTATTGCAGTTATTAGAAGTTTGGTCATATTTTCCCTATAATTTATGTACAGATTTTGAGCCTCCCATTTTTTTCTTTTGAAAAGAGCTTTTTCACAATTTGGCTTATTAAAGTCATGATTTTTGCTTTCAATTGAATTATTTCCTTAAAAAATAAAAGAAGTAAACTTACTGAAAGCTAACAACTCTCGCGCAGAAGAGAATAGTGAAGCTTTTACGTTCGACCATCCCCGAGATTGTCCGTTTTTGAAATGGTGTAATAGTTTTGAAAAAAAAGCTCTTTTTTTGTTTTGTTTTCCTTAAGTGTGTTTCGATGACCGGAACTCATTGTATCTGTGCTGTGTACTAGGGCTGTTTTTTTTTTTGGCTTTGTTTATGTTGAAAGTGTGCAAGTAGGTAGTATTTACAAAACATATAAATATGTAGGTACATTTATGTGTACATATTGTGGGTAAATTAAACCTTGAACCCTGAAGCCTTGCACTTGTAGCCTTTAATTTTAATCGGGTGCTGGGGGTGTGGGTAGTTTTTTATGAGGGTATTATTGTTTTATATTATGAAAATTATTTGTCCAGAACAATTTGAGGGTTGATTATGTTGACATTGTTTGATGGATTGCTTCTTGAAATTGAAAGAATTTTCGATTGAAGTTACACGCGGTTTTGCATAACATTGTTGTGTAAAGTTAGAATTGCAAATTTAATTCTAAATCATAATGCATCATACTTCCATAGAGAAATTATGGTTTAATTCAAACTTTTTCGCTACATTTTTATGCATTCCTCTTAATTTTAAATTATTTTTATTTTTAAATTTAAACTATCTCGATTTTTTTTAAAACTCCCTCAAACTCAAAAAAATTTTGTTATTACTTGAAAATTCGACTTAGAGTAAGTCGACTGTTTTAGGTATCTATTTACAGTAATAGCTTATAATTTTTTTATATTTTTGAAACATTGTTTATAAAAGACGGACAAATATTATCTAAAAAGCAAATTTTGAAAGTTTAATAAAATATTCCTTCCTTACTTGGAGTTTCATATTTTTTAGAACTAAAAGACAATTTGAATCTTCAAATTGTTTATTGTATGGTACTATTCAAATTTAAAATATAACTGTTTCGTATTTTGGTTTACTGTGCACAAAATCATAACCACAGAACTACTTTTACTTTTATTAATTCAGAATGAAATTCAGAACAAAATTCAAGATAAACGTCAGATAAATTGTTGCATTCGGAAAAAGCTTCACATCAAAATAAGAAATACCGGACTAATAGAAGATATTGTAAAAAAGAAAACAAAACAAAAAAATTACATATCGCTGTTCTTTTTTGGGATGTTAATGGGATAGATATCAGTGCTAGGCCATGCATGGTTTTTCCTCAAATACTCAAAGTCCAGTTGAAGAACTTTTTGGTGTAAAATAAACATATGGCACATGATTTGGATTTTTTTTTTAAATCCACAATTCAAAGAGACCAATATCAAGGCAATGCGACTCACATGGTGCAAGTTATTTCAATTGTGTATGAAGTGTCTTATATTTCAGTACAAACAGTTAAATTTCTACTAAAAAGTACCATAACTTTCATCGTGGTAGTCGGATTGCCTTTATATTATTCTCTTTGAATTGTGGATTAAAAAAATATTTATTATACTTGAATTCAAAATATTTGTAAATATTTGGTAATTTTTGTAGGGCGGTTACATTTAAATTGTAAATTTTGTCTTCTTAACCTGATTTCTGGTAGTTTTTTTTTTTGTTCTATGAAATAGACTTTTAAGAAGTTATCTTATAAGAACTAAAAAAAGTCCCATAGTTTATTGGTACAAAATGCGTTATAAAGGTTAAAAATAAGAAAAAATACACCATCTTTTGAAAATTATTTTAAAAAATTTCATTATATACATATTATGATAAATAATGCATTCAAAAAAAAAAAAAAAAAAACAAAAACGACTTAAAATTTCAGACTACACCTATAGACTAGGTTGATAAAAAATCAATAAATAAATAACGAATCGAATTATAACTTAAAAAAATTATGTAATATAATATTTCAAATAGTCGGATTTGATAGTTCTAACACCCTACAACACCTGAAAAATTGCAAGACATTTTTTAACCAAAAATAAAATTGGTTTACAAAAAGTACGTATACGCCGTAGTACACGTATTTTCCTAGTACAGATTCGTACTCGTCTTATATGACTCATAAATTATAAAAACGTTTTTTTTTTTTAACAGAAATACTCAGCACTCAGGTGTTTCTCCGATTTTACGTATACGCCGTAGTACACGTATTTTCCTAGTACAGATTCGTACTCGTCTTATATGACTCATAAATTATAATAACGTTTTTTTTTAACAGAAATACTCAGCACTCAGGTGTTCCTTCGATTATTCTTTGTGAAGAGTTGTTTTATTGAGCTACACTACAATATACTTCTATTAAAAATAGTCCAATGCAATAAAGTCTAACATCAAGTTTTAGACTCTTACTTAAGGTACTCATATATTTCTAACACATCAATAAAGTTCAAAACGATTTTGGATAATGATGGAGAAGTTCTAAAAAGTGGTTTTCGTCATGCCGTCCGTCGGTCTGTGCGTCTGTGCGTCCATCTGTGTACATTTCCACTGCCCAAACGCGTGGACGGATTTTCTTTAAATTTGGTATAGATGATTTTTACGGAATTTCGAAAGTAGGATTTTTTTTGTTTTTGCATATCTCGTCTAGAACTAATACCTCCCATATAACGGTTTTGAGTTATTGGGTTTTTCTCGAAAACGACTTTAACGATTTTGTTATAAATTTGTATATTCAATGATAACAACAAAACTGCATTTTTAGTTTTTCTAAAAAAAACTCGAACATCGCTTTGCAATTTTTTTTTATTTTATTTTTTTGTGAATATCTCGTGAGCGGTTAAAGCATTTTTGATGCACTGATATTTCATATAACCTTAAAGAATCTATTTAAGTTTAAAAAATATGTATTAATTAAAAAAAACAAAAAAAAAAAAATTAAAAAGTTAAAATTAGTGTTATTTTTTTTTACACATATTCCACTTTTCTTGTAAAAATATATAACTCAATCTAAACCCTACATTTTGTTAATTGCTAACATAGTTATTTAACGTCTATAGTATATTAACGTCTATAGTAACTTTAACCCAAAGAACAAGAACGTGCGATCCAGTCGTGCATTTTATTTGGAGAGTTTTCAGATTAGAAAAACAAACAAAACTATAAACAGAAATGTCTATAAAAATGGTTCGCTTAAATAGCCTATATCTTGAGTTCTACCAATCGGATCGTCAAGACTAAGGTCTCCAGACTTAGAAAAAATGGCTGAAAATTATTTTCAATATTAATAATTTCAATTCAAGTGTATTTATCTATCTCAGATGACTTGGAATAATTGCGTTTTTTACCCCCCTAAAATCACAGAAGGCTGAAAAATAAACCTGCCAGACTTTCGAATATGCAATCTAGCCGCGTATATGTACCTATAAAACTGCATACTCAGATTTTGGTTGTACCTCCCCTCCCAAAATTTGCTGCAAACTATTTTTTTTTTTTAATTTGTCATTTATTTTAGATTTTGGAAGGTTACTTTTGAGCTTACTTTTTTTCAGTAAGTACTTGAATGTTCAAAAAAGTACTTGAGCTACAAAATTGAGGTTAGTGAAAAAATTGGTTTAGTGAGGTATACAATTATAGGCAAAAAAAAAATTTTAAAAAATGATTTTATTAAATTTTCTCAATTGGCTTCAGCGGAATTTTTAATAATAAAAAAAACTTGTTGAGCTACAAAATCGGGCTTTTCGAATTTCATCTAAAGTTCATGTAGTGGAGTAACTAAAGCTCGAAATAAAGCATAAATTCGGAACCGTGCAAAACCTCTCTGATTTGGATGATATTTTTTTCAAATGTTGGTATTCAAAAACTTACTTAATAGTAAAATATTGCCGAACTTATCGGATTTTTTTTAAACTTAAGAAGAAACATTTTTTTTCATCAAAAAATTTTAGTATAATTATATAAAATACACTACACCAAAAGTTTTCCAAATTTGTTAAAGAAAAACAACTAGTAAAATAGTGGTCTATTTTCATCCTTTCAGATGGAAGGGTGAATTTTCTCGAAAATTGACTTATATCAGAAAAAAAATTATTAAAATACAATGGAGTTATAAACAAATTATGTTTTTTTTTGATATCCAGAATAATTTTCTTTTATTTACATTTTGAATAAAGGCAATTCAATAAATAGTTTAAGAAAATATGATTTTCAAACTCAGAATTTTGAAAAAAAATTTCAATCAAAATTTTTAACTGATTTTTTAATTTTACGTTATGAAATATAAGTTTTCTTCAAAAACTCAATGGTTTTCTTTAATGTCAACTGATTCAAGAAAAATAAATGGTAATTGTTCACAAAAAAAAACAGCTGGAAATTCAAAACAAGCTACAAAATTTTTGGTTTGCGCAACAAATTACTGAGATTAAAATTTGTTTCATTTCCAAAATTAATTTGTAATTTATTGAAATCTTGATAGTGGAAAGGACTTTATTTTGTGTCACCCAAAATTTGCCAGTTAGTTTGTTTCAATGAAAATCATTTGCAGTGAATTTCTCTGAGACTCAAAATCCCCTATTCACTAAAGCTGTGATCCAAGAACTGAGATACAATTCTTATTTCACTGAATTTCCACTTAAAGAATTTGTTTTTTTTTTTCCAAATCACATTTTATAAAATACACAGTGATTCCGAATGTCATTTATTATTGATTTTTTTTTGCATCAATAGAAATAAAAAAAAGTGGACTCCTTCACTACCTTGAAAATATCGTGGTGCATATTCTACGAGTAACGTATTGAACTAAATAAACTGGTTTGAGCTTTTATTTTCTTAACATTTTCATTTATTTCCGCAACCAGAAAGGAATCGATTAAATTTTGTTCATTAATCATCGATTTATATAATGATAATATCCTGATGCAAATATCTACATACATTCCAGAGAAAAAGAGAATAGAACAAAGGACATTCTTCCTCGTATCCATGATGTCTTTTTCATAATTAAATTCCTTCCCTTTCCAAAGTCAAATAGCAAAAGAGTTTTGGTCCCATTCATTTGACATCACATCCTCATACAGCAAGGATGCTTACAGTGGAGTTTATTAAGTCATATTTTTCAAATCTTGCAGATTCCGAATTTAAGGATCGCCTTATTGGTAATGTGAAAAAGGAGGTGAAACAGTTGATGGAAGAAGCTGTAACTAAAAAATACATACATGAGGATAGCAGTTCGGTGACTTCATTGTGTGCAGCAGTTGAAGCATGTTTGAGTCAAGGATTAAAAAGACGTGCTTTGGGTCTTTTTAAGACATCCTCAACAACAGCATTGCTTCATAAGATTGCAAAAAATTGTCCAGAAGCAGACTTTATTAGCCAAAAAGTTCAGGATGTTGAAAATGTTGAACCAAGTAAACGGTCCTCATCAAGTAGCGATAGCCTCATAAAACCACAAATTTTAAAAAAAGCTAGCAGTAGTTCGGTGACAACGATAAATACAATTCCTCCAGCTCCAGTTGTAAAGTAAGATTTTTAAGATAATAGTGAAAGTCTATTCTATCTATTCTATATCTATCTATTTTTTATATTAATGCAGGTATCTTTGGATTCGATTGGCATTGTACGAAAAGCGTTTGTCAAAAATCATTGAACATTTAGTGAGCAACGCAAGTAATTATTACGAACGAGATGCATTGGTATCGAATTCAGATTATGGATCAATACTTAGTTCACTGTTGGTGGGCCCATGTGCTTTAGAGTTTACGCGAGCCAAGACAGCCGATCATTACTGGTCAGATCCACATGCTGATGAATTGGTAATTGAGATTATTTTACATAATTGATATCATTGTTTTTTTTGTTTTACATACCTACACTTTTTTTTGTCTTAAAGGTTCAACGCCATAGAATAAGTTCTGGAAATCGAACACCACCTTCTTGCCAAAGACCTATAATAAATTTTAAAAGGAGTCTTCATGCAAGCTCCGAAGACTGCAGTAGCGGATCATTTAAATCGAGCTCTTCAGCAAGTGCAGCTAAGGATTATGTTGAATCATTACATCAAAATTCTAGAGCAACTCTTCTTTATGGAAAAAATAATGTCATGGTTCTTCCGGTTAGTACCACATTTATTAAATTTTGTTAAAAATAAGGGTAAGAAACTGAAATTGCTGGTATGAAACTAAACTTTTAAGTGTGCATACGAGTAATATAGACTATCATTCTTTTTTAAGGTAAACACACTAAGTTAAGTTTGCTTGTTTCTATTTTAGTTTTTAAGGAAAAAGAACTTAACTCGACTTAAGCAGTTACTCCCCAAGAAAATAAAAATATATAAAAGACTTTTCTTCAATGAGCTTTATTGTGCAATAGTTTTGTCAGTATGTTAATATTACAAAATACAAATTGGTCTTGGAGTAAAGAAGAGTTATAGTTAGGTTATAAAGGTTTCAAATTGCTGTGGTGCATTTGAGACCTAGGGCCAATTCGTTCACCTTTGATGTTTGATCATCTTTAATCCATGATAATTGCCAATTGTAAGTCGTCGAATGGCCACTTAAACTATTTTTTTCTGAGAATTCATAGTTGTTAATGATGGATTTAGCTAATCAACCGATTTTGGTTGATAAGCGCCATTTAACTAGTATTTCTGAAAATTATGCTTAAAACTTAACTAGCCCGTAGGCTAGTCCTGCATTACAACGAAGAATGTATGTTATAAAGCACTATTTTTGTTTGAACACAACACAAAATAAATCAAATGCTTAGAGCCGTTTGCTGAAACAAAAAAAATTAAGAATTTAAATACGATATGAGCATATTATACCTACTAAATTTTGCAAAAAAATCAACTTTAATAAAATACTGAATTTCTAAGTATGTAATAAATGGTTCAATAAAATTGTATCTTTTAAGTTCAATTGTTTATTATTGTTTTGATTATCGGTATGATTATGAAAGTTCGAAAAAAGGCCCTTTTCTTGGTCAAAATAGATAAATAGATATAAAAGATAGCACCTAAAAGTATGTCCGAATAGGTATACCAGAATCACACTTTTTTGCATTTTTAGCTGAAATTTTATTTTCATGACATTTCAAATAATCAGAGCCAGTGATTGTTTCATTCAGAGCTTAAAAAACTGAGTTTTGATAAGCGTAAAAAAAAGAGTTAGTTGGACGACTACTGGCTCCACCACCATCTAACATTCTTGTTCTTAAAAAAATCAAAAATAAGTTGTTGCTTCAAGAAGTTTTTGATCAGCAAACAATTTTTAACTTAGAATCTTACAAGAACTGAAAGTTCTTGGGATAACAATGTTTTTTTTTTTTTTTTTCTGAGTGAGTAAAACTTTAAAGTTGGAAATACATAAAAAAGACAAAACAGTGTATTTAGGGCCTTTTTAAATTTTGTATCATAATTCGATTTTAAAAATACTAACCTAATAATTACAAAAAATTGTTAAATGCTGTATCACGTGCCCGACAGATTTATCCCTTGCATTACACATACGAAAGCAGAGTTTTTGTTAAGTCTCTAAGAGCCATGAATTATTTTGGTCAAAACCGTATTTCTTGTTTTGGACTAATAAATAGTTGCATCTAGCTATATAAATCTTTTGATCTTAATAAAATCTTTTATCAGTGCTGGATTTCTGTCAAAAAGTCACAGTTTTCTTTTATTAAACTGAGTTTTATTAACCCTTGTAATTTTAATTCGTAAACTACAATTTTTGTAAATTGAAAACGTGCCTTTTTTGACATACTTCTGATTTTCATGGAATTTCGCAGGGTGTTTTGGTAATTGTTGCACAACGTTCTTTTTGCCCTAAAAAAACATCCCTTCAACCAAAATTTCGATGCACTCTTTTGGGCCTTAGTTCGCAGGTCAATTAAAATATTCAAATTTTATCGCTGTACCATTTTTTTTTTTTAGATTAGATTATTTTCTGTACCATCATAAAAAGGGAGTTAAAAATAAATGTCACTGAGTGTGGAAATTATTGCTTTAAAAAGACTGTTTGTTCACTGAGGTTTGATCTCAATAGATTCAACTTACAAATAAGCTTATTTTGAAATTTAAATGTTCTCCCAAAAACAATTAGTTTAATAAATAACTTAACCTTTAATTGCAGTATCGATGAAGTTTTTTTCAAAATGGTGGCCAAACGTCAAATGGGACTCTTGGGACTTTTAGGATAAAAGTATGGGCATTTCTGTTAACAATTTCAATCAATAGAAAATCTGTAAAGTATTTTTCCCCTGTCAAAATCTAATTGCCCTGAAATCTATGTACAAAACAGTTGTGAAAATGCAACTGTGTAATTGTGCAAATTTGTAATTTAAAAATGGCGGACCGATTAGCACAAACTAGATAGTAAACAAAAAATAAAATACGTTTGAAAGTGGATTCAACAATTAGCAGATTTTTTTGATTAATTTGGAAAAAAGCAATAAATACAATTGTTGGTTGGGAATCCTTTAGTTAAAAAATACAGTTACATTTTAGTGAATTTTATCATTATTGTGATGTTTTTTTTTGTAAAACTTTCAAAAACAACTGCTTATATAAACAAATAAGAACCAAATCACCCTTAAAATTAAGTAATAAATGCCGGAACTCATAGTTGTCCCACTTTCCCTTATTTAATTTACTGTGCGAAACTAATTTAAAAGTTTTAAATACCATCAAACGTAACATAAATTGTAAACAATTTAAAAATGATACTAAATTATAAGCCTATTCACTTATGTTTACAGAAAGAAATGGATGAACCTATGCCAGGTTACCTAAGCTTACATCAAAATGTTCAATTTTTAACGATAAAATGGACACCGAATCAATTGATGAATGGCTACAACGAAGCAGAGGGCACTGACAAAAGCTCCTACTGGGCATATGCACTTAATATAAATGTCGATGACATTGTCTATGTCCATTGCCATCAGAATCGTGGAGAAGATACCGGTGGCACTATAATTCTTGTAGGCCAAGATGGTGTACAACGACCTCCAATTCATTTCCCCGAAGGTGGTCACATGCAGGCGTTTCTGAGTTGTTTGGAAACTGGTCTCTTGCCACATGGACAATTAGATCCACCGCTATGGTCTCAACGTGGCATAGGGAAATTATTTCCCTGGCCAAAGTTTGGACGTCGACGAATTTTACCATCGGTAATGGAATCCTCCGAAGAGACTCCAATTGATTATGTCTTCCGAATTGTTAGCAAAAGTAACCATCAGGAGTTCTGTAAGTATTTATTAAGTGTTAAGACCTTAATAATGACATTTAATTTGTTTTCATTCCAAAGTGGCTTCACATCCTATTCTTGAAATTGGAAGAACAAGTCCTAGACGAGCCCTTTTGAGTAGCTGCTCAACCAATGGTAGTAGTGATGGCTCAAGCAAGAGTATGTCTATTGACCAAGCACTCTCTGAGTCTCCAAAGGTAATCCAACCTTCTTGAAATAATAAAACTGTTAATATTTTGGGTTTTTATTCTCCAGGTTATACATAACCAAACAGCTAGCATAGAATTGGTTTGCTCAACTATGCGACGCCAGATTATTTCACGAGCTTTTTATGGATGGTTGGCATATTGTAGACATTTGTCCACTGTTAGAACTCATCTTTCTGGATTGGTTAATGGACGAATAACACCAGATTGTAGTTTTTCGAAAGGTGTATGGTGAAAAGAAAATTAATGATCTTGTATTTTCAGTGGGTGTGGATGAGGAAGGCTTGACCAGAGCAAGGTGGGAGGAACTGCAAGAGGATGGAGTTATTACTGACGATGCAGAAGTTTATAGATTGGTATACTTTGGTGGTGTTGAACATGAAATTCGAAAAGATGTTTGGCCTTATCTTTTGGGACATTATAGGTGAGAGCCATTTCACTCCCTTTCACCCTGACAATTTTAAAATATTTTATTTTATTTTAAAACAAGTTTTGGGACATCGCCAGCAGAACGCCAAAAACTCGATGAAACTACCAAGCACTACTACGAAACAACAATGAGTGAATGGTTAGCTGTAGAAGCCATTGTCCGGCAACGTGACAAGGAGAAGAATGCTCTGGCCAAAGCAAAACTCAGCTCTGGAAGTGGCGGAAATGCTGATAAGACCAAAGACGAACTCGAGGCTGATGTTGACAATGATGTCTTCGAAGATAATGACGATTCTTCAGATATATCCGATCCCGGCGACTATGCTGAAGATGATGTCTTAGAAGAACAAAATAGACCACGTGTCCAACATAGCTCAGATTCAGGCAACGTCGAAGATGTTGATGCATCTGACAACCAGCAAGATGCCAAGCTAGAGCCTGATAATGAACTCGATGAACATGAAGGTATCAAGATCGAAGAGAACTGCTTTTCCATTGAAGAAGGCCAAGCCCAAGACAGCAATGCTGAAACAGATGGTAATCAGGAAGAAGCTGGTGCCATGAGTAATCTTTCCATTCCGCGATCTCCTTCAACATCATCATACGAAACAGTGGGAAATGAATTTACAGACGCAGCTGAAATCCCAAATGTTTCAACACAAATCGATCAGCCATCGAATATTCCAGAGTTTCATAGTGTGGATGATATTCAAGGCCAATTGAATGATGCCATTGAAGAGCCATGTTCATTGGAGAATCAGATACCAATTGATGGCGAACAAGATGACAACGAAGTTATACCTCCGCATGCTGCTGTGATTATAACAGATGCCTCGATTGATATTGCACATTTTGAAAAAGATGTTAGCCCGGAACGAAAAAAAACTGACCTTATGTCACCTGTACACGAAGACGGCGGCAATTCCCTGGATGCATTACAAGAACCAAAGTCGGCGTGTGTTTCACCAGCCAGTTCGAATGGAGGTGTTTATTCTGTAAGTGATTTTACAAGCTATTTTGTATTCAATGAAACACAAAAACAATTTCATTTTGTAGTGCGAACTGTTGGAAAACTTTGGTTTAAATTTGCATCGCATAGAAAAAGACGTACAACGCTGTGACAGGAATTATTGGTATTTTGCAAATGAAAATTTAGACAAACTTCGAAATGTTATTTCGACGTAAGAATTAAGAAACAAAAATATTATTGAGAAATAAGATTTGAAGTTGGTTTCTTGTTGTTTTTTTTTTTAGATATGTGTGGGAGCATTTGGATATTGGATACATGCAAGGAATGTGTGATTTGGTGGCTCCTCTTTTAGTAATTTTTGATGACGAGTCCTTGAGCTACGGTTGTTTTTGTAAGCTTATGGAACGGATGGTTGAAAACTTTCCCAATGGTGGTGCTATGGACATGCACTTTGCGAATATGAGGTTTGTTTATTTTTATAGTTTTCAATTTCATTGATTTAAGGTGCGATGGGGTAACCAAACCTTCAAACAAATAAAAGGCAATTGTGCGTTACTTTAGCAGATGCAACAAAATGTTAACACAAACGAAAGCTCGAGTTTAATTCGTGAATTTCTAAAATTAGTGCTTTGCATTTTGTGGAATAAGATCTAAGCTTTGGGGTCAATTTGTCAAAGATATCAAGTGAAGGTGTTTAGTACAGAAAAATTGACTGTGATTGTTTTTAGTAATATACCGAACAGTCAAATTATGTTTTGACGTTAGAAAAAAGTAGTCTTTTGAATGCAATGTTGCAGATATTTTTCCGCTTTTGATTGGACGCATAAAATGTTCAGAATAAAAATTTATTTTTTTTATGTATTTTTATATTTTAGGTGCGAATCTCTAAAGTTACATCCGAAAAATAAAAGTAGAAGACAAAAAAGAGAAAAGAATTGTTTCCCTATATTTAATTTCACTTAAAATATTGCATAAATTGAAATAACTATATTGAAATTGAAATTATTGTGCAATACAGCTCTTGCACAATATTATTGCACAATGGGTACTCGATTTTTTTTATATAAATCTATAGTACTGATCTCTTGTGAAATGAAATATAAATACGTTCCAAATTACAAATGTGGATGGTTCTTATGATTTTGTAGCTTTATTAGTAAGTTTATGTTCCGTATATTCCATATCACCACAACACTTTTTTATATTTTATCGCAGAATTGATAATAATTTTCAAAACTACTTATTGAGTTTTTTTTCATGTTTCTTGTCAAGTTTTTTTTCCCGCTGAATTAAGTTTCTTCCTTATGGTTGCCCACTTTGGAAAATAAAACTAAAGCCTAGGTATAGTTCAGATGAAAATGAAATTAAATTTTAAAGTAAATTAAATAGTCTAACAATAATAAATATCTACCCTTATATGTATGTTATTTGAATCTGTCTGTTATTTTATAAATTTTGGCTTAGCAACCTTATACTGTTAGATAGGGGATTTAATACTCTTTCATTTAAAATCGATTAAATAACACAGTGCTTTAATCGTATTCAGGATTGTTGGCATAAATCGATCCAAAGTTGTCGCAGCTCCGAAGCTGCTAATTGACATCGACAAGACGTCCAAAGCTATGTCTTCAATTTCAGTAAAAAAGAGAAGGTTAACGCTCCCCGTTGACCAAAACGTTGATCCAAACCTCATGGAGTGGTAAATTGATACCCCTTCGACAATAACGAGTGGGTTATCCGAGCTCCAGATGCGGCAGTTTTGTTTGTTAAGGTAGTGAAAAAAGATGAAAATGCGCCTCATCAGAAATAGAGCACTCACTTTGCAAATAAATTTGCAATATTTTCCAACGTTGTAGAAGCGTAAATAGACCCGTTTCGTTTCGCGGAGTGTGATACTGAATTTCTGTAGAAAAATTGAGCGGCAGACAGCTTTTAATGTCAAAGTAAACAATGATTTAAGAAGAAATCACTAGATGGCCCACCCCTTATAAATCTTCTTTAAGAAGTTATTTAAACAATAACAAAACACTTTTTATATTATGTTCACTATGGCGTATACTTGTTTTTTTCTTTTTTTTTTTATATTTCCGTCTTATATAAAAATGTGTATATTCCACCCGGTATCTCAGAGATAGTTTCAAGAATAAAGAGATATGGAGATAAAAAGTAGTCCTCAATAGAACGCAAGGATTATGCTGACAAGAAACTTGTTCTTCGAAGAAGAAACTAAAATAAATTTTCGAAAGGATTTTTTTAATAACAGGTAGTAGTAAAGAGAGTAAAATAAACCTCAGAAAAATTCAAAAACGAAAAATTTATGGTTATTGTTATTATTGTACTATTCGTACTAGAATGTTAGCTTATTAGACTTGACCATTCTTTATTCCGTCAATTTCATTGAATGTTTGAAAAAAAACAACAACAACAACAATTTATGGTATCCTATGATAGGTACTTATGGTTCCTCAAAAAAAGACATATGAAGGACCGCAGGAAAGAAACGATCAAACGATGTTAAAACAAAAACACTATCAATTTTATATTTTTGACAAAAAGAACCAGATTTCACTTATAGATAGAGAGGCCTTAATAACAATGATATAAAATAAATGAATTTTAAGAAAACTATGAACTTGATATTCTTATACATTAGGGTAGGCCATAATTTCAAGTTTTTGGTTTTTCTTGGGCTTCTCTTGGAATTATCATTCTCTGAGCTCAAGAATATTGCCAGAATTTTTTCAGGTCTTAAAAATTATATTTAGAGGTCGCGAGCATCGATTAAGAAAAATGGGTTCAGGTTTTCGAGATAACTTATTGTTTAAGAAAACTTGTGGTTTAACTGATCGACGTGCAAGTAGTTTTTGATTTTTTTTTCGCTAAAACTACGTGCGATCCAGTTTCACCTTTTATTAAATTTTGTGATAGTAAAAACCTGTGGTCAAACTGCAAACAAATGACCTTTATATGCTATTTCTCTAATTTCCTTACACAAAAGAAAAAATTGTAATATGTTTTAATTTTTTTTTTTTTAATTTAGATCACTCATTCAAATTTTGGACTCAGAAATGTATGACCTCATGGATTCTCACGGAGATTATACACATTTTTACTTTTGCTATCGTTGGTTCCTTTTGGATTTCAAACGTGAATTAATTTACGACGATGTTTTTTCAACATGGGAAGTTATTTGGGCTGCAAAACATGTTGCAAGTGCACATTTTGTTTTATTCTTAGCATTGGCCTTGCTGGAAACCTATAGAGATATTATTTTATCAAACAGTATGGATTTTACAGATGTAATAAAGTTTTTCAACGGTAAGTTTATTTTTATATTGTTTTTTTTTTTTTTTTTTTACAATCACATATTTTTAACGATATTATTTATATTTCATAGAAATGGCCGAACGTCACAATGCTGCGTCAATTCTACAATTGTCACGTAGTTTAGTTCTGGAACTGCAAACAATCATCGAAAATAAATAAGATCCTTTTAATGGACCACAGATATAATACAAACAAAAAAAATAGTAGAAATACAATATTAATGTCACAAAACAAGTATAAGACAGTTTACACAAAATAATGTTATAGATGTAGAAGACTTGTAGTAGGTAGAACAAAAAAAAAAAAAAACAAACAAATGTAGAAAATTTAGTAGAAGAAAATTCAACCCTTCCATTTCATAAATAAAAAATTATCGGTTTTTGTGAAAGAAAGTGAATACAAAATTACCAAAAAAAAGGTAGAAAGGACTTGGAATCCTTCTTCCAGACAGACTATAACACATATCCAACACATACATATATTATGTGACTGGAGCCAGATTTATCTGAATGAGGAATTTTGTTGTTATTTTCTCCCCAAAATAATATGGTGCATGGTGCTTATAAAGATCATTTGATTTGAATATTGGAATGCATTTGTCAATTCAAAAGTACAAATACCATGAAATATTGAAGTTTGACCAAAATTGCTTGTTTTCAATTTTTCTGACCCGAAAATTGATTGGACTTGCGAGAACCTAATTTCTGTTTTAATTTGTAATTTTTTAACAAACGGTTTCTCCAATATTTCCTTCTGCAAAAAGCAACCTTAAATCGGGATCAGGAAGATATACACAATAAGTTTTAACATGTTCTAAAAAAAATGTGCTTAAAATTTTTTAGAACATTTTTAGAAGTCAATTGAGAAATAGTGGCGTCGCTTTTATATATAAAAAAAAGAAGAAAAAAACAACAAATGGTCTTTAATGCTTGCATCAAAATTTAAGTAAAACAAAAAAAAAAAAAAATTATCTGGCTTGAGTTTTCCCAATGGAGTACCTTTGTCGTATACCTGTAATGATATTTATTTAAAAATGTATTTGTTGTTAGAATATGTTCCAAACAAATAAAATTATTTATGAATACGAAATGAATAAATTCATTATATATAAAATAAAATAAAATAAAATATAAAACTAAAGCTATTGTTTTTAGTAAGGTTTTTGTTTCTTTTATAAGTGCATATACCAAAATATACAATTATGTTAAAATACAAAAAAAAAAAAACACAATTAGTCAAAGTAAAATATATAAGTGATAAATATATATATATAAAAAACAAAAATAGAAGTTATAGACATTTATACTAAAAAAAAAATAAATTATTACTTTATAAAAATGAAAACCGAAGTTGTTAAAAAGTTTATATATTTACAAGTAAAAAAAAAAAACAAAAAATACTATTGAGATATTTTTATAATAAGTTTTATTTATTTAATTCAATATAAAATTCATTTTCTAAAAAAAAAATATAAGAAAAAAAAACAAAATACAAACACACTACAAGTTACAGCTGTACAACTAGGTTTTATGATCAAAATAAATACAAATAGTTTATTTTTTAATATTTTTTTACACTGATTTTTTGCATACCTAGTTATTTTGAACATGTATGTAATTCTGAGAAATTATTGTTAATGTGAAAATTAAAATAAACTTCCTCTTTTTTTGAAAAAAAAAAACAAAGGTTTACAGGGTGATTTGTATAAAATGTATCAAAGGCATTGCTTGTAGGATTAAAAGCAAACAAAAAATCGTTTAGAAAGTTTAAAATCTATTGGTACCACTATTTAGAAAAGAAATTTTACATTTTGTTTTATATTTTTTGTTTTAGAAATGGGAAAAACATTTTTTAATATCAGTAAAGCAGAATTTGAAGCTAAGCAACAATGTGTTTCAGGAATTTCCATCAAATTACATACAAATATATCGTAAAAGTTATTATTATTTATTATTCTTTCGGAAAACATTTTATGCTGAATTTTTGCAAAAACTTTGTGTTAGTCTTTTTATACCCATTCCGAAGATCTTTAGTCTTAATCACATCTTCCAATCACAATTTAATTTTTTCATAAATTTTATTTTTTGTCAAAAATTTTATGCTACTTTAGAGCAATTCTGAACAAAAATGTTTTTAAAAGACCGGTGTTGAATTATAATCATGCCTCTTATGGAATTCGCAATACATTATTCGCGTTCGAACATAGAGCAATTATGAACATACCGTGTGAACTATATTATCAACACGAGATACTACCTTAATATTTCCATTAACACACTTCCTTACCTGAAAGTTCTTCAGGAGAAAAAATAGCTGAAATAAGAAGGAAGCCTACCGCAAAGCATTCGTCGGATTCTACAATAGGGGTGAATAATAAATTTTTGTACTGATTAAGTGTGGAAAATGGTACTGAACAGTCAATATAAAAAGCCTGTAGATTTTCACGAATATTTTGGGGTCTGTTGATATTTATATACAAACAAATGTTTTTTGGAAGTGCTATATAGTCCCAAAAGAAGTTTTCTTTTAACTTTTAAGTTAAATATTTAGTGAGTGCATATACAGAACAGATACACTGTACTCACCTCAACGTATCGTTATAGATTTATTGGGATGATTATTAATACTGAGTACAGACTTTTATGTGCTTATCTCAGTACATATTTATGTATTTAGTACAAATTATATGAAAGTTTACAGTGAGTATGAGTACATGAGTCTGTTTTGAGTATGCATAAAAGTCTGTACTCCTTGCATTCCTTTTTGCATTCAGTGTGTAGTCTGTAGTGCATCCATTAAATAAGTATATGTAAAGTATATTCATTTCATGCGTATAGGCATCAAAAATTTGAAACTGATGTTTACATGTGTTCTCAGTACTCAGTGTACAACATGTGTTGCACCCTGATTTATTTGGTACAATAAAGTAAAACGTTAACAATTTGGGTACAAACACGGAAATTTTAAAATCAAAAACGTTTCAACTTTGAATACGCAAAAAGCGAAAGAAAGTGACATCCACCAGTATACGAACCTTCGTCGGTTACCAGTCGAAAGTCTTAGACAATGTGCTTTAGGAGAAAATATGGAACCCTGTTATACCTCAACGTGAAAAAAACATTAACGAAACATGTTTGAATTTAGTTAGAGCGATTTACTCTTTATGTTGCGTTTTTTCCCTGAGTGTACTCAACACATAACTGCTGCTATTATGATTTGTATTTTATTTGAAAGGTGGATTTTATGTTTTATCTGGTAATATCCATTATCATAATAGCTATCTTTTTCAAGATTTCGAATTGAAGTAATTTGGTTTTGAATAATGACTAGCGCAAGGCCATTCGTCGAGCATGAGTTTTGAAAAACAGATTCCTCGGGAACAATATATAGTAGAAAAAAAAAAATTGTTTTGGATTTATACTTTAAGAGCTACTAAAATTATAAATAAAAGGAATAATTTTGGGCTTTAACTCTTAATGTTAAAGTATAAGTCTTGAAAATTTTGTATGAAGAGAACAAATACATATCATCGACGGAAACCAAAATTGTTTTAACTCCATAGGATTTACAAAGAACTTAAAAACAATTTTGCCTTCCGCCATTGATATTAAGCAATCCCTTACAACGATGATTTATTTTGGGGATACGTTTAATCGTTTTCGAGATATAAATAAAATATGTTTTTCAAAAAAGCAAGCCACTTTTTCGTCAATTTTTATAAAATCGTTTGAGATAGATAAACCGAATATCAATATCAGCTTTAAAGTCTTCAATGAAATTCATGTGCCGATTGGCCTAATATTCAGCTGATAACTGTTGTATTTCGATTTCGATAACCTGGTTGGAATCTGGTATGATCTTAAATCTTGCAATTTAATTTTGAAGAAACAACTTTTAGAATTTAAATTCAGTTGATAAAAAAACGCTTTTGCATCCTTTCACTATAAAAACTTCTAGGCACAAAGTGTATTAGAAGAATAACTTACAGAATTCGTGTAGAAGCTTTACACAAAGTTTATACAAAATTCAGCTTTAATTTATGTATCTTTTCTGTTCTAGTTTGGCTGTCACAAATGTTCTCGAATGAACGATCTTTCATGGCATGGATACAAATATTTTAATTTTTTTTTTTTTTATCTTTTCATTGTTTTCAAATATATTTCGAAATAATGTAGTATTTTTTCAATGTTTTATGTTTCAAAAAGATCTTTTAAGTCACTTTAAATAAAAAAAAAAACAATTATCTGTATTATAGAGGAAAGCATTCGTCAGTTTAAGGATGAAAACCAACTAACAACCAACTTTTTTAAATAAATGCATATATATTTTTTTAGTACATTTTAAGTAAATATTTTTTTTTTAAAATTTTTAGAGCGTATTTTGGGTTTTAATAAATTCAATGGAGTTGTTGTTGTTGGCAGGTAACAAAATGGTAACAAAACACAACAATAATATAGAAAAATTAAATACGATTTTTTGCTTGCTTCAACCAAGTCTACATGTCATTGACTACATCTTATGCTTTTTACTTTGCATATTAGGTATAATAATAAAAGAAATATTTTAGACAACATTAAATACACGTTTATAATGTAAAAACAAACAAATTGTTTTATTTCTTGTTTCTCTTAGTGTTTGGATCAAAAATGAATGAGCTTATCATCCGCTGCCGCTGAATTTTTGCTTCCAAAGAACAGACAAAGGGTCATTAGAAGGCAGTTTCTTAAGCAACGAAACCAAAAGCATGCATTATGATAAAATTGATCATCGTTTCCATGATCTTCGATAGAAGGAACGTAAGTGCAATCGGTCGGTAGTTGAAAGTTGAAGAAGATGTGCATTTCTAAGGAACTGGGCCAAGAAATGGAGCGGGGATGATTATAAAATTAAGAGTTGACAAGAATTATTTTCTAATTACATATTTCGGTTTCGTGACATTTGAATTAATAAAAGTTTTAACTTCTTCGTGGGCTTCAGTTCTTTCTTGTTTTCTTATACCTACTATTTTTTAAATAGTTGACATTTCGAGCGTATTAAACTAAATAGTCTTGCAAAAGAACGTAAACGCACTCAAAACGTCGACTATTTCAAAAATAATATGAAAAATATAGAAAGACCATGAAGAAGTAGCATTTTTTTTTCTATTTATTAAGAATAAATTGAGGAAGTATTACGGTAAAATTCAACAATGATATTTAAAAAGACCACTCATTCAACATAGACATATTTCTCATTTACTTTAAGACTGTCAAAATTCAAAAAAATCGATTTTGAAAAAAAAATGTTTAAAATTATAAAATTGGTACATTTTCAATGGAATAATGGAAAGATTAAAACTTAACAAACAGACCGATCAAAATAAGTCTAAGTAGAATTCAATAGCTACTATTTTATGAATTTTTTTGAAAGTTGTTCGACAAAAGATTTTTGAAATATTACAAATCAATTGTCATTTAGATCACTTCAATACTGAGGTGACGAAATAGGCACTAATTCATTTGACACTCATATTAACAAAACCATGCCGATTCGTTACTTTTAGTAAAAGTCGATATTTAGTCATTGCCGAATCGATTTTGTTTAAACGTATGTATGCAGTTTTATTAAGTACCGCCTACTTCCGCCATTTTGATTTATGATTAATTTTGTACTGTGGGTTCGTGGGTCGTGGGTGGTTCAACTCAAACTACACAACTTCTTTTGGCTTTTCATCTGGCTACTTTGACTTCGTGATCTTAGCACCCCAAATTGTAAGATTATATCTATATAATATTAAAGGTCAATCAATACTGAACAAAATTCAATTAATCTCGAAATTGGCCAGCGATAGACAAATTTTATGTATTTTTTGGTCACTGTGGCGTATGAGTAACATTTTGCTCTATTGGCAATTTTGGAGGTTAGTAAATTTTTATCTATCACTGATCAATTTTTAAAATAAGTTGCCATTTGTTCACAATTCTCTGACTTTTGTAACAGTAAAATTTTTCATGCGTCATACTTTAAATCTCGATGACAAAGCTTGCTTCCATATTTATGAAAAAAAAACGGTGCGGAAAAAACAAGAAAATGTTTTGAACATTATTACGCTTTGACGCAAAAATCTTCTGAACTTTAAAAGTTGACGTTATTACCTTTAATTTGACACCAATTTCAACCACATCTTAGAAATGGTACCGTATGCACCTTACTCAGCGGAGCTAAGACATTCACAAAAATCAAAATTACTGTGCGTGCATAACTTTGGCAAATAAACGTTTTTGTTTTTAAACTTTTTTTTTGATTTTAAGCTTTTCAGAAAACCTTTATTGATCCATCAAAAAACTGACAATGCCTCTGCTCTCAAATTAAGGCACTTTTACACGACGAAGTAAACAAATATAGGGCGGAATTTCTAGTCGTTACCTTAGTCGAGATTCTTCTCAACTCCAAAATCTTTCGCAATTGTTCAACCAAAGTGTCTATTCATAGAAGAAATGGAATCTTCTGAGGTAATTTTTAAGTAAATGCTGAAGCATTCCCTCACAATTTCGATTATGAATAGCTTAAGTGGCCAAAAATCTCCTCAACAGTACACTTGAGAAAAATCTCGACTTGAGTAACGCCTATAAATTCCGCCCATAGTGTCAATCGAATCCGAGTTCCAAGTACATTTTTCAATAAACTGCATAATAGGTGAGGAAAAAAACAGACTTATAAGATAAATAGCCTTAATCCTAAAGATTGTTTCAATAAATTTATCAATCAACCTAAATTTTGTATAAATGTTTATGAATTATCCTCATACCTGCTAACACTTAATTATGCAATTCAAGTTTATAGCTTTAGCCACAAACAAACCAAAAAAACCCAACATATCCGTCGTCGCCATCATCCTCAAGGATGCCTACTTAAAAATTCAGATAACGTTTATCGGCCCGCATTCAATTATTTATTATAATATCAGGTACAAAATCTCTATTGTGAATCGACCAGAATGGCCCACATATTTTTTTCACCCCCTGGAGCCTAACTACCACCATAATAATGCACAGAAAGATACCGACCGATTGAGCTAGTAGTATATTCTTGTTTCATCAGTCTTCTAACAGTTCTTCCCGAGTTAGGACGTGTGCGTGTATAAAATATATTAAAGCTCATTTTTTTCCCCAATTAACTGTGTTGTAAAAAATTATTTCTTTCTCCAATAATATGGAACAGTTTTCGGTTTAAAATTGTTAAACAAAACACCAAAGTTTAATACAGCAGATTTGCCTTTGCAAATTTAGCTTGAAAAAAGCAAACAAAATTATCAATAAAATTTCAGTGAAAAATTTCTTTTCTGTGAATATGGTTCAAACATGCGGCAGTGGGGGTGAGTAGAGAGTATCCACCTATATTTGTAACGAATGGATTAGGGGGCGGTCGGGAGGATATAGTGAAAGAAGGAACGCATATTACTTTTACTCTTCTTACCTACTGGCAAACATTCAACAGGAGAAAGTGGATATGGCTTGGTTCTAAATTCAACACAGACTATCACAAAATTACCTTAACGCAATTTGGTTTAGAGAGCTTCTTCTGATTCAATGTTTTTTTTTTCTGCCTTTGCTTAAATTTATTCCTTGGAGACAACTGTTGCAAGTTGCAAAGGATGAATAACATAAAAAAGATATGTTTTTTTTTTTAATGTTGCCTTTTTCTTTGAGTCTTTATGCATTGAACGAACGGGGCACAAGGGTTAATCTAAAATTTCCAAAATTGAAAAATCGATTAAGTACTGCATCACCACCCTATCCCACTGTGAAAATTTCCATGGAACTACCAAAATTTGTGTTGGCACAGGCACAAACAATGACGTATGAAATAGAACAAACAAGTGGTTGATATCAGGGCTGTCGTTTGTGTTTATTCAAAAAGGGTGTTATGGATATGGTTTAGAAAAAAGTACTTAAATTAAAATGTGTGTAATGGTATTGAATAAAACGAATTTAAGTATGTTCCTTAATTTATTTTATTATTTTATATTTTTTTTTTCAAAATTAATTTATTGAACATTTAAATATATATCCAGTCCATGGATGAATATAAAGCAGTTATTTCTTGCATATACTTTAGAAGTATTCATGCAACCTGGCAAGCTCTTGGTAAACATAGTAAAGTACAAAATCTTATGAACGAACTGTCATTTTCATATCGAATTTTGAGATGTTTCCACATACCACATTTACCAAGCTTGCATGAATACCCCTATTATGTATATTCTCTGCTGGATAAAATTAGAGGAACTCTGGGCAAAAGTGAACATGTTTAGTGTTTCTTACAATTTAACTGCAGTTTGTGAATGATTAATTATAATTGGTTGAATATAGAAAAAAAAAACTATTTCTGCAACCTGTGATATTTTCTATGAAAGGATTTAAATTGTTTAATCAACTTTCCATTTGAAGTTATTGTAATTGGGGCGATTTGTCTTATTTTCGTTCATCATATCTCGAGAACGAATCAAGGTATCAAGAAATTTTTTTATTTTAACAACTCAACAACTCAAAACAATTTAATAAGTAGTTTTTTTTTATCACTGCAAATTAAAAAAAAAAAAGTAGACTTCGGGCTAATTTTATTTCGCACCTTATGTCGTAATAAAAAACTGGTGTGAGTTAAAAAAAAATTAACCACCAGTTTTTTAAATAAGAAAAACTACGAAAAATTGTTAAAAAATGAGTATTCACCAAACATCTTGAGAACGGGCAATGTTATTGACTTCAGAATATTTGTATTCTTCCCAAAATTCCATTATTATAAATTGGTAGGATTAAGAAGAAAACAAGAAGAAAAACAAACTATCCATGGGATTATTTTTTCTTAAAGCGAAACAAATGCAAAAATAAAGCAAAAATTGTTGAAAAACGGGGTCTTCTCTCAAATATCTCAAAAATAAGAAAGGAGATCATTTCCAGCCAAATTTTATCCTAACTCGTAATTAAAAATTTATTTTTTTAATGTGAAAAAAACTGCTTAAAGAACTGAATAAAATTCTTCTAAACATATCACATTTGTAAACATTTGATAAGATTAATTAACCAATCCATTTAAGTTTTTTTTAAAGCAACAAAAACTGACCAACTTAAAATAAACTTACATTTTTAAATTCCTATTGGAAGGTATTGTGATTATTGCGATTTGTCGAAGTGAAAATTTTGATATTTCTCGACGTCACCAGTGTCTGAATTCGTCGTTTTTAGAAAGATATATGCGTGTATGTGTTTGTACGTTCGTAAGTTCGTGACACTTTTATTCGTTCACCATATTTCGAGAACAACAACTCGACTCAGGTGAGCGTCAATTAACACTCAGTAAAATAATATTTTCGTTTGTGGCTAGTGAATATCCTTTAAATTAAACGGAAATCAGTTGCTGGAAAGTTAATCAATCCCCGCAAAAGTTTTTCATTCGTTACAATTGTATTACATTTGAACCAAATTGTTATTCTGTTACAGCAAACATAATGCAACCCATTCGTTTGGAGCTCATTTTGATTGCGAACAACAAAAATGCTTCCCCTATCTAAACACCTTTTCATTTACTACAAAAAATTGTTGTTTGCAGCAAACGAATGAATAGTTTGCGAAGAACCTCTCTAGAAAGTAGTTTGTTGTAAAGAACTCCCCTTTGGTTTAAATATACAATTCATGTACTGAAAACTACTGCACGAAACAAACTGTCTTAATAATTGAATCTATGTGTTTGTGGTTTTCATATGCATTCTATGCTACACGAAAGTTATCTAGACGTAACAGCAACAGCCTTTGTTCGAAATCGAGACGAACCTATGATTCAATCACCGGTGATACGCTGAACTTTTTTTTTATTTATTCGTTCGCATAAATTATTTAACCAAACGAATTTAAGAGTTTGCTGCAAACAAATTTGAAGTCAAAAAATTACTATCAAACAAACGAAAAGTCGCAGTTTGATGCAAACTATTCGCTGTCTAATTTTGTTTGTGTGCATTCTACGCCAATCATAAATTATACAGTCCATAGCGGAATGATCTGTTAGTAAGCGAGAGGTCACCAGTTCAATCACTGGTGTTAGGCTAAACTTTTTTGTTTTAAACGTTCGCAGAAAGTGTTTAACCCAAACGAATTTACCAATTTGCTGCAAACGAAGCGAGTAAATTTTTCATTTTCCGCAATCGATTTGTTCTCTCAGTGAAGAATTATGACGAATAAAACTTTGCATACACCCAGTTTCGCCCCTACCCCAAATCCTATAGTGATCGCGAGCATGGGGGTTCCAGGGAGACAGCATGCTCCCACAACTTTGCACCGGAGTTGAATTGTCGTGGTTATACCAAATCCATTTTCCTTTGGGTCCCTTAAAGAAAGGTCCATAAGTATTTGCTCTCAAGAAGTACAGATTTAATAACTGTTTGGCCTCATAAATTCGTCTGGTGCGATCCATTCGTGCATTTTATTAATTTTTTATTCGTTGTATTCCTTAATACAAAGGAAGAAGAAATGACAATAAAAACATAACAAGCAAATGCTGAGGAATCTTCTGAACACACTTGAGTTTTCATTTTACTTGAGTGAAGAAAATCAAAGGACTTGCTTAAGTTTTGATTTATTATTGGCAACTGAGGAAATCCTCAAGTAAAAACTAAACATTCCCTTATAATACGATTAAAAATAGTACAAGTGGCCAAAAGTCTCCTCAAGCGTACATCATCATCATCATCATCATCGGCTCCACAACCGGGGTCCGGTCCTGGCCTCTTTCAACAAGTCTCTCCACCTATCCCGGTCTCGAGCCAACGCCATCCAGTTGCGCACCCCAAGGCTTTGGGCGTCCTGGTCTACGCCATCTCTCCAGCGCAAGCATGGTCTACCAAGCTGCCGTCTACCATAGAATGTACCGCAAAAGACTTTCCGAGCAGGTTCCTCTTCGCTCATACGAGCTAGGTGCCCTCCCCACCGGAGTCTACCGAGCTTAATTTTTGTCACTATGTCTGCTTCAAGGTAGATTGCGTACAACTCATGATTGTACCGTCTCCGGAATCGTCCTTCCTCACATATGGGGCCAACAATTCTCCGTAAGACTTTTCTCTCGAACGCGGCTAAGAGGTCACAGTGCCTTTTGCTAAGCACCCAAGTCTCGGATCCATACATGAGTACTGGCAGGACCATGGTATTGTACAGCAGCAGTTTTGAAGTTATGGTTAGATTTCTGGATTTGAATAGCTTTGACAGACTGTAGTAGGCTCTGTTGGATTTGAGAAGCCGCCCGCGTATTTCTTCTTCTATGTTGTTATCGGCTGCTACTGTCGACCCAAGGTATTTAAAGGATTGCACCACTTCAAATTCGTGCTCCGCTACCTTGATTGTTTGACCAACTGTTCTTCTCGCATTCGACGCCACCATGTACTTTGTTTTACCTTCACTAATGTGCAGCCCCAGATTTTGTGCCGCCTGCTCGATCTGGATGAAGGAATCGTGTACAGCTTGTTCGGTTCTTCCGATGATGTCGATGTCGTCTGCGTAAGCCAGTATCTGGCTGGACCTGTTGACGATGGTCCCTCTTGTTGCCGTGCCAGAGTCACGGATTGCTTTCTCCAACGCCAGGTTGAAGAGGAGGCAGGCCAAACCATCCCCTTGTCGGAGTCCATTAAAGATGTTAATTGGTCTGGATAGCAATCCGGCTATTTTAACTTGGCTTGTTACGTTGGTCATGGTCAACCTACATAGTCGTGTCAATTTATTTGGGATGCCGAATTCTCTCATGGCTTTGTAAAGTTCTACCCTGGCTATGCTATCATAGGCGGCTTTAAAGTCTATAAACAGATGGTATGTTGGGATGTTAAATTCTAGACATTTTTCCATCGCCTGCCTAAGGGTAAAAATCTGATCAGTTGTTGATTTGCCTGGAATGAAACCACACTGATAGTGTCCGATGATGGTTTTAGCGTATGGGGTTATCCGGTCTTGTAGGATAGAGGAGAGTATCTTATAGGCGGTACTCAACAACGTGATACCTCTATAATTGCTGCACGTTGTGACATCTCCCTTCTTATGTATGGGGCATATGATACCTTTTCGCCAGTCTTCTGGCATTTCTTCATGCTCCCATACGTGCACTATGATATCATGAATTGCTTGACGTAAGGTTGGATGGCCAGATGGCCGTGGTGGAATAATTCGGCTGATATGTCATCGGCTCCCGGGGCTTTGTTTTTCTTGAGCCGTCCTATAGCCTTCTCAACGTCTTCTATGCTTGGTGGCGGTAGCATAGGGTGTTCATCTTGAAGTAGTGGAGCCTCCACTTCTGCTGTGAGCTGACCATTTAGCAATTCATTAAAGTACACTTCCCATCGCTCCAGTATGCTTTGTGGATCGGTGATCAGATTTCCCTCTCCGTCCTTGCAGTATGTGCAGCGTGGTGTGTACTGCGTCATGTTTCGGACGGATTGGTAGAACTTCCGCGCCTGGTGCGGACCTCGCTCTCGGCTGCTCTCTATTTCACAGATTAGGTTCTTCTCCCAGGCTGATTTTTTCTGTCTGTGAAGCCGTTTTTCTATTCTTCTGAGCTCTTTATATTCCTCTTCGCGTGCCCGCGTTCTATGAGATTGTTGCATTGCTCGGTACGCAACATTCTTACGTTCAGTCGCTAGCTTGCATTCATCATCAAACCAGTCGTTCCGATTTCTACGACTGCTGCCTAAGATGGAGTTGGCAGTACTAATGACAGTGTTCTTAAGGCGTGTCCACTTCTCATTTACGCCCAGCATACTGGCTCCAGGACTTACTCTCCCTAAATCAAGTGATTCTAGGGCGAGTCCTAACGCGTTACCAAAGGTGTTACTGGTGTTTTCGTTGCTCAGGGCAGCCGTGTTGATTCGAACCTGATCGGCGGATGCAATGCGTCTCCGCAAGGCAATCCGCCCTCGGAAAACCATACCAACAAGATAGTGATCCGAGTCGATATTGGCACCTCGGCACGTTCGTACCGTCATCAAGTTCGAGTAGTGGCGACGATCTATCAACACGTGGTCTATTTGGTTACGAGTGACTCCATCAGGTGATACCCAGGTGGCTTTGTAGATATCTTTACGCGGGAACCTGGTACTCGCAACGACCATGTTTTTCGATGCTGCCAATTCTAAGACTCGAAGTCCATTGTCATTAGTGTTCTCATGCAAACTATGGGTGCCTGCGTAATGCCTGAATACCGGCTCCCGACCTATTTTTGCGTTCAAATCCCCAAGGATGATTTTGACGTCATACCTTGGGCAGGCATTGAGGGCCCTCTCGACTTGTTCGTAGTAAGTCTCTTTTTCTTCGTCTGAGGACTCCTCCGTAGGTCCGTGAACGTTAATGAGGCTGATGTTTGTAAATTTGCCTCGCACGCGAAGGGTGCATAGCCTTTCGCTTATAGCGTTAAAGCCGATGATGGTAGACTTCATTTTTTCGCTGACTAGGAAGCCTACCCCGAGCACATGGTGTTTTGTATGACAGCTATAATATAAGTCATATTCTTTCTTCTGTAAAACACCATTCCCTGTCCATCTTATTTCTTGAAGCGCTGTTATGTCAGCTTTATATTTTGACAGGGCATCGGCTAGCTGCTGAGCAGCTCGAGCTCTATAGAGCGATCGTACGTTCCACAAGAAAATTCTTAAATCGTTTTGCCGTTTTCGTTGCATGGGTTGTCGTCGTAAAATCCGTCCGTTTCCGAGGCTTGTTGTCGGTCTCGTAATTCTTTTAGTTTTACGGGACAGGGAATTAACCTGTCGCCAACCTGTGGAAGCAGCCTGATCATATTAGCCAAACCTTTTTTTAAAAGGCTTGTTTCTAGCGGCCGCCGCGGAGAGGCTATGATCACACTTCCACCAGTCCCGAATAGTTACGGCACGTGCATGTTTTCGTATGCTACATGTTATTCCCCCTATTCGTCTGATGGCTGACCGCCTCCTCAAGCGTACACTTGAGAAAAATCTCGACTTCAGTAATGACTGGAAGTTCCGCTCTAAAAGTACCCAGAAATTGAAAAAGAATTAAGTTCAGCTTTTAGGTACCAAAGGATACACTTAATTTCGAAAATGTAAGTACTTTTGTGGGAATTATATGTCCAAGTAAAAGTTGGTATTATTACTTGAAGACTATTAGGTACAATTCCAAATAATTGTACTGGTACTTAAAATTTTTGTATGTACAAGGTTCTAGTGCTTACAAATTTTAAGTACTTAAGTTGTACTTGAGTACCAAAATACCAAATTACTTTACATAATTGTAATGTAAAGGATACACAGAAAATTATTACACTAACGAAACTTGGCATGAAATTTAATTTTCATTGAGATGGAAGAATCAAAATAGGTCACATAATTTTATATTTTTGATGTTATGGAGTTTTTTTTTTAAATAAACTATTAAAAAACCATTAAGACACCCATTGGTACAGTCTAAACTTCTGGCAAATGGTTGTCGAGATATTTTTTAATACTGGAGCAATGAAATCCAAGCATAGGCCATCTGATTTAAAATATGTTTTCGAATTTATAATAATTTTGTACGTTCAACATTCTTCCAACCAACTAAGCAGTAGCAACAGCCCTGATACTCAATGTAGTGCATGAGGGTGATAAGCGAGCACTCTCCAATATTTTATCGATTATTTTTTTTATATTTTGTGTCACGAACAACTCACAAATTCAAGAGCGGTCGTTTGTTGATTTAGGGGTTGTTGTTTTTCTTCTTTTTTTTCAATTTCTGCGAAATAACTTTTGTTTATATTCAATGTCATAGACTCCTCTTCGTATAAGAATAATATTGTGGGAGGATGCATTGGGAGTTATTATTCGTATATGTAAAAAAATATCACTCGCATTTTTAATAAAACCATGCTTCTATGCTCGCTGTGGGTGGTAAAAATAAAAACAGCTGTGGATGTAGACAGAGAGACCTCTACCCAATTAAAATTATATTCTCCTCATTTGAGTTTAATCTGATTTGTTCTTTATAATATTATGTCTCCATCGAGATGGAAATGGTGCCATTTGAACGAGGACGAGAAGCTTTAAAAGGTTGCCTTGTTTTCGTTAAGGATCGTTAGTAAACAGTTGGGGACTATTTAGTAAATTTCATTTTCATCAATTGTATAGTGGCGTCGTCGTTGGTGTTTGTGTGTGTGTGTGTGTGTGAAAGGAAGTTAATGTGTTTGTTGATGCACTTGAAAGATGAATACATTGCTATCAAGAGAGGTGTGGGTATAGCACTCCATTTTATGTAGTGTCGATGGTGGGTACCTACTTTACTTTATTTTACTTTCAGCTGAGGATAAGAGGATTTTCCTTGAATGAAAGCTGGTTGTTACTTTAATGGCTTTCCCTGATAAAACATATTTATGGTAAAAGAAACACAACAAAAAAAACTCAATATATGGTTAAGTTTCTTTTTTTTTTCAAGATTAGAGAAATTCTTTCATTTTCGTACGATGAAGCTAATGGATCTGAAAGAACGTATGAGTACGACTAAAGATCTAAAAGTTGTTTGATTGAAGTTTTTATTACCTCATTTTCTTATATATGATGAGTCCAAGGGGTGACCGAATGATTCCAACTTAACTCATGTTAACTGGGGTATCGCACGTGGCAAGGAAACAATTCAGGTCTATGTCAGTTTTCTAACATACTGATTTGTGCTACAGCGCACCCAGTGCAGGCAAACGTCTCCAATTTGTAGTACCCAATGGTGTAATGGTTAGTTTGATAGCATGGCGCGCTGAAGAGTTGGGTTCACATCGGGTCTAAGAAACCTCGATTCGGCACAAAATGGTCAATTCCCTATTAAAAGTGCAAGGTAATGCAAGCAGTTTTGTTGATTCCTTCCAGTTCTTCAACGTTCAAATGTTACCCTTTTGCCTAAAACCTTCGTTCTTGTGGCATTGCAAAAAGTGTTTTGTGAGGAGCTTGAAGAATCCTTCATTGGAGAAGTCATACTTTCTGTGTGATTAGGCTTAAATATGTCTTCATACAAATCGAAAAGTTATTGCTCATGTTCACAGGACATTGGGTACTTACTTTATCAAGGCTCGGATTAGTCGGATGTTACCGAAATTTCAGAATATCTGAAAATTTAGAAGTATCTGACCAATCAGGGTCCCCAAAAGTTAGTAGAAAATTTAAAATTCGGTCCAGTGAACCGAAGAATTCTCTCACTGACATCTTAAAATCACATCCGGTGCTTTTCGTTGAGTTTTCTTTTCCCACCACCACCCTTTCTAGAGAGCTGTCAAATTGGCTTTGAACTTAGCGATTAATTCTCTACTCAGTTGGCCTAAAGTTTGGACATTTTACTTGCATACATGTAAATCGTTATGAGAGTAGTAGGAAGGGGGGCCTCACTATCAGTTAACTTACTTAATTTTACTTTAGATGGCGCTTACAGTCGAAGATGGGCTACGCAGCCTTAATAAACATGCCTCTGCTGTCGGCTCTATCTCTAGCTAGCCGTTCCGCTCAGCAAGTTTTCTGGAGCTGTCCTTGACTCATCCGAAAACTCGTCAGATTAGTGTGTTGATGTCCGTAACAGACCGACAGCCGCTAGCAGATTTTTTGCGAGAGAGGTAACCCATCCAAAATAATGGTACGTAATCCTGGTCAGTCGACGCCAGCAGTCTTAAAGGTTTTAAGTTTGTCAATCGCTGGTACTTCATATTGGTCATGCGAACGAAATTGTTGGCCATCGTCGTTCTTTTTTCTTTCAGAGAAGTCAGCGTTCTTCTCTTCTTTTTTGCCCGTAAAGCGTAGAGCTCTTGGGCCTCTCATTCTTGTTTGTAGCATTGCCTGGGTAGACCTTGTTCTTTGTCGGCTACGTCGGCAATCTTCGTTGAAGCAGGGGTATTATTGTTGGCATCTAGTAAAACAAAGCATATTTTCATGGCCGGTTTCTGAACGCTGCGCTGCTCAAAACGTTGAATTCTTTGAAGTGATATTTGTACTCATGCTATCTATATTTCTTGATTAGTTTACTAAGTTTCTTATTCTGATCGATATGTGGGGTAACTGACCCTACGTGCCTGGGTAAACATTTTTCAGAGATTATCAAAATAAGTTAATTCAGTTTCACGCAATTTATGATATTTTTTGTACTTTTTTCAGAAGTCAAAGAGCGCCTGATTAGCTCTGTCAAACGAGAAGTAAAGCAGTTAATGGAAGAGGCAGTAACGAAGAAATTTATCAGCGAAGACAGTAATGCAGTGACCGCACTTTGTTCAGCAGTGGAGGCTTGTCTAAGTCAAGGCCTTCGACGGCGAGCATTAGGATTATTCAAGACATCGTCAACAACAGCTCTTCTACATAAAATAGCAAAAAACTGTCCTGAAGCCGAAGTTATAAGCAAAAAAGTACAGGAAACGGAAAACACCGACAAAAGATCAGCAAGTACAAGCACGGATAGTATTCAAAAAGCTCCATTGCTTAAAAAAGGGAGCAGCAACTCTGTTTCAGCTGCCAATCCTCCTTCAAGTGTTCCAGTCGTAAGGTGTGTTAAGATTTGGCTAGAATAATAGAGCAATAATAATGTTATGCATTTGTATTTTTCAATTTTATGTGAATATGTACACAGATATCTCTGGATAAGACTGGCCTTGTTTGAAAAAAAGTTAGCAAAAATCATTGAGTATTTGGCATCGAATGCAAGTAATTATTATGACAAAGATTCGTTGGTCGCAGATCCAGATTGTGGATCTATTTTGAGTTCTCTAATGGTTGGACCATGTGCTTTGGACTTTACTCGAGCAAAAACAGCTGATCATTTTTGGACAGATCCACATGCTGATGAATTAGTAAATGAGCATTATTATGTGGCAAAAAAAAAACAACATATATTTTAACAGTATTTTATTTCGTAATGCAGGTTCAGCGTCACAGAATAAGTACTGGAAGCAGACAAGCTTCAACTGGACAAAGACCTATTATAAACTTTAAGCGAAGTCTTAATGCTAACTCTGAAGATTCAACATCGTCTTCTTTTAAATCTAGTGCTTCAGTAAGTGTGGCCAAGGACTATGTTGAGTCACTTCACCAGAACTCAAGGGCAACACTTTTATATGGAAAAAATAATGTAATGGTTCTGCCGGTAAGCTGAATATAATTTTATTTTTGTTTTAATATAAGGACCCGAAATTAATCGAATATGAGTTCACTCCGAATGTTTTCACTGTACCATTATAAGCATGGGGTTTTCAGTAAAAATTTACCTTTTGCACTAAAAAAAAAGTATAGTCAAATTTGGAACCTTCTCCTTTTTTGAAGTCGGTTCAAAATATGAACTACAAAAAATAACTATTTTAGTCACTTAAGTCGTAATATTTTGTTTTTAATCTCAATTAGAACCAGCATACAAATATCCTTATTTTTTTTCATTTCAAGGACTTAACATAAAATTGCAATTTTGATTTTGATGCAGTTTTTTTTAAAGCCTCAAGTTGGATTAACAGTTTGTAGCTGCTTCAAATTTTATTTTTTAAAATTGAGACAAGTCCATTTTTGAAAAGTTGTGGCGAAACAAAAAATGTAATTCTAAAACACATTGGTTTCATCTACCTACCAAATCTTGTTGCGGCAAGGTCCTCAATTGGTCTTTGTTATAAATCTTCACCTAAAAGACTTGTTGTCCCATCAAAAAACACTAGAAGCAATTAAAGTGGGTTTTTGTACATCTTGCAGTTATGGTGCCTTATTCCGTCAATTACCACTTAAAGGTTTGAATGAAACAACAATAACCAGTGTGTGTTACCACCAAGATCACAGACTAGAATTAAAGCTATTTCAATGGCTGGGAACAGGAGAGTACCTAAAACTTTTTGGTGTCGAGAAAATGTCTGTTCCGAACAGGCTTTTTGATGCCTAATGAGCCAGTCTGGAATAGTTTAGAACATGATTTTCTGCACTTGCTTTTGTGTCAGAACAGAATTGTGAAAACTGTTTAATGTGTTTGTTGTTGTTTTTTGCTCTTGGTATATTGTTCTGATGTTTCTTATGAAACTGATCTGCTCTGCAAAGCTATTAGCTGTGAAAGGTCATAGCAGAAAACAATAAGAAACACTTCTGACAGTTCTCATAAAACTGTTCTAAACTGTCCCAGACAACGTCATTGAACATCCAACTAGAACAGTCTGGAACAGAAAAACCTCATTTAACAGCAAAAAGTTGTACTTTTCCCTTTCGAACAGTCCAGAAATAAATACAGCTATACAAACTTTAAACTCACCCATTAGTACACGAGCAAAGCAGAACAGGTTCGGAACAGAAGTTTTAAACACCAAAAAGTTGTACTTTTCTGTTCTAAACAGTTCAGAACAGGCTCATTAAACAAAGCTAATACCTATGTAAAAGGGTTTAGAGTTACTTTTTTCAGGTTGAAAGCTTTTGAGGACATTGGTCAGGTGGATTAAATGTTAAAATTAGAACCGTTTTATTTGCTATTGTAAACGTATCTCTGGTTTCAAGGTATTCAAAAATCTGCCGTTTTCACTATTACCGGCAACCGATTTTGGTCTTATTTAAAATGTACAGGCAGCCTTCCTCCTACAATTTAGTTCTTATATCATTATTCTGCGGTAACATTTTTTACCGTGCGTCGGCGGTACTAGTACATATTAATATGTGTGATATCACGTATTTCTCGTACCTGGTGATCTTAAGGACATAATATAACGATCAGTTCCAATACTAGAACAAGGTGTCTGTCGCTAACTGCTCAAGATAAGCGATTTTAAATTTCTTACGGTATGCAACTCAAGATTAACCGTACCTTCAGGAACCAATCCAACAACTGTAGCAAGTGCCATCTTTCTCTCACAAAGTGCAAGGTCAAAACGGTTAACTGACATACAAGGTTATTGGTTTTGATTCTTTGGATTTGATAAATCCTTCCTTCCACAAAACTACAAGTACCTGTATTACAAGTGTAGTCTTACAATGTTCCGTAAAAAACTTGTAATACAATTACTTGTAGTTTTGTGTTATATGCCCCTGGTTGTTTCAATATGAACCATTTTGGGAATTTAGATTTGTGTTTTCGTAAATTTTTTTTGTTCATTTACAGAAAGATGTCAAAGAATCTATGCCTGGATATTTGAGTCTCCATCAGCATGTCCAAACATTGATCATAAAATGGACACCAAATCAATTGATGAATGGTCATAATGAAGTCGAGGTCAATGATAAAAGTTCTTACTGGGACTATGCTCTAAACATAAACGTTAACGACATTGTTTACGTACATTGTCATCAGAGTCGTGGCGAGGATACCGGTGGAACTATAATCCTTGTTGGCCAAGATGGAGTACAACGTCCTCCTATACATTTTCCCGAAGGTGGTCATATGCAGGCTTTCTTGAGTTGCTTAGAAACTGGTCTCTTACCGCATGGTCAACTCGATCCACCACTATGGTCTCAAAGAGGAATAGGAAAACTTTTAGCTTGGCCAAAATTTGGCCGAAGGCGCATTCTTTCATCGCTTATGGAATCCACGGAAGAAACTCCAATTGATTATGTCTTCCGGATTGTCAGCAAGAGTAATCATGAAGATTTTTGTAAGTCACAAATGGGATGGTTTAAATGAGTGCTGTAGTAATTGATTTTAACATAATTAACTTCAGTGGCTGTACATCCGGTTCTTGAATTGGGACGAACAAGTCCCCGTCGAGCACAATTAAGTAGTTGCTCTACAAATGGAAGCAGTGATTATTCAAGTAAAAGCATTTCTATAGACCAAGTGTCGATAGATTCGCCACTTATACAAGGCAATCAGACTGCCAGCATTGAGTTGGTATGCTCCACAATGAGGCGTCAAATTATATCGCGGGCTTTTTATGGATGGCTGGCGTATTGTAGGCACTTATCAACTGTCAGAACTCATCTTTCGGGTTTGGTAAATGGAAGAATTACACCGGAATGTAAGATTAAACTTCAGGTCTTGAGGTTGTGTAGTTTTGAAAATATGTATTTCAGTGGGAACTGATGAGAAGGGTTTGACTAAGGAACGTTGGGATGCCTTAAACATCGATGGAGTAGTAACAAATGAAACGGAAGTCTTTCGTTTGGTCTACTTTGGAGGTGTTGAACCAGAATTGCGTAAGCAGGTCTGGCCATATCTGTTGGGACATTATAGGTAAAATTTTATTAAAAAATTGTTTGGATACGGGGAACTTATGAGTCTGATCGATAACGTTAACTATCAGTAATGAAAGGATGCTTTGTGTACTCTGGGTAAAGGCTAGCTGTATTACTCCAAGCTCCACCATATTGTATTATATTTTGTTTAAATATGAATTATTGGAGAGTGTTTTTCAGTTGGACAGGGTTACCACATTCGCATATTAGCATATTTTTGACTTTTGTTTAGCAATATTAACATATTTTCCATTTTCTTAACAACTACAAAATTATGATGCATAAAGTGATGTTTTTTTCTTCGTTCAGACAGGAATGCCACATTGATGTGCCCATGCTAAAAGTGGTTACCCTTTGTTTTTATTTTCAATATACACTTATCTTTCTTTTCACACCAATTTAAATCTCTAACCTTATGAGCTAAGTAATCCTACGGTCAGGACTCCCCGAATATGTTAAAATATCAAATTTTTCCCATTGAATAATTTATGTTTGAAATTTTACTTAAAGTTTTGGAACAATGCCTAAAGAACGCGAAAAGCTGGACGAAGAATGCAAGCATTACTATGAAACAACGATGAGTGAATGGCTTGCTGTTGAAGCCATAGTCCGCCAGAGAGATATGGAAAAAACTGCCAAAGCTGTTGCCAAATTAAGTTCAGGAAGTGGAAGCATCGAAAAGACTCGCATTGACTTGGATGAGGATATGGATAACGAAGTATTTGTAGAACAAGACACCTCCGACATATCAGATCCCTGTCAGATAGTTGAACCAAACCGATTGGCTTGTCCAACAACCAGAAATATGAAGCACAGCACCGATTCAGGAAATGTTGAAGACGTCGAGCCTCAAGACGAGAATGGTGGCTTCATTGAAAGTTCAAACAATGAGATAAAAACATTGCCACCTACAACAACAACAACAACTTCTAGCAACTCATCTGTGAAGATAGGAACAATCAAGATTGTTTCAATTGAAGAAGATAACTTAAGCGAAGGCCTTGTTGAAGACGTAAAAGAAGGTATAGTGTTAAAAAGTGATCCTTGTTCACCATCAACGTCCTCATATGAAACTGTTGGTAATGAATTTGCTGAGGGCAATGATGACAACGATTTACAAAATATTTCAGTGCAAGGGACTGACGTTGTGACAGAAATTCCAGAATTCCATAGTGTAGATGATATTAAGGGAGAGTTTGCCGATGTCTTCGATGAAGAAAATATAGTGGAGCCAAAAATTTTAATACCTCCAGCAGCTGTGATTGTGACAGATGCTTCAATTGATATTGTAAACTTTGAAGTTGAAGAAAAGAATTCCGATGATAGAGAGATGTTGGATTCAGTGCAAGAGGAAGTTGCAGTTGCATCTATGGATGCTCTACAGGAACCAAAGTCAGTTTGTGTTTCACCTGCCAGTTCAAATGGAGGAGTTTACAGTGTATGTTTTTCTACAAATAAACAGACAACTTTTGAATCGGATAAAGATTTTATTTTTAAATTTTAGTGTGAGTTGCTGGAGAATTTCGGACTGAATTTGCATAGAATAGAGAAAGATGTTCAAAGATGCGATCGCAATTACTGGTACTTTGCCAATGAAAATTTAGACAAACTGCGGAATGTTATTTCGACGTAAGATAATATTAGATTGGCTTATGGGATAGTCTTGATAAAGAATTGACTAATACATACTTATTTCTTTATTATTTAAGGTACGTTTGGGAGCATTTGGAAGTTGGCTACATGCAAGGAATGTGTGATTTAGTAGCACCGCTTTTGGTAATCTTTGACGATGAATCATTGAGTTATAGTTGTTTTTGCAAATTGATGGAACGAATGATTGAAAATTTTCCAAATGGAGGCGCAATGGATATGCATTTTGCTAATATGAGGTACACAATTATTTAGAGACCGAAAAAAATTTATATTTAAGACTTTGGCTAGGGTATCAAGCAAGAGGTATGTTTTTTACTTTTTAGAAATAAATCTTAAGTTCGTTGATGCGGCCAAAATGTTTTGTCTGCTGAAGAAAAAGATAAATCTGCTGGGCTAACAGATTCATAATCCGTTGAGGCAATTTTCATTAATCATTTAATCAACTAAATCGTTAATTTACACTAAAAAAAGTACCTATGGCTATTAATAGGCATTTAGGCAATTCACAAAACCGTGTGGATAAGTTATACCTCAATTTCTTATTGAACGACGAATTCTTGTCATCGTTCATACTCACTTATTTTTAAAGCTTTTTCCACAAGAATGTATCATGTTTTTGTTTTTTAGAAGCAACATTTTAAAACTTTATACTGTAAATTACATAGTGTCGTACTTAAGTTGCAAGCGTAGCAACCATATCCAATTGAACCAGAAATTCTTAAATTGACCTTAATTTTTTTTTTCACTCAACATTTTTTCTTACTTTAAGATTTAACACTGCCTACCAATAATAATTTCAAGAATATAAACACAAAAATTGACTGGCACGTTTTTTACTTGCGGTGTAGGTACTATAGGGCAAGCTTAGGATTCGTAAAAAAATTGAACTCGAGATAACAATCAGACATAACAATCAGACATTACATCCAATATGGAAAAACTTGATTTTCTCAAAAACGACTCTAACGATTTTGATTAAAATTTACCAACAGGCAAGGTCGTACTTTTGGAATAAAAAAAAATATTTTTTCATCGGTTAAAAACGGTACGGTACCTCCCATAGAGTCGTTTTTCTCTTTTCTGATTTTCTCGTAAGCGACTGCACGGATTTTGATGACAATTTTTGTACAATAGTTTTCAACTATTTTCAAGTTATTTCATATCAAAATTTTCAAAAAAAAAAGTTTTTTTTTCAAAAATGGTTTAAAATGTCTATTAATATTTTCTTAAAATTGGTATTCAATTTTTTTTTTTAAACACAGCTTGAGAATTTTTATATATAAAAATATATATATTAAACGCCTCCAACCATTTTTCTTTTTTTTCTAAAAATTATTCTTGTTTAACGAAATCAAGTGACATACTCAATTCGGAGGTCAAAACATTTCAGAAGTTGTTTAAGTCATTTTAGTATTGAATTTTATCTTTATTTTCTCATTCCGTATATAAAAGTATTTACTTTTTAAGACTTTATACATATGAATATATATGAAGCTTTAGCATGAACAGCATTTTATTTTCTTGTAGTTTGGGTCAATTTGTTGTTTTTAACATCAACACTGTCAGACTATTAAATCAGAAATTTGTGGCGTAATTTGGATAATTGGTCATTTCACAAAACCATGTTGAGCAATTTTCTCTTGATTTCCAATTGAACGACGAATTCTTGTAAGCGTTCTCAGTCGCTTATTTTTAAAGATATGTCCACAAGACTGTTCCATGTATTTTGTTATTATAATAGCAACATTTTCCTTCTTAAGTTACAAGCGTTGAAATACAATTATAATCAATTGAACGACAAATTATTTATTTGACCCTAAATTTTTTTTCTTTAATCTTATTCTAAGATTATAACAAAAAAAAAATCTTAAAATCTCAATCTTAATTTTTTAAGATTTTTTGATTTTAAAATTCTACAAGTTTTTCTACAACTTTTTTCAAGTTTAAAAACTGCTTTTTTTAAATTATGCTGCATAGTGGTGTTAGTAGGTCTGGCGAAAAATCCAGATTCACAATTTTGATTTTAAATCAAAAAATAAATTGATTTTTCTTTCCAAACGAAACCCCCATAAGAAAACCAATTCTTAAGTGTAAAGGTTTTTTTATTTGCGATAGAAAATTTTCGCAAAAGCTTACTTACTTTTTTTATCAATTGAATGCAATATGCAGAAAAATGGTCTTGGTAACGCAGGTTTTTGAACAAAATAGTTTTTATTATTGTAATTTTGAAGAATATATGGTTTACCATTAGGAAAATAAAATAATTATAAAAGAAAAAACAATTACCTTTCGAGATCTATTTTTCTACCAAATCCTAATGGATTTATTTGTTTTAAGTGGAACCCAAAAATTTGGATATTTATTTGGAGAAATTCAAAAAAACAGTTCAGGACTGTTTTTATATAAAACTTCCCTTAAAAAATATGTATAACTTCTTTAAATTTGTTAAAAAAATAGAGGTGAAAACTCTGTATTCTGCATTCGATTGATAAAAATATGACAATTGAATTTTAGAAACAAAATTTTATTTTTTCAAACTTTGAAAAAAAATTGGTTGACTTCTTTTTCAAAATTCTGAGTCTGAAAATGATTTTTATAAAATTATTTATAACTTTATTTGAAATAAAAAAAAAAATAGAAATCCTCAAAATCAGAGTTGTTTTAATCGGTTTTTATACAATGCCTTGTTCTAGCTTTAGTTACTATACTATGTATCTCCTGTATTAATTCGCCTCCTGTTAACCAAAATAGTTTTGGAATAGGGTTTGCTGTTAAAAAAAAAAGATTTTTAATCAGAGTATTTAATTAAACCTACAAAATTTTAATTGTCTTTTCCTTTCAGATCTCTCATCCAAATTCTTGACTCAGAAATGTACGACCTCATGGATTCTCATGGAGATTATACTCACTTCTACTTTTGCTACCGTTGGTTCCTATTAGATTTTAAACGCGAACTCATATATGCAGATGTCTTTTCCACATGGGAAGTAATCTGGGCAGCAAAACACGTTGCAAGTGCACATTTTGTACTTTTCTTGGCATTAGCTTTGCTCGAAACTTATAGAGATATAATTCTATCGAATAGCATGGACTTTACAGATGTTATAAAATTTTTCAATGGTATGTATAGTAATGATAACAAAAAAATATGTCTCATATTTACATGAAGCACAAAAGTCAAATGTTTATTAAAATTTTCTTTTATATTTTATAGAAATGGCTGAACGTCACAATGCACAATCTGTCCTTCAATTAGCCAGAAGTTTGGCACTACAATTACAAATGATAATTGAAAATAAATAAACTTTTCAATTTTACCTATCCATCATCAAAATGATGATTCAAAAATGTACCCATAAGAAAAAAAAACAAAAACAAAATTGTATTTTATAGTAGAAATGTAGCAGAAATTAATTAAGAACTAGTTTATATTCATAAATATCGATTGAAATCTTTCCAAACTTCAGTACATATTGTATTTGTAACAATGTCTTCTTGCAATCAACCCAAAATTCCAAAATCATTAAAGTCATGTACCTACCTACTCACAGGTATACACAATAACTAAAGCAAATTTAGGAAAATACGGTTACCTTAAAATGGAAATGTTTTTAAAAGTAAGAAAATCAAAGAACCCCTATTTATCTGTTAAATATCTAATATCTAATATCTATGTTACAGAATAGGGTTGTTATGCATGTATGCATGCGTTAACAAACCATTTGTCCAATGCATTTATTGATGAAATGAACTTTTCATTTATTTTTCTTTATCGGAATCATAAACCTTATCATAAAAAATCAACTAAAATCTAGATTTCGAAAAAAAGGTCAAAATGTTATTTAAATACATTTGGTTTAGTTCAGCTCATTCATGTTCATCTAGTACATTCTGACAAAAAATCACTTGACAGTGAGTGTCAAACTTCTAAAGCCAACTGTACCTAGCTGCCTTCAATTTTGTAAGGCAAGTTATGGTTAAAGTTGGATTTTACTAGATTGCGCTACCACCTAAGTATAGCAATCTACTCCTTTATTGCGTCTTCAATCCGGGGAGTCCAAAATTTACCTAACTGAAGCATTGTTGTCCATGCAATCCTCTTGACCCAGCCAGTGGCGTATTGAGGGGTGGGGGGGGGGGGGTGAGCTCAGGCAGAGACGGTTCGTAAGACTAAAACATTTTTGGGTCGTCGTGAAGCACCTTGTCGGACCGCAATACAGAAATTGGTGGACAAATTCGAGCTGTTGGGACAAGTTAGTGATGTGAAGAATAAAACCCGTGCACGTCGCTCAAGAACAACTGAGAATATTGCTGTTGTAGCCCAAAGTGTTGAAGAAAACCCAGGTTTGTCCATTCCTCGTCGTTCTTTGGAATTAGGCATTCCACAAACGTCATTACACCGTATTTTGCATAAAGACTACTTGGGTCTTAAGGCTTATAAAGTTCAGTTAACACAAGAACTCAAGCCGGCTGACAACGTCGTGTCTTTGCTGATTGGGTCCTTGAAATGCATGAAAATGAACCGGAATTTCATCGAAAAATCATCTTGACTGATGAGTCCCATTTCCACCTCGGAGGCTACGTCAACAAGCAAAACTGTCGAAACTGGGGCTCGGAAAACCCAAGAGTTATTGTTGAAAAGCCTCTCCATCCTCAACGCGTGACTGTTTGGTGCGGTTTATGGTCCCGCGGGGTCATTGGACCTTACTTTTTCGAAAATGAGGCTGGAGCAACAGTTACGGTCAATGGATTGCGCTATCGAGAGATGATTAATGATTTTTTATGGCCTGAATTGGATGGTATTGATCTGGACAACGTTTATTTTCAACAAGACTGCGCTACGTGCCACACAAGCAATGAAACCATCGATCTTTTACGGGAAAAGTTTCCGGACCGTGTTATATCTCGAAGAGGTGATCACAATTGGCCACCGAGATCTTGTGATTTAACACCCTGCGACTTCTTCCTTTGGAGCCACGTGAAAGATAAGGTCTACGCCAACAGCCCAGCGTCGATTCAAGACCTCAAAGATGAAATTCGTGAGGCTATCGAGGACATAGGGCAGCCACTTTTGCGATTTGGTTATGGAAAATTTCATGAAAAGGATATGGTCCTGTAAGCGTGGTCTTGGCGGCCATTTGGCTGATGTTGTGTTCCATTATTAACGGCATACCTTCCTCTTTATAATGAAATAAACATCCGATCATTTATTTCCAAAAATGCCATTTTTCTTTGAATATCAAAATAACACCTCTTATTGGAAAACCCTTTACATGATTAACTGATTTTTTTTCGTAAATCTTAGAGATTTAGAGAAAACTCAGATAGTCGAGCCTCGAAATTTTTGTCTGGATACGCCACTGGTACGCCATCCCAGTCTCACCATTTAGCACCTATTTGGGCGAGTTCCATTTGTTGTCTTTTCGAAGCGTGCTAAAGCCATAAAGAATCAAGATTTCTACATTGGAGCGGACAAGTAAAACGTTGGTCTCTAAGCAGAAAGAATTGTTTCTCCATATTTTGGACAGCATTTCGAAAGCAGGCTTTGTTTTTTTTGGCTGTTGATGTTCAGTTTCACCAAGAGCACAAGGACAAAGTTCCCAAGATATTGAATGTTTTCTACTTTCTGTATAGGGTTTCCTGAAATATTTGGAAATGAATTTTATCTGAGACTGTTAATTTTTGTTTTTGCCGTGTTAATATTCTCCTTCCACCCTTGGTGCCATTTCACGGTGATGCATGATCCTGTGGGTGACAAAGCAAACGTCGTCTATCTGTTTTAGTTTACAGAGTCAACTGAGTTCTCCATTTACGTTCATCAGAGCTGCATACAGCACATCACTTATTACTAACAGGAACAGTACAAGCGACAATACGCAGCCCTGCCTGACTCCACGTTAAAAATCAAATTCATTTAATAACCTTCACAGCATTTGCATACATTGTAAGAAGCTATTGTAACAAGCCAAAGGAGTTTTCTATTGAGATTATCGAACTCTATTTAAAATTCAGTAAAAAGCAAGCGGAAAGATAATCGGTATTCAACGGACTGCTCAGTGCTCAATCCACAAGGTGCTAATTTAAGGAGGATCAAGCACAGAAAAATACTTGTTCGACGTCGATTGTGTCTCTTGGCTGTTTTCTTATGTTGTCAACAACAGGCAGCGTATATATTTCTCTTTAGTTTTGCCACTGCTTCAGATCTTCTTTCTTCCAAAGCTTCACGCTGATTTTATATTTCAACTTCTTAGGTAAGCACTCTGAGTTCCAAACTATCTCTGTGAGTGAATGAGTAGCTCGCTCGATGTCGTTACCGCTGTTTGCAAGAGCCCTGCGGCTAGTTATCTAGTGTTTTAATAACGAAAATGATATCTTCTTTGCTGGAACGTAAGATAGGTATTAGGAAATTTGATAGGGGAACGTGGCCCAAAATGGCCCACCAAGGTTAATTGGCCTCTTAGCTAGAAATCGTAGAATCGAACAGAATTAAAAGGTCTTGTGAACAGAAATCTTAAACTTACTCGTATGTGGAATCACCGACAAATATGAAGTGTTAGCAACTTCCAGTTTTGTGAAAAATGTATTGAAAAAAAAAACTAAAAAAAAAATTACATATTACATTTAAAAAATTTTAAATTTATTCCAAATGGCGTAAAAATTAGGAAAAACTCCAACATTTTTTGTTTACACAAATAGAGAAATTGATGCAATTTTTTTTTGTATGGATTCCACTCTTAATAATATAAAATTGTTTAACATATGGCACTAAAATTATTCAGAAAATATGACTTCCAATTCTTTAAGGCGGTAACGCTGATAGAAAGTGTTCGTTCAAAGGCACTCCTTGCACCGCATTGCGATGCAATAAAAAATCAGGAATTGTAGTTAATTGCCATAAAATCTTTATTCATATTGAGAAACAAAAGTAATAGTACCTAATTTTTAACGAGCTAATATTTATAAGAGTCTTTCATAAATGCATTGGACTATTTTTTTGTTTGTTTTATTTAAAAAAAAAACATGTATAATAATAATAGAATGTATACTTCAAATCATAAATCATTTTTTATACTTATTTGAAGAAATATATTAAAAAAACCTATATTAAAAAAAAAAAAAAATCAAAATATCAAAACATGTATTTAAATTCACTATTTATATGAAACCGAGGACACATCACTTTACAAAACTACTTGCTGAAGACTGTATTTCAATAGCAAAACTAGAAAATATAGATTTTTAAAATCTTTGGTGGCCAATATTTGTACCTACTATATATCTACAATTCTACATATTATGTTTATTAAATATATTATTTTTAATTTTATTCAAAACTACAATTTGTATGTAAAACATCATTTATTATATATACTTTCAATAAACTTGAAGAGAGGAGAAGAATAAAATTATAATTATTTAGAATATTTATGTACAATGTAACATTATTGAAGGAAATAAAATCAATATATTTTGATCCAGAGAAGGAAACAGCTTGTTCAAATGATTTCTTTTTGGATTTTCGGATCACTGGTGAGTACCTTACTTACTTGATTATGTAAGGTGTAACTTGCTATGATCTTCGACTTAATACTAAAGTTATGTACATAAACAAGAGTGTGATAATCCGATCATCAGACAATTTATTCCTTCAGTTCCGTTTTTTTTTTTTATCATCGCCAACTTGGTCCCGTTTTGTAATTTGTATAAGGTTCTTCAATGCAGATACTTTTTTCAAAAAAACAAGCTTAGGCGCATATATTTATCTCCATTATTTTTAAATGTGGCATTCAAAATGGGAAATTTATGAATTGTCCTACAAATTTTTAAAGTTCCTTTTCTTAATGGCAACTTTAAATTCAATAGAGAATGTATAAATTGAGGCTTACTGTGCTCAGTGATCACAATTATAAATATTATTTCGTCGTATTACTTGCACTGCCGGTTATTTAAATACGTCCAGTGCTTTGCAAAAATTCAAGCTGAGTTTTCATCGGACACATTGCCAACATCTGTTTCAAACCAAACCCACTTTTATGACATAATATTCAGTTTTGTAGTTAAAAAAAAATGGTGGCTAATCAAGTAACGAAACATTTTGATCGCTAATTCAATCTTTCACTTCTCGAGCGGTATGGATAAGCGCATTATCGTGTTGTTACGTCCATGGCAGATCTTGAAAAATAGTTAAAAAAAAAAATATGGAAAGGCCTTTTCCAATGCACCAACATACGAAACAGCGTTTATTTTTGAAGAGAAAAACTGTAGTTCTGCGAGACTGCATAAAATTAAATTGCACCCCAAACTATAACTCCATCCTCACATCTGTCAAAACGATTTAATTGGTGCTTTTCCATTCTGGAATCGTGATATTAATAATTATAACAATCGGGGCGTTTAATGTTGAATTTTTTTTTATCCGAAAAAACAACCCGATGCCACTCGTTTTTCTACATCGTATGGTTGTGACTAAACAGTAGACAGACGTGCCTCTTTGCGATTAGGTGATAGTGGTGGTTTTTTGATCAGCTCTCCATATGATATGTTTCACGGTTGAAAGACTAGCTGATTTTACCTTAATTTTTGCATTAGTATCTTGTGAATTCGAAGCAGCTCTTAGGATTTGCTCTTCTATCAGCGGCGGCTGACGTGGCTTGGTAGGTTCCACCTTTCACATTTCCCCATACCCGGAGACGTTCTTCAAAGAACGGTTTATAACACAATGACTTCTTTCAAGTTCTTCTGCATTTTTGCGGTAAGATAGTCCTGATTCATTAAAAGCTTGCAGTTTTCCTCTTTCTTGTGGACTCAAAAACATTCTTACACCCATATTGTTAGTTTTTACGTTTAAAGCTTTTAACTAATTGAAATTCAACCGAACTGAAAATAAAAACCACTAGCAACCACAAATTGGATGTTTCGATATATTCTACATATAACAAGTATTTTTAACAAGGCCTACGTGAAAGGCGTTTTCTTAATGAATGGTATTTACTAGAAGTTTTTTCTAAGGGATAAAGCTGAATATTATGTCTTACAATTGTAGTTGGTTTGAAATAGGTGCTGCCATTCTGTCCGAAGAAAACTCAACATACATTTTTGCAATGCGCTGGACGTATTCAAGTGATCGGCAGTGTTTATTTAAAGTAATAGTGATCTTTTTAACACAACTTAATTATTTTGGCCTAAAAATATTTTTCAACAAACTATTTATAATCGATTTATCAAAATAAAACTGTGGCAAATCTACCCAAAGCTCAAATCTTTTAGAAAGTTCGAGTTAAAAAAGAATGTTTTAGTTAAGCAACCCAAAAACCTGGATTTAGGACATACAAAGTTTTTTTTTAATCTTTAGCTTTGACTGACTGATTCATAATCATCGCACAGCTCATTCTATTATACATAGATACAAAAAAAACATTTTTTCTTACGAATCCTTAACAATTTGTTTTTTTAAAATCGGTTTTATGGCTTAGGAAGCTGTTCAAACTTCAACGGTCTGCTTAATTCAGGATCATCACATTTTCCAATTTTTTTTATTTTATTATTTTTTTATCGTAAGTTCGTAAGTGTTTGAAAAAAATCTTGAATTAAATTTTGCATAATGCATATGGATACGGTACAGGTACACAATATTGGCAACAAAAACAGTTAAACAATGGTACTTCGCTCTTTGACACTTTTATATTTCACTTGCTTGAAAAAAACTACTTTCTCCTTGTGACTCAAAATTAAAAACATCTATAAATGCCATGACATTTGAATTTTCTGATATATCAAATGTTCCGACAATATTTTTAATTTTCTCCGATTTTTGTTTGAAATGTACATATGCTTTTTGTTCAAGTTCTTTCAGAGGGAAGAAAATATAATTTAACATAATTTAAAATCTTGCAAAAAACCTATTCTAAGGGAGTTTTATAATACCAAAATGAAAAGGAACCTGTTAGTAATGTGTTAACCTTTTAGATATGATTTTTTGGCATGTAATTACCCAAGAAAAAGCAAAAGAATAAACGATTTCTAGATTTCTTCGAGAAAAGTGATGCAGATCGTAGAGAAAGATGCTTTAGTAACGTGACATTCAGTTTGATTTCAATTCAGCTTACATTATCATCTCTACCGCCAGATATGAAACTCAAGAAAGGTTTTTGTTTTCGAAGATATTCGTTTTTTAGGCGCAATCTCCGCTCACACTCCAAGGTCTTGAAATAATAATGGATTACTCCAAATTATTGTATTTCTGTAACTTTTAAAAAAAATCAAAAAAAAAATCAAGATGCATTGTGTCATAGAGCCTTATTTATTTCAAGACCTTGGAGCCTGGGTGGTGAAGATACCAAAAGATACATATTATATTGGAAATTCTTTGAAAAAAAAATATTTTCTTGTGCTTTGCATTTGGTGGTAGAGGTGATGTTGAAAGCTGAATTGAAATAAGACTGCATGTCACGTTCTTTTAGCATCTTTTTCTACGATCTGCATCACAATAAATTCTTTAAGAAATCTAGAAATCGTTTATCCATTTGCTTTTTCTTGGTTAAATACATACATGCCGAAAAATCATATCTGAAAGGTAAGCATATTTCTAACAGGTGCCTCTTCATTTGGTGTTATGAACCCCACTTAGAATAGGTTTGTTGCATTATTTGTCACGCTCTTAAATATTTTTTTATTCCCTCTGATAAAGCATACATACGTTTTAAACAAAAATTGGAGAAAATTAAAAATATTGTCAAAACATTTGATATATCAGAAAATTCAAATGTCATGGCATTTTTAGATGTTTTTTTTTAATTTTGAGTCACAAGAAGAAAGTAATTTTTTTTTTCAAGCGAGTGAAATATAAAAATGCCAAAGAGCATTGTTTATGGCTAGACACCAGCCATTGTAACGGTCATCCATATATGTACATAAATACATTATGTGCATATGGAAAAATTAAACTCAAGATTTTCTTGAAATACTTGCGAACTTATAACGGTAAGAGAAATTTGGAAAATGCGGGTTTCACAATCCTGTTTGTTTTTATTGTGGTAATTTAATGAAGACTTTTGAAGACATTCTTTTTTTTAAAGAATCAGTTAAATAAAATACCATTCTTTGACATCCATATTGAGTGTTTTAAGTATTTTTGTAAATCGGATATATTTTAAAATTGACATTTTGTGGCCTCATCTTGTCAATGGAAATATTCTGATTCAGTTAAAAACAAAAAGCTTTCGTTTGATGCCCTTATATTGCATGTTGATTTTGAGTTTGCTGATAACAAAGATTTCACTTTCATTTTTAGGCATGAATCATTCGATATTTCTACGGTACTAACCGTAAAAACTAAATAATGTTTATCTTTTTTACTATAAATATCAGAAAGTTTTTTAAGTTTTGACATTATTTGAGTAAAAAAAGATTTTTGCAATGGAGATGTAATTATTAGTATTTTTACGCAAAATAATAGAATATTTTCAGCATTTTGTACATTTTTTAAATAGTTTATTTATTAACGTAAAATGAAATCAAACTCGAAATGAAGCACCAGTAGATCCTCTTACTCTGTTGTAAGTTGGAGATGAAAGACCTTACAACTTGATAATGCTTAACTTTTTGTGTTGGAACCAGTTTCTTTTAGGATGATGTGGTTCTTGAGAATATTTCAAACACATAAAAACACGCATACACCTTAGTGTACCTTTAACAGGAAGTTTTTAATTGTTGTTTCTATATAATTTCGGAAACTATTAAATGTTGTTTTGACAGCTAAAGTTGCTAAGTATTACTTAGAAAATATAAAAAGTACCAAACACGATTCTTAAATGAATTGGTGGCCAAACCAAGTATACCATTTGAGTTTTTCTAAAAAAACACAATTTTAGAAAATTCTTAGTGAAATTCAAACTAACTTCAGTACTGTGGGGTAATGTCAAAAAAAAAGTTTTTGTACATCTCGAAAAGTAAGAGGGTTAGGATAATAAAAAAATTTGTATAGATGGATTGATTGAAATGATGAACATTTTTATAGGTCAGTTTAATTCTAAAAAATCACGTTTTGGATATATGATTTATTTTGTAAAATAAAATTTTTCCAAAGATCTTCTAAAACGATTTTAGTGTGGCTACTATTTATTTTCTATTAAAAAACAACTAATTATGCTATTCAATACATAGTGAAAATGAAAATTAGGGGTTTGTTACGGATTATTTTTTCAAAGATTATTAAAAAAACATAGATTTTTTAAATTTTAATTGAGTGTATGAGCAAGTTCGTGCGATCCAAACTTGCAGTTTATTTAAATTAACATAAAGATTTTTGTAACAATGATTTATTTGTTTAAATAATCATCCAAAATAAACCATGCCTACAATAAAAACCTAAATTCCTTGAAATCGTGGGAGTTCAAGAGGGCAACACAATTGTTTTACTTAGGAAAAAATATAAGCTGTAAGTTCTAAAAACGCTAATAATATGTTTCATTTTCAAGGCCTGTGAACAAAGTGTTTTTGTGTTTGCATATAAAACGTATTATACATTGAAAGGTAATTAAACTCTAAGACCAACCTTGTTGGGGTAAAGCAAACTTATTGCATTGTTTTTAATTATGTAAATGAAATCACAATTATTCAGTTCATACCTAAAACATTTTATTTGTTTTTTTAATTGCATTGATTTTCGACGGTATGAATGGCAGATAGATATGGAGAATCATATTTAGGCTATATGGACTGATAATAAAATATCCTTAAAGAGTTGATTTATCAAATATTATTTGTATTGGGAAATAGAAACGGTATAATGTATTGTATCTGAATTTAAAATATACATGAAAAAGAAGCGGGTTATTCCAAAAGTAGTAAGAGAAAGTATTTATTTCGGTGTCACGCTACTTAATTCATATTTTGAAAGTTCATTAATTTTCGCTAACCGTTATGATGTCGTTATTTTTTTTAGACAAGATTTGAGGCTAAAGTCGCAGTAATTTGCATTTTTAGAGAATTCAAATTGTAAAATTAAATGCATCCGAAGTTTATATCTTGATACGTTTTTGAGATATGGTGGGTGATAAAAAGTATCACAATATCTTCCAATTGGAAGTTAATAATAATATCCATTACAGTTGCATTACATCACAAAAATATTTGAAAAAAGAAAATAGGAAGCAACCAAAAAATGGGAAGATAAAAATCAAAACTAATAAAAATAAAAATTAATCATGCTCATTTATTTTTTTCTGTTCTTAGAGATTGAGTAAAGAAGTGTTCAATAAGAAGTAAGGAAGGAAGATTTTAATGAGAATATAACTAATTCATATTTAAGAAGATTTTAAGAATCAATTCAGCTTCTTAATTACTTCTACCAGACTCTACTTCGTATGAACTAAAATCATTTGTAATAAAGATCGGAACGGCTGGGTGTAGTAGGTCGACTTTTTTGTATATCATTTAGAAAAATCGGAAAATTGCCAGAATCTAGTGACAATTTCCTGAAAAATCATAAGATATGGCTAAAATATATAGCAAAAATATAGAAAAATCTCCCTACAACCCATGACATGCACGTGGTCCTTTTATTCTTAATTCTAATGAACATTGAAACATTTTTTTTAACTGCCACCATTTTCACAGGGTGTTTCGGTAAAGGTACTTACTGCAACACTCTCTTTGCCTCTAAAAAAACACTTTTACCTAAAATAGTTCTTTTCTTTTGGTTCTCATGGTCAAACATGACTTTTCAGAAAAATATTCCCTACTGCAGCTTACTTTTTGACAAAAATTAAAGTGACCGTTAAAAGTATTAAATGATGATACTAACATCCTCACAGCTCTTATATTAATAATCCCATATCAGTTTAATTTGTTTCTGTATATTTCTTATATTTATAAAACCCCAAAGCCGACAAACTGTGCCACCTTCAACGGTTTGTATTTTCGTAACTGGAAACTTACAGGTTTTTTTCTGTGTATTTCGAATCTCTCACTGAAACAACTAACTTAATATGAATCCTTACATTAAGATCGGCCATCAGTTATTATGTGATCTTCGATAAGTAAGCACAGTACATTATTTTGGCACATTACAACAAGAACTTTTTACGAGTCACACCCGTTACAAAAAAAACATTGTTTGACTGTGTTTTTCTAATTTGCTTTAAGTATTTAAGACTCAGACAAGTTAAGAAGCTGGGTGTAACTTTTTTTTAATGTACAATTTAAGCATGGAAAATCATTATTTAATGCAATCTTACAAATACAATCGGGTATGTAATTTTGTGCTTCATTTTACCACTTGCTTTTGATAAAATTTTGGAGGCTCGATTCAAGACAATAAGGTACAGTACAACCCAAGCATCTAGACATCAAGAAACACTACTTGACTGAGACCAATAAGGTAGTGATAAAAATCAACTTTGCCGAAAAAGTTTCTATTGTGTCTTTTAAGACATTAAGACAAAATTCAAACTGCTCACTGGGTTCATTCATAGCCTTCTTTTTTCACGGCATGTGCTATGTCTTCTGTTTGGTAATTTTTGAAAACTGATTTTTAACCAATTAAAGGCACAGATAAATACTGATCACATTGTGAATGTATGTGCTGAAATTTAAAGAAAAATGAGAATCTTTGAATAAAATATTAATACTTTAAAGCTAACTTTATTTTAAAGATCCTGTATGTCTTACCAGTGGGCTCACATTTGTGTCCAAACTTGAAATAAGTAAGAAAAATCGAGTCAATTACTCCGATATTTACTCATATTCCGACCGAAATTAATTAATTATTGCGTATCTTTGAAGCATGAATTTATTCCGTGCTTATTTTTCAATTTTCCTATATTATACACACAGTTCTTAATACAATGTCACACCCGTTACATTTTTTAAATGTTTTAAAATCAAATCTTTTTATCTATTTCGTTCAAACAAAAGGCTTACTGCACTCGTAATAAAATTTTCTTTCCTGTAAAATACGAAATCCATTCCTTTTCTTTCAAAAATTAACAATCTGGTTTCTTAAAGTATCTAACGTCACACCTGTTACACCTAATATTAAGAAATTGCTACGTAAAAAAATAGATTCAAGAAATTTTACTTAAGAAATATAATAAACAACTAATTATATTAGGTGTTAAAGCATTTAAATATTTAATTAAGAGAAAAGTAAGAGAAATATGAAAAAGAAATGTTGTAACTGTGTCACACCCGTTACAATGGAAATACACTACACTGAAAATAGGAAACATTTTAATCTGATATGGAGGAAAGTGCTTCGCTTACTTCATATGAACCTAACAAAGTTGGGTGCAATAAAATCAAAATTGCTGAACTAATAAACAAACAAATTAGCAATTAAATATCAAGCTAATTTTATTTTGATTTGCGATGGTTGCTTTGGTAAGTTCACGGTCATAAAATGTATCGTAAACAAGAATATTTTACTTTCTTTACTTACCTGGTGAAAAACTGATATAGTTTTCATTCTATAAAAAGCCCTGCAAAATAACAAAGTGCAAAGTCGTAAAAAATTTGCATTTTTGATAAAAACAACGCACTTTACTGGGAAATAATAATTGTTTTGAAAAGTTCCATGAAAATGCAAATACATAAAAATTGATTTGGTATAATTTTGTTGTTCTTATAAAGCTAATGAATGGGGTTTATATTAAGATTTTCAAATTTAATACCGAAAACTAGGGTGTTTTTGTGCTAGCTCTATTTTTTAAGTGCAGTAAATTCCACCTGTGATTTAACATAATAAATTCACAAATTTCAGGTTTTATGAATATAAAATGACTAGTTGAGTTGAGTAAGTAACCTTGATATCATAAGGCCACCTTAACTTTAATCAAAAAAACAAAAATCCAAAGCTTTTTAAAATTCTTCCAGGAATTCTAGCACTAAAATAATTTTGTATTCTTTAGACTTATTTTTTTAGGCAATTTCAAAATGAAATTTTTTTCTTTTTATTTCTTATGATGCAGTACTAAGAATTTAAATAGATTACTAAAATGATTGCAATTTTTACAACGATCTGAGCTGAGTATTCGTTGCATAGGTATTGGGTATGGAAGTATTACAGTTTGTAGCAGTGTAAACCCATTACCTGATTTTTTTTTCATTCTAAATACAAACGTCACTCGTGTTAGCAAATATGAATATAAATTGAAGACATACTAGCCACGGGTAAAAAAATCGAAATTAATATTCATAATTTGAATAAATTAGATCACAACACTGTTTGATTCTAAAACGAAAAGCTGTTTCTATTACCTACCTAAAATCATTATTATCAAAATCAAGGGACTAGTTGTTATTTCGTCAACTAACAAAGTGCTCGCGCTTACTTTTTGACTTGAACGTATTACTGCGTGTATTGAAAATGGTGAATTTCATAGAAAAATATTTTGATGTGATCCCAGGTACATATTATAAAACCGTTATGTTAACAGTGATTGAAACTAAATAGTATTATTCTGCATATGGCAGAGCAAAACTTAAGTTTAAAAATATAAAATTTATAGTTATTTCATGTATACAATACATCTTAGTATTTAAAATTTAAAGATTGTGATTCTTAAGGGGATTTATGTTTAATATGTGGGTAGTCCAAAATCATATCAGTGAGTGGATAAAGTGAGTGAATTCTAACTGTTTGGACCTTTTAAGTTCTTATCCCAAATAATTAATAAAATATTTGGTGAAATTGAGGTTTCAATATGTAAAAACGTACACATAACAGACAAGTAAGCTTTGAGTTTTTGTGTATGACCCTTTATTGAAACGACGATAAGGCCAATTTATTCATCTATTTTTGTATATAAATAATTGATATTTCTATCTTTGCACAACACGAACGGTAAATGAACAAGAGTGATTTGAGAAAAAAATGTAGACAAAACTTTTTAGTGACCATTTTTGTCAAGGAATGTGCTCCAATGATTAGTATACCTACGTCCTACACAAACACCTAGAGAAAAAAAAAATGTAAAATTAAAGAAAATCACTTTGATTTAACTATTTTCCGCTTTTAATTTAGTTTTGAAGATGAAAACTATAAAACTAAAGATGAAAGAAGTAAATATAAAGTGCTTTTTCTCAAAGATGTATCAAAATTATTTATTTTCAATGTAAAATCAAAACAAAAAAAATTGAGTGCATTCCACAAAATATGAACTTGTGTCGTTTGAGTTACCGATCCAGTGATGCCTTACCCTTGCCTTAATGCCTGGTTATATTTTATTTGCTTGTTTTACATGAACCTTGAAGATCGCAATAAAAGTTTAAAATTTAGGTTGAATATACTTTGAAACCAGATTTTTGCTAAATAATATGTTCCATTTTGAAACAACAAACAAAATTGATTTTAACAACAAAATGAATACGTAACACTTTGAAAATATGTTGGCCATATTTAAAATGACATTGCATATTTAAATTATAAAAGTTTCAAAGTTATTTAATATATTAAAGGTAAATTGTTTCACATTAGGTGTGTTTTGTTGGAAAAGTTATCCGCACTCCGCACTACCTATAGTAGCGTCTAACACGTATTACACGGACAACATCAAACTCCACATAAAAGAAAAATTCTAAAAATAAAAATAAATCCTTCTGCTAGATTCAACTTTTATATTTTTCGGCAGTTTGATGTTGTTTGTGTAAAACGTGTTAGATGCTTCTGTAACTTCAAATTATGGAAATTTGGCAATTTTTGAAGAGATGTTTTTCAAAACATATTGGACCTAGTTGCACTTAAATTGTAGAAAATTTTGTCTTCTTTATCAAATGCGTGGTATCTTTTTAGAAGTTATAAGAAAAGAACTGAAAAAAAGTTCAAAAAAAGTTACTAGGTTTTTGGTGCACTTTGCATTTAGCACAGGTTTTTAAAAGCTGCAAATTTGGAATGTTCATTATAGAAAGGGGCCACGGCCCTCACCTATACCGGTATTAACAGTGAAGTATGTTTGGGTGGGCATAAAACCATAATTTTGGGACATTAATGGACTTTTGTCGAAACCAGGTGGGTCATAAGTCCATAATTGAATTATCATTGTAAATTTCAGTTGATTTTCTTACAAGAAATATTGATTTTTCTTTAAATGGACGGTTATTCGGCCTAATTGCTCAAATCAAATTCGGCGTTATTTCATTTTGGTAAAGTGTAATAATGCCGAATTTTGAAATTCGCCGTTATTTCGCTCGGTGTTATTTTACGGCACCATTTTTTGCGACCTAGAGTGGCTTGTATTACTGGCTTAAAAGCTAGTTCTATAAAAATGAAATAAGGAACATAATTTTTGGTGGGAATTACTTTCCTATCGGTAAAATAATATTACACACACAAAGAAAGAAACTAGAAAGGTTGCCCTGAAAATTGAAAGAAATGGCAAGTTTTATGATATTTTTGTTTAATATAAAAGTTTGAACAGAACCTTACGTCTCTGTGGTCTGTTGGTCTTTCTAGCTAGAAATTCATTAGAAGAAAGTTTCTTATCGTTAAATTTTATAAATATAAATATACGGAAAGTTGATGTTTGCCTAACTTTAGAACACTTAAGTCTGCTGTAGATCATTCATTTTAACAACATTCCGTTGAAAGATGTTAACATAGTTGAGAAGTAATAATAAGAAAAACCTTCTATTACAATTACTTGTAATGGAAATTTCCAAACACTTTTTCAATTACTTTTAAATGTAATTGAAGAGTTTCAATTACCATTTACATGTAATCGAAATTTGTCAATTACTTGTAATGGAATACTAATGTAATCATCAAAAAAACAGTAATGATTACTTCTTGCAATAATCATTACACAGAAATGTAATTTGTTTGTTTTTGTCAAATAAATTTTGCTAGATAGTGCAAATAGGTTTTTAACATAAGTGTATATTTCATATTAATAAAGGGTTTTCGTCAGAATTACCCAATTTTTTTTTTAATAGCTTGAAATGTTAAGAAAACATATTTTTCTGTCCCTGCGCCGTTGTCGTTGACGTTACCTATACGTATTTTTCTAAACTGAAATGTGAATCTTATGCACTTTTGTTTACTTTTATCGTTATTATTATAATTTGTAATTAGTAAAAACATGTAATGAATTAAAATCTATGGAATAAATAACTAAAATGTAATTAAAACATTGGTTTTCTTCAATTACTTCAAAATAAATAACTATTTTCAATTACATGTAATTCAAAACTGAACTTTTTCAATAACAATTACAAATATAATATAAAAGTTTTTTTTTCAATTACAATTAATTGTAATTGAAGAAAGTTCAGTTACTAATTACAATTGAAAGTTGAAATTAATTACAAAAAGTAATCATTATTTCCCAACACTGGATGTTAAGTGTACCTTTAAAAGTGACAGTGATAAAAACAATAAAAAAATACACATTTTTTTGTTATAATGGGGTTAGTATCTTTATAGAAAATAATTACACTGTGTTACAAACAAAATTATATACTTTTTTGAACGTTTGACCGTTTTGTAGAGCTTGTCGAACATACTAAAACGAATTTAATGGCCCGTATTTTTGGTAGGTTAATAGGAAACAGTTAAAGAACTAAGAAAAACGTAGTGTTATTTATTTCCACATCATTTAAAATGAGAAGTACTTTAATTGTTTGTATTTATTTTAGTACTTTTCAAATTTATCAAAGAAATTGTTAAAACAAATTTTAACAATACATAGTTTTTTATATAAATTTAAAAGTCTAATTAAAGCTGTTTATAACTAAGTATAAAAATTGAATATAACTAGTTAAATTATTATTATATTTTATTACCAAAACAACATCTCAAAATCTCTTAAAAATTTACGATGCTAGAATTTTTGAAATTGCTGAAAGTTCAAACAACGTTTTTTAGCCAAAAATCGGTTATGTTTTGTAACCAGTGCGACAAGCCCTACAAAACGGGATAATGGTTTTTCACTTTAAATTTATCCTTTTGGAAATCAAATTCACCTTTTCAAAATTTAGTATACTTTTTACATATTATTCATGTAAACAAATTATTATCAACCAATTCTAACTATGACCCTGAACTTTACAGACAATTTTACTGCTAGTTTTTAGCACTCTGCCAGAGCCATAAAACTGAACCAATTTTAGAAAAAAGTACGGCAATCGCTTTGTACCAATAAATGCTCGGTACGCCATTTTTTAGTTTTTTTTTTTATTAACCGTTATAACGAAGTAATGACCAAAAGATTCAGAATCGCTCTAAAAAAGTGTCACTTGATAGCACGAAATCTCGAATTTTATTTTGCATAGGAACAAAGGGATAAATTTGGTTTGTAAAAGGGTGAATTTAAAGAGAAAAACCTACAGATTTCCGTCCTAGTATTTTTTGAGAATTACACAGTGTATAAGTTTGAAGTTTTTTCTATCGCCCTCACTTATTTGATTTTCAGATCCCAGGACAACAAATTCATACCTTATGGGATCTCCGCTACAGATACTGCTACTTCTCGCCATATATTTTTGTTTCGTTAAGAAATGGGGTCCATTTTTGATGAAAGATCGAGAGCCCTTCCAGTTGAAAGGAGTTCTTATAATCTACAATATATTACAAGTCCTTATAAACGGGTATCTAGTGTATGCGGTAAGTTTTGAATCATCGAAAAACACTAACGTTTAGACGGGTATTACACTTCGCATGTTTAGTTGCGCATGTATGAAGTGCAAAAGAGAAAGGAAATAAATTATTCATACAATTTTATATTTTTTCTCTTTCGCACTTCATAAATGCGCAACTGAACATGCGGCCGTGTAATACCGGTCTTAATGATTTTTCATAATTTTCATCTTTAATTTTCTCAGGCTACTCCATTAATCTTTTACAACAGCGAGTGGTTTGGAAGGTGTTTTCGAGTTTCTGAGCGTGATCCGGAAATTGCAAAATATCACATGCGACTCTCATATTCATTTTGTATGCTAAAAGTTATCGATCTGTGGGATACAGTATTCTTTGTTCTGCGCAAACGATACAAACAAGTATCGTTTTTGCATTTTTATCATCACATAATGGTGTGTTCTGCTGCTTGCCTCATCTTCAGATATGTTCCAAATGGACACATTGGAATAATGGGCTACGTTAATAGTTTTGTCCATACGGTCATGTACTTCTATTACCTGTTGTCAAGTTATCAGCCAAACTTGAAACAATCGATTTGGTGGAAGAAATATATCACAATTTTGCAGATGACACAATTTGTATTTTTGTCGTTATTTTTATTTTATCCTTGGCGAAATGGTGAAAACTGTGGATATCCATTTAAGTTGATGACATTTGTATTGGCTCAAAATTTTATATTATTTTATTTGTTTGCTAAGTTCTATATTAAAACTTATGCAACAACAACAACAACAACAACAACGAAACCAACAAAACCAAGTCAATAAAATCGTGATTTTTTTTTTATATTTTTAAAATTTTTGTTTTAATTATTTTGTCGAGATGCGCGAAAAATTTTTTTTCGAAACACATGCTAATCAACAATATGAGTGAGTTTTTAAACGATTTTCAAAGCAAAACGATGCAATATTTTAGCGATGCGATGGTTGAAGGTAAAGCAATATCCATTCCCTATTCATGAGCTTCTAGTAAGTAGAGGTAAGTCGAAGCTTATATATTCATTACATGACTGTTTCTAGAGATATGTGTATGTTTATTAACAAAACTAATTTTATAATTATTAAAATCATGAGTACAAAAATATAATGAGGGTCTGAAATCAAATCATCAGCCCAAATAGCCCAGTCAAGAAATTTCTATGAAAACAGAGGTTGGTCTTGTGTTTATAGTATAATGATTCTATTGTCTATCATTTTAATAGGTACAAAATGACTAAGGATAAACTTATTAACAGTAAAGTTATCGAAAAAATGAGCAATAAATTAAATCGAAGAGTAGATAAAGTTCTTAATTATAGCGGGCCAAATTTCACCTACGGTCGGAGTAGAAGATAATTTTTTTGAAAATTTTTTTATTCGAAAATAGGTTTTGCAAAATTCTGTTCATATATGTTGTAAAAAATATCTTTAAATTGAAATACCAAATTTGTATTGGACAATTTTACTGAAAATTGTGTACTTATATACAAAAATATTTTTACTTCCGTTTATGTGAGTATACTATTACTTGCTAATAGCTCAGGATTCGTAAAATCAATTTGTCTAGAGATTACAATCAAACATGACATAAAGATAAAGATTTTCTATCTGTCTGTCTGTTTGGCTAGTGGAGATGTTAACAGACGGACGCACAGACGTACAGATGCACAGACTGACGGACGTTATCACGAAAACCACTTTTTTGGTATTCTCCATCATCGTAATGTTGGTTTTGCATAAAACCGCAAATTTTTTTTTTTGACCCGAAACCAATCCTTGCCCTATAGAGCAAGTAAAAAACTTAAGTTATTCAAAAACTAAACTTATCTAAAGAGGTACCTACATAATATAAAGGAAAAACTTCAATTTTTTAATGAAAAAATTAATTAAAAACGGACCAAGAATCGGGTTCACTAAAAGAAAGAAAACTTAAACACACGTTTTATGAATTTTTTCAATCGCTTTTGAAACTATGAAATGTTCTTAAAATTTATGACTCCTGCATTAAATCAATGAACGGCAGTCATAAACAACTTCTTGTTATAAAAAACATACGAACTTTTTCATTCGATGTTATATGTAATCATTGAAATTCAAATTTGTTTTCTTTAATTTCACGTATTTTTCCATTGAATGTATGAGTCATTTCATACAATTTAAGCGAAAATTCATAGAATCCATGATGTTTTTCATCAATTTTATGAAATCGGTCTTTCTTTTTATGATTTCATTCATATTTTTAGAAACTCTAACATTATTTCTATGAAAAGTTTCCTGTTTTTAATGAAATAATAATTCATTAGTCTTCCAAAACTTTTCTCATGTTTATTATAATCTTTTTTTAATGATTGTTTTTCCCAATTTAAGAAAAGTATCATTCAAAAATACTTTTCATACGCGCAAATTTCCACCTGAATTAAAAATTATTTTCAAGAAAATGGTACAACTGAGAACTAAAATGAAAGATAAGAAATTTATTTTTGAAATAATAATGATAATAATTATAGAATTCCTATTGAAATAAAAATAAAATTTCAAGTAAGTACTTACCTCGTACCCAGATAATCTTTTCAGAAAATGTGCCTTTATTTATGTTATATTTCAGCACAAACTAAATGTGAACTACAAATTTATAGAAGAAATCAAAAATACAATAAACGAAACAAAGAACGCAACATTAAGGAAAACAACACGTTGTTGGTATATGTCATTATGTGAAGAATTGTTTTGGGAGATCCTTCATTTTGTGAGTTTTGATATTTTTCCAAAACATAAAGAGTCAAAGAAAATATCGTTTGATTTATATTCAATGTGCAAAAATAAAACAAAAAAAGTCGCGAATTACTTTTCTTTATTTATGTGAGTTTTGCAATACAATGAATGCGGTTTCATGCATTCAATGAATAGTTTCATACATTTAATGAATAGTTTAAAGTATTTAAATTAATTTTTCATAAAATGTCACTTGTTCATTTTTATGAATGCGGTTTCATATAATCAATCATTTTATTCTTCCAACAAATGAAAAGATTCAAGCATTTTTAGTAATCTTTCATAAAACTTCACATACAAATTTGTATTAACTGTTAATATTTTCAATGTCAAATTTCATAATTGGAATTTCAACAACAATTCTATTGCTAAGGTTCTTATGAATGATTTAAAAATAATGATTCGGTTATATAAAATAAAAATAAAATGAATATTCTTTAAAAATTAATGATTTTTGTATGATCGCCAATCATGAAAACTATGAACAATAACTTTTTCAGTATACTCTAACGATTTTGATGAAAAATTTTTATGTAATGCAACAGGCAAGGTCGATGTCTTTAAATAAAAATATATATTTTTTCGTCACTTAATAACGGCACCTCCCCATTTTTTTCTTATTTTTTCGAAACTAACTGAACGGATTACGATGAATTTTTGTACGCAAAAGGTTTTAAGAATTTTTGATATTATATATACTAAAATTTAAAAAAAATTTCGATTTTTAAACATAGTTTAAAAATTTTTTTTTGAAAAGGGTCACTGATTTTTTTTTTGAAATTTTGGATTATGATGTACATACAATAATATTTTCTTGAAAAAGGGCATTTCAATTTTTTTACATGCAAAAAAAATTTGTGTGTGCAAAAAATAATTTTTTTCGATTTTCATAATTTTTTTTCTAAAAATAGATGTTTCTTAATTAAATCAAATGAAATATTTAATTTGGAGCTGAAAACAATTTAAGAAGTTATTTATGTTATTTTTATAGTGAATTTCATTAATTGTTATTGTATTTCTTTATATTTCTTATAAAATTATTATTTTTTCAAAACTTGTACTTAAGTACGTGCGACCCAGTTGTGAATTTTATTTCTTTTTAAGGGTGGACTGTAACGATTATAAATTATAAATTTTACTTTATGGAGCAATTCCATTTGCACACTTCTTTTTGATGTCATATTCACTTGAGAAGCTGTTTGGTCACTTTATATTCGAATTTTATTTATTTTTTTAATGAAATTTCATTTACAAAGATAAAAACAGACTTTACCCGGACCAAATACCATCTAGCACTTTTTTTTTACTGGTGGAAATTGTTGGGAACAATGCCCCTACTCTCATCCCAAGAGTCCCAACGAATCCTATTTTGAAAAAAAAATAAGCACACAAAATAAGCACTGTTGCAATTTTAGTTTAAGCTGTGTACATTATGTATGTCTCCTAAACTAATTGTCCTAAAGAGAACATTAAAATGTTAAAACCAGCTTGATTGTATGCTTAATCTATTATGAACCTTTATTTTGAAAATAAATCAAGGTAATACATACAACTACTAAAGTGTAAATTAAGTAAATTCTTATATTCAGTGCAGCAGGGGTTATCCTGTGACATTTAACCTTCTCTAAATTATCGTTGACAGTAAATTTTTTGATTGCTTGGGTTTTTTGATGGAATATAAATACCAAAAGTCGATACAGAAACTTCATACTGAAACATTACATGGTGGAAAGATTGGATTTGTATCATCAAAAACAACTAGAAAAGAATAATCTGTTTGCCACCAGAATTTGGTTTAAAATATTTCGTTATATTCGTTATGTTTTATGTACTTATGTTGGCTAATTAGGGCCATAGGAAATGGTTTAAAACTTATTTGCAAGTTTCTGCCTTAACAAACTTATAAAACTACAAACAAAATAAAAAAAAAACATTGCAAGTTAAATAAAAACTTACAAATAAATATAAACGATTTGTAGGTACTTTCTTGAACACTATTACATTTATTTTTATCAAACAAAATCCTTAAATGTCTCCTTTTTTTGTATTACAGATCCAAGGTCAGAGGGATGGTTTCTTATTAGTTCTTTGGAGCAAGTCAGCTTAGTTGTAGCACTTTATGCATTTTTTGTTAAAATATTGGGACCCAGACTGATGAAGAATAGAAAACCTTACGATTTAAAAATTATTATAAGAATATACAACATTGCTCAAATATGCATAAATGGCTTTTTGTTTGCTGTGGTAAGGATACGAAATATATATTTTAATTGAATATACTAAAAAAAATAAATTTTTTTCAATTTTTTTATAATATTTGTATGTTATTTATTTACAGGGTGCTCCATATGCCTTATTCCATGACAAATGGAATGGTCGATGTTTTTCAGTCGATGAAAGTGACCCTAAAAGGGAAAAAATCCTCATATTCATAAGCTACGCATACTGCCTGGTTAAGATACTTGATCTAATGGATACAATTTTCTTTGTATTAAGAAAGCGTTACAAGCAGGTGTCATTTCTTCATTTCTATCATCACTTCATTTTAGCTTTGATTGCACCAGCGGTCTTTCGCTATTTACCCAATGGCCATATGAATATCATGGGTCTTATTAACAGTATTGTTCATACAGTTATGTACTTCTACTATTTCCTATCAAATCTGAGACCGGATATGAAGGATTCTCTGTGGTGGAAAAAATACATAACGTTGATGCAGATTATGCAATTTGTGTTCTTAACGGGATATTTTTTGTATCCTTTGTCAAACGGTGAGCTGTGCGGGTATCCATTTAAATTTTTGTACTTTGCATTAGCTCAAAATTTCCTATTCTTGTTTATGTTTAGTAATTTCTTTATAAATAATTATTGTACGAAAGCAAAACATAAAGCTAATTAAATGACATGTATATTTACATTGAAAAATTGCATTTTGTATTTGTTCGGTATGGCATGTACCATTTCGGATGTAGGTCCACGTCTTCAAAATGAAACACCCGCTGTGCAAGAAATTTTCTTCAAACAAGAATATTTTTGGCGGGTTATTAAGTAAATAAATAAAAAAAATTTAAGTATCGATTTAAAAAAACACTTTTGAGACTTAAGTATTGCGTTTTTAAGATACATACCTCCATTATTTAGGAAATCAATCCCAGTCTTCATTGGAACATTAAACAAATGAAAATAAGTGCGGTTTTTGGTAGGTTTTCATACCAAGATTTGAACAAGGTTTGCAGATCGTAACCTTTTGGCGTTAAAATTAACAGTTTCCAATTATCTTGGCCCTAGCAAAAGTTTTAATGTTTACAAATTCACAACGCCAACGGCAACAAGATGACGGACATTTGGAAATTGTGAAACGTATCGAAAAGGAGATTCTGAAAGACTTGTCGGATTTTCAGATTCTATACAACACAAAAATTATGAGTTTTCTTTTTCTATGAGCAATCGTTTAGAAGACCCACTACTGCACGCACTATGATCCAGTAAACGAAATTATAAAAAAGTTGTCGTTTTAGATTTTTATCTTGTACAATTGAGAGACAACACTAAAAAAATTGTTGAAACATTTTTTTTTTAAATTATAAAGCTTTGCCATATATGACCACTTGTGCAGCTACACATTTTTCAAGCAAATTAGATGAAAAATAACCAGAAAAACTAAAAATGCAGTTTTGTGCCATCACTTAACACACTACATTCACAAATTTCAAACAAAACCGTTAGAGCCGTTTTCGAGATATGCGAAATGAAATATTTGTTTTACAAAATATATTCAAACACAAAACACGAACAGGCGCACAGACCGACGACCCCTAGAGGGGAAATTGGATTTTTTTTAGGACCAAAAGTAACGGTATCTGCCATATAATAATTTAAGAAAAGTTAACTTTTTGCCAAAACGGGTGGAACGATTTTGATTAAAATTTTTGTGTCTGCTTTTGTTAGATTGTAAAAATTCTACTAACGGTACCTCCCATAGAACCGTTTTCTCCATTTTTGACATTCACTTAAACGACTGAACCAATTTCAATGAATTTTTTTTAAACGAAAGCTCCTTAACAGTTTTAAAATTATTTGATATAAAATATTTAAAAAAAATAATTTTTGGATTTTTAAAACATCTTTCAATTTTTGAAATTTTGGTTTCAGATGTGTTAATGGCATACCAACTTCATTTTTAAACAAGCTTTTAGCATTTTTATATATATACAAAATTATTTTTTCTTAAAACAGCTCTAACGATTTTCAAATTTTTTTTTCTAAAAACTTATCCTTTTTAATCAAATCAAATGGCATACTTTGTTTGGAGCTCAAAATAATTTAAGAAGATGCTTGTATCATTTTATTAACTTATTAACGAATTTATTTTTTTTTTATTTCTTATAAAATTATTTATTTTTAAAAACCTTAAGAAGCTTTAACTTCCACAGCAACTTTGACCCTAAGAGCAAGTTTGTGCGACCCAGTCGTGCATTTATTTTGTTGAATTAACGGTTTAATGTTTTCTTTAACTCCGTTGTGTTTCAATAATTTTGTATTCTGCTTTTAGTCAACTTTTGAGAAAATTCACTCTCCCATCTGATCGGGTAAAAACACACTCCAATTTTTACTAGTTGTTTTCCATAAAATTGTAACAAAATTTTCTGATAAAAAACTTATTGTTAAGTTAAGAAAAAAAATCTGATGAGAGCAGCAATTTTAAACTGAAATAAAATCATCCTAATCGGAGCGGTTTTGCCCAGTTCCGAGATATGCTTTATTTAGAGTTTTAGTTGCTTCACTAATATATTTAGATTACATTAGGTATATTAAACTCAGAAATTGCACATTAATTTTGTTTCTTTCCCTCAGAACGGACATTAAAAAAAAGTTTGTTTTCAAGTTTAAAAATACAACGAATTGCACAAAACTTCAAAAAAACAAACTCGACCTTATTATTTCCACATTAAAATTATGTTTATGAGAGTGCTTCTGTTTTCGATTCTGATTTCAAAACCAGAAGTACCAAAATTACTCTTCTTTTCGATTACTCTTCTTTTCAAAAGAAGAACTGTCAACAGACTTATCAATTTAATACATTAAACAAACCATCGACTTTGCGTGGTATATTTTGCCTAATGAAATCAAAAGCTTTATGTTAACTTCTTAAAACAACAGACTTTATATCATACTGTATTTTTAGTTTTACCTTAAATTCGATTTTAGAAAAGCTCTTTCTACTCAATGAAAATGAGATTTCATCTTCAACAGATGGTGAAAATCCTTATCACTCAATTTGAAAACTGAGGCTAAAGTTCAGTTTTTGTTCGAACTTCATGCCAAAAGGACGTGCCACAACGGTTAACACAAAAATATTCAAACGTTTACCTAAATTATCCTGGCAGGTCGACCGCATTCGTGCGAAATTTCATTAAAATGTCCGTTCGGTTTAATAATAACACACTATCCTTCCCAAAACTTATTAATTATAATTCGCTTAATGATAACCCTAATAATGACCTCAGTGCTTTCAACATAAAAAGCAACAGTAATGTTAGCGACATCAGTGGTGGGGCAAAATCATCCTGGTTAAGTGGGGGCGAAATACAAATACCCTGCTACACTATTATCCTTTTACTTTCCGTTGTTGGTAATTTGCTTGTGATATCAACTTTGGTGCAAAACCGAAGGATGCGAACGATAACAAACGTTTTTCTTCTTAATCTGGCTATTTCGGATATATTACTGGGTGTCCTTTGTATGCCGGTAACATTAGTAGGCACTCTACTCAGACACTTTATATTTGGAGAATTTCTATGCAAACTAATACCATTTCTGCAGGGTAAGTTTGCTTTGAACCTATGGTTTGGGAAATCGGTAATATTGTGTTGAATGTGCAGTTGATGAGTTTTTGTGGGTTTGTTTTGATATGGTGAAGGGTAAAGGTGAGTAAATTCATGTTATCTTACTTGCTACACAATACGAGATAGTCCTTAAATGTCCGGATAACATGACATAGCTATATGTGTTGTATATCACCGCGGGGTATACAATGTTTTATTTGCATAACCTTGTTTATTGGAGGAAATTTTAATACAAAATGAACATAAAGTAGGTACTTTGGAATCGAGTTGTTTGCTTGAGTTGTAGTTCTGTGATACATTTAAGGACCTTGCAGGCAAAAAGCAGGCAAGTTCAATTTTGAAAAGTTGTGGTAAGAACGAAAAATGTAATTTAAAAATACTTTAGTTTGATGTAAAACTGATTGACTGTATCTCCATTTCTTCATTTTTATGGAAGATATGAAGCTAAATTTGACAGTATTCTTTTCTTTGGCATGAATATGCAAACAAAAGTTTTGAGTTGATAGTTAAAATATGCAGCCTAAATTTCGTCAAATGTTTACCCATCAATTTTTTTCTTTTTTTGGAAATAAGACATTTAGACCTTTTTAACAATGTAAAAATCATAAGGTTTGATTAAAAACAGTTTTTTACAGTACCTAAACGTTCGAATTTATGTATATGGGTTATTCTTTCTTAGCCAATTTTCAACCGATTTTTAAAAAAGATGGAAATAAACATTTTTTTATAGTGTATTTTCAAAACTTCATGTTGTTCTTAAAACATATTCTTGAAATTGATTTCAAAGTTGAGTAAATGACGAAAAAATGGAATTTTTGAAATTGTTTAGCTTATACAGTTTAGGTGGTCTTACCAAACCACATGTTTTTAACATTGTTACAAAGGCAAGAAAGAGAAACAGTGAGAAAATCCAAAATTTTTTTGCAATGGGTAAAGGTCTAAAAATCCATTTTTTGGCCTTAGACTTAGGTTCAGATTTTGGGTGTTGTTCAGAATTTTTACATCCCGTATTGTAATCAATGCAACAAGCCCTACAATACGTGATAGGTCCCCGCTCGCGTATATTTTGTTACCCTGTTTTTGTCACACAGTGTTATTAATACGAATACTTAAACAATAAAATACATAATAAAATCACAAATTCGCATAATCTAATCATATACCTAGGAGAAAAAGCTATACTCCAGCCGAATGATTTAAATCAGAATACCAGGAAATTTGAATAATAAATCTATTTCCAAAAACCAGAGTTTTAAATGAAAAGTGAACAAATCAGAAGTAATAACGGTTCTTAGAAGCTTATTAGACTAAACAATGGGAAAAGATTGAATAGAAATTACGACATGTAGCTGTGCTGAATAAAAGAACTGTTTAAATAATTTGAGGAATTTCCTCTTCAATTATAATTTGATATTCAAAGGTCTTTGAACTTTGGAAAATTATAAATGGCTTACTGGACATTTTTTTGGTAACCCGGGCGATCTTAGGTCATACCCCCGTATGGGCCTGACAGATGGGCCCTTCGGAATTTTTTTTTTTTTGCTAAAATGCAGGTCACAGTTATTAATCGACGCAGAATGTCATCCTCATAGCTCATCGAAAGCCTACCCAAAATTTCCACTATTGGATTTTTTTTAAATTACTTTTAAAGAGGGGGAGTAATGGGGATGTTAAGGTTTATCAAACTGAAGAGTTTATGTTAATACAATCGAACCATATGAGACATGATTGCAGGTATTTTGTTGAATCGATTAAGACCAACACTATTTCGTTTGACCACGTTAAGAATAGTTATTGTCATTTTTATGCAATGATGAATATATTTTTTGGGTGCAACGAGTAGAGCATAAACCATTCTAAAATATTGATACATTAATAAAATTTGGTATGAAGCTTTCAATTGTTATAAGAACTCAGAAGCAGAAGAGTGCAGTAAATTCATCGCTGCAAAATTTATTTTGTAAATGGGAGATTGTAGAACCATTAGGGATAAGACGCAAAGATCAGATACAATTTGTCGATATCTCACTTCGTTTAAGCGAAATTTCCATTAAAAAATGTTGTTGTTGACAGGATGACGTTTACAAAATACTCCGTCTTCCGTCTACTACGTTTCGTTTCATTATCAGTCAAATACATCTTCGATGCCTGCAATTGAAAACTCTATTGTAGACAGCTCGCTTTGTTTTTCCGTTGATGTAAATACAGCATAAGCAAGGAGTTGAAATGAGTTGAAAGGATCAAACAAAAATTATACCTCTGGTACCCCTGGTATTGACTTCGGTGCACATATACGAAGCACAATTTGATAAGTTATATTCTATGCCTCTATAGCCCACGATATATGTATCTACGTTTAGACCTTTCGGTCAGGCCGATGCAATTTAATTAAATTGCTTTAGTCAATACGGTGGCCGTGTAAATCTTTAGGCAGTATTAACCACTCCATGTTGGTCTATATTTCAACATTTCTGGCTGAACTGAAGGCAAAAACTGACCATACATAGTAAAAAGTAGGCTGCAGTATTAAAATTTAGATTGGATTTAAAAGCAAATTATAACTTTAGAATGCAGTAGACCGCAGTTGCACAAAGTTCCCACACATAAATTATAACTTTTGAATGCAGTAGACCGCAGTTGCACAAAGCAAAATGTAAATTTTAGAAATAAATAACTTTTTTGAAATAACTCTTAAAATAGCAACAATAAAATAAAACCCTAAACATAATTAAATGTTATCATAGAGTTCGAAGAATTATGTATTAAGGTAAATGTATCGTCTATGCATTATTTGTGAATGATTTTAAAAACCTTTTAATATTTTTTTATGTTTCCCTCAATACTAAGTGCATTTTTCATTTGAAAATAAAATTTATTTTTCCAAGAGTTGATGGAGTTGTCTTAATAAGCCCTTCTGTAAAAATGAATGTCAGGAATCAAAACAGTAAATATAAACGAAAACAGCATTGCATCTTTATTATTTTGTTGTTTATGCTTGAAATTCATTTCATCGTGTGTATGAGGATAACGAAAGTAGCAACAAAATACAGGAATTTAATATATACCTACCTTTTTACTCGGAAACGAAATCTATTGTATGGAAGTGTATAACAAGGAGTACTTTGAAATAAAAAAAAAACGGATTATACTCCTTGATGTCCAAAAGTCAAACTTCAACAGAATTAATCCTTAAATAATTGTTTGAAAAGTTCTCTTGTTTCAGTTCTTGATAAACTCTTATTAAAAGACTCCTTAATACAAAAGAGTGGTGTTTTTAATTCAAAAATACTTACACATAAATTTAAGCTGCTGGTAATTTAAATTTTTTAAGAAATATCTACAAAATATTTATGGGAAATAATTGATGATTTTCACTGCTTTTATAGGTTTTTTTTTCAAAATTAAATGAAAGATTTTCACATTGGATCATTAAGGCGATACAAAATTTTAAAACAAAACTAATCTGTTAGATTATCATCATCATCATCGGCTCGACAACCGGGGTCCGGTCCTGGCCTCTTTCAACAAGTCTCTTCACCTATCCCGGTCTCGAGCCAACGCCATCCAGTTGCGCACCCCAAGGCTTTGGGCGTCCTGGTCTACGCCATCTCTCCAGCGCAAGCATGGTCTACCACGCTGCCGCCTACCATAGAATGTACCGCAAAAGACTTTCCGAGCAGGTTCCTCTTCGCTCATACGAGCTAGGTGCCCTCCCCACCGGAGTCTACCGAGCTTAATTTTTGTCACTATGTCTGCTTCAAGTTAGATTATAAGTTACAATAATTTTGTTGGTAATAGTATTTCATAAATGCACACGAAGATTAAGGGCCAGTTATAGTTACACAGTCAACACTTAAGTCAACGGACGGTTAGGTAGTATGCATACAGTATTTCCTACAAAGTCTCACTTATGTTTCCAATATCGGTCACTTATAGGTGTCAATTACTGGACTGTGAAACTAGCCCTAAACTGCATTTGTTACATTAAAAGATAGACAATATTCAACCGATGTTCATGTTCATTGATGTCCTTCAAAATAAATCACTTTTGAAAATGTGTAATCAATCTTCATTGATATCCTTTATAGAAATCTGTTTCCTTGGAAATCAAATTTATCAGTTGCGTAAAGAGTAGGTATATCCTATCTTACTCCCAACCCAATTTGATTGACATCCATTTATCACTGTATTTTTAAATTGAAAAAAAAAAAAAAATAATAATTATCTCACTGGAAGTATTATATTGGTTGAAAAAAATATATACCGAGTACAATAAGTATATTTGCTTTTAAAGTTAAATTGCTTAAATGCTATTATTTTGAATATCACTTAAATGATAAAAGAGTAAAATTTCTTCGATTTAATCTTTGCCCTAGAAATGAAAGAAGTTCTTATGCAACTTTTGTAAAACCCACTTATTCAATGTTTCCATGCCCTTAGGGAATACAAAAATTCAATAACTCAGGAATAGTTCCTTGAAACAATATTTTTGAACTATGTACTTCTTCTTCCTTTCTGGAAATTTCTTTTTAAATATCCTTTATATTGGGATTTGTTTTTGTTAATATTAGTATTTTCTTACTTGCGATGTAGGTACTACCAGTAGCTTAAGCTACTGAAGAGATTTTCCTCCAATTTGGCAGTTATATAGGACTTAGAAGTTATAAACTTAATTTTCTCAAAAATGATTCTAACGATTTTGGTTAAAGCTTTTGGGTTTACCTGTACAACAAGCACAATAATTCTTTAGAAAAAAAAGAAATTTTTTGATCTGTTAATAAATAAATCTGACTTAACGGATTTCGTCGAAATTTCTTACACAAAAAAGTACTTAGGTGTTTTTATTTTGGACGCGATAAAAACGCATACATTACAGGCAATCGAAATAGTTTAATTCCCTCGGAGCACTCACACTTCAGATTATCACCCTTATTGCGAAATTCAACTATCACTTGATAGTTGATAAATATTGAAATTTGGTACTTTAAATCCTAAATATTTTAAAAGTTTATGTATCAACTTTTCAATAATATTTATGTATCAATTTTATTTTAATTGACAACAGTAGGCATCATTTTCTGTTATTAAAAACTAAGATTTCGATTTTCCATTTTTATCAACTATAAATTGATAGTTGACCTTCGCAATAAGGGTGTATGACAATAATTTCAAAGTTGTTATTTTATAAAATCAAAAAATTAATTCTTCAGTTTAGAAAAAAATATGAATCAAATATTAAATTTGAATATTTTAAGGCAAGATTACAGTTGGGCGTGAAAAAAAAAAATTGAAAGCAGGACTTTATTTAAGTTAATGCCCCATTAATACTTCTCAAAAGAAAAACAAACCGACTTCAAACCTAAGACTTTGATTATTTTTTCATTGACGCTATTTTCAGCTTCCACATACAAAAATCATAAAAAGCGATTCAAAAGTTCTGAGCTAAAAAATGTAAGAAAAAAATAGTCGAATTGATAACATCCTTCATTTTTGAAGCCGGTTAAAAACGAGCATCGTGACGCTCAATAATTTTGAGTTCTTCACAGAGCCTAATTTATTTCAAATTCAAGGCCTTGGAGCGTGGGCAGTGGAGTTACCAAAAAGTAACATATAATATTGAAAATTGCGCCTAGAAATCGAATTTCTTTGAAAACAAAAACATTTCTTGAGCTTTGTATCTGGATGTAGAGTTGATGTTGGAAGCTGAATTGAAATAAAACTGCATATCACGTTCTTTTAGCATCTTTTTCGACAATCTGCATCACAATTCTTGTAGAAATCGTTTATTCTTTTGCTTTTCCATGGTTAAATGCACGCTGTAAAATCACATCTGACAGGTAAAAACATTGCTAACAGGTTCCTCTTCGATTTGGTATTATAAACAACCCTTAGAATAAGTTAGTTGCATATTTGTCACGCTCTTAAATATTATTTTATTTCCTTTAATAAAACTTGAACATAAAGCATACGTTTGAAACAAAAATCGGAGAAAATTAAAAATATTGTCAGACAATTTGGTATATTAGAAAATTCAAATGTCATGGCATTTATTGATGTTTTTAAGTTTTATTGACAATTTTCAAGTAGTTTTTTTTTTTTAGCGAGTGAAGTATTTACACATATGGCATATGAAAAAATTAAACCCAAGATTTTCTTCAAAAAATTTGGAAAATTCGGGTGAAACCCGATACTGTGTGTTTTTATTGTGGTCATTTAATGAACGCTTTTGAAAATATCTTTTTTCAATGCCTCATTAATATAAAATAAAGGAGACTGGGCCTTTTGGTTATGGTGTATCACATTGAGACATACATCAAATGAAAGGTTTCGATGAGTGTATTGTTTTTTTTTGTATGGGCAAAAGTCTGTAGCTCTTGCAGGAAAACTGCAGTGATGCATTTTATGTTCAAAAATGTATGTATTAAGACTTAGAAAAGTAAGTATTTTTACAAGATGCTCGGTTAAATTAATTCAAAAACATTACATAACGGTGTTCAATTGGACTAATCACATTTTTCTTTTTTTTTTTATTAATGGAATGCAATAACAAAAAATATTTGTTAAGGTTTTAAAAGTGCTGAACCCATACAGAAGCATGGATTCAACATTGAATCTGAAAAGTCTAAGCTTGGTCTTTAAGCTTATAGCGTTGTTTCTCCATATTTTGGACAGCATTCCGAAAGCAGCCTTTGCCTTTTTGATACGGCTGTCGAAATCTTGTTAGGTTCCGCCTTTGGTAGAAACAAAACTCCCAAGATAATGAAAGTCTTCTACATTCTCTACCGGTTGTCCAGAAATATTGACTTGAACGGATGAGTTACTTCCGAGGCTGATCATTTTTGTTTTTGTCGTGTTAATTTTCAGCCCCACGATTTCTGCTTCTCCCTCCACCCTTGTTGTCATTTTGATGGAGATCCGTGATCCTATGAGAGAGTAAACATACGTCGTCAGCGTAGTCCAGATGTTTTAGTTGGGATGTCAGACTCCATTGAATTCCACCATTTCCGTTTAACAGGGCTGCACGCAGCACATCACTTATCACTAACAGGAAAAGTATTGGCGACAGTATGCAACCCTGTCTGACTCCACATTGGAATTCGAATTCATCTGACAATCTTCCTCTAAAACGTGGCATTTGCATCCATCGTAGGTTGCTTTAATATTAGCGATTAACTTGTCCAAATAAATTCTCTGTTAACACTATCAAACACTTTTTCAAAATCAATGAACAGCAAGTGAAGTGGTGATGGATATTCGAAGCACTGTTAAATATGGATCCGCAAGGTGTTAATGTGGTCAACACAGGATGAACCAGTGCGGAAACCCACTTGTTCGGCGTTGAGTGTTTCGCTATTTCTACTGCACTTACTGTAAGAACTAGAAAAGTTTTATATTTTTTATTATAAATATTAGAAAGTAATTTAAGTTTTGTCATATTATTTGAGTAAAAGAAGATTTTTGCAATGCAAATGTAATTTGATTAGTATTTCTACGCAAAATAATAGAATATTTTCAGTATATTTTTTTAATCTAGGTTATTTATTAACTAGCTGACCCGGCACACGTTGACCTTCCCCAACAAAGTGATGTTTATTTTTACTTACTTTTTAGGCTATTGGCTTTATAATTTTGGCTTTATCATTTTAAATGTGTTCAGTTATAAGTAAGTTTTTATGTAAACATTGTATTGATTATCAGGTGCTATGAGCATACCACACTTAATGCACGTACAAGCGTTGAGTTTTTGAATTTTTTCCACTTCGCCCATAGAATAAAACCACTGTGTGTCGCCGTGACGCTCGTTTCTGTCCGACATGACGAACGTTTTTGCGTGTGCCAAGTTACCCCTATGGTTGCTACTGGCCGGGTAATATATAACACTAAATAGACAGATATCAAAAATTATATTTTATTATTTGTCAATTATAATTATTTGAATGAAAATTCAATGAGTAGCATGTTTAATTAGAAAATAAAATGAAATTCATTTTGTTATTGAAAACGAGTGTTTTGCCTTCGAAATGTTGAAAATTATCGAGCTCTTGAAGAAAAATGCTACGATTTTGCAATCCAATGTACCAGTAGTGTAAATCACGTTTTGGTTTGTAGTACAAATCACAAACTATTTTTCTAGTAACACAAAGGTGATTTATTCATTTATTTCAATTATAGATACTCTGGCTGCAGATATAATTCATAATTTATAATTTTTAATAATAACAAGTTAAACCTGTAGAGAGAAAGGTTTTTGAAGTTAAGAAACACTCCCGCAACTGACTTCCTGTGACATGTAGTAGAAATCATATTTTATATTTCATTCAAAAAAATCATATTTCACAACCTTCTAAGGGTACATAATATAATATTCAAGATGTAAATGTTAACATGGTTGTGTTCGTAAAATAAGAAAAAAAAATATAACGACGGTCTTGTCAAATGCAGTGTAAATCACATTTGGAATTGGCTTAGTAATATTTTTAATATAGCTTATTATATCTTAGACTAATACCATATATGTACGAGTACATTTTGTCAATGTTATATTAAATACAAAACTCAACCTCCTATACGTTGCTTATATTAATGATATCAAAAGCTTTATTTCTAAAATAAGAGTTCACAAACTTTTTATCATACAGTATTTTTAGTTTCACCTTAAATTCGATTTCAGAAAAGCTTTTTCTACTCAATGAAAATTATGTTTCATTTTCAACAGATGGTGAGAATCCTTATCACCCAACTAGCAAACTGATTCCAAAGTTCAGTTTTTTTCGAACTTCATGCCAGAAGGACGTGCCACAACGGTAAGCGCCGAAGTATTTAAACGTTACTTAAAATTTTCCTCCCATATCGGATTCGTGCGAAATTTTATTCAAAAATGTCCGTTCGGTTTAATAACAACACACTATCCTTTCCAACACTTATTAATTATAATTACCATAATAATAACCCTAATAATGACCTCAGTGCTTTCAACATAAAAAGCAACAGTAATGTTAGCGACAGTGGTGGGGCAAAATCATCCTGGTTAAGTGGAGGCGAAATACAAATACCGTGTTACACCATTATCCTTTTACTTTCCGTTGTTGGTAATTTGCTTGTGATATCAACTTTGGTGCAAAACCGAAGGATGCGAACGATAACAAACGTTTTTCTTCTTAATCTGGCTATTTCGGATATATTACTGGGTGTCCTTTGTATGCCGGTAACATTAGTAGGCACTCTACTGAGACACTTTATATTTGGAGAATTTCTATGCAAACTAATACCATTTCTGCAGGGTAAGTTTGCTTTGATACTTGGTGTGGCGTATAATTTTAATAAATTTTTTTCTATTAACTGTACAGTGGATGAGTTTGAGGGTTGGATATGTTTAAGGGTTAAGGTGAGTATTTAAATTCATGTTGTCCTTGCTAGATACACGGTAGGGGTGAGTGTTTAAACTTAAAATGTCGGGATAGGTCGGCATACCTTGCAACTGGGGTATGCAGTATTTTATTCGCATGAACTGTTTTATTGAAGCAAATTTGAAAACAAAAAGAACATAAAGCACTCAAGGTCGAGTTGTTTATCTGAGTTTCAGTTCTGTGATACATGTTGTAAACTTTGTTAACATAAGCAAAAAAGAACATGGAATATCTGTCCTCTCAACAGCTTCATGCTTGTTTTTAATTTAAAAAAAAATTACTCTTATGTTTTAACATACTAAATTTGTGAACGAAAAGGTTTCTCGGTGGAATGTTTTGGCGTAGTTTTAATTTCTATCAAAACTTAATATTTTCGGGGGTTTGAATCTAATTGTGAGGTTTGTCAACTAAATTTTGTGACGCAACATGTTCAGAAATGGAAAGAACCGTAAATTTTTTAACGGATTTGGAATTTTTAGGAAATTCTACCCTTAAAGTTTTTTTTTACAACTATGTGCCAAATGTGTTAATGAAAACTAAATTTGCCATAATTTATTATATAGTTCAGTGCAATTTGATTTTGACCCAAGAACATTTTTTTTTAAATTCTGAAATACGCTGAAAATCTAAAAAGCACCAAAAAACATCATCACATCATATGTGTGGTCCGCCAATTTGGTAAGTAATAGTCCTTGAGATGTCGTAAACACTAAGAACAAATAACATCCCTTAGTAATTATTTTTCTATATAGTCTTGTCAATTAAAGAAGCAGAGGCCTATTAGCAAAACGCCAATTTGAAAGAGGATATTTATGGCAAAATACGTATCACCAAACACAAATTTGCAATGTGAAAAGTTCTTTTCTGCAAAGTGAAAAATTAAGTTGGTTTGCAAAGTATGTGTACTTTTTATTTCACCAAACACAAAAACATTGCAAATTATATTAATAGTTTAGAAAAGCTTGTCAATATTATGGAAAGAGAAAAATTTTTGTTTGCAATTTATTAAGATTTTGTTGAGAAAAGATATCAAAAAATCATAATAATAAATAGGCCAACCAGAAATATGCTCTAGCATGTCTTTTGGGATATTTAAAGACACAGAAATGTGTTTCATACAAAACTAAGCATTTTTAACCCTGTTCGTTAGGGAATATTTGTCCATATTTTGAATTAATTGAAAATGTTTGCATATTTCACTTTTTAGAGAATATTTGGAGACGAGAAAAATGTTCTTCAACTTTCAGCATAAAAATAGTCATAATGCCGAGAGTTAATATGCTATTAACTACAAAGTCGGTGAAAGAATTAACAAAAAATTTAAGAATGTTTCAGTAAAAAATTGCAGATTTAAAATTTTTGACAAAAATTACAAAATGCTTATCTGTAGATAAATTTTACATTAACTGCATTATATACGGTCTCCTTTATGAATATGCGTTTTTAACTTCTATTAAAGATGAAAAAAGTTTTTAATGTTCAAAAATGTTTTTAGAGCACTGCAGGCGACATTATCAGAAAGAAATTACCATTAATTGTTGACATGGCTCGAGTAAAAATCTTTCACTAGATACTCAAAGATCAGCTATAAAAAACTTTAGTTAGTGCAATTGCATTGCTAATGATTGTATTTGCCGTAGAAGACTACCATACGAATTCAAATGCAAAGTCCTATTTTAAATTGGTGAAACGCTCTTTCCTTTCACTTTTCAAAAGTAGTTTGAAAAATTGAAAAGTGAAAAGTCTTTTCTCTTCGCAAATAATGTGAAATACTTAGCAATTTTACTTTGCAGAAAAGATGCAAAGTGAAAAGTGAAAAATGTTTGGTGAAATAGGCCCCAGGTAAAATATCGGAGAAATCACTTTGAAAATATTGGTATGTCAAAAATATTTAGGAGGGATCTGTAAATCTAAGCTATATTTGATTAGCATTCATGTCGTATTTCATAACTGTTCCATTATTTACCAAGATGTTTGTGCAATATTTTACCTGTTGTACTTATACTGAAGGTCTATAAGTATTCTGTTGCTAGCTAGTTTTTCAAGATGGCGGACCCACATGGCATACATGGATAATGTTTGATTGTGGATATTCGATATCAGTAAGGCCATTGTTGTCAACATTTTCAGGGAATATCAAAGTCAAAAAAATTCTCCTGGTTCAAATTTAAATTACACTGAACTATATTAACACCATAGTACTAAAAATATTTTAGGGATCTCAGAAATTGATAAAATTTTAAGTGGTGTATTTTGGAAACTTTTATTAGGTCTGTTCGGGTACTCGCTGTCGTTCTCTTCTATTTTTGAGTCCAAGTCCTGTAAAACCTGTCAAGAGATAGCGTACTGAGAGAGAAAATCACTTCCCCTTTTTTTAAAAATGTCTGCCTAAAGAATTTCTTGCGGCTGAAATATGAATTCTGTCAAAATCATTTCAAACAACAAAATAAAACAAAAAAAAAAAAAACAAATAGTAGTGAATATATTTTTTAATGTCGGGAGTTTTAAATGAATCAACAAAAAATTGAAATACAATCAAAAAGTGAATTAATTAATAAATAAAACAAAAATTGGCAGATATTTTTGATCAGTGACTGACGTGTTTTTGAGCAGTTTCGGCCGTATTTGAGAAAATTTCATCCCCACTCTAAAGAATTTGACGGATTTCATATTTCAGCCCAAAAAGTTCCCAAACGGACCTATTTTATACCATTTTGGGCTCAAATTTTGATTTAGTTTTCATTAACACGTTGGTTCATAGTTGTATTTAAAAACTAATCTTGCGAGGGCATAATTTTTCTAAAAACTGCAAAAAAACATTACAGTTTCTTTGCATTTTTGACTACGTAACTTCACGAAATTTTGTTGTTAAAAGGCTATATGTAGCTTGAATTTAAATATTCGGATCATAAAGATTGAGGTCTCCAAACATAAAAAAATGACAGAGCATCCAATTCCAATACTTTAAATGTAAACTAAAGTGAAGTAGTCATTCTCAAATGAATTGAAATAATCTCGTTAAAAAAATGTGAAGACTTTGTGAAGAGTGCCAAATTTGTTTAGTTTTTTAATGATTCTGAAGAGGGCAGAGGAGACATGGTTGGTTAAATTTGTTTTTTCTATCTACTAACCATACCAAACAATAATTATCAAAAATTAAAAACTGCCAGACCTTTGTATGGTAAACCTCTTCCGTTTACTGGACTAATATTTCGGTTATACGTGATGTGGATTAGTGAAGATTATTTTATAATTAGTACTAAAAACTAGAGTGGATTCGAAATTCCTATCATTGTTTTTGTATTCAATAGACCGCGATTTATCGAAATTCCAACAAATGGAATCGTGTTTGCAATACCAATAAATTTTAAATTAATTTATGTTCTGAAAAAAGTGGGAGTATTTTTTAATGAAATGTATCCTGCGCGTATACTTTATTTCTGGATGATTTTAAAAACCTGTGCATATTTTAAGTTTAAGTACTCCTCCATTTGAAATTTAAAGTTATTTTTCCAAGTTTGTTTTTGTAGAGTATTCTGCAAGTACCTACTTAATAAGCAGAGTTTTTTCTTTACAAGTCTTATCGTAAAAATCAATCTACGGAATAAAAAAAAAAAAGGTATAAACAAAAACAGTATTGCTCCTTAATTATTTTGTTACTTTATTTCATTTGTTTTGCTTCTTACTAAGTTTTCGAGAGGAAAACTTTTTAGGTATTTTTGATTTACTCGGAAAGAGAAATCTATTCTCTGGAGATATATACACGAGAAGAGTACTTTGGAATCAAAGACAGAAAACAGATTATAGTGCTTGATAATAATCAAAATTTTAACTTCAACAGAAATAATCCCTAACTGTTTGAAAAGTCCTTTTTTTTTCTTATAAAAAAAAAGACTTCCATACAAAAGACTATTTGTTATTTTCAAAAGTGGAGATAAAATAAAGCTGCTGGTAATTTCATTTTAAAGAAATAAAAACTTACTGGTTGTAGGAATTTATCGATTTTCTTAATATTTAAGTGTGATTTAAAATTAAGGAACAACTTTGAAAGATTTTTACATTTACATTCATATAGAGTTGCGGAACAATCTAAATATATAAAATAAAGTCGGGTTAGTTACACCATTTATAACTTAAGAACTGCTGGACCGATTTTAATGATCTCTGATTATAGTTGGATTCGTCTCCCTTTCAAATAACAGAATAAATATTAAAAATTCGGATATTCATGGTCTCGAGAAGTTTTCCCATGCATTGCAAAAAAGAAGAAAATCACAAAAAATGACATCTCTGATACACGACAGAAGCAGAACACGGAATGCTTGGTTGGAAAATGCCAGCATATGACGTGCGTCGTGTGCATTATTCTTTGAGAGTTAATACCATTACCATACCATTGAGCAAGCTATTGAAAGATCACTACGATTTATCAGATTTTTTTTTGTTTCGAGTCTTCAATAGTTATTTTATTTGAATTCAATTTAAATAAATACAGGGTAAAGATCGCGAAATACCGCATAGATGATCATAAAAAAGGAGCTTTTTACGGTGAGAAAAGCGTAAAATAAAGCGAAAAAAAAAGAAATTCACAGAAAAAAGCGTGAAAAGTCGTGCATAAAGTCGAAAAGTCGCGAGAAAATATGTGAAATAATGAGGCCTACCACTTTAAAAACCGCGGAATACCATGGAAAAAATCGAGGAATACTGGTAGAAGAGAATAACAAGATAGGTCACGTAAAATCCGTTTAATACCACTTGAAAAAAATGTTAAACATCGTGAAAAAAGTCACAGATAAGAGCCTGGAAAGTCGCGGAATAAAGCCTGAAAAGAAAAATGCATGGAAAAAAGCTTGGAAACTTGGAATCACGTGGACGAAAGTGCGGAATACTGGCGAAGTGGTGAAAGAACTTTTAAACACCACATCGCGGAGCTTAAATCTTTCGCAAAATACCGCATGGGAAGTTATGAAAAAAGCGCTTACTACCTCAAGAAAAAGCGTTAAATACTGCGGAAAAAACAAACAAAGTCACAGAGAAAAGCATGTAGTCACGGAGAGAGTGTGAAAAGTCGGAAAAGTAATACTGATTAAATATACCAGACTACTGCAGAGAATTGCAACGAAAGGTCATGATAAAAGTGCTTAGTACCACCGGAAAAAGTGTAAAATACCAGAGAAAATTCACAGAGCAAAAAGTTAAACATGTCATGTTAAGTTTATTTATTTGTATACAATTAAAAGTCGAGGGGAAAGTGAGAAAATTCACGGAAGAAAATGTGGACTAGCACGGTAAAGAGCGTGGAATACTGGTGAATAATCTTATAAGCACCACGCTTTTCTAACGATCGACATATTTCTTTCTCAAGTATTCTACAATTTGATAAATGATCGTATAATAATAATAAATATTTGATAACTAAAGTGTATTAACGCTGAACTGTAACAGAGTGCAAACCAAAAAACAAAAATTCAAAGCTAATTTTAGTTTGTTTTGGGCATAATTTTGTACCATTTTTTGATATTTATATTTTCAAATCACCGTAACTAATACATAAATTACCTTTCTTTCCTATATCAATTGGTACCAGAGGCTACAAACGCAATTTTGTTTATTTTTTCATGCAACAAAATTTTTGCATGCAAAGAAAAGAAAAATGCATTCTTATCCCTTTGTTATGATTGGTTACAAAAAAAAGTATCCTTCATGTTATCTAAGTATGACAAACAAGTTTTCCTTTTTATATAATAAAAACGATGGACAGAAAAGACACAAAACAGTTTTGTAAATTTATTTTTTTTGTTTTTGCGCTGAACTGGAAATTAGACTTTTACGACAAATTTATAGAATAATTGAAAACAAATATTATGTCCATCAAAATAAATCACTGTTTAAAATGTGTAATCAATATTTACATTGATATCCTTGCTCTAAATCGGTTTCTTTGTATTTCTAATCTATCATTTGCGTTAAGAGTGACAGGTTAGTATCGTGTCCTACTCCCGGTCCAATTTGATTGACATCTATTTATCTTTGTATTCTCAAATTGAAAATGTTTATCTCACTAAGGAAATTATATTGGTTAAATAAAGTGCGCCACCCAGTTGTAGGTACTTGCTCTTGAAGTTTAGATTTTCAAGTTTAGATGTTTAATTTTTTTTTTTTTTATAGAAAAAATTTCTTTTGAAGAAATAAATTTGTTTTTTGGGGGTGAAGTTCATAGTCGTTACTCAAGTCAAGATTTTTACTCAACTGATGGTTAATTGAGAAAAGTTTTTAGCAATTGCTCAAGCGAAATCGATATTCATAAATAACAATGAAAATCTCTTACTTAAATGGAGCAAAATCTTGACTCAGAGTAAAATTATTTTTGAATCAAGCTGACAACAAAATTCTTAGCCCTTATTTGAGATTACTGTCAGGTAAAAACTAATATTTTTTGTTTTGTTTTAGTTTAATTGGATTAAATTTCGGGTAGTCCTTGTTCGTCGTGCTTCTAGGTGTATTAAAAATTAGAATGTCTTTAGTGAAAAAAAGTGCATTTAAGTGATAATTAGAGAGAGATCGGGTAAGTAAAAACCAGCAAGAGTTGGCATTAATATCGTATCAAGATAATGCTTAAGGTAGTTCCTGACATCATTTGAGTGGCCAAGAGTTTCTTCAAGCATACACCTGAGAAAAATCGCAACTTGACGACTATAAATTCCGCCCTAACTTTAATTATTCTTAAGTAGTGTGAAACTCTAATCGAGGTTTGATCCTTTCATGACCAAGTAAAAGTAAACAAATTCGAAATCAGTTACATTATATATCTATAAATATAGCGATTGACACCCCTTTTTTTCAGAACTAGTCTATTTCACCGTGAAACACCACGAAAAGTATAGAAACACGTTTTCGAGACATTTTTATGTTCATGTGCCGTTGTCGTTAGGGTCGGTGTTGGTGTTGGCGTTCGGAATTTGTAAACACCATAACTTTTGTTAGAATCAAGATAATTGGAACTCCAAAAGTTAATGATTAGCTAAACCTTCTTGTACTTTTCATCTAATTTGCATTTTTTGTAAATTGTTCCAATGAACAATGATACTGATTCTCTAAATAATGGAGGTATCCAAAAACCGTAATACTTAATTCTCAAAAATGTTGGTAAAAATCAATATTTTACATTTTTGTGTAAAAATAAAATGCACGACTGGGTTGCCCGTACTTGCTCTTGGGGTCAAAGTTACTGTGGAAGTTAAAGCTTCTTATATAAAGTTTTTAAAAATAAATAATTTTATAAGAAATAAAAAACAAAATAAATTTATTACTAAAATGACATAAACAACTTCTTAAATTATTTTGCGCTAAAAACTAAGTATGCCTTTGATTTAATAAAAACAGATACATTTTTAGAAAACAAAAAAAAATTGAAAATCGTTAGAACCTTTTAAAAAAAAATAATTTTATAATTTTTTATATATAGAAATGCTCAAAGTTTGCTGAGAAATAAAATTGGTATGCCATTTTGAAGGTAATATTATTGAACATCTAAAACTCAAATTTCAGCGACCCGTTTTCGAAAAATTGATTTTTCAAAAAAAAAATTTAAAGATTTTTTAAAAATCCAAAAATTGTTTTTTTGAAATTCTTATATATAAGAATATTCATCAAAATTGGTTCTGTCGTTTAAGTGAATGTCAAAAATCAATGGGAGGTACCGTTAGTGGAATTTTTTCTTCAAAAAAAGTTAACTTTTTCTTAACTGTTATATGGTAGGTACCCATGGTTTTAGTCCTAAAAAAATTTCAATTTCCCCTCTAGGGACCCAAGTACTATTTTCATACTGAAAACACTCTTCAAGAGTGTTATAAGTATGATTTTTTAAGAGTGAAAAGTATTCTTGTAGTGTGTTCTAAGATTGTTATAAGGTTCTTATAAGGGTTAAATGGGCTATCTACAAGAAGCTATTACACTCTTGTTGCAAGACTCATATTCTCAAAGAAGCATAATGCGTTTTGTTAAAAGAGTATGTGGGCGTGGCTAACAAATACATATAATAAAAAGAGAAACGAGCGAGTTTACGTGTGAGAATAATCATAATAAAAAATGGCAAAGAAATTGTTACGTTTGTCAAGTCAAACAAAAATTATGAGTATTTTTCTAATAATATAATATTAGTATTTTCATTACGACATGATTATTATTTGCTTACCACGTGTACTTACTTAGATCTGAATGCGGTCAAAATTATATCTGCTATTACTTCGTTCTACCTCGAAAAAAATAAAGCGCTTTAAAAATAACGTATATTAAAATTATTTTGTTTCTAATTTTTTTTGAAAAAAGGGTTACCATATTTATGTGCCTAATCTTCTTAAGCTTATTTATTTTTTTCTTTCTAGAAACCTTTTATTCCAAACTGAATTTGTTAGTGAATATACCTTTGCATCAACAAGTAAAAAATGATTTTAAGAGAAATATTTGGATTCACATGTTTTTTCATTAATCAATTTAGAAACTTCATAAGTAGAAGTGATTCATATTTTTTCCTCTGGTAACCCCAAAAAGCGGAGCTGTTTTTTTTCGAAAGCGTGGTGTTCATTTTTTGTTTCGATACTATAATACTTTTAAGAGAACTATATTACTTATAAGAGAACTATATAATACTTATAGGATTTACATTTTAAGAGACTTATTCTGTCTTGGTTATAAGAATGTAAGATTAGAACTGTCACAGTTAAAAACCATGCCGACTATGAGAAATGAGAGTGTTATTTGTAAAATTTGGTTTTCCTATAAGAATAAAGGTATTTTCAAATTACAAAGAGCTGTATTCTTTTACTAAGAACGATTCAAGACGAATTTGAGGTTTCTAAGAAGTAAATAATTCTTAAGTATTGCAATAAGAAATAGTAGAGTCCAAAGAGAATTTCAAGAGTTAAAATCTGAAGAGTATGTTAGTTGGGGAATCACCAAATATCCTTAAACACCAAGTTTCAAGAAGATATGTTAAGCGGCTTAGGCTGTTGCTCGAGGTATACACAGACAGATAAACAGGCAGAATTTCGGAACCCACATTTTCTTAATGACTTATCTGATTGTTATCTCGAATTGTATATCGCAAGTAAAAAATTGAAAATCGTTAGAGCAGTTTTAAAACAAAATTTTTATATGTAAAAATACTCAAGCCTTATTAAAAAAAAAGAGTATGCAATTATCAAGAAAATATTAATGTTCCCCTTAAACCAAAATTTAAAGATTATCATTCACATATTTTCGAAAAATCGATTTTTTAAAATATTATTTTTAAATTCAAAATCAAATTTGTTGAATATTTGGGAATGAAATAATTTAAAAATCGCTAAGAACCATTTGTGTAAAATTGACATCGAAGTCCGATAAGTTGTTTACGAGAAAATTAGAAAAAAAGAAAACGGGTCTATGGGAGATACCGTAACTACCAAAAAAAAAAAAAAAAAAAAATATTTCAAAAGCACAAACAAATTTTAATCAAAATCGTAAAAGTCACATTCGAAAAAAAAGTTTATTTTTCATTTTCGTCATATATTATGTTTGGCCCTTAAACAACATTTCAATGTTCCCTCTCACAATCACAAAAAAAAAAAGCATTTAACTACAAAGTTAGAAGTAAATCACTTAGGCAGTAGCCAATAGTGACAATTATGTCGGTCTTTCTATCTGATCATTCTCTATTTCGAGCTACAGCCTAAGTCACTGAAGTGATTTTCTTCAAACTTGTAGTTCTTAGAAATAATCATCGTAATGTCACATTTGAAAGTTATCTCGAGTTCAATTTGTTTTACGACTGCTAAACTTGCTATATAGTGCCTTTATCGCAAGTCAAAAAAATCATGAATTAATTCTTTTACCTTCTCCATACTAAATTTCCTTCCTTTAAGAAGAAGTTTGTTTTAAAAAGTTATATTTGCATTATTTGCAGGTTGTGAGAACATTCTTGTTGCGAAAACCAACGCATCTGTAAATATATATCCTGTCCATATCATTTGATGCAGGTCCTTATTGAATATGTTCCAGACGTTGTGGAGATACTTAATATTCTTTCACAAAAATACTACGCATAGAAGAAGTAAAGAGGAAATTTATTGCATATGTAGAAAACAAATATTTGTTGAAAAGAAAGTCGGTACACTAGGGCGTATACGTACTTTTTTATTTCATTGAATTCTTAAAACATAATATACAACAACCGAAAGATTTTTTTTATAATTCTGAAAAATTAGTTTTGAAGTCAAATTATATTCGTTTCAAAAATTCAAACAAGCAATCAAAAATGAATAAATTATCCTTTGGTTTTCAATTCGCCAAGCGCACTCCCACATCTTTATGTTTCCCAGAACATTTTAGTTCACGTAATTTTTTTTTTTTTTTTTTCAAGGAACACAAGTCCTTATACCTAAGTAAATCATAAATATTATTCTTAGTCACAAATGCTAGGAAGAGATTTTTTAAGGAACATTTCGGATATAAATTACGAGAGCATTTCCTTGTGTCATAAGATTACTCAAAGTATTTTTGTGTCACTTTTTTTCAAATTTATCCAAGTCATGTTCTGTTAATTAAAACTTTACGAAATTGAAACCAGATGCCAATTTATTATACGAGAGGAAAAATTAATTTAAAGTAGTATACGAGTATAGAACCACAATTTTAATATTTTCATTTTATATTTACAGGTGTAAGATGTTATCATAAACGAAATTGTTGTTTTATGTAAAAGGAAACGTCTTTGCTGAGAGGAAATTTGTGTGCCTACACGATAAATATCAATTTACAAGGCTTCCAGTTATGTCATAAATAAATATTGATAAGAAAATTATTTAGTTTTTTTTTTTTTTTTGCAAAGGAGCTTTTACTTATTTCGGGGGAAAAAATAATAATAATAATAAGTTATGCCTTAATAACAGCAAGAGGATGTTACAACTCATTAAACTTTAAGTCTGCTAGTAATAAACTTCAACAGAATGCCTTTAAATATTCAAAATATTGTAAACAAATAAGGGATTTCGTTGAATGCGATATCTGCTGGCGATAAATCGAGTGAAAGTGATAAAGCATGCTTTCTCTATATTACAAGTGGATGTACCATCATAGCTTTTTCACACTTCTTTTCACTTGATTTAGTAGAATGAATTTTTTTTTAAATTAAATTTTACCATATTTTTTAAATTCTTATCGAGGAAGAAACAGTTGCAAAATAAGGAAGAAGGGGATTATGTTAAGGTTGTACAGACAAAAAAGGGATCTAGGTCATAAATTCTTTAACATAACAAAGATTTTTAAAGTGCGCCTACTTTTAAGTTGTTCCACTTGATTACATTTCAAACAAAAACTTATTTTATCCATATTAGCCATATTAGGCAAAATGTTTAGAGTGTAAGGGTACTGCTTCAAATTCAATTTTCTATGTTTGAACGTCGGGATTTACGTTCGATAATTTTTCCAATGACTTTTTTTTTTTCTTTTTGTTATCATGTGAGACAATGAAGGACAGAGTTTTGCAGTGAAATGCGATAACAAAAACAAAACTCAGGGAAATCCTATTTCAGTAGAAAGATTTTGGAAATTCGATTTCATATTGTTCCCTATGTCTATTTACCGTTTAGATTTCCTATTAGGTTTTTAGAACGAAGTTCTTTATTGCACGTTCTCGATAGGGGCTGTAAAAAAACAAATGAAACCATCACGACATGTTTTGACTGACTCATTCATAATCCTCGCACAGCTTATACTATAATACAGAGATAGAAAAATAACTTTACCCCTCTAAGGATTGGCAATACTGTGAAGCACTACGAAGGGATTTTTTAAAGTTCATTTGGAAAGTTAGGGTAATATGGTAGATACTTAAAAAAAAAAATAAAGTTTTCGAAAAGTAAGTGGGTAAGAATGATAAAATAAATTTTTAAAGATAGATTAATCAAAATGATAAACATTTTTATATAGCTACGAAATTCTTAAAAATCAGAAATTATTATCTTTGTAAATCCTTCGAAAACGGTGTATGTAAGTGGCTATAATACTGTAAGAGATATTTATTTGTAATGTGCTAAATTTAAATTATATGTCCGCACAAATATATTGACCACCCTGTACCTATTTAATTTAGTACTAAAACGATTTATACATTTATACATACATACATGCGTATGCAGTTCATGTTATCATTTAATCATTTTACTCTCTAGCTGTACAATCGAATCATTATTTTAATGTTATAATATGTATACTTTTCTCTTAACTCTAAAATGTTAACTGTTAGTTTTAAGTTTTGTGACTTAAATATGTTTGCTTAAGAAACTCACTTGTAATAAAGCTCTCGATAAAACAAGACGTGTTTTTTGCTTTTTATGATTTTTTTTATATTTGCATGTCAATGAAAGTAATTTGCTTGTATTTAGTAAAAGTAATCGCTTATTTAGAAAAAGTAAATTGATTATAATTATTCAGAAGTTGGATAAAAAACCTGCTTAATTTGTGCATGAAATTAGATACGCTTAAATTTTGATATTTCGATAAAAAAAATTTTATGATGGATGCAAGTGCTCGTGCTGCTATGTTTGTGCAAAGCGCGACTGTGCCAAGACTAAAAGCTAAGCTTTCCGAAATGGGTTTGTCCACTTTGGGACTGAAAGCCACGCTGAGATTACGTTTGGAAGAAGGAATAGCTCTTCTCGATGATGGTCGGTTAGAGGAGCTGTTCGAAAATGATGCTCTTAATGGTGACTTGGATGGTGAGGAAAGTGAGTCAGATTTAGTTGAGGAAGACAGGGCTGTTTCGCAGAGGTTAGAAAGTTTGCGTGAAATGGTTAGAAAAAAGGAGGAGATTGCTTTGTTGGAACAAAGGTTGGCCGAGTTAAGTAATTGTCGAAAAGATGTACATTCGTCATCGTACACATTTCGTGATATTGAAGAGACGATGGCAACGTTTTCTGGTGATGATAACTATCACGTCAAGAAGTGGATCAGTAGTTTTGAGGATGCGAAACTTCTATACAAATTAACCGAGTCGGAAAGTTTTGTATACGCCAAAAGATTGCTTCATGGTACTGCAAAGTTGTTTTTAAGATCAACGACGTGTCGTTCTTGGGATCAGTTAAAAGCTGCTCTGTTGGCCGAGTTTCACAACCATGCATCAGCCACAGACGTTCACAATATGTTACGAGGACGAAAGAAGCGCAAGGACGAAACTTTTCAACAGTATTTATTAAACATGCAAGAGATAGCATCACAAGTTGACATCGAGGAGCAGGACGTCATAAGCTATATTATTAAGGGTATTCCTGACTCTATTTTTAATAAGCAAATTTTGTTGACTGCGAATAACATCGCCGAGTTGAAAATAATATTGAGAAAATATGAAAAAATGAAATGTGAGCCGCAATCATCTACCTCGGTGTATCACAAACCTACACCACATCCAAAGTCATCTCCATGTTCGAGTACCAAATTCGTTGCAAAGTGCTTTAACTGCAATGAAGCTGGGCATATTTCCACCAATTGCCTAAAGCCCCGGAGAGAAAAAGGTTCCTGTTTTCGCTGTGGTCAAAAAGGCCATGTCGTCAAAGACTGTCCACAACCATCGTCAGTTCTTGTGGTCCAAAATCCTGAGTTACAAAAAGAAACTCATATTTCTTCGTGTTCCTATATGGGGGACTTTCATGATGTGTTCGAGTATGAATTTCTAAACGATGACTCTGGTTCCGTGCGTTTTACAATGCGTGCGATGACATTAATTGACACTGGAAGCCCTATAAGCTTTGTGCAGCAGCGTTACGTTCCAGCATTTCTGATGACATCGGTACCATCTCTTTGGAAAGATTTTGTAGGTATCAATAATTCTAAACTTATTTTATTGGGTAGCGTTATATGTAATGTCAAAGTAAAAAGTAATTACGTTAAGTTATGTTTGTTAGTTGTTCAAAATGAAACTATGCAAAATGCCATAGTGCTAGGACGCGATTTTTTACAAAAGAATAATGCTAAACTTGTTTTAAAAGATGAAAATATCGATTTAATTGAAAAGAATGATCTAAACGACTCTTTATGTGAAGGATTTATCAAAGAAATTTTGAGTATTGATATATCAGATGATAATGAAAAATCGTGTTGCTTAAAAATTAATCAAAATTTAGACTACAGTGACCAAAATTTAGTAAGAAGTTTAGTTACGCGAAGTATTTCTAAAAACACAGTGTTTACAGATGATTTTGAAATGAAAATCGTTTTGACGGGTGAGAACAGTGTTTTTAATTGTGTTCCCCGACGATTGCCTTACGCTCATAAGCTTGAACTTCAAAAAATTCTTGATGATTTATTAAAAAACAATGTTATTCGAGAAAGCAATTCCCCTTATGCTTCACCGATCGTGTTGGCAAAGAAAAAATCCGGCGAGTTGCGTCTCTGCATAGACTTTCGTCAGTTGAATAAACTGACAGTAAAAGATAATTTTCCGATCCCTCTTATTGAGGATCACTTGGACAGGTTACGCGGCAAAAAGTATTTTACATTGCTAGATTTAAAAAGTGGATTTCATCACGTTAAGATGTCTGAAGAGTCTGTGAAGTTCACTTCATTTATCACACCATTAGGCCAATATGAATACTTACGCATGCCTTTTGGCTTAAAAAACGCGCCATCTGTTTTTCAGCGGTACATTAATTCGCTTTTTAAAGACCTTATAAGTGCTGGAAAATTACTAGTTTATATTGACGATTTGCTTATTGCAACCGAATCCAAAGAGGAGCATTTTAGAATCATAGAAGATGTTATGAATGTTGTCACGAAACATAATCTACAATTGCGGTATGACAAGTGTCTTCTTATGTTTGATAAGATAACTTATTTAGGGTATCAGATTTCTGCTAGTGGCATAGGACCGAACATCAATGGATTGAAGGCCGTTGCAGAATTTCCTGTTCCTGCAAATGTCAAAAATGTACATTCCTTTTTGGGTTTGACTTCTTATTTTAGGAAGTTCATTAAGGACTTTTCCACCTTAGCGAAACCTTTATATGACCTGCTTAAAAAAGACGCGAAATTTGTGTTTGGTCCAAACGAATTAGAAATTTTTGAATTGTTGAAGCAGAAGTTGTTGAATGCTCCAATTCTAAGTATTTATAACCCTCATGCTGAAACCGAATTGCATTGTGATGCAAGTTGCTTGGGATTTGGTGCAGTGCTGCTGCAGCGTCAGGAAGATAAGCATTTCCATCCTATTTTCTTTTACTCAAAACGAACAACATCTCAGGAAGCAAAGTATCACTCATATGAGTTGGAAACTTTAGCCATAGTGTCTGCTCTTAGGAGATTTAGAATATACCTCACAGGTATAAAATTTTAAATAGTCACGGACTGTAAGTCTCTGACCCTTACTCTAAATAAAAAAATGTTAAATCCGCGAATCTCAAGATGGGCTCTTGAGCTCCAAGACTACGATTACATCATTGAGCATAGAGATGGTCAGAGGATGCAACATGTCGACGCTCTTAGCCGCTGCCATAATATTTTAATAGTCGAGTCAGATTCCTTTGAGCATATGCTTGCAGCATCACAACAAAAAGATCCTGTTGTTAAAAATATAGTGAAAATGTTAGAAGAAAGAGAAAGTCCGGTTTACGAGTTAGTTAATGGTTTAGTGTATCGTAAAATTGCTAAGAAAGTTTATTTTTATGTTCCATCTCAAATGGAGAGAAGTGTTATACAAACACATCACGACGCATTGTGTCATGTCGGAGTTGAAAAGTGTTATAATTTTCTGAGAAAAACGTATTGGTTTCCTGCTATGAAAGCCAAAATAAAGAATTATATCAGCAATTGCTTAAAGTGCGTACACTTCTCTCCACCATACGGTAAAAAAGAAGCTATTTTGCATAGTATTCCGAAAGGTGATAAACCTTTTGACACTGTTCATGTTGACCACTATGGTCCATTGCCATGTTCCGTGCGAAATTCCAAGAAACACATATTTCTGGTAGTCGATGGGTTTTCAAAATACACCAGGCTGTTTGCAGTTAAAAGTACAAGTACCAAGGAAGTAGTTCAATGCTTAGAAACATATTTTGCTACCTATAGTAAACCAAACCGTTTAATTTCGGATAGAGGCAGCTGCTTTACTTCCGAGGAATTTGCTTTATTTTGCGAAGGTCAGGGTGTTAAGCATATAAAGATCGCCACTAGTTCACCCCAATCTAATGGACAGGTTGAACGGATCAACAGGTGTCTCACTCCAATGTTAGCTAAGGAAAGCGAAGTTGAACCAGGTGAGTGGACGAAGTTTTTATCCAAAGTTGAGTTTGCGCTAAATAATACCGTCAATAAAAGTACTGGTTTTTGTCCAAGTGTTTTGCTTTTTGGTGTTGGGCAAAAGGGGATTGTTAATGACAAAATTAAAGAATATTTAGATGAATACATCATAGTTGATGAACCGCGAGATTTGCAATCGTTTAGGGAACAAGCAAGTAGAAAAACTGTTCAAAGTCAAGAGTCCAATAAAATGTATTATGATAAACATCACAAAAAACCGCATGAGTACAATGTTGGAGATTTTGTCATGGTGAAAAACGTAGTAACTACCCCAGGCATAAACAAAAAACTTCTTGCTAAGTTTAAAGGTCCTTTTGAGGTAGTGAAAAAACTACAAAATGATCGTTACTTAATTAAAGATCTAGAAAATCTTCAAATTTCTAGAATTCCTTATGAGGGTGTTGCATGTCCCGAAAATATGAAACCATATGTCTCGACTTAAATAAAAGTTTCAAATTATTCAGATGTATCAATACTTAGTTTCATTTTTAATCCTTATCGTATTATTTTACAAAGTTTTTAATTTTTTTATAATACAAATACAAATGTTCAGTATTTAAATTTTTGAAAATTATTCAAATTTCGTTTGATTTATATTTATAATTACATTATAATTTTATGTATATTTTATTTCTAAGTCACAAAAACTTTGACCTTCAGTATTCAGAAAATAATTATTTTATATAATTTATTTATAATGATATTATGTGCCTTCATATATAACTTTTGATATCATTAAATTTAATTATGTAAATCGAGGACGATTTGTATTCAGGATGGTCGAGCTGTAAGAGATATTTATTTGTAATGTGCTAAATTTAAATTATATGTCCGCACAAATATATTGACCACCCTGTACCTATTTAATTTAGTACTAAAACGATTTATACATTTATACATACATACATGCGTATGCAGTTCATGTTATCATTTAATCATTTTACTCTCTAGCTGTACAATCGAATCATTATTTTAATGTTATAATATGTATACTTTTCTCTTAACTCTAAAATGTTAACTGTTAGTTTTAAGTTTTGTGACTTAAATATGTTTGCTTAAGAAACTCACTTGTAATAAAGCTCTCGATAAAACAAGACGTGTTTTTTGCTTTTTATGATTTTTTTTATATTTGCATGTCAATGAAAGTAATTTGCTTGTATTTAGTAAAAGTAATCGCTTATTTAGAAAAAGTAAATTGATTATAATACATTTTTTATTGAAAAACAAATTACGCAATTCGATAGTTAATGAAAAAACTTTACTTCAGTGTTCTCTCAGATTTTTTTTTTAAATTGACAAATAACGGTAAAACAGGGTTGTAACATAGCTCAAAAGTGAGCTGCGCTCAGCTCACAGCTTAGCTCTTATTTGAGCTAGCTCATTAAGTTGAGCTAGCTCACATTTGAGGTTATGAACCAGCTCAAATTAATGAGCTAGCTCAAATATGAGCTAGCTCAAATGTGAGCTAGCTCAAATGTGAGCTAGCTCAAATCAGAACTGACCTGTGAGCTGAGCTGCCATTTGAGCTGAGTTGTCGTTTGAGCTGAGCTGTCACTTGAGCTGAGCTGTCATTTGAGCTGAGCTTCATTTGAGCTGAGCTATCATTTGAGCTGAGCTGTTGATTTGAGCTGAGCTCAGCTGTAATTTGAGCTGAGCTGTCATTTGGGGTGAGCTGATTTGAGATGAGAGCTGAAGTAAACCGAGCTGAACCGACCCGAAATATTCTAAGTAAAACTGAATGCAGTAAAACTAAATTTTGATATAATATAGATTAGATATAATAATGATATAATATAATATTATATAATTGGGAAGAAAAATGATTTGGAAGTAGGTATAGTAAGTTAAGTTACGATTTGTACTATTTTTGCAAGTTTCAACATCGAGGCGGAAGAGAGGGCAAGTGAAATATATATCTTCAAAGAAACACCATAAATATTAATACAAAAAACTTCTCCATAATAGAATTTTTCCAGAAATCGATAATTACCCATTTTGACCGCAAAACAGATTTTATTAAATAACTTCTTAGGTACCGGGAAGGTTGCTAATTGTATTGTATAATGTAACAAATTTATGAGGATAGTAAAAATATGTTGGGTTACGATCAGTGAGGGAACATTAGGGCAATAAAAGTAAACCGATGGTATATATGAATGGGTCTTGCGATTTCAAAAGTCAGGTAGTTGGGATTTTCTTGAAGTATTTGCAATCGATGGTCATCAGTGGTTTTTCCCTTCCTTTGGTGAGTGAGATATACATCAATGCAAGTTTAGGTAACTGATTGGTAATGAAAGGGTTGTAATTGAAATAAGAAAACCCAAAATTTTACAATGGGTGATTCTGGTAAATTTGTATATTTTAACCTGTTAGAAAAACAGAATGACTGTATAAATGCATTTTGTAAAATATCAGTCACCAGTTGACGCCAAGTACTTACCCTGTATATCCAATTATAATTGTCCGAGTGTAACAACTTATTTTCTATCAAAAATAATCTTTTATTATGTTTGCTACGCAAAAGTGAACAAATCTACCATACCTACAAGTATTACAAGTATTTAACTTCAATCTACAAATATGCAATTCATAGAGCAGAAATATGATTTTAGGATCTATCCATAATGTAAAGTTACGGCAACACCAGATTATTTAATTTGCAATGTTTTACCAAAAAAAAAAAATTAAATCAACTCTTACCATAGAAGAAATCAGCGCACCTGAACTGAATTAACTTAGCTCAGCTTAGATGAGCTCAGCACAACACAGCTCAATCAGCTTAGCTCAGCTCAGCTCAGCTCAGCTCAGCTCAAGTAACAGCTCAGCTCAAGTCACAGCTCAGCTCAACTTATAGCTCAGCTCAATTTACAGCTCAGCTCAAATAGCAGCTCAGCTCAAATCAGCTCAGCTCAGCTCAGCTCAACTAACAGCTCAGCTCAGCTCAGCTAACAGCTCAGCTCAAATCAGCTCAGCTCAACCGGCAGCTCAAATTTGAGCTAGCTAAAAAAATGAGCTAGCTCACACTAAGCTAGCTCAAAAAAAGAGCTAGCTCAAATTTGAGCTGAGCTGTGAGCTGAGCTGAAATTTGAGCTTTCTGCATTTTACGCCGTAAAAATATAAAATCAAAATGAATTTTAAATAATATTTTTGTAAGCGCATGTTTGCTCATTTTTAACATTTTTTTTTCAACAATAAAAACAAGATTTTGCGGTCATTTTTGGTTTCACAGTTATATGTAGTCTGTGAACGGAAATAACGCCAAGAAGAGTTTTTTTTTGGCATGACATGTCATAACTTTTTAGCAAAACCATATAATATTACAATTCAACTTAATCGAGCATCGAAAAATGCAGTTTAATTTTATATATCCTACATGACGGTATATGCTATAAGAGTTTGACAATCGTAAATTTAGTTAGATCAAAATCTAGCAAGATTATCTCAAAAGTTCGCTTACAAAATTTATAAATTTGTTTTCTATTTCTCGGATTTTCAAGATTATAGAGTTAAAATTTAGCTGAAATATAGGGCTACAAAAAAGTGTTATTTTTTGTATACGATTACATGTAAAATAAATGAATAGAAGGTGTTGGAAGTAAAATTCAATTTTGTTTTCTTGTTCTTTTGACAAAATGGTATCATTTTTTTTTAATTTCCTAAAACAATGAGCCGTATGCATAAACGGTAGTAAATGCTTTTACTGGTAGATTTTCAAAGTATTTACTACTTTTTATATGCAAAAAAGGCATAGAAAAGGCTGCTAGTATTTACTTCACTTTTTATGCATATGCCCCAATGTACTACAATATTGGGGGTACAAATGTTCTTGACAGGCAATTAAAATTTTCTTAACAAATTTATAGATTTTTATAGATTTTAGAGAGGAAAATTTCAAAATTACACAACAAAAGATGATTTCATTGAAATATAAAATCTGTAAATTTTGCATAATTTTTGCTATATCTCATTCCAGAATATATTCTATTAGAAAAAATATTAAACTATAGTTTTACATAAAAATATTACGAAATTATTTTATAAAACATTATGCCACAGTCCTCTGTGTTTAGTGTTTAGTGTTTAGTGTAAATATGTTTTAAATAAATGCATAAAAAAAAAGAATCTAATGAAAAATTGAATAAATGTAATTTTTTTTAGCCTTATATCATAATTTTTTATTCATTAAAACAATTTAATAGTAATTATATCGATTAAATTAAAAACAAAGACATTAAGTTATATATTGCAAAAAAAAACTTGGAATAAATTGCTCTTTTTATGCTCCTTTGGATAACTTTTATGTCTGTTTAAATAATTTTGAATTTCAAATTTTAATTTTGACGTATAATTGGAAAGATTGATACACCAAAAAATATGTCTCGTTATATATATTAATTAAGTGATTTAAATAAAGGCAAAAAGGATCAATTTTTATTAAAATTTAAACTCACCAAGTGTCCCACGACACTCATCAGCACTCAAACTATCAGCAAATTGGCGTAAACCAAGTTTGCTATACCAACAGACAAAAATCAAACGGTGCCGTGAAATAATGCCGAGCGAAATATCGCCAGATTTCAAAATCCGGCTTTATTGAACTTTACCAAAGTGAAATAACGCTGAATTTTATTTGACAAATAAGGCAAAATCAAGGAAAAATCAAGTTTTCTTGTTAGAAAATTAACTAAAATTTACAATGATGGTACGAAAGTCTATAATTCAATTATTATGGACTTATGACCCACCAGGTTGGGACAAAAGTCTATTTTTTGTGTGTTTTCAAAAGAGTACAACTAAACCAATTAAAGAAAAAAACAAAACAAAACTGACAATTATTATTTATGCAGGGCCAGGGCCCCCATCTATCAGAGTATAAACAGTAAGTTATGTATGGGGGCATACTGCCCCCTTGCAACCTATTTGCTTGGGGTCATTATAAGATTTGGGGTGGGTGCGAGGTTGGGTGTATGCAAAGTTTCTTTTAATCCATATTCTTTAAATGTAAAAGAAACTTTGCATACACCCAACCTCTTATAGTGACGCCAAGCAGGGGGGTTGCAAGGGGGTTACTTCACTGTTAATACGCTCATTGGTGAAGACGCAATAAGTCCGAATTTTGTAATTCGGCGTTATTTCGCTCAGCGTTATTTCACGGCAACAAATCAATCTCAATCTATCAGCAGCTATTGCGACACGCAATTTCTTATCCTGAAACAGGTTCCTTGATTGTCGAAAGAGTCAGGAATTTTTTCTTAAATTGAAAATCAAAAGACGAATACCAATTTCAGTTTTCCTTAATCGTTCGAACAAACCTATTTGTGCCGAATTTTTCGACATAGTTTGTCATGGAAAACTGGCAACTTTTGCTTTAAAGTAGTGACTAGTGATGGTAAAATTTAGCATGAAAGTTGGAAGAAATTTTACAATTTTTGAAATTTCAAATTGGTTTCGTTGAATAATGAAACGACGTGCCGTTGCATTGCGAAATATTTCAGTAGATGGCGATAAAGAGTATTAAAATATACTTTCGACGGCGTACATAGTCAAAAGCTTCAATATTATTTCAAGAACTTTGAGTTCATCAACTTGTTACTTCCGTTTTGATGAATTATCTATAGCAGTGATATCGAGTTGACAAAATGTCCTATTTGATTGATTGATTTATCCTTGTGTAAGACAAGCGTAAGAATACATGTGTCATTTGCGTAGTTCCAGCAATTTTAGTTGAAATGTCTGAGTTCCCTCTGAATTCCTCCACCAAACTTAATAATTATGGTCACCACAATATATTTGTTTTACATAAATAATAAATTGTATGACATTTCAACAAGTTCAACTTTTCCAAGTAAAACATTACTTTTCATCTTTACAGAAAAAGGTGAAGAAAACTCAATTACACAAATTATGTCTAGTCTTCAAAAATCAATCAAAAATAATTAAAATTTTGTACACTTCCAATAATACATAAAACCATTTTATTGAAAGTAAAATGCAGATTTTGCAAAAAAAAAAACTCTCCTGAGCCACTACTCTAGGAGACATATAAAATTAATTTAAATTCTTCATGCGGTGCGCCATTAAGGTGGTGTGATAAGGAGTATCCCTTTCTCTTTATTATAAATCCTGCTTGTATGGCAAATCTTTTGATATTGATTGCTTAAAAGCTTTGGTTAAACTTGCTAAAAGTAAAAAAAAAATAATTCTTCGAGTAGATCCAGACAGCAATCGCTTTGTAGTTTCTAATTTCCATATAACAAACTCAATAATTGCTTTTGTGGTATTAAGTAAAGTTTGATGAAAGAATTTGAATGAATGCAGTTAAGTAGGAGCTTGTAAAATTATAATTGAAGGGAAGGTGCTAGGTGAGATTTCTTTCTTGGAATTTAGCTTTTTATTCACAAACAAAATTTTTGTGTGAAGACTTAAGTTTCTGCGGCAAGAGAAGGCCTTTAAATATTTTTTTTGTGAGATTAAATTGAAAGTTAGTGGTTTCACACACTTTGTGTGTCAGAAAAAAAAAAATGTATACACTGATCACTCAATTAATCTAAACTTAACATCTTCATCCTCCAAGTGCTTCCCAAGTGAGTAACTGTGACCCATTTGAAACTTTAATTTAAAATTATGGTTTTGAAATAGATGTAAGTCATAGGTATCTAAATTATTATTATTCTTCTAGTTAACAATTCTGGTTAAAGTCAGATATCACGTTTGTTCCAATATCTAGTTTTCTGGTGTGTTTCGTTGCTTTTTTTGGCAAACAACATTCAAATAAGGACTTGTCCAGGTAAAATCATCCATCGCTTCGTTAATCAGGGACTTTTAAGGTCAAATCACGAATCACTTTAGTTTAATTGAATCAGTCTGGTAATATCAAGGATTTTCTCAGTTTAGTTATGAGTTACTTCGGTAAATTCACCGATCCCTCTGGTAAAATATCGGATTGTCTGCTTATATCAGCGAACACTCCGGTAAAATCGCGTATAGCCTGTGTAAAAGTTCGGATTGATCCCGGTAACATAACGGACTGCTGCAGCTGTTATCAGGATATTTCAGCCGTATTTGAAAAAAAAACCCTTTTAGACAAAATATTTTTATGGGCTCTTTATATTGGTTACTAGGTCAAATTTACCATTTTGCCAGATTTACATTTGGTACCAATTTTTGAAGAAGTAGGTATTAAGCATTACTTCCGCATATCCTGACAAATAAACACCCTTCCACTCAAAAAAATTTGATGGATTCATTTGATTCTTAGTTCCTATACTAAATTTTTTAAACTCACCATTGTATCATTCATATATCTTGAGACTTATTAAAGAATTTCTTTCCTTTTCGAAAAAAACATTCTTTCACCTAATATAATTGCTATGGCCTCTTTTTGTTTTTGGTTCTAGATACCAACGCCAAGTTAAACATTTTTACCCATTTTCATCAGAGTTACATTTGTATCATTCTTTTTTCCAAACACTTTTCACTTTGCAACTTTGCAAATAAATAATTTCCTGCAAAGTAAAAGTGCTAAGTGTTTCACAAAATTTGCAAAGTGAAAAGACTTTGCACTTCTTAATTTTTCAAACTATTTGTGAAAAGTAAAAGCGTTTCACCAATTAAAAATAGAACTTTGCATTTGAATTCGTATTTTGCAAAGTGGCAAAGTAAAGTATTTCGGCGGCCATTAAAAAATCCTGAAAATCGTACAGTATTCGACTATCACACTAGAGGTTCGGGGTTCAAATCCTATCGACACCAACTTTTTTTTTTGGATGAAAATAACGACAACTGAAAAGAAAATTAGTAGCCTTCTACGACAACCACCATCATTAGCAATGCAACTGCAATAACTTAAATTGTTTATAGTTGATCTTTTAGAATCTAGAGGTGAGATAAAGGTTTTTACTCGAGTCATGTCAACAATTAATAGTAATTTGTTTCTGTTAATGTCGCCTGCAGTGCTGGACCCTTCTTAGATGAAAGCAGTTTTGCTAGCAATAACCACCGTATATTATTAAGACAAAATTCACAGAGAAATCTGAATGAAATTCGGAAATTTGGGCGTACAATACAATTTTCAAAGAATAAATCCTCGAAAAAATAGTACCTTTTATGTTTAGACTTTGATAATCCATAGATTAAAGGAAAACTTGGTTTTATTAGAACCCCTCATTTTTATTTCACTATATGCACTGTATTTCACTATTTCTCTTTGCATATTAGGTCCGCTTGGGAACATTTTGGGCTGAAATATGAAATACGTCAAAGTTGGGATGAAATTCTCTTAATTACAGTCAAAACTGCTCAAATATGTACTCTGGAACACGATTATCTCAAATATCGGACACTTTTTGTTTTATTTATAAAATAATTCACTTTTTGATTATATTTTAATTTTTTGCTAATTGATTTAAAATTCCCGACATTGAAAAATATTTTCATCAAAAATAGTAGAAATTCGTTGTTTTGGTGAGTACCTACCCAAAGAGACCTATTATTGAAAAGCTTTTCTAAATTATTAATATAATATGAACAATTTGTGTGTTTGGTGAAACAAAAAGTACAAATACTTTGCAAACTAACAAAACTTTTCACTTTGCGAATGTGTGTTTCGTGAAACGTATTTTGCAAAGAGGAAAACTTTTCAACTATTCATTTCGTTTGGTGAAACGAAATTTGCAAAGTAAAAGGGAAAAGTGAAAAATGTTTGGTGAAATAGGCTCCTGCTTCTTATGTAAAATTTCCAAAAAATTTAGTTTGTTGCGGAACTATAGGGGTGCGATTCTGTGAATTCGAACGATTTTTTTTTTTTGAATAATCTAGTTACATAGACTATGAATATGAAACATAAACATATTTTTATCTTACTGTGTGGATTACTTCATCTTGTTTCGAATGAAACCCTTTTACCGAATTTCACGAGTGTATCACCTTTTTCACATGGGTTTTGGTTCTATTTATCAGCTGTAGCAAAAATATAGACACCTTCGCTTAAAAAAGACCAAGTTTAACATAGAGTGGTCGTAATGGTTTGGATGTCATCAGAATTAACTTAAAATCATGTGTCATATATGCTTCCATTGCTCCACTATTTTCGTTTTTCTTTATTTCCTCTCATTTTACTCCTAAAAAATACCTTTTCATCCAAGATATTTGTATGGTTCTGTGGACTCTTATAATGATTCTTCAATCTTATTGCGAATGGAAGATTTTTGTCCAGTTTAATGACGTATATAAAATTGATGTGTATTTTTTTACTCGTGGTAAAAAGTTTCTCAATCCTTAACTTGAGAAAAATTTCAATTTGAGTAACGACTATGAATTCCGTCCTAAAACTTAATTTCCTCAAAACGATAAAAATGGACGAAGGATGTTTAGCCACAAACATAATATCGAGTATAAATTTTATGAATGCTACAACAACAGGTCTTCCAAAACTTAGCTTAGATATATGATATCGTGTTCTTTCTCATTTGCTCATAATACCATACAATTTAAACATTTTTAAGGATGTATTCTGTTTTTCGTATTATTTATTTCTGACTTTGCCAAAGCACCCTCTAAATAACATTTTATGACAAACAAAATTAATTACAAGCTTTCTGTAATGTGCGTTCACCCTAATGTATGATTTGTGCCTGAAAACCAAAAATTATTTTCTTCCTGCAAGTAGATGATAAAAGATGGTGGAATCTGGGGTGGTTAGTACATTCCAATTATCTCTATGCCATTGTATGGTGGCTGTGAAGAAAATTGCTTTAGATTTTATTTCAAAAGAATTATGCTGAATAAGTCAAAGTGCTTGTGGTTCTTAAAGATAAAAAAAAAAAATACTTACAGAACAAATTTTTGTGCATACTCGTGTACCTTATTAATTGCCAAATTGACAAATGTTCTTAGCGTGACCAGAGAATATTGTTGGTTCCTTTTTATGAGGAGGTATTTATTGGCATTAATTACTATATAACATGATCTTCTGAAAATATTTCTTGGCTTTTTTTTGGAAATGTTGATGAACGCCTACGCTTGAGCTTTCAACGTTGCACATTAATTAATGAATTTTTTTGAAGTTCTTTAATGCCTTTGTTATCCTTAATTGTTATTTTTCTTTATTTCCTTTTCAGCTACATCTGTTGCAGTTTCATCCTGGACATTGGTTGCCATATCATGTGAGCGGTATTATGCCATTTGTCATCCTCTTAGATCGCGCACATGGCAGACAATAAGTCATGCATATAAAATAATTGGATTCATTTGGATGGGAAGTTTTTTTTCCATGGCACCAATAGCTGGTTTTAGTCAACTTATTCCTACAAGCAAAGGTATGTAACGGGCGGGGCACTGACATGTGACAATTTGCATTTTTAAAGAGAATTCAATATTTTTAATTGAATTTAATAATATCATTCTCTTCTTGAAAAAATAAAACATTTTTTCCAGGTTCACGTAAATGTCGCGAATTTTGGCCTGAAGATGCAATTTTATATGAAAGGACTTACAATATTTTACTGGACTTGATATTGCTCGTAATACCACTTGTGGTTCTGTGCGTCGCTTACATACTCATCACTCGTACCCTTTACACGAGCATACAAAATGAAAACTCAATTAAAAACAGCATTGCCGATAGCTTTCAATATGCAAGTGAGGTGCACACCGAATCCAATAAGTATGGTATGTTTAAATGACTTGAGGCGATTGTTTTTAAGATTACAAACGGCCCACTAAATCAAAATTCCATCTCTACTAAAAAAATCTAGTTATTTTTCACCACAAAAAAACAAATTTCCTTAATTTCATTTTTTTGTTTATTTTCAAAATGATTCGCATTAGATTTTTCCAAACTTTGTTGGATAAGTTTTTAAGTTCTTACTTTTATCAAACTTTTGCTTTTACCTTTTGATGTACTATCATCATCATGGGGGCTATTCCGTCTCTATGAAAAGTTTGTTAAAAACACTTTTCTGATTACATGAAAACATGGAAACTAATATCAAACATTTATCACAGTGGGAAAGTGTTTTAGGATCTCAAAACATTCTGTAAACAAAAAAAAACAAAAAGAAAAAATAAATGCTGGTCGGAAGTTGAACAGAAAATGAAATTTACTTAAATTTTCTGAGAGCAAAAACAAAAAAAAAATAACGTAAACTAAACATTAATAAAAAAAAAGACAATTCTAGAACTTAACACACAACCTATAGCTGACTTTATCAATGGAGCAACGAAGAGAATCAGCTTTAATTATTTATACCAGTACCGCCGAGCGGTAAAAACTTTACCGCAGAATCATGCCCGTATACCTTTCAAATAAGACCAAAATTATTAAAATCGGTTGCAGGAAAGTTAGCTAAAAAGGGAGAAATAGAAATCGTGTTTACGTATTAATATAATGATGTTCTATACATACAGGGTGTCCGGTTAAGAATGAATTACCTTAAAACACTATTATAGCATTACCCTTTAAGTATTCTACGATATGCCAAAATTTAGAATATAAAGACAGCAAGGAAAACTCGCTAATTTATAATGTCAATAACATGACATGATGTAGAGTTTATTTTAATTAAGTTCAGCCAAAAACAGAATGTGATAACTTACAGGTGTAAAGAACACAACATTCGTGGATCACACACTTTGTGCTAGAAGAGGTAAATTTTTTTGTTTTTTGACACAAAAGTGTCAAAAAACTGACCGTTCAAATAAAAAATAGAAAAAAATTCAATTTTTTTGTTGAAAAGTTTAAACAAATGTGGTAAAAAAAATGAAAAAAAAAATTCATGGAACTATGAGTGATCAACTATTTTCAAAATAGTTCAAATCAGATTGGAAGACTATACGATTTTTGTTACTATCTATAGTATAAAGTTCAATTTTATGAATTAATTAAATTAAAATTAGATTTTCAGAGTTTGTGGCAAAACAACATAAGCCCATTTTTTTCGTTTTGGGGAAATTAAGTTATAGGGCGGAATTCATAGCCGTTACTTAATTTTCAGGTTTTTTCAGTTTTTCTATGTTATTTTTCAAGTTTCTGGTTTTCTGTTTGGTAGTGTAGAAAAATGAATGATAATGCAAATAATTTAAATAATTCATAAATTTCTTCGGTTTATTAGTACCAAAATCATCCTTTATATAATAGATAGAAACAAAAATCATATAATCTTGCAATCTGATTCCATACATTTAATTTTCATTATTACTTGCGATATATGTAGGTACATTCTACAAGTTATGCATTCGTACTGAACTGTATTATTTATTTAACTGGCAAAAGGAATGATCTCGATTTAAGGGAATTTCATGTTAAGACGAGGAAAATAGAAAACCTCAGCGTTGTATATTTATTTTTTTCCAAATTCATTTTTCATTTAATGCCAGTTTTTCAATAGTCAGATAAACAATCAATGAGTAGGTACTTATTCATAAGAAATACCAAAAATCTATTTTTCAAAAGCTAGATATTACGTGTTCTTTGGAATGATTATTTCAATACTCGACTAAACTTATCTGCTCATTTTAGTACAGTTAATCAGACCTTCCGTGAAAGCCGGTAGTTCCGATTATTTGTTCAGTTGTTTATGATACAGATGTTAAATCCAATTTATCGACCTCGAGTCCCAAACGCAACATTAGTAAAATTGCAAAAAACGCAAAGCGTTTGTGCTTTTTTCAGTAATTGGCATTTTTAGCTATGATGGGCTAGTTTTTGACTATAAACTATGTTCTTAGGTTTCATCCTTTTTTCTTCGATTTGAGCCCAATATCACAGCATTTCAAAATATAGCAATAGCAATAAAATAAGAGATTCTGAATGTTTCTCATAACATGAATCAAACTAGTAAAACGTGTTACTTGGATCAAAATATGTAAGGGGTGGCTTGCCTATATCCTCTCTTTGAGGCAGGAGGGGCGTCTAAAAAAAACTACTTTATATGTAAAAATAACTATTCAAACACAAAGGTACCACAAACAACAAAATCTTTTAGCGTAAGAAACTAATTCTTGGATTTCGTGTTAAAATAAAATTCTTTTTGTTGATAGTTTTGGGCCAACTTATTTTCAAGCTTAAGATTTTGCAATAAAAAAAGATTTACCGTTTTTATTTTAGATTTTGAATGCTCCTACATATTTTCATTCAAATACTGAAAACTAAATGTTTTTGAGGAAATGGCAAAAAACGAGATATAGACTAGCCCTTCATAACTAAAAAATGACAATTACTGAACAAAATGCCAATTACCAAAATCGGTTGATTAGTTAAATCCATGAAAAAAAATAGTTTGAACATTCGAGGATTTAAAGTTTGGAATAATCAAATTTGAACAAATTATGGACATTAATCCTATTAAGAAAAAAAAATTCTCAAAATTGTTCCTTTTTTCAAATTTTAAGTCATTTGTTTGCTATGGTATCGAAGTATGAAGAAAAAATAGGTGTCATATTTTTGAAAAAGGCTGCATTGGTAATAACTGTGTTTCCTCAACAATAAAGATTTACGAAAAGTCATATTAAGGTCGCGTGAGTCGTCGTTGAGTGAACACTGTTGCTGACCAATGACCATGCAAATTGATATGCCTACCTAAAAGTATATACCGTATAATAGCCTTATCACATGCTCATCAATTTCAACTCTAATTGCTGCATATTTTTAGGGTCTTTTGGTCTTAGGAACGAAAAATATTAATTGCTATTCGATACTCATGGTAGAAAACTAAAATCCCTGCGAAATTATATTTGATTTTTTTTTTTTTTTTTTTTTACTTTTGATATCGATGACAAGAGATCAATTAAATCGAAAAATGTGAACATTGTCCACCATAATATGAAAACGGAATCAAACGAAATTTAAGCTTAAATAAATACCACAGCTGTGGCACAAGTAACATGGGTGGGTCTTATCTCCCATGTTAATCGATAAATTGTCCTTCCAAGAAATGTAACGAATAAGTTTTAATAAATTACCATTTCATTGTTTAATTAGAACAAATCCTTGTGCATAAAGACAGAAATACAATGTACGCGTAAGGACATAGCTAAATTATTAAGAATTAAGAAATAAAGAATTCAGAAAGAAAAACAATCCTTCCACTATATCTTTACTTGAATCGTATCCAGCATGGAATTAAAGTTGTAATTAGATGCGATTTGTCGTGCCTACGTAGATATGTAGATGTAGTAAGTTAATTAGAATCCACTAGGAATTCAGGTTGTTGAATATAATATTTTGTGTATTTGTAAGTTTTTTGCAAGAAAAAATAATTATTCTCTGAGACGGAACGAATTCAATATACGTAGATAGGAACCTATTAGAGTGAAGCTTATTTTGTCAATTACATTTTCCCCAGCGGCATGTAATGTAAGCTTTTTTCTGCGTCAATTGGATTAGATGGAATTTTTTTTTTGCTAACTTTGTTTTTTTTTAATTCTTCAAAAGAATAATTTGTTTTTTCTATTCTGAGAAGTTTTCATTTAGATGTCAATTTTAGAAGTTATACTTCTTTACCGGCGTGTAAAAAAATATTCAACCAGTATTAACACATAGACTTTTTTAGCCCATTATTACTGAGTTTTTTCACACAGACCCCAAAACTAGGGAAAGAATAACAACACACTTACATTTTATACTGGTTTTTTAACAATAAATTTATTTAATAGCAGAAGTCGGCCATTGTTATTTATAAACTGACTGATTCATTTTCTATACTATAAGTGATAGTAAAAAATTAATACACCGAAAGGTGCGAGTAATAGCTATCATTGAAATGCATTTCCATTATTGGAAATTTTGATTTCAGATTTTAAGACAATAAAGAAAACAACAATGGATGTACTTGATATCAAAATGAAGCTAATAAGCTATAGAATTTTCGTACTAAAAGGAATACTTTATTGTGATTAAAACTTGGTTTTAAATCCATTTTTATTTTTTCAATGATGAAAATCGATTTAAATGAATAGAATTTGGAACACAATCGTTTTACTGATGTGTTTGATTCTCTTTCTGTTATTACCTGTCAGTTTTTCTTTCAACGATCAACTCTAACCTCAAATCGTCCCGTTTCTGCGTGAACCACGTAACTACATTTTCTTAAAAGATTTTGGTTAACATTAAACATCGCTGGAAAACTATGAGTAAGGAATATAAAAAAGTGTAAATGGTCAAATAAATTCAATTGATATGTTTTACAGTTAATTTAGTTTCTTTTTATTATAAATACAATTATTTACTTTCGAGAAAAACTAAAATTTCTTAAAAAAACTAAACATAATTTGATTTGTAGATATGTAAGTGGTTCACGCAGAAACGGGACGAAATGTCTTCTTAATTTGCTTCTCGAATTGTTCACTAACAGGATTTTTTCAATGATTGCTATAACTAACTTGTCAAAATTCACTTCACTGATTTGTTTTAATGATGAATTTCAATGATAGCTATAACTGGTCCCAAAGACAGTTGGTATAATGTTAGATTCCGATAACCAGGATTTTTTTTTAAATTCCATCGGGAAGTAAGGGTAAAAGAAGACAAAAACTTTTTATGCATCTCGAAAAATTTAGGGCAAGAATTATGAAATAAATTTTATTGAACAGATAAATAATTGAAATGATGATTCGTTTTGGTTAAGAAAAAAAATTCTAAAACATCAACTTTTCAAGTAAAAAACTATTTACCAAAATCAAATATTTTTTTTGAACCTTTGAAAATGATGTTGGTGTGGTTACCCACATGATGATGTTTTATTAAAAACTAATAATGCATCACGATCAAACTACCTTTAATTTGATATATATCACACATACATATAATGTAACTGTACATGCTATAAAAACTTCACAAACTTGAAAAGAGTTTAATCAAAATTCAACAAATTTTAACAAAATTGTCTGCTTTGGTTGTCCGAACTCGACTTGCCACCAGTGGAGAACGGTACCGTTGGCTCACAAATGGATTCAAGATGGTTTGCTTATAAAATTTTTAACTTTTTTCTTTATTGTCGGATTTTAAATAAAATGCACGACTGGGTCGCACGTACTTGCTCTTGAAGATAAAGTTACTTTTATGCTAAGCCCTTTTAATAAAAAAATTTTAATGCAGTTTTAGAAAAAAAAACAATTAAAAAAGCATAAAATTCGGTTTTCAAATGACTTAAACAGCTTCTTAAATGAACTTAACCTCAAAACAAAGTACGCCATCTGATTTTTTCTAAAAAAAACTATTTTTTCTATATAAAATTTAGCAAGGACTTTTATAAAAAAAAAAATTGGTACGCCATTTTTAAGATATTATTCATTAAAATCTAAAAACTAAATTTTGAAAAATAATATTGAATAGTTTTTCAAAAATAAAATTAAAATTTTTTTTTTTTAAATCCAAAAAAATAATTTTTTTTACTAAATATTATTACGGCGACTTAAAAGCATTCATGTAAAAAAATGGTTGAAATTGATTGGGTCATGAAGGAGAAAATCTGATCTAAAAAAAAAAACGGTTCTATGGCAGGTACCGTTTATAACGGTTTAAGGATAGACCTTATTTAAAAAACTGACCATGATTTTTTTAATCAAAATTGTATAAGCTTTTTTTGAGAAAAATTTGTTTTTCTAAAACCGGTATATGACAGGTACCGTTATTTTTGGTTCAAAAAAAAATCAAAAAACGTCTGTGGATAGTCTCCAAAAAACGCCACATACCAAGTTTTAAGTGTATCGACTCATTAGATTAGGCTGTGGTCTCTGATACATACAGACAGACAGACAGACAGACATACATACAGAACTGTCGCACCCACTTTTTTCTTATTCTCTATTATCGCAATGCCATGTTTGATTGTTATCTCAACTTTTTTTTTCTGTACGAATGCATAACTTGATAATATATAGTACCTATATCGCAAGTAATTAACCAATTTTCAAAAAAATATTTTTCTGGAAAAATACTCTAAACGCCATATTTATAAAATGCTTTTAAAAAGTGAAAAGTTTCGTCTAAAACTTTTGCCACCAAGCGTCCTAAAACTGAAACCTTTTCGAATACCGGTTATTTTCAACTGTAATATCTTTATTCTACGATACAAACAGAGTTTAAGTTGAGGCAATTGCCAATTATTCGTTGGCCTACAGATGCATTCGAAAAGTCATATTTATAAGTAGTATTTATGTAGCTACTTATGCAGGCAGATAGAAACGAGTACGCAAGTATTATAGAAGGAAGGTCTCTCGCAGCAGCAACTTTACTATCTAACAAATTATTGCACCCATTAGGGTCTGCTATATTTTCACACATTGACACACCTATTCTAAAATATCAATTTTCTACTCTATCACTCACACCCAAATCAAATTGCTGTGGTTTCTTTCTTAGTCTAAAAAATGATTCTGAATTCAGTAATTTGTTGCTCAAATACGTCAAATGATAAATGTCCTTAAAAAAAAAGAATAAATGTGCTGGTGACATTTGTTTTCAAAAATATTGTTTTTCGTAACTATCTATAGGTTTTTGTTATTTTTTTATTTGTTTTAAGGACATACAGGATACAGCCAATAGCTAGAGTGATTACCTACTTCAAAAAAGTACCAGGAGACAGATGTAACATTATCATCGATGAATGGTTTGTAAAAACGTAAAAACAAATCAATTTCAAAGAACATTCCGTGATGCTGACCCAACTGGCTTTCAATGTAATGTCAATTCAACAGCAGCCTGTAGCATGTGAAATGGAAAATTTGAATGAAGATGAAACACACATTTTATTCGTCTATACCTTTTATCCATGCTGGTGGATATTGCTTTCCTTAAGTGACAGGAGCGCTTCCAACGCTTGACTGAATTAATCAATTTATAAGGATATTTTTTGTTCATTGGCATTGGATCGAAAAGATATCGCTTCAAAATAAAAATGACAATGTTGTATTAAGTTATTTTAAATTCGAAAAAAACAAATGATTGAGAAAAAATCATTTTATTAATTTGGGTCAGACCCTTATCCGAATTGAACAATTCGAGTAGCTTTGAACATTTCAACATTTTGTTTTTGACTGTGCCAATAAAAAATTAGCCAGTTGACGTTTCTGAGATCCCTAAGAACTCAGTTATCTCAGCAACTTGAACACGATTCCTCAGTAAATGATCTGTCAAAAACGGAGCAGAAAAAAATCTGCATTCGTTTTTTGGCTGCTGTCAAAAAAATCTCTTAGATCTCAGGAAACCTGACCTGGCTAATTGTTTCAACCAAATAAAGTTTCCGTATTCCTAGAAAAGACTAAATTCCAAAAAAATGATAAGTCGTTTTCGATTTATTGAAAAAGCTTCCATATTAAGATTATATAAAATTAATTTAGCTTAAAATATAAAATATGTACATATGTATATGAAGTTATTGGTAATTTTAATAAGTTTTCTGGGGCTCCACATGCAGTGGGCGGCATAAACGTCTTGCACGCCACCGAACATACCTATAATATGGATTCTCACATTTCAATATAAATTTTATTCCTATGCACCCTCGGTTCAAATTAAGGTTTGATCTTTCACCTGAATAACTGCAAATTCATTGAATTCCCAGAAAAACATTTCATCAATTTTTGTTTTTTGTTTAATCTTAAAACCTTTTGAATAACTATTCAAAAATAAACTTAAAGTAATTTTCAGATGAACTTCAGAGGAATAAAATCTACCCGAATTCCCGTTCAGTGAATTTATTGCAACAGCACTCAATAAAGCCATTAGACCAAAGGGATGAATTGAATTCAAACCGGAAATCAGCCCCCATTTCAGTGTCAAAACCATACAAACAACCATCGCTGTTCATGAAAGAAGGACAATCTATTTTGCGAAAGTATATAATAAAATTGCATAATATTCAATTCAATTCAATATCATATTGATTTCTACAAAATGATTTTTTGTTTCATTTCAGATCAAATTTAACAAAAAATTTGGAAAATAAACGACGTGTAGTAAAGATGTTGTTTGTTTTGGTGCTGGAGTTTTTCATTTGTTGGACGCCTTTGTATGTCATAAACACAATAACACTTTTTAATCCAACTGTTATATATCAGAATGTGGGATATACGACAATTAGTTTCTTCCAGTTGTTGGCTTATTCATCGAGTTGTTGTAATCCAATAACCTATTGTTTTATGAACGCCGGATTTCGTAAAGCATTTTTGCATACTTTCATTGGTATACATGGTGCAGGAAGATGTTGGATAAATTCGGGTAAAACAAGCGATCTAGCTTTGGAAAGTCCTAAAATGTTTTTGAAGCATTAGCTGTATTAGTATATAATAATGATGAAATAAATGTATGATTTTGATCACTGATATAAATGTCTCTATATTTGTTACATATTAGATTTTTAGCTTAATATTTGTGTTAAAAATTGGACTGAATTGTTTGTCCTATCAAAATAGTTTATATCTGGTCTGCTGAATAAGTGGTATAAGAAAGGGACAATTGCGTTACCGATTTTTTTTTGTATTATTCAATATGTATGTGTGATGTCTAAGCATGCTGAAAACATCAATTTCAAATTTGGTACAGATGTTTAGATTTTGTTGTTTTTGAATATCTCGTCTAGAACGAATACATCCCATATAATGATTTTGAGTTATTCGAGTTTTCTCGAAAACTGCTCTAACGATTTTGATTAAAATTTTTGATATGATTTTCTTCTATAAAGATCCATCGAATGTAAGCATTCTATTATCTGGTCTTTTTTATTATTAATAAACACTTTCATGAGCTTCACTTGTAACTGACACATTAACGGCCAAACCTCAAATGTTATTCTTTGGGACCTTTGGGAGATCCGCACTGCCAGTAACTTCCACCAATAAAAATGATGTAAATTTTTTTTGTCACCTCCAGGCCAAAATGTCTTCTAGTTCTCAAGAATATTAAAAAATACAAAACCCACTTTTTAAGTAAAATTATTTCAAAAAATTAAAAAATTCTTAAAAAATAATTTTCGTAGTTTTTAAGTTTCTTAAAAACTAGAAAACGTAAGACATTCTGGTTTTCATGGTTCGATTAAGAATAAACAAGGGCACAGTAAAATTTTAAAATAATGCAATATTTAACTCCCAAATCGTGAACAAATTAGTAAACAATAGTTTAACAAAAAAATTATATCCTAAATTTTGAGTTTGAAATATTTTTTTTTTCAAAAACTATTAATAACTTAATTTGATTTCTAAAATTCAGATTCGATATATATTTTTTATAGAATCTTTACCGTAATTTTGTTCTCATTTTAAGTCATATTTTACCCGCACCCCTATAGTGCAAATTACTTACCTTCTATAAGAACCATGCATTATTTTATTTATATTAAGTTATATTACTTCAGCCATTTTGAAGGTCTTTTTGTGGAAATACCATCATAGCGTCGTTTGAAGCGATGTACTCCGGTAAAAATTATATGTCCAGTAAATCTAATACAAAGTTTTTTAAATGTGAAGTTGTTTTGTAAAAAAAAGTGTTAATACATTTATATACGCAAAACAAAATGTCACCCTTCTTTTCAAGATGTCATACAAATACGTTAATTTATCCATTTTTTTCTATAATAATTGGAGCAGTAGGTTTAAAATGTCATTTAGGTTTGTTTTCCGAACATATTTTTGCAAGCAAAAAAATTAAATTGTATTTTTAGCTCTTTACTTTGATTTATTAGTAAACTAAGCAGTACTGTATTGTCTGTTTTGAAATTGAATTTTTTCGTGGAATTAATTGTTAATATTGATGATGATGATAATATCAATATTAACATATTTTGTACCAAAATAAACATGTTTTTTTTTTTGAATTTTTAACCTAATTTACAATTAATTCCACGAAAAAAATCAATTTCAAAACAATTCTTTGGCTTTTCTGTCAATTGTTTTTTTTTATAACTCAAAGCCAACTTCTTTGACTTAAAACAGACAATACATATACTACTTTTTTTAATTATAATAATAATCCTTAATATCCGTAGGAAGTGAAGAAACTGTTTAAATTAAAATAATCATCAAAAATATGGTCAAGGAAATTCAACTTTAATACATCACACATATTGCTGTGTGCTTGCATCATTTCGACGACAAAACAGTAAACAAAAACTCCGCACTGTTACACAATAGTCCAGATACTTTTTCTCAGAAAATAACATTGCCAAAATATAAATATATTTTCGGATGTCTTCATTTAAACATGTCATGTTTAAAGTATAAGTAGGTACTACTTAATCGGAAAAGAAACAAAAGTTATTACGAACTATACAATGTCCTTGTAAAGTAAAGCAGTTATTATAGGCAGCAAGTGGTGTTGGAAGATTTCAATTATAAAAAACCTGGTGCATGTTAATCAGCACGTAGTACGTAGATTGACCGAATTTCAAAATTATCCATCAACAATATTAAAGATATGGGAAGTTTCTACAAAACAAACATCCCCTGCCGGCGAGATTAATATTCATTGATGATTTTCAATTTGTTTGGTTTTCTGTACGTAGGTATGGCATAAGAAGTGTAATGTATGTAGGTATGTGTAGCATCAGTAAGTGAAGGTGTGGAATCTTTATTTTCGGACATTGACTCGGTGACTCTGTGATTTACCAAAACAACTTTCGAAATTGACCATGATCTGGATATGGATTAGTTTGAAGGCATCTACGAGTAACTACCTATTTCTAGGTGTCCTACAAAATGCATAATATGGTGTCTTTTGAAATTCTACATTTTTGTCTTTCCATTTTATAACAATTATGCAAAAACGAGTATAGAAAAATACTATGATTCGCAATAGATCCTAACGGACGTCGCGTCGAGAAAGATTTACAATAGCTAATATGTAGCATTTTTTTGTACGAAAATCCAACAACGATTTACAATACTCTGTTTTGGTGATTAGAATTTTACCCGAAATGTGTTTTTTAATAGTTGTAACTACTTGTATGTTATTTTCAACCTGTTATGTTTGTCTTTAAGCCTAAATTAATTAAATTTTACGTTCGCCATCACCAGAAGTTTGCATCAACGCAAATAATTACGACACTATAATTAGCTACAAAAGTATCTATAAATGACGCAACAAAAGCGACCATCACTAGCTACAAGAGTGTATTTTTCTCATATTAACAGCTTAAGTAAACATTTCTCCGAAACTGAAACCATTCACTATTATAATAAGTTTACATAGCCCTACGCCGCCGTTGACCATCCATACAAATAGTACGATTAAAACGTGCAAAAACAAAACTAAAACCAACGAATAGTACGCACGTACTTGCATTTGTTTAGCAAGGTTATGGGTAAATTCTCTAAACAACAACTGAATATTGAAGTTTTTGTTGTTAATTTCCTAATAAAATGGCATTTTTGTTGAAAAGAAAGTAAATATTTTTATTTTAATATAATCTACCATACTTTTTTAGTTAAATAAATGAATGGGTAGGTACATATGTACCCGATTTAAATAAAGTCAACAAATAAGAGTTTTCACAAAAAATATGGTAATTTATTCCCAAATATGGTTAAAATTCTGAAGCTTGCTTTTACGCTTGAACAATGCACATGCACATGCACATCAGGTTTACAAAAATGACCGCTAATAAACCCAAATTGTCACATAGTCGAAAAATTGTATAAATACTGGAAGTATATTTACGTAACTTAACTGGTCTGGTTATAGCCCTTTAAGCTTTCACGCACATAATTATGATCTGTGAACCCTAAATTACTCTGGTATATGTCTGAAAATTTAAACAAAATTTCCACAATTATTACATCAGGTCTTGCAAAGATGCATTCGATTCAACCACTTTATAGATTCCGAATCAAATCACGCGATTGAAAAGTAAAAAAAAAATATTAGTTCTTAAAAGATAAAGATTATACTTTCACCATAGAAAAATGAACATAAACATAAATTAAAAATGCTCATTTCAATTTTTTTTCAAGGTCAATAAATACGATTGTATAATTTTTTTTTTTTTTAGAAGATTACGATTATAAATCGTAAAATTTTTTTTTGTTCATTTTGTTTGGATTTGATTCAAGCTGCATATAGAAAACAATCGTTTAATTTGTTGTGATATGAAGATTTTAGTAACAAGTACAAGTTCTAAATTATTTAATCTTTTTTATAAATGTTTGCATTAAGTACGATAATAAAATAAATACCTATTGTTATTGATTGTTATTGTGAATGAATTGGTGTGTAGAAAAAAGGAACTATAATATAGTATATAGATGAAATATTGTATAATATTCTGTCCATTAATTAAAAAAAATCTCACCCAATTTTAGTCCTTAATTCCAATATTTAAAAATCAATAAAATTTTTCCAATACATTTTTTATAGGAAATTCAGTGTTTTTACTTGGTATGGTCTGTCTGTCTGTCTGTATATATCAGAGACCACGGCCTAAACGGTTGGATCGATTTACTTCAAACTTGGTATGTTGCGTTTCTTGGAGACTATCCCCTGTCATATACCGGTTTTAGAAAAACTCATTCTTCTCAAAAACCGTGCCTACGATTTTGATTAAAAAAATCATGGTCATTTTTTCAGGTTGAATTCATTTAAGAAGCTGTCATTTGAAAATCGAATTTTATGCATTTTTAATTGTTTCTTTTTTTCTAAAATTGCATTTACAAATTTTTAATTAAAAGGGCTTAGCATACATAGAAACTTTATCTACAAGACCAAGTATAGAATAACTACCCGTTTCCTGTTGACAAATGTTTGACTTTACCTAGTGGCTCAACTTTATCATTCCAACGCACGGTTAACTTTTATTATCACCTTTGGGAATTTGGTGTAACATTTATTTTTCTATTGCCCCTAACGTACTGCCTGTCACGAGAAGTTCGTTCGGAACCAGCAGACAATTAAAGGTCCCCTTTATTCCTGGTTATAAAAACGTACACAGGAAATGTTTGAGGGATTCATTTACTAGGCCTCATTTCTTCGTGAGCTAGCCGTGTCACAATTATTTTTTTATTTTTTTCTGCTTTAAAAGCTGGTGGAGTAAAATGTTGAAAAATCCATTTTTCTAAAAATTCTGTAAGAAAAATATTTAGCACATATTCGGCCAGTAGAGAACACCAACTTTGGATTTCACTTATTATGGACAAGAAATGTTTTTTTTTAAATTCCTTTGAAACGTTGCTCTTTGATAAAATATCTAACTAAGCCAAAAGATTATTCACATGTTATTTGACTAAGTTAAAACACGTTAACAAACTTTTTAGTTACGGTAATACACAAAACTGCTTGAACAGAAAACAATGGACACAAAAGTTATCCGACAAACTTGAAAATGACTTCCAACCTCAACGAATTTATTCTAATTGTCAAAACACATGTCTATGTTTGATATAAACTCCAAAGAAAGGTTTTTCTTTGAAAAAAAAAATTAAATTGAAATTTTCAAAAATACTGTACTCAATTAAGTACAATGGGTTAATATCAATTCACAACTAAATTTAAAAAAAATAGAAAAATATAAGTTTCCATTTTTTTTTTTCTGAAAAATAAATTTTTAGAAACAAGTAGGTGTTTTTATTTCTGAAAGAAGGGTTGATAAATTTTTTAATATTTTTTTTTTTGTTTTTAATTGCGTTAACACTCTTTTTAAAATTTTGTTTTTAAAAGAAATCACATCATTTGGATAAATGCTCATATTAGTAATGAATTTTATGTTTTATTTAACATTTCTTTTAAAATTATTTTTTTATTTTACTTTAAGTATAAGAAGCTTTAACGTCAACAGCATTTTTGGCCACAAGAACAAGTACATGCGACTTAGTCGTGCATTTTATTTTCTAAATGGGCATGGCATGGTTTCATCAAACTTTTTGAATAATTATAAGCCAACCACAATCTAATTGGTTCCTTTTTCACTTTTTTTTTCATATGCTTACGATGATGTAAAAGACAGGTTGCCTAAGCTATTATTCTGGATTTTTTTTGGGAATTACCCAACTTCTATAAGATATTTTGTTTTTCGTTGAAGATCTCCTATACCGAGTAGCACGCTACAGAACTCACACTAAATAGTCATTTGTGAGCTTGCTTTTAATCAAAACTTAAAATTTGGTTGTATCCGTGGTTCAGTTACCGTTTTTGTGCCTGACTCAAAAATGTTTTTAAAATTTTTAAAACTACCCAATATGTTGGACTTTTTTTGTTTTGTTTTTTATTTTTTTTTTTGTGGTTTTTTGAAGTACAAATTTTAAAAATTAAATTAACTGCAAAACCTTATTCATCAAGGTGGTGTGTTGTGAATATGATTATTCCAAATTATGGTAAACATCGATTGTTAAGTGCTATGATAATCTGAGAATGAGGCAAACCACAACGAAATTAGGACCAAATATTACGAAAAGTTAAACGGAATACATGTAGGGTAGCTGGGTAGGTATCGTGTTTCAAAATAAATACAAAAATATGCTCAATATGTTTAAGCGAAAAACAAGTAACCATTTTCTAAATTTTCGAACTGTTTCAATAAGAAATGATAAAATTATGAAAATGCGTCAGAATGTTATAATCAAAAAAGTGCGGCGCATGTTGATTGCACGATTGAAAAAATAGAAAAAAGAAGATTATAGGCATTAAGAAATGCACGCAATTTGATGATATGATGAAAAATAAATAGAACTATAATTATAATATTTTGTGCATACATATATAATATTAAGTTCACAGGTCAATTGATGGAAGAATATTAAATGTTGATATAGCATCTTGAAAATATTTTGTGGTGCGATTTTATATTTATTTTTTTTTTTTTTATCAATTAATTAGAAATGTGAATTTTAATTAAATGCTTGTTTTATTCGTATTTTTCGAGGACTTTATATTGATAATAATATTTTTTTGAATTTGTTTTTAAATTTGTTATCGGTAAACACTGTATTCATATATGGCAAATATAAGGTTTTATCTTTGCTTTATTTTTCAATTCGTATGCATATGGTCATCATTTGAATCAAACGAGAAGATGTGATGCACAAATCTCGGGTTATTTGTCTTAGTAACACAAATGAGTAACGAAATGTCGATTCCCAGCAAAATAAAAGAATATTACCAAATTTTGAAGGTTTTTTTATATGTATGTGTGATGTAAACAAAAACATATTTTTTTAAACGATAATTTGTAATACAAATTTATTCTTACTTAAAAAATCACGATTAGGTCCCACATACTTGCTTTTATGGTCAAAGTCAATGTGGGCGCTTAAGCCTCTTACATAAACATTTTAAAAATATATAATTTAATAAGAAAATTCAAAATTAAATACTAAAATGACTCAAATCATTTTTCAAATCATTTGGAGCTCTAAACTAACAGTATGACATTTGATTTTATCAGGCAAAATTAATTAACAAAAAAAAATATTGAAAATCCTTAGAGTGGTCTTAAAAAAAAATATTTTTTTATATACATATAAAAATGCTCAAATTATGTTAACAAAAATTGATCCGCCATTTAAAATATTAATATAATTAATCAAAACCAAAATTTTAAAATAAATATAGCTGTCAAAGAATAAATTTTTTTTTACTCCAAAAATTTATTAGTTTTTGATAATATTGATATCAAATAATCTTAAAACTATGAAGAAGCTTCTGTAAACAAAACTTCATTAAAATCAGTTAAGTCGTTCACGAGAAAACAAATATGAAAAAAAATTCTATTCGAGGTACCATATTTGTTAACATTTCTAAAAATATTTCTTTCCTTTCAAAAGTTCGAAATTACTAACTAAAGTAAGTAGGGGAGAGAAGGGCTAAAAGTAAAACTTTTTACTAAAACCGTTAATTCTTCTATAACTTGGGAAATAATTCAACACTATTTTTTATACGAGCCCAATTCTTGCAGGATTTGTGCTCAATGAACTTTTTACCGGTCAAATCCTGGTAAAATGATCATTCTTCAGATAAAAAGGATATAAAACCTATTTATTAACACGTTTTTTGTACCTTTCTGCCAAGTTTTTGCTTTCCTTCCCAAGAACTGCTTGCTTCTAGAGAGCCTAAAAAAATTAACTTCTAGGGTTAAAATGTTACTCATCATGTTACTCATTGAATTTATTACAAAACGCAAAGTTAAACAAAAAAACAAATTCTCACGTAGGCATACATATAACGGTCCAATATAATAAAGTACACAACGAAATTTTGGACTTTATTGCACTTTTGAAAGTGCAATAAAGTCCGAAACAGTTTTGTACTTATTTCATTTTCAAAAGTGCAATAAGGTCCAAAACTCATATGAAATAAAGTCCAAAGATTAAAAAGGTAGAGAAGAGCAGATAATGAACCGTTTTCACTTGATCTTAAATTTTAAAGAGCATTTTAGTAAATATTCTGTTCGAAAGGCATCTAAAACTATAAATTCGAAATATTAATGAAATTTTGCCTGAAAGCAAAAACTTGGCAGAAAGGTAAAAAAACGTGTTAATAAATAGGTTTTATATCCTTTTTATCTGAAGAATGATCATTTTACCAGGATTTGATTGTAAAAAGTTCATTGAGCACAAATCCTGCAAAAATCGGGCTCGTATACAAAAAAAATAGTTTTTTATGACCTATTGGATCCACCAGAGCTGCATTTTGCGTTCTTTTCCTGATGACTGCTTACATTTTATATTAAATGTAGATTTTAAAAGTTATTAGGTCAAAAAAAGTCCCAAAGTTTCAAGGCTCCGAGGTTTTTTGCACCAGTTAGAACAGGTTTTTAGAAGCTGCAACCTCTCAGACTACTGCTTTCCATCCCAATAACATCCCGAATAATTGATCGATGAGCAATTTCTTATGACCTAGAATGTCTTGCAGTACTGGCCTATGAAGCTTATTTATTTAATTATATATAATGCACGACTGGGTCACGCGTACTTGATGCAGTTTTAGAAAAAAAAATTAAAAAAGCATAAAATTTGATTTTCAAATGACTTTTAGCTTCTTAAGTGAATTTAACCTCAAAACGAAATATGCCATCTGAAAATCGTTAGGGCCGTTTTTTAAAAAAAAACTATTATTTCTATATAAAATTTTGTAGTTTTGTATTTTATAAAAGTCATAAAAAAAATTGGTACGCCATTTTTAAGATATTAGTTGTCAACATCTAAAATATGTATATATTTTGAAAAACAAATATTGAGTAGTTTTCGAAAAAATCATTTTTCAAAAAAATTTTATTTTTAAAAATCCAAGAAAATAATTTTTAATTTTTTTCTATTAAATATCATTACGGCAACTTAAAAGCATTTATGTAAAAAAAAATGGTTGATTGGTTCATGAAGGAGAAAATCTAAATTAAAAAAAAAAAAACGGTCCTAGGACAGTAGGCCAGGTACCGTTAATAATGGTTTTTGAAAAAAAAGGTTTTCTTTTAAGGATACACCTTTTTCAAAAAAATTACCATGATTTTTTTAATCAAAATCGTAGGAACCATTTTTGAGAAAAATGAGTTTTTCTAAAACCTGTATATGACCGTTATTTTTGGTAAAAAAAAATTCACAAAGGGTCTGGGGATAGTCTCCAAAAAACGACACAATACAAGTTCAAAGTAAATCGACTAATCCGTTTAGGCTGTGGCCTCTGATACATACAGACTGACAGACAGGTAGACAGACAGAATTGTCAGACCCTCTTTTTTATCATTCTCTATCATCGTAATGTCATGTTTGATTGTTATCTCAACTTTTTTTTTTACGAATGCATAACTTGATTTATGTATACATTACATAGTGCCTATATCGCAAGTAAAAATATTCGCAAGTTTCTACTTGGCTGATTTCAGTAGGTCTTGGTGCCTATCATTTATGGATTTTTTTATAAAATCTTCATACAAAAAAACATTTATTATGGCATATTATTAGGGCCTCTACTGTTTTACTACTTATAAAACGTAGGTATGTGTCATTTGATAACCTTGATATTCCATTCATAGAAACTTATGCATTTTGATAATGAGGGAGACAATTTGGCGTGTTCTTGGAAATTAATTGCATTTGTTTCTTTTTTTATTATTATTTTTTTTCTTGATACCTCTTGGCTTTTAACGTGAAATATTAATACTCATAATTTCCCACGAGTTCAGATACTGAAAGCGAGTTCAAAATACAAACATTGGGTTCTTACAAATCAACTTTGCTGAGAGATCATTTTCTGTTTTTGCGTCGCATTATGTTGTGGTGTCTGCTGTCCTAATGAATGAAAACATTAATAAAAATAAAAGTTTCGGTCATTCACTGCATTTGCGAATATGAATTTATTTATTTCCTGTCAGTATAATGAACTACCAACTACCTATACATCTACTTAAAGATAAATATAATTCAAAACGAAATTTATGAATTTCCTATTAAAAATGAGTTTTTTTTTTATTTTTTTAGAAGACAGAAGATACTTAAGAATCCGTTACATTCCAAGAAATTACAAAAAATGAGATATGTGTGTATTTAATTTTATACTGTCGAAGATTTCGTTTTCGAATCTTCAAAGGAAAAATATTCGTTCGAAAAAAAAATACCTATACATATTGAAGTCAAAAATTACGAGTTTACTTACTTTACTCCTTAAAATTCGATTTTTGTCTAATATTTTGAAGTCACTTTGCAGCTAAGAAAAAATCAAAGTCTATACCTAGTACAGTCACAGTGAATTGAAAACATTTAACTAACAAACAGTACCTTTTCAAATCGTACAACCAAGCCAACGCCACTTATGTTTTTTTATACCTTGTACTGAATATAGATGATTGACCCGTTCATCAGTTCATCACTTGATAGACCATAAAATGTTTCAGATACACCTAAAGAAAAGATTTCCACTTTGTTGCGTGATATTTGATGTGACTTTCCACGTGGTTGCGGTAAATAAAGAAGCACGCAATCAACATTGGAGCGAAAGAGTTGCAACTGAAAAAATATTGTTTCTTCATATTTTTGACAGCATTTCGAATGCAGCCTGACTTCTACGTTGATGTCTAGTTCAGTTCTAGAAATGACAGAAACAAAACTGCCAAAACAACGAAAGTTTTCCATTCCTATACCGGAATTTTTGATTCTGGTTTTGACGCATTCATTTTTAGCCATACAATTTCTGCTCTCAATAGGCATAAAGTTAAATATGCTTTACGAAAGTACCTAGCCGTAAGGCTATAAGCTTTCGATGGGCATACCCACTATCAGGATCATAGAACACGTTGATTGTCGCCCGTCGGTTCTTTTACAGCTTTTTGAACTGTGCATTGATTAGCTTCGTTTCGAACTTCTATTGAGTTACTAGCTTGGTATGGTTGCAATGCAAAAATGTTCATCTATTAAAGCTCGCCACTTAGATATGTGGTGTTGCAAGCTAAAATTATCACAGAATAGTCATGTCTTCCCGAGTTTGTTCACAGGACAAGCAGTCACACTTCCCAAGTTTCGACTGATACGCAGGCAAGTTGAGTTTATTCTGACAAGAACTATTCTCAGCTTAAACATATCAACTTCCGCTTGTCAGCGAACAACACTTGAAGGTAGTGATCCAATGTTCGTGAATAGATCGAAGTCTCATCCCACACTAACCATTACGCCAAGGGTAATTACAACTAATACGTTCTTAGATGTTTAAAATGAGCCTAACTTTTTGAGTGTAGTACCTATTTACTGCAGCGTTTTCAGCATTTGCTTGTATATAATAAAACACCACAAATCCACAATTCACAGCACCCGAATCTTCAAGGTAAGGAAATGCAGCATCCAGCATGTATACCTTCTTAGTTATACATTGCTAAGAAATGCACAAATCATATAATATGTCATCTATAACATCTACTCCTACCCAGATCCGTGTTTACTTCCTGAAATGTATGAATCGATAAAAGACCTGATTAAGTAAGTTATCACACCCAAATTAGCACAAATCACAGTCGGCTCTTTCAAATTGTGCCTTCGTAGTGTCATTTATAGTTAAACTACTCATTAAACTAACTTGAAAACTAGAACCCACATTTTCTATATTACTGCTTCGTCATACAACACTTGTCGGTCATTGCCTCCTCAAATCACCATCGCACACCAAACTAAGACTTATTAGAAGGTCGGCTATTGATCTCCATCATCACGTTTTTGCTTCATAAACCGCATTATTTGAAAATAAAATTTGCTTAGCAAAACAAATTCTACACCGATTTCATAACATGTTCAGCTCACATACCTACCCTGTGACTTTACTGCCACCTGTTGAGCAACAAGAGGTTATATTAACATTTTTACGAGCATCTCTAATCAATGGATCCCCCAGCGACCGACCGACACACACAAATGTACGTTTACCTCCGCCTTCTATGTTATGATATTGATGTGATGTGATGTTGTTCTCAAGGCGTACGCAAGCTATTATAGAAGTTCTTGAAAGCGATAGTTTCGCAATAGAACAATCAAACTCACTTTCTGGTAACTCAGACGAAAGTTTTCTTCTTTGCAAAAGAACTCACACGGTATAGTGTTGTTTTTTTGTTTTTTTTTTTGTTGCTGTATTAACCCAGCAGGGGTTCAAAGGCATCAGAGCTTAGTGGTGGCGATTTAAACTTGATATGGAGTCTTGATGGCTTTACGCATGGTGTAGAAGAAGTTTGACGTAATGAATGAACTATTATTGTATTGGTCCATAAAAAAAAAAAAAAAAAAAACATTCAGGTTCTTACGATTTTCGCAAACTTATCAAATGTTGCGAATAAATTTACATCAAATGCGTAGTACAAATTTAATTTATGTGAAAATTTGCATAAATTCTAGATACGAGTAAAATGTTATCGGTTTGGTGCGTGAAAAGTTCTAACGTGTTTTTTTTTTTTTTTTATAACTATTTTATGCTTCTTAGAATTTTAGTATTGACAATTTATGTTCTTTGATTGTGGAAATCACATGATGAGCTTTCAAGGCTGATCCGGGTGTACAATGAACCAGAGCAAGCAACTCAATATAATTATACCTACTTAAGCCTCACCCTTAAGAATCAAACTTCCATAGTGGAATGCTTATATAGATTGAAGAGTTTTAGAATAGAATCGACCTCGAATTTAAGGGTTATTCACCGCCAGAGTCTTTGTGAAAAAAATTGTTTTCAATTTGGGGTTCGCATTCACATTTAAAATTCGGTGTGCTCGCACTCAAGAGCTTTGGATATTTTTTTCACATTAGTTGTTTACCATTATAAGCGTGGCGTTTTTGGCGCCTTTAAATAAAATGGTAGTGAAATAATTATATTATTATTGTTTATTTGTTATTCGAAAGGAGATTTTTTTTTCTTTTGTTCTTTTGCGTAGGTAAGAAATAGTTTGTTTACCCGAAAGAAGAGTCGTTAAACTATTTGAAAATCTGGTTTTTGTTTATAAGAGTATAATGAATAGTTTCAAAAAAAAAAACTAATTACTAATATTTAAATAAAAACTTTTATGGTGATGATGTTTTGATGTTTTTTTTTTTTGTAAATAAAATCTGAGAATTTTTAAGGGGTGCGTAGATTTTAGAAACACTCAGTTCAAAAATGTAAAAGTTTGGTTTTGTTTTTCAAATGTTTACTTAGATTTGGGCAATTCCACGAGTGAATTTTAGTACATTTGGCACGACTGGCATTCTATTTTTTCTTATGTTACGAATATCGGATTACCACCATGTTTACAGTTTCGACTTTATTAAATTAGAGAGATTATTAAAATATCACTCTAATGTAAAAATACGCTATTTACAATGTTGTGAAATATGATTTATTCATTGAAAAGTTAATGTGAGCTACACTACATGCAAAAGGAGCAGGAAATTATAGCTATTGCCACAATTTCTTTTTTTCAGAACTAAGCTATTTTATCATATCAAATTATTATCTTAGTTTTTTTTCTCATTTGGAACATAGACAAATTAGTTGGAAGTTTCTCTGAGGTGTGAGTAGGCTTCATTTAGTTTTTCAAATGAGAATACTGAAACAAGGTTGAAGGTACTATAAGTGTTTTTTTAATTACATTCTTTGCTGTTCTCCGCAGTATTTCGCGATCATTCACCAATTTTGTCCAAGGTATTCCTCGCTTTTTACCACAGTAGCTCGTGGTATTTCGCATAATTCTCCGCGGCTTTTTACACTTTTTACCGCAACTTTCCAATCTTTTCTCTGTGACTTTCTTCGCTTTTCTCCGTGGTATTTTACGCATTCCTCGTGGTACTAAGCGCCTTTTCATGATCTCTCTTGCTATTCTCCGAGGTATTCCGCGCTTTTTTCTGTGCTTTTACAGTTGTATTTCGTGACTTTTCACAATTTTTCCTCGACTATTCTCTATGACTTTTGTTCTGGACTGTTCGAAACAGAAATCTGTTTGAATTTAATGAGGAAATTTCTGTTTCAAACTTACATTTTTGGTATTTAATGTGTCCTGTCTAGAACAGTTTAGAACAGGATTTTCTGCATATAACAGATTCTAGAAAATACTATTGTAAAATTAATTCGAATAAAAAATCATTACAAAAAATTATTTTTGAATTTGAATTTTTGAATTTGATTGCCAATCTCAAATTTAGGAAACTCGAAGCTGGACTTTTTTTTTTCTTTTTGTTCTGACAGTGTTCTCGGTCTTTTGCTGTGCTGCTCTTTTTTGATCTAGGTTAACTGGGTCGGGGTAAAAAATTAAGATTTCAAAATTCTGCTGTCAAAATTTTGGTTTTCAAAATTCAGATTTTCAAATATCTGCTTTTCAAAATTCTGTTTTCCATAGTTCTAATTTACAAAATTCTGAAAATAATTTAAAAAACTCGTTTGGAAAATGTTAAAAAGCACGCGGTTTTTAACATTTTCCAAACGATTTTCTTAAATTATTTTCAGAATTTTGTAATAGTTTCGGAAACATGCTTCATTAAAATTTGTTTGCAGCATTTATTTAAGGATTAAAGAATCTACAATGCCGTAAATAATTTGATTTGTCTATGGAAGGGTTAGGGTTGATAAATGTCAACAATGACATTAGCCGTGGGGCAGATTCAATAAGTCGCAATGTTTTTTTTCGTGGATCGATAAAGCAGTTCATCTACCGATTAAGTGTTTGAAATTTGATAAGAAAAGAGTTAATTGTGGCTTTGGTAATAGGCATGTGGACGGAGTGGGGTAATAAACAAATAAATAATTTTTTATTCATTCGGTGTTTTTTTCTTCTTATTTTCATAAAAGTAAACAAACGATTTTTCCTGAAATGCTTAAAAACCGATATTGAGTAGGAATGAAATTCGATAAGTTTATTTTATGGAATATTTATGCACCGAAAATTAAAGGAAATCAAAATTAAACCCTACAAATCTGAAATCATCACTCGTTTTCACACAAGGATTTGGTTGTGATAGCAAATTTAACATATAAAAAGTTTTTGATGGTTGATTTCATTTTTTCACAGATGGACAATAGAATTAAGCGTTGAGACCTGAAAAAGTCTCACAGTTTCACAGATCGGAAATTGACCCCTTTTTCCCAGATTTTTTTCATTAAACACACCTTCTAAACTAAAAAAAATTAGTGTCAAAATTGCTTAATAAATTAAACACACACACACCGTTAATTAATTTATTTTAATTTAATTTGACATTTGAGTTTTAAGAAATACTCTACTCAAAAACAATAACTTCGAAATTTTTCATAAAATTGCCCATTTTTGAAATGCTTTATTTCAAGACCTATTGACTCTACACTGCAGAGCTGCAGATGAACTTAAATTATAGCAAATTGTTCTTTATCTCGTGCCCTGTAACCTTTTCTTTAGGATACATCTGTTAGAAATAATGACCAGAAATCTAACAAAAAGGGCCGAAAATTTTGAGGGTTTTGGTGCACCAAACTTGTTTTTTTACTAAATTAGAAGGTAAATATCTTAAACAACATCCCAATCATAGTGATGAGCAATTTTTTTGTTGTCTTTTGTATGACTGGACTAAAAAGTCCTATTTAACTTTGACTCTTAAGTTTCTAAAATTTTATTATTGGTACAATTAATTCAAATAGAAAAATTCTTGATTTCTAGACAACAAATATTTCTTTGCAGGATCTTACGACTTTTTAGAAAAACATTGCGTAAGAAATATACCTACAGAAGATGAAAGGTGAATAGAACTTGAATATTCTACTGCTCCTTTGAATCACGTAGACCAAATCTATTTGTATTGCACGCGTTCTGTATCTACGTCATTAGTTTACCCGCATAGCACTCACTATAGGTATAAATAGATTCCAGATACAAAAAGGGATTTACCTACAAAATCGAAAATGTAAAAAACGAACATTTGGAAAAAGGAAACCAGTACCATATTCAGTACCAAAACAAAAAAAAACTGGAAACAATCTAGAAGAATCCACAAGGAAAAAGAAGATTGCAGAAAACAAAACTATAAACAAAAACAAAAATAAAAATAAAAATAAAAACAAAAACCCTCTGACTCATATCTTTATGATCAACAAAAACAAGAACCACGTGTAGAGGACATGGTCTTCATTGGCTTCTCATATTTCGCTATTCCTCTGATGGAATTGCTTGCTTCCTACCTGTTTCATGATCACATTATTTTCTCCATATTATACATATATTCCGAGAACGTCATTGAAGAATTAAGACCTTGGTAAACAAAGCAGCAGCCGAAGACGACGACGACGCATGGCGGCGTCACCGGCGGAGGATGGACACGTTACTGCCGCCACTGTCGGTCGGAGTCACTAACTCCACTCCACTATTATATGAATCTATAGATAAATCGTCAAGAGAATTGTTGTTTAGTACACTACACCCGAAGTGAAAAGGAGTTTCTCGGCAATGACCTGTATCGGTTTTTGTCGGTTACTGTGAGTGTGGCAAATGCCTGCCAACTGCCAACCTATGGTATGCCATTGACCTCAATGTTTCCATTATATTGATGGTTCCACTTGATAGTTTATCTATAAGACTCTTGCTTTTATTTTTATAACCAATGCCAGGAATTAGGGATAATGTTTTCTTGGAATTTCGAATAAATGCCACGTTAGTGTCGGAAAAATTTAAGGCTGAGGGCTAATTTCTCCTAAATAGTACAAAACGGGTCAATGAACGAACTAGTCACAGTGATGGTTATGGTTACTGATCCTGTGAGAGAAATCGTGTTGGAAATGTACCAAGTTGTAGGTATATGTGATTGACCTTGTTGTTGATGAAGCTACACACAATGGAATCTACGCGGGATGCGTTCGATGACCTCGTGGGAAAGTATCATAGTAAATCTTTGAAAATACTATAGATATGGCGATGGCGTTGGTTTGGTTTGGATTATTAAGGAAGGTTTCGCTTCCAAAAAATGTTCGTTATTCTTGGAAAATAATCTTGAAATTTATTTTCAATTTCACAATACCTAACAATTTTTCTATGGAAATAATATTTAGAGGTACATAAGAACTGATTGTGTGTTTTTTTATGCTAAGGAGGAATACCGTATTTTATAGCAACTAACTAATTTACTTAGTTTCAGGGTCATGTCGAATTGAAATCCCTTAGTTAAGGTGTTTTTTTTTCTAAGAATAGTAGCTAGTAGGTACTATCGGCAAAATGTTTATCCAATAGTTATGACTATGGAGCCGCATTCTCATCAGTTATCAGCAAAAAAAATAAAAATCTTTAAACAATTTTAAACGCCTTCATTTGGGTCTTTGATATATTATTATTGTAAAATTTGTGTAATGCTTGGAAAAAGGTAAACGTTTGTATAGTTTTGATTGAAGTGAATAAGTAGTTAGAGTTGCAGTAAGGTTAGCATTTAGCCACGGTTCGGTAGGTAGACTCTACATCAAAGTAGAACAAACTTTATGACTGTTTCTGAGATTGAAGCTATAGCAGGTGACTAGAAATCAAGGTGATTGATTTTTGGCTTAGTCCAGTTCTTATTATTATTAATAGGTGCAAATTGCGTTTTGCCATGTTTCTGCATGTAGGTACCAACTTCTGATTTAGTGTTTAATATTATATTGATATTAGTGTAATTGGGCTTAATGATCATTAGAAAATAATGCAATTAATTAAAAAAACCAATTCATTTTTTTCCCAACGTTTCTCCGGTTATTTTCCGGCTTCATCAGGGGATACAATTTTTATTTGTTCCTTAAAAACAAATACAAAAACAGGATTGTTTTAAAAACATTGCGGTTTGTTAAAAATCCTAACAGTCAAATAATATAAAACGGTATAGCTTTGAACTTACTTTTGAGTTTAATCAATTACATATTGTTGTTATCACAGGATTACTTTTACTTTAACATTAAATAAATAAATTAAAAACAGAATTAAAAAAATTAAAAAACAGAAAAAAATTATTAATTTAACATTAAACATTAATTAGCAAACAAAAGATAAAACACTTATATCACAGATGAGGTCTTATGGCAACACTATATATTGCACTTATGTTAATATTATATTTATGCAGAAGAACCCGCTCAAAGGTATCAATTCCAATATCTGTTCATCATTTTTTTAAAAGCTTGATATTATTCCTACAACTTAAGAGATTTAATACAGTATTCGAATGTAAATATATGGAGCAATATTTGATACTTTTTTTTAAATTTTGAGTGCGCTAATTTGTGGTGTCACTATCTTAATAGTTCCTATGAAGAAAAACAAGTTGGTACATTTAGAATTCGAACCCAGATATCTGCTATGATAGTCCATTGCACTTACCATTAGTTACACAGAAGGGTACTTCACGCGTCCCGAGTTATGCCTGTGGCAATGTCAGCAAAATGAAGGTAATTTTCTAGTATAATGCGAGTTCAAGAACTGACCGACTGAAGCTCCTTTAATATCAGCACAGATACCATATTGTGGAGTAATACTGTTTTGTGTCCACTGCTCCCTAGAAGTTACTACTAAAAATTTATTTATTTATTTATTTATTTAATCCGTTAAAGAACTAACGTTACAATACATTTAGAAAAATTTACAAAAAAAATATTGGGTGGTGTGAAAAATATTGGGTGGTATGAATAAAAATGAGCACCTGCTCAAAAGTCAAAACTCAGCTTTTTGAAGTATGTACTCCATTTGATATGAATAAAAGACTTGAGTAGTAGGTGCTCAGAGATTGATGAGCATCTAGATGCTCGATGAGAACCTTTATCAAGATGAGTACTTGCAGCAAATGTTAGCAATGAACAAACCGGAGTACGTGATCTACTGAAAGAGTAGGTACCTGCTCTGCATTTGTTGAGTTAACTCAGTTGGTTGTTCAGCACTGAGACAAAAGACGATTTTACTATATTTATGTACATGAATGAAGAAATATATCAACGTAATATTATATTAATATCAATACGTATAACATTTAACTTGGTCAAGTCAATCTATAAAAGAAGAAGAAAATTCTAAGATTTAAAAGGTTGATGATCGTGCTTTATGCACAGTTCAGTTTCAGCAAAAGGTAATTAAGGGGTAATTTACTGAAAAAAGACTTGTAATAAAAATGAAATTAGATACTACATATTTATGAATATTCCTACTAATTTTTGGGGAAAAAAATTATAGTTGCTTTAAATATAAAAAAAATATAATATATGATAATATTTTTATTTCACAATTTAGAGTTTCAAAATCACTTTTTTCAATTTTTAATTAATTTATTAATATTTTTAAGAAACTTAAGATTGAATTTCTGACTTAACAAAAAAGTGGAGGTATTGCCGTTTATCAAATTTTGTCCATATCAATTTTGTTTGCTTCTCCCACCTGAACGGGAGGGGCTTCATTTTTTTTATTGACTTGCCCTATATCTAACGTCCTACAGAAATCTTATAAATGTGATTTGTGGTCTGGAAAAAATATTAAAAGTGATACTACTGAAATACATCCGCCATGTAATAGACTAAGCACTTTTCACTTAGTGCACTTATTGTTAAATAATTATATATTTCATACAGTTTTTATTGGCCTTGCCAAACACTACAGAACTCAAACTTCTAACTTGTCATTTTTATATTTATATCCACTCTCGAAATTTCACTTAGTTCTTACTAAAATAATTTTCCATTCAAATGAGTGTTTAAAATTATGCCAAATTAAAAGCTTTAACAGAAAAGTACTCAAATGTAGTTGGAAGTGCAGAAAATGGTTTGAGGTATGAGAGCACCTACTCTGTTTGAAGGAGGATGTGCTCTCTGGTTGTATGTAATTTGTATTCATATGAAACATGAGCAGATGCTTTATTTTTGAGTAGCTGCTCTGCTCTGTTAAAAGTTCGTACTCTGGAGTACGTGATCGATTTTATTCATTTCACATTCATAAGCACATTCGAAGCGGAATTTATACCTAGCTCTGTGCACTGTGTGTTTTTTTTAAGTTTCACATAAAATCTATCTATTAAAAATAATATACCTATTTTTAATTTATCACTCTGATTAAAATAATGTAAGAAATTTCAACTTTTGCAAGTTTTATCACTCAACAAACACGTTTTTTCCAAAAATAATATAAACGTACAAACTGTGAACGCAATCTTACAGAAACGCGATTAATACAATCCGCGCTTGACAACATCTAGCTAATACCAGATTTAAAATGCAGCAATTAAGTCTCAGATTCTTCATGCACTCGTACGAGCACATTGTTTTTTATTTAAATATTATAGCCTGTTGTTTTTGTTTTTTTTTTTAGAACTTGCATTGAGAAGATCATCATTTTAACATAACAGCACTGCAAACTTCAGAAAACAAAAAAAAAAGAGCAGTCAATTTTATTTTATTTGAAATTTATTCAATAATTTATTTGATAAGTTTCAGGCATTCCTTTTACTGCAAATGGCAACATGGTCGTTAAAATGATCCCCAAAAAAGTATTTGAATAAGATTCAATAAACATAATCGGGTTTCTGCTATACCTAACTGATTAATTTTTTTATTTGAATTGGACTATATTATGACTTGCGGGAATCAATATCTTAGTGAAAAATCATGAGTATCACTATTTAATGTGAATGTCAGTCAAAGTGGTTTCAAATTCCGATCTAATAAAATTAATTAAACAAGAGAAAATAATACGAGTATGAGTTTATGTAGATTTTAGATCGAGACGAATAAATTAGTTTTATTAGCTAACTGACCTCCGACAGAGTCATTCACTTCTTACTTCGATATAACGAAATATGATTGAATAAAATTGTAGGTCTCTATTGGATTTTAATGCATTTATTCCGAAAAACGAAAATGTTCGTTAGAACTGAGTAGTCTATGCAGAGGCCTGTTTGACACAAGCTCATACTCGTGCAATTGTGAACTCGTTGTAAATCAATAATGATGAGCATTTTCACGAATTAACCAAACCCGATAGTCTTTGGAACGGTCGGTGCCACCAGAGAACTTTATCAACTACAAACGGTTTGATGTTGAAACACTATCTATGGAATACTGCCTCGTCCTCCACCAGCCAGTATAACCAAATGCGAAACCAGGGGACAAGAGGAAACATAATACCAACAAATCAGCTTTTAGAAAATAAATGCTTTTTCCAACGCTTCTATATCTGTAGTACTATCGATTTTGTTGCCGCAACTACCACCGGCAATACCTCTGCGAGGAACTTACAAGGGCTGCAGGAGTGCCTACTTACTCTTGTCATACAAATCTCAACTTAAAATAACCTTTCGAACTCAGCATAAAATTATTCTAACTACACGCACACAAGAATGGTTAGACCTTAGACTTTAGATTGTCCAGTCACTAGGCCTTAATACCTAGTCACACACAAAATTTATTAAATGTTTATTTGTTAACAGGGTTCGGAGCAGCGATGTAGTTTGCTGCAAGTTCCTTAGCATTTGAGTTTGATCTTAACATCTTCGTCGACAAAATTGTCAAGTTTATTAGAGAAACCTTTCAAACAAAATTCAGTACCAGAAAATTGTTGAAGATTACCACAGTTTCCTGGTGATAAGAAAAGGCCTTCAGTCGCAAGAGGTGGCAGAATTGATAAGAGCATCCTAATTTCCTATATCCAAAAAAGTGCATGCTTGAAGGTTAGAAAAAGTATCCTGAAGTAAGGTTAATGCAAGCAAAAACTGTAAGTTGGGTCTTTGTTGTTGGCTCCCCATGTGATTGCCCCTCGAGGACACCAAGCAAGGAGGCAGGCTTTTTAGAGTTGCCTTAGTTTGTTCCTGTGGATGTCTGCGATGTCATTAAAGCAGAAGAACAACAGAAAAACAGCAATTCGTTGAAAAAAACAAGTTTTAGTTAAATTTTTCAGCTTTTTGTTTATTAAGTACAAGTTTTGATTAAAATCAGCTTAACCATTTATGTTATTGCTTTTTTTTTCTTAATGGCTACTCCCCCAAAATCTGGATTTACAAGCAAAACACCGTTGAAGTACGTTTGGTGGAAAAAAACATCAATAACTACACTACTTTATTATTTATAAACAAACTTTAGTCTCGAGAGATAATTTACTCCAGTCTTTTTACCCAGAAAAATTTGTAATGTCTTCTTTCAAAAAAAAATCAAACAGAACTAAAATCGCTTAAAAATTTACCAAGCTACTATGACTGAAAATGCAGAAAACTGTTCTTTGGCTAGTCTAATGAAATGTTTGCATATTCTGTTTCGTGACCAGTTCAACAACCCCTACAAAACGTAATCCATTAATTAAGAAAATGCAATTCTAAAGCATAATTCTTTTTTTAATCTACAAAAAAAAATCATAACAGAAGCCTAGACCCCATCTCTGTGTGTCATTAACATTTATAAATTCTATATTTAGGCAAACAAGCCTGAAATAAAAGGCTCATGAACTATTAGAAGGCCATATTATCATCATCACCCGGTAGATCAACATTGCGAAACTTTAAATAAAATGTATAATTTAATCACACATGAGCTACTATACCTACAAAAAAAAAAAAAAGATCAGCAAAAAATTACTATGACAACATTAAACCGCCAGAAAATGCAAAAAAAAAACACGAAAAGCTTGTTCAGTCCATCCATCTCGCGTTTGTACTATTGTACGCTATGTGGGTTCGTAAATATTTGCCAAGCATTCATAACAATTATTTATTATTATTCTGGCAAACATTTAGTAATCGCTACCATCGTAATCGGGGTTCTGCTGATTTATTGTTGTTCAATTCAGCAACGCCCAAGTCCATACAATATGAGATGAAAGGGGGCGCAGGGGTATTGAATATAAAATTGGAAGCACTGAACTGCTTTGATCGAGTTTCGCTAACTGCAGCAGGTGACTTGATAAGGTGCAACAATCTCCTCTCTTATTTTCTCTTCATTTAAAGCACATGGTTTTATATTCTCTTTATTGTATTTTTGTGAATGAAACTAACCCAAATATCAAAAAATCTTTTATCAGTCGAGGAAAAAAAAAAAGAGAAGAGAGTATCTCAATTTCCCCACTCATTTATGATCTTTACACATTCATTCTCTTCGAAATAAATTCACTCTTTAATCATCAAGTGGGGGAATATCGTTTCTCTTTCTTTCGTTCTCTGTAAAGTGAGCAAGAGGCTACGATCAGTTTCCCCAATAATTGTCCATTCAATCTTGGCTTGGACGAGCTACACGATCGAGTGTGCTACGTTTTCTTTCTGTGACACCACACCACCGGTCGATATTAGAGTAAAACAAAAATGTATCTGAAGTTCAATTCGTCGCGTAGTCTCCGTAATCGTCGTCGTCGTCGTCATGATCATCTTCATAGTCGTCTGTGTATCTTTGACGAAAATAAGAGAGACATAAAAGAAGACACCGTTCGGTGGCGGTTCGCGCGTAAAGTTAAGAAGAGACGCAACGAAAGAGTGTCAGAGTGTGTATATAATTTTGATGTTGTTTCTTAACAACAACAACAAACAAAAATTCTTTAACGATCTTTTGACTATACGCTCGAATTGAATTTTATACCCAGAGCACATACAGACAATACATGAGTAATTTTGCCTTTTCTCTCTCTCTGTGTTGGTGGTTTAAATCACACTCTATGGAACTCAACTCTCAAAAAATAATACAAAATAACCTCTCAACACAGAATTTACCTACGATTTTCCATCTTTAACGTGTGTGGATCATTTGTTTACGCGCCCCCTCTACGATAGCCCTCGATCGTGTCGTGCAAGTAGTGAGTGATCCGATCGTGTGCGCCGGCTCTTATAAAAGTAGCAAGGACATATGAACTGAACATTAGTCGAAATCTATTATTAACGCAGCGCAGTTTCGACGCTAGAGCTTAATATTTTATACGCTACTTTTTTTCGTTTGTTTTTTTTCGTTCATATTATATTTTTGAATAAAAAAAAATTAAGTAGTGTTAACAGTCTTGTTCAAATTAAGTGTGATTTTTTTAATTTTTTTTTTTTTATAAAAAAAATATAGACTTGTAAATTTTTTTTCAAAAAAAAATTTTTAAACATTATTTTTGTATTTTATAAATACGTTAAACAAAAAAAAAACTTTCAAAAATGTTATCAGAATCAGTTTTAATAAAATTACTGTTTGGTCAGTTTAAAAGTAACGATTTACAGCACACACTTTTGGTGTTTCTGACCATAATATCAGCTATAAAATTTATTCAGTGGCTAATTAGTTTGTACAAGGAATTAAAATCCTTGCCACCAGGACCATGGGGCTTGCCAGTTATTGGATATTTGGCATTTATGGGCAATGAAAAACATACAAGATTTATGGAATTGGCCAAACGTTACGGAAGTTTATTTTCAACGCGTCTCGGTACTCAATTAACAGTTGTGATGAGTGATTATAAATTGATACGAGAGTGTTTCCGTCGCGAAGAATTTACTGGCCGTCCAGATACTCCATTTATGCAGACATTAAATGGATTCGGTAAGTTTGTTAATTTATTTTTTGTTTTTAAATAAATAAAACAAAAAACAATGGGAAGTTTAAAAAAAGGAATTTGTGTAATTATTTATGCTAACTCGTAGTTTTTCTTTATTAGTTTGTGTTATAGGAAAGTGTAAAGAAAAATAAAAGAAAGAAACAAGTCAAATTAAGACAGTGCAGTTTTTTTTGTACTATTTCTGCAATTTTTTTTTTTTTTTTTTGTTTAATTTTAAGTTACAAAATTAGTTACACGAGTTTAGCTTCTTTTTCTTTTTGTCAATGCCACCAGCATTGGTAAACTATGTTGGTGGCATTGCTGAATTAGGGCAGTAGAGTAACTTTATTTTTATTTAATTGTTCTCTTGGTTACTGCCGTGTTGGACATTCTTTTTTTACAAATTGGTTACTTTTTGTTGTTAACGGAGAACAAGATTTCAAAAAAATGTATTATATTTTGTTGGGTTCTTAATTTTTTTTTGAATTTTTTGCATAAAAGTGAAAATCTAAATTTTTGTTTTTTTTTATAGGAATTGTGAATAGTACTGGAAAATTGTGGAAAGATCAACGTCGATTTTTACATGAAAAACTTCGTCATTTGGGTATGACTTATATGGGAAATGGCAAACACATGATGGAAACAAGAATAATGGTAAGTTAAAATAATAATACAGAATTTATAACGATTTTGATACAAATTGTTCAAAATTGGAAACAAAAGAATCTGAACCATAGTTAATTGAAAATATTGGTAATGCAATTTCTTAATGTATTTGAAAGGCATCTTAGAAAACATTGGATACACATTGCAAAAATTGTGTTTTTTATGAAATTAGGTGATTTACATGTCAACAGTTTTGTTATAATTTTTTTTTTTTTAAGAATTTTAAATATTCGGACCATATCGTGAAAAAAAAATAAAATAGTCAAGAACCACTTAATAATGAAAAATTTTGCAATCAATTATTTTATCAATTTTTTTATATATCAGTAAAGAAGAAAAAATCAAAATATTTTCAAAAAAAATCGTTTTTGCGATAGAAATTTAGTTCAATCACACAAAGTAAATATGAAAATAGTAAACTCATAAGCAGTTTTTTATTTTCTTTTAATTATGAGAAGAAAATATGGTACTCTTACTAAAAAACTATAGATAAAATTATAACCGTTTTGGTAAAGATAGGTAAATTTGCTTCTCTTAGTATAGTTTTCCATAATTTTTTATAAAGCTGGAAAATTAAGCTGAATCTGAAAAAAATTACTTAAGCAACTTTTTGTAAAAATTTTAATTTTCTATAGAAATAAATATCATATAAAATTTTTCAAAAATAATTAGGCAAGAAATGATAGTAAAATTTAAAATCAAAAATGTATTTTAAAGTTAATACTAAATTGTTCATAATTTAATATTGAGTGTAGTTAGGTAGAGTAGAGAAAAAAACACAAGAGAAATAAGAAAACACTTTTGACTTTAATTTTACAGACCGAAAGAGTAAAATTAGTTAAATTCGGTTGAGATATGCTGATATCCAAAACGTTTTGTCTGATTTTGCGTTTTTTTAGTAGTTTCATCCAAATATCTTTGAAAAGTAGTAATTTAACACCAGTTATAGGGAAATTTACTTACTTACAAAATTTGGTTCGAATAATTTATAAATTTTCCAAAATGTTGACACCCAAATAGCCTACGTTCATCTCTGAATTGTAAACTATGTCTGGACGAAATATTATTAAAATCGAATAAGTTTTTTAATCTGTGATCCTCTACATACAAACAAAAAACTCAATTTCAAACAAATATGTACATAAAGAAAATGATAGCTTTTTTAAAAAAAAAATTGATTAAAAATTAAAAAAAAAAATCACAAAAAAACTCATTTTCACTTATTTCTATCTCATATTTTATTCTAGACTGAAGTTCATGAGTACATTCACAATTTACACTCTGCTGAAGGTCAACCCATGGATATGGCCCCAGCTATTTCCGTAGCAGTTAGCAATGTCATCTGTGGAATTATGATGTCAGTGCGTTTTTCAATTGACGATCCAAAATTCCGCCGTTTTAATTTTCTTATCGAAGAAGGCATGCGTTTGTTTGGAGAAATTCATACAGTCGATTATATTCCAACTGTTCAGTATTTCCCCGGAGTGTTGAATGCCAAAAATAAGATTGCAAGAAATCGCGAGGAAATGCAAAGATTTTATCGTGATGTCATCGATGATCATAAAATATCTTATGATGCTGAGAATATTAGGGATTTGATTGATGTGTATATTGCTGAAATTGAAAATGCCAAATTGGAGGGACGCGCTGGAGAATTATTCGATGGAAAAGATCATGGTGAGTTTGTTGTACAAATTATATCTATTTCTTTTTTTTATATTTAGCATTATTATTGTCAAACAGGGATACTAATACATTTTTTTTTTTTTTTATTTTTTTGTATACGAAAAAATTGTAGAAGAACAAATCGTACAAGTCATCATTGATTTATTCTCAGCCGGCATGGAAACGATCAAGACCACTTTGCTTTGGATCAATGTATTTATGCTGCGCAACCCTGAAGAAATGCGTCGAGTTCAAGAAGAGTTGGATCAGGTTGTTGGCCGCCATCGATTGCCATCGATTGAGGATTTGCAATATTTGCCCGTGACTGAGTCAACAATATTGGAATCAATGCGCCGCTCAAGCATTGTACCATTGGCTACAACACACTCACCAACAAGGTAAGATACATTTTGTGGATTTTTTCTTTTCTTTTATTTTTATTTGGTAAACAGGGTGATTCAAATAAATCAGATTTAAAAATGAATTAGTTAAATACAGAATTAGTAGATAACAATTTAGTGCAGGTTCTTAACAAAAGAAGATAGTTTTGTGTCGTTAATTTGATGAAAAGATTTTTTTAATTTGTTTTTAAAATATGTGTTACACTTTAAAATTCTTTCTTTAAAAATTTTGTAATTTTTCAATATAATATTTTTTTTGCTTGTTTAAATTCTTTTGAACAACGAACTTTAACTACCTGAACGGAACTATAAACCAAAAAAAAATCTTCATTGCGATAATTTTCTTCTTCACTTGAAAATACATTTTTTTCAAGTCATTGATAATATTTATTTAAAAATAATGATTTGAATATGAATCACCCTATATTTTATAGTTTGTTTGTATTGTTTGCATAGAAATCTCTTAATCTCAAGTAAAATGAATGTGTGTAGTGTATATTGAATCACCTGCGCCGCTGTCGCCGCCACAGTTGCGGTGGTGGTGGCTACAGCTGCGCAGCAGCGCACTTTTATTACCAATTATAATTGGTCACACCGGCTTTATAAAGGTGGCGTGCGTAAGAAATGTTCATGTTGCTATTTGTACTACATTTGAACAGGGTCGCAATAAAATATAAACTCTGTGAAAATGCATTCACTGACAAATACAATTATTTGCGAATGAATTGGTTGGCAAATTAATTTTTTTGAAAATCCGTTTCTTTGTGAATGCATTCACTTGCAGTACATCAACTTGCAAGTTCAATCACTTTGCAAGTTTATTCTTTTGCAAAGGAAAATGCATTCATTTGAAAATATATTTTCTTGCGTTTGCATTCAGTTGCAAAATATTTACTTGCACATTCAATCACTTGGCAAATTCATTCTTTTACAAATGGGTTATTTTGTGAAGGCACTTACTTGCCATACATTCGTTGGCTATTATTTATTCTGCAAATACATTTTGTTGTAGATGCGTTCATTTGCGAATGCGTTCACCTGCGAACAAAAATCACCAGAAAATGCAATCACTTGCGAATGTATTCTTTTGCAGATGCGTTCTTTTGCAGATGCGTTCTTTTGCAAATGCTTTCTTTTGCAAATGCGTTCTTTTGCAAAAGCATTCACTTGCAAATGCATTCACTTGCGAATGCTTTCACTTGCAAATCAAAAACAAAATTAGTGACAGGTTGTAAACTTATAACTCGAAATGAATCCGTCCCTGTTACTGGATGCCTTTCGAAATGCACTTCAAGAGTTTAATGAACTGCCTTGCCATAGAAGTTGTATTTTCGTTTTCTACATGCTTTTTTTATTTTTTACTTTTACATGTTTGGAGTGTTAGGCACCAGAGTATAACGTATCTATGTGAATTAACTTGTGAATGTGTTAAAATCAGGCCAATACTTTGAAAACAAAAAAAAAAAAAAAAACACTATAGGTCGCCGATGCATGATTGTATGTTGTGTGATGAGTTGGTTTTGGTTTGCAAAGAAAAGTTGAAGTAAAACATTACGCAAACAAGCCAGACAAACAACTTGAACATGAGAGCAATGCAATGCGTAAAATTACTTTTTTTTTTAATTATGTATGACTATGTGGTGTCTGTTTGGCGGCAGCAGTGTACTAGGTTAATCTCGCGCCAAATTGATTTTTTTTTTTTGAAGAAGGAAGACAAAAAAAAAGAAGAAGACACAATTATATGGGTGTAAGTATTGAGATGATTTTGAAGAGAGTGGTATGCTTGACAGTTTAATATTTACTGATCATTAAAATGACACTTAACGCAACTTGAAGATTCAATAAAAAAAAGCTATAAGTGACAAGAGATTGTATAAAAGTTGAAAAAGCCCACAAACTGAAGATGTTTTAAAAGTTATACTTTCTTAATTTCCTTGTGTCCACTTTACAAAGGGATTTTTGACCTTTTTTAATGGAAAATACAATTTTTCCATAAAGAAACAATTTCTTGATAGTGAAGCCCACTTTTTCTTGTTTGAAATGCAGGTTTACTTCATACCTACACTTTAAGTTGTACCGTTACGAAATTTTTCGGGTAAATAATCATTATTTGGAGCGTTTTAAAAAAATTAAATAAAAACAAAATAACTTCAGTGGGAAACGAACCAACGATCCTCTACCCAATAGCTAAAGCAATTAAGATTTCGAGATTTATCAATAGATTTTGATCTTATGTGACCAATGGGAAAGATTTTTAATTACGTCTAAAGCATATTTTTAGTATGAAAGGAGAATGCATTAAATTTATTATTTTTTTATATTTAATTCCCCAATATTTGAAGGTTATTAACAATTTCTTTTTTTCTTCTTTCAGGGATGTCGAAATTAATGGCTACACAATACCAGCCGGTTCCCATGTTATTCCCCTCATCAATTCCGTGCACATGGATCCAAATCTATGGGATAAACCAGAAGAATTCAATCCTCGTCGATTCATTGACAGCGCCGGCAAAGTTCACAAGCCGGAATTCTTTATTCCATTCGGTGTTGGTCGTCGCATGTGCCTCGGAGATGTCCTTGCTCGCATGGAATTATTTCTCTTCTTTTCGTCCTTTATGCATTGCTTCAATATCAGTTTACCCGAAGGAAAACCACTGCCCAGTCTGAAGGGAAATGTTGGCGTCACAATTACACCAGAATCGTTTAGAGTTTGCCTAACGCCACGACCCCTAACACTTGCCACTCCTGAACCAATACATCAAAGAAATGTTGGTTTTCATTGAATCCACTTATATCAATTTCCATTGTGGAAAAGATACACTGCTGTCGCCTAAAATTTTGTAAAAGAAAAAAAATCTATTTCAAGATCGCTGGCAATCATAAAGCAAACAGAGTGGCGGCTCCAAAATTTCCAGAGCACGGTCTGGTTCCTAAAAATTCATTCAAACAAAAAAAAAAAACAAAACTCACATACAAACATATATTCAAATCCATAAATACTGACTCATTTCAAGAAAAGAAAACAAAAAAAAAACAAAAATACCATTTAAAGGTATTAAAAAAACAAAAAGCACGATTGCTGGAGAAAATAACACGACGACGTGCACCATAATGAGACTCTGAGGATTTCTGAGAGTCCTTGAGTTCGCGGCAGAGCTATAGCTGGCTTGTGTGATTAAAACAAAAAACACTGTTCGAAACACATACAAAAGACGAGAGGGCATTTTATAAAGCTCCTACCAATTTTATCCACCCCCGCGCTGTGTTCAGTTTATTTTTTTAAACAAAAAAAGACAAAATTCTGTGGTTCTAGTTTGTAGAAAAAAAATTTATTATGTAATCACTCATTATACAAAAAAAAAAAAAAACATTTATATCATAAAAAAAGCCATCATATGTATAAAATCATTTAATTTAATGTCAAAGCAAAAAAATATTTGTTAAAATAATATTTTGCAAAAGAATTATAATTAGTTATTGAAAAAAACAAGTATACGTACAAAAAAACACGTACCTTTTATTTTGCTTATAGTTCATAGATGTATCTATTAAATATATATAATTTCAATAGTAAAAATAAAACAAAATTCTGAGTGCCAATTAATTATATACAACAATTTATTGTACAATAATATTTAATTATTTCTTTTTGTGTTCATTAACTTACAAACAATTTTACAATATAAAAAAAAACCATTATAGATTTAAGTTTATTGTTTATTTTTTTTTAATTGTTGTTATAATGTATCTCTTTTTTTTATTATAAAAAAAAAAATATTTAAAAAAAAAATAAAAAAAAAAACATTTTTAGTGAAAAATATAACATAAAAACTAGTGTTTTCATTTTAAAATTGATTTGAATAGTAATTTATGTGGAGGTGGTGTTAAAGTTATTCCACATTCACCTTCCATGTTGATTTCTTCATTTCTTGGTAGGGATATTTCAAAATTTAGTAAAGTCAAACCAAGGAATTGATAGAGGAGCATTTTGGCCATTTCTTCACCGGGACACATTCGTTTGCCTATACAAAAATTAAAAGAAAAAAAATTAGGTACAAAACTATATTTTGACTTTAAATTAAAAAAAATTTCTCACCAGATTGGAACGGTATAAAATGTTGAGGGCTATAATATTTGCCTTCAGATGTGATAAAACGATATGGATTATATTCTTCGGGATTTGGCCATAAATTTGGATCCATGTGTGTTGCCCATAACAATGGAATTATCATTGAGTTTTTTTCAATTTTATAACCATTTATCATTACGTCCTGCAGATAGACAAATTAAATTTTCTTTTTACTAAAATCAACAAAATGGTACTACTTGCGTTTTAAACTATCGATTTTAAGTGAAAAAAATATTTTTTTTATAAGATATAAACGTGAGATATAAATTTATTGTCTGTTGTTGTTTGTTGTTCATGCTCTCAATATCTAGTACCTACAGCACTGAGAGAACAAATCGTTTGCGGCAAACGGAAAAAATTACCCAAAGAAATTTTTCGTTTGCAGGACAATTTTTAGACTTCGTTTGCAGCAAATTGGTAAATTCATTTGGGCTAAGCACTTTTTGCGAACGCACATAAAAAAGGTTAGCGTAACACCGGTGATTGAACCAGTGACCCCTTACTCACGAAGTAAGTATCTGGTCATTCCATCACGAACTGCTTAACTTATGACAAGCATAGAATGAATATTTCAAATTTGTTTGCAGCAAACTTTTAAATTCGTTCGGATTAAACACTTTATGTGATCGACTTAGTAAAATAAAAAGCAAAGTTCTTTCCATTGCACAGCGAATTAAATAATTTAATTTTAGCGTAGAATGCAAACGAAAATGTTTCCTGCAATCATTTGTTGCAAATAAATTGTATATTTAAACAAAAAGTGAAGTCTTTTGCAACAAATAACTTTTTGAAAGGTTCTTAGCAAACTATTCAGTCGTTTGCTGCAAACACGAACATTTTCGTAGAATATTGGAAAGTTTATCGTGGTCTATCTGAAAAGGTTTTTGATGAATGCATATAAAATATAAATAAATAAAAATGTAGGAAATTTCGTGTCTTATAAAAAATGGCTTGTATGGTTTTTGGTTCCGATGTACATCCTTCGAGATAAACTTTAAACTTTTTCTTTTAACAAAGAAAAAATTCTTTATTAGAATTAGGTGCCAAAAACAGTTTTGAGGCAAAAACTTTAGAGAATAGTTTTTTTCAACAAAATTAAATAAAAATAATAACTCTGCGACCAACCGAGTAAATGCTTTTATTTCAAAATAGCGGACGACAAAGTGTTTTTTTGATCGAGTTTTTTGGATTAAAAACCCTCAACAGATAAATACTCTTTCAAATAAAACAATAAAATTGACCTGAAAAATATTTGTAAATTTTTTTTGTTAGTTTAACTGGACTGAGATTAAAACCGAACAGTCGCACTAATATAAGTTCAAAGAATTGTTCGTTCATATTTTGGACTTCATTCGTCGCCTCGTCCGTGTAGCCCAATTCTTCTCTTCGTTCTGTTTCTTCTCTTCGTTCAATCGACTATACCTTCAGCATAGGTAAGAAAACATTTTAAACAGCGCACCACTGATTGTTCTCACTTTTCAGTTTCTGTGAAAGTTGGTCTCCTATTTGTAGGTGCATTGGGGGGTTCTTTAGCCTAGTGGCAGTAGTAAACCTATAAATTCGTGTGTTTTCTTGAGATTTTGTGTCACATCTTGTGTTTCAACATAGTACCAATAATAACGAGATTGTTAGCGTTGAAGAAATAATTAAAATGCTCAGCATTCTCGTTGCAAACAAATGCCAACGCTATGTTTTCCCATTATAAACCTACTTTGGCATTTAAATCTCCAATAACCAATTTCGCTAGCGTGATATATGAGTTACCAAGATTGGTAACCTCCTTTATCTATCCTAGAAAGCTAGGCGCCTTTTTTTTAACTAATATTTTCTGCTGTTTTCAACACAAATACACAGCAGAAGTAAGTTTTGCTATTGTCTGAACAATTCAAATATTGTCTGTTGTTTTTTTAATAGTAAAAACCATAATAAAAGAATATATCTCACCTCTACTGTTCCATGTGGTATTCCTAATGGAACAACTGCCCGAATACGCTCAACTTCGGAAACACAAGCTTTCATCAGATCTATACTATCAATGTCATCCAAACAAATGTTATCCTTGTCAAACGTTAAAAGTTCCTTTAAATAACACAAATTAAAAAATCAAAATATTAGAATAACTATAATTATTTACTACTCTCAGTGCATCTTGATATTTTGGATACTTGGCCAAATATAATAGAAGCCAACGCAAAGTTGTCAAAGTAGTATCAACGCCTGCACCAAATAAATCAGCTAGTAAATGTCGCAACTGTTCGTCGCTATACAACTGTGCACTAGGATTATTGGCCTCAAGACGTCTTTTCTTCTCTTGCAAGAAACAATTGAGAATGGTCACTGGCACTCGCTCGTTGTCTACATTCATCTTAAGTCTCTTGCCGCAATCATCAATTATGCGATCATAAATTTTGTGGGTCTTACGCTTGCCTTCCAGCAAAAATTTAATTGTTTTCTTGTTTGAAGGTAAAAATCTGCACACAAGAGATAGACAAAGGGCTATAAGCTAAGTTTTTTTTATGGGTTTTGGTATTTATTGCATCATATCCGGTGAGAGAAGAGCCTCTAAACACAGCCAACATACCTGAGGAACGGAAGAAAATTAACCACACCAGACACCCCTATGTGTTTGACTCCTTCTTCGGTGAGCTCCTGCAGATATTGCCAGATGACATCATGCCTTGTGTATGTGATACCAAAAACCAGATCATTCACAATGTTGCCCATGGAATGGAGCAGCGCGTGCATAGGATTGATTTCCGAAGAATTTGAAGAGTCTTCATGCAAGGTCTGCGCAAATGAGAAAAAAGACAAGACAAAATGTTGAATTAGTCAGTCGTAAAAAAAAATAAATGTTTTAGAAAAGGAAAGATGATTCATTTGAAAATATGTGTCTTCTGCACTAGAAGGTATCCTTCTCACCTGGATGAAATCATCGACTCCTATGCGAATTCTTTTTTCAAGATCCTTTCGAGAGGGACCAAATTTAACCATTCCCATGCGCTTGAGCCAGTCAATAATCTGACGACGTTGATCTTTCCAAAGTGGCCCTTCAGCACAGATAATTCCTGCAAAACATTCAAATTCGATGATTAATTTTCAAATTCAAGTTTTAATCTCAACTCTTTTGTTTTAATTAGTGGATTTTTTTCTTTTTCGTTTAATTTTCTTACCATATCCACCCATGATACCATGAGTAACAAATAATGGAGCTCTTGCTGTGAATTCTTCACGTCGAAAGAAGTCACGAATAACAGATGCCTCCGAAAGAACTACAGTGTTGATGTTCCCTAATGACAGGCAGTAAGTTGGACCATATTTTCTTGACAGTTGTTCGAGTGTCTTGTATGGGACACGGGGGTTTAAAAATGGCAAGTATCCGAGTATTGGAACTCCCCAAGGACCTGGTGGATAGTTTCTAGTTTTATGAAACTTCCATATGACAAATGCTGTTAAAACAAGCAGAATCTGTAAAATAAAATTTGAATAAAAATTATATTAGTTTTTTAGTTTATTTGTTTGTTTTGGGTGCCAAATAACAAAAAAAAAATTCCAGACAGCAAATACATCAAACCTTGTGTCTAATCTAGTGGCTGAGTTGTGAAAATTGTTTGGTAAGTTTTAGGCCTTGAGTCTCGAACATTGTAAAAACATAAAAAGTGTAAAAAAGTGAGTGTTTTAGTATTTCAGTGTTTCGAGATTTAAAGTCAACGAAAGTTCCCACAGTATGGTTACTTTCGGAGAGAAAATAAGGCATTGTTTGAAGATTTTGTTAAATTAAATTAAGTTTGAAGGTTGTTTAAGTAAAATTGCTTCTTCGTTAGACTGAATATCGGTTCCACTAAGAGTAAGAGGTAATGCTAATGCATATCTACAAAAGTTACTCTTTTAGTTGAGTTCTAAAATTGTTCATAAGAAAATATAATAAACTTTTAGTTAACTTTGCAACAATTTTTTTTATAAAAAAGTTGATTTTTACCAAAACTTTAGAGATTTAAGAATTTCAGTTATTTAAGTTTTTGGAAATTAGAATAAGTAGGAAATCCTAATACAAAAGTGACAGTTTTGAAATTTAATTGTATGATGAAATATTAAAAATAAATCATTTTTGTTTTCTTTTATAATACTGGCCTTTTTTAGTCCAATAAATATCAAAGTTTGTAAGAATCTAGAAATAACTGAAACATACTTATCCCCTAAAAAAAACCTTTTAAAGTGTTTTTTTTCAAAGGCTCTGTTTTTTTCTTAGGTGCAAACTTGTGCATTATTTTGAAAGCTAACGAAAAAAGTGCAATTTTTTTAATGGAAACTGAAACTCATCTATATGAATAAATTTAGTTGAATATACAAAACAAATTTGCTTAAAATACTACACATACTTTGATTGACAATATCCATATCAATCAAAACTGACACTACAATACTTGTACGGATAATGATATGATAATTAATGATATTAACAATAATATTTATAGAGTATTAGTGAAATGCATTTTGCATTTTTGATTCAGAACGCGAGATCGGTACACCCTCAGAGTCGAAAATAGTTAAAACTACTTCTCTTTTGTCGAGGGAAGCATATTTCAGATTAGACTAATTTTATGATAAACATCATAATAGGAAAACAAATTCTTGTGTTTTTTTCAAATTCTGATTTTAACCATTTTTAATTTTGTAACTAATAAACTTACCTACAGGAAATTTAAATGGGAATAGTAAAGTATTTTATTGAATAAAAATGATCTGCTCAACCTTAAATTGTTTTTGAAAATGTATAAATTCGTACACTTATGTCATGCTTTCTATTTTTTTTTTTTGCAAATCGGGGACTAGAGATTTCTTCAATATATGTTTTGAGAGGCATTTTTGCCGCCCAAAAAATGATTTGCAACATATTCTTCCGAAGGTATTTCTTAAAAATTTGAGTCATTTCGATATTAACACTTATTCCATACAAATTTACATATTAACAGATGTATTTACATTTTCCCTCAACAAAATATTTGTTTTGGCAAATGTAAACACGAATAAAAATACAAATCCGTTCGAGATTTTGGATTTTTGTTTCTTTTCATTTAATGTCAATCAAATTTGATACTTGAAAAGTATATACAAAATAATTTACCTCAAAATTTTGACCGTATAAACTTAGCATGACAACTTTTGAAAAGGTATTTTTTTTGCTCAGTAATTGCTGTGTTTATGTCGTGAAATAAAAAATGCCACATTCTTAGTTTGGTCAGAAATTGATTGAAAGAGTTTGTCATGCTAACTGTATATAAAGTTAGCATGAAACAACTAATTTTTGGTCTATTTAGACCAAATTGACAACTTTTCTATTTGAAAAAGAGGCTGGGTGAGAACCACATGGTATCGTACCATTAATACACTAAGAAGCTAGGGGCCTTAGTAATTATAGGGATCTCAAATTCATTTTAGTTATTTCAGTTTTGGGGTCGGCTGAGTATAGCCCGACTTAAGAAAACTCGACTCCAATGCAAAGTTGAGATATGTTTCGGGTAGCTTGCTGACCCCCTGCAACCCAAATACTTGGATGACTAGGATTTGGGGTAAGTGCGAGGTTGAGTGTATGCAAAGTTTTATCTGTGATAATTCTTAATTTACGCTCTCCTGAATCGAGTTGTCGTGAATCGGACTATTTTGACCCACCGAAGTTTATATCTTGATTCGTTCTCGAGATGGTGAACGAAAAAAAAGTGTCACCAACGTCACGACATCTTTCTAAAAACGACGGATTCAGACTCTAGTGACCACAAAACGTTTAGAAATGTTAAATTTTCACATGTACAAACCGCACCAATCACAATAACATCCAATCGCAAGTTGCAAATATTAAGTTCTTGTTATGTTTTTAATTAAAAAGCCAGTTTCAACGATTTCGACGAAGAAATTCATATACTTAACTCTTCTGTTCAATACTACACTGCTTTCTTTTTTTTTCGATATAATTGTTAAAAACAACATTAAAATTAGACGCAAATTAGGGTGTACGTTACAATAATTATATACAGGTTTTCTTGCATTTTTTTGTTCCTTGAAGTCTAGAGCATACAAAAATAAAAATGAAGTATTCCCCTCCCCAGGGGGCCCCCCATTTCGCCCATCAATTTTTTAAATGGATGCCAACAGACCTTTACCCTTTTAAGATTATTTCCTAAAACAGAACTGGAACATTTTTGGCATAATTTATTTTATAAAATTTTAACTTTATAAAAATCTTAATTTTAGTTTAAAAAAAACGTCAAGAGCGACAATTTTTACTCCTATTTCGGACCGGTTCCAAATATTCTTTTGGTTTCATTACTCCAGTAAAAAACGGTTTCATATTGATTATTTTTTTAAAGACCTTTAACCAATATTAATATTATTTACCAAACATATTTTATTCTTATATTTAAAGTTTTCAAGCGTTCGAAGAAATTATTTTTTTTTAAAGATTCACAATTTGCTTTCAACTTACAATTACAATATTTTTTAATAAAATATTATGTTTTTGTCACTCTACATTTTTCAGTTAAAATAATAACATCCAAAATTCCCTTTATAAACATTCAAAACAAAATGAGAATTTACAGACGCAAAAAAATGGCGTAGTATCGGTCAGTGTTATCTTTTATGTATGATACAAATGATAAACGAATTGATTTTAAAACACCCAAGTCAACAATACCTTACCTACACAAATTATGGATAAAGTGATAGTGTCGGTTTGGTAATCATGGAGTAAAAGATCGCAAACACCTCGCTTCAACTAAATAGGTATACCACATTTCAAACGCTTATAATCCAATTTAACCTAACCAAGAATCAACCTTTTAAACATTTTGTACCTATTCAGTTCAAACGAAGTGTGTGTAGTGTTTGTGTGTTGTATGTGAATAAAAAAGATAAAATCAATTTTCAAAATAAAATCTAAACAGAAGTACTGGAATATTTTGTCGGTACCTAAACATGAACGACAGTCTCAAATTAAGTATTCTTGGCTCATCATCATTTTTTCGTTTTATTTTCATTCGTTAACGAAAAGAAGGGAATCTTATTTTGTTTGTGGATAAATATTTTATCTGGAGAATCTTATTTCTGTTATGATTATGAAAATGATTTTATTAAAGAAAAATATAAAATTTATTACAACTTACCACCGCTGAAAGCATTTTCCTTTTTAAATTAAAACAAACTAAATCCACTTGTGAAATTTAAAACAAATCAAAAACAAGAAAAAAGGAATAAACAAAATTGTGAAAAAATCTCGTGTGGAACTGTCTGGAACGCAGTCTGCTGGATACTGAAATTTAAACATGAACAGAGAGTCTTAAATAACGAAAATAAAACTCATATCGCTTGTCAGAACAAAGTGGACGCGACTTAAGAAGATATCTTCCTGTGCCGTTGTTCCACATTCTTATCGCAGCCTTTTTCTGATTCGTTGTCGCCTACCTAAGCCATCTCTGGAAATGCTGTAGTTGAATAATTCATTGAAATAATTTAATTTCAATTGTTTTTTTTTTGTTGCTTTGTGTAAAGCATTAAATTTGTTTGGAAGGATTGCGGATAGTGGTTCATTCTAATTAAATCACACTCATAATCCCCTCTTAACGGAAAGAGAGTTCATAATCCGGCATGTAGTTTTGGCTAATTTCTATCCAATAATCGTTTTATATTGATTCATAATTTTGCCGTTCGATCTATTTTACATTATTTGAAAAATAAAATAAATAATTCGTCAACTCAGAAATAAATGAATCGATGATTGTTCAATCAACGTTTATAAGTGAAATCCTTAATTTTTTTTGATGAAGGTGCAAAAACTGCTTCATTTTGAGTGATGCGGGTGCATTGCCAATTTTCACTTTATTATTATTATTATAACTTTATTGATACATAAATAAATTACAATATCAATAGTCAAACAATAAAGCTCTACCTACCAGGGCTCTGAGCTAAATTTTCACTTTAAAATCGCCCCATATTATTGACGACACATGTTGAAATTGACAACGCGGCCGCATCCTTTAAAATATAGGTTATTTCATCTCTCCTGCAAAGAAAGAATTATTTATGTAGGTTGTTGAGTATGAGAAAAAACCTTGCCCCAAACTGTTCTAAAATCTGTCACTAAAATGAAGATGAATTTAAAAAAAAAATTGAAAGACTACATATTTTGCAAAAGATGTTTCAAAAAAAAAAAAAAAATGTATAAAATATTCTTATGATATTATTTCGTGAAGTTACTAAAGTTCAAAAGATAGCATTTTCCGGAACCGGGCAAAACCATTCCGATTTGGATGATTTTTTTTTTTTTTAATGTTTGCATTCAAAAATACTTTTACATTTTTAAAATTTGCCGCCTTAATCGGATTTTTTGAGAACAAATATTTTTTTATCAAAAAAATTTGTTAAAAATTTTCCCAGGTCTGATTAAAAAAAAACAATCAGTAAAAATAGGGATCCATTTTTACCCGTTCACATGGGAGGAGGAATTTTCTCAAAAGTTGACAGAAAAAAACATTATTGAAATACAACGAAGTTAAATACAAGATCATATTATATGTTTTTGACATGATTTAAGAGTATTTTTTAAATATAAAATTCAAAGAAACCAGGGGTGGAATCGGCTAAGGTGATTGTTGATTGTCATATTTGTGAAGATCAAAAGTGATTAAATGAAATTTTCGGTCTGCGTAAGGTGACCATCAAAAATGTTGGAATAATTGGCATCACTTTAAAAAATATACAATAAATCGAATTTAGCGTTTATACCTAAATTGTTTATACCTATATTTCGTTAGCCCAGAGGTAAGGTGCTTGACAGCCAAACTCGACGCTCTGGTTCAATTCCCGGCTCTGACCTAACTTTTTTTTTGTATTTAGTAAGTTTTCTTCTTTTTTTAATAAGAAATTATTCTTGGATAAAAATTATTTAGAACCACTAAGGTCACTCTTTCTCTGTTGGACAAAATATTGCAATTTCATATGAAAATTATAGCAAAATAGGTGTCAACAGAAAAAGTCACACAAATATGATAGTCAAATATGACAATCATCTTACACAGACCGATTTTCTTTATTTTGACTGTCAACTATCAAAAATCATTTTACACGATTCCACCCCAGACTCATTACGATCAAATGTCCTTAAAAAGAGTTACACACATACAGCTCTGTTTCTTGTATCGCCTTGTTTGTGGTTCATTTTAACCTAAGAAAGTTGCCATGGTATGAAATACTTCACACTAAACAATTTCCAAGTGAAATCATAAAATCATGTAAAAATACTCAATTCCTGATAAAATAGTAAAAGTGCTCAAAAGCCTTTTTGAGAATCCTGCAACGCAGTTGGTTAATATTTATCCAATTCACAAACTGTATGAAAAAAAATTACAATTTACATTTCAACTTTCAATAGGTAGGTAAGTACCTACTACAAAAATTTGTTTAGTGCGTACCAAAATTTATTTCTGCATACGCAATAACTTAGGTAATGTTACACGCTCAAGTAAAATGTAAACCACTTCAAAAATTAATATAAATTCCTTGACACCTTGTGCAAAATATATGATAAATGCAGCTCACCAATATCTACTAATGTGTGCTAGCTTGGTGCAGCAATGCACCACCACACAGTCATTAAGTTCAATGGCTTTTCTTAGTTTTGCTAAAGAAACAAAACAAAAATTAAACTCCACTAACAGAGAGCTGAGCTGTTGTATGAAAGAAGTCAACCACCGCTGCAACAAGCCGGGTAAAAGAACCTTGCGCCTGACTTGAGTCAACGAACTGCAGTCGGGTGTCGCATTGCCCACGACGACGACTCAAAATCCAACAGATTGCTTCGTTTATGCGGGGTAAAGAAAAAAACGAACAAAATCACGGAACAGCAGTGCAAAAGTTGCCCAATCAGAAAGTATATATCTGCTGTTACAGTTCAAAGGCCTGGATGAATGCAAAAAATGTGAATTTGCCCCGGAGAATATAGGTGCCTTGTGCCTATATTGTGAGCTAGAGGTGTACCTTCAACAATCGTGCGGCAAGATCGAATTTTATTACTTCTTAAAGTTCAGGTTAAGAAACTATCAAGGAAAACCTAGTTCCCCTGTTACCATGCCGCCCGTTCGGCCAGTTAGTACCACGCAAGTGCATACAAATAAATGAAAACGAAAACGAAACTGAGAGCCGCGTGCACCGACTGACTATTTGTCTTTATATCTTTGTCGTAGAGTCAGTAGACTGCTTTGCATATAGCAGTCTACATTTTAGCTGAGAAAAACGAAGGAGGCTGAGGCAGTAGTGGCAGCTAAACCTTACTACTTTGGTTCGAAAATCCAGTGGCTCCATTCCGTACAGTTCTTCGAACTTTTTGACGATCTGAGTTCGCTGGCATCAATGACGACAACTACAGACTGTCTACTGTAAGGTTTTTAAACGACCGCGACGACTTGACGCCTCAGCCACCACCACCACCGAGTCAATGTGGATGATGACGATGATGCACCTCCAATAGTTTGTTGCACCATTATGACGCAAAAACTGAAATGCTGAGGTGATTTTTACAGATTCGCCGAGGAGTAAAAATAAATTACCAATCTTTCTGTATCTCAGAACCTATTATTCGGACAACTCCTTGTGGTGGCTTGAACTTTGCAGATTATATATAAATAAGTTTCTTCTTGTCACACACATTTCTACGCATAAGGTAGGTATACATATATGTGCGGGCAGATGTCTTGCAGCTTTACAGGTCCTGTGCGGCCTAGACGAAGGGTTATTCACCAGATTGAGCAGCTGTTTTAAAATGGAAATACCTACATTTTATTACAAGGTGCGAATGCAAAGAATATTTTGCAAGTCCAGATTAATCTGACTACTTTGTTGCCATTTAAGAAGAAATAAGCTTAGGGTATTGTCATCTTATTTTAGACTTTTTGTATATTGTGAAATATAATAGTTTTGTAAATATCGTGCTTTATATGCAGGATCAGCGTTACACATTATTCAAGGGTCGCTGAGTCGATTTTTTATTATCTTTGAATTGCTTGATTTGACTCTGCTTCGAATAGCTGAATAAATATTAAAATATTGAAAAATAAGAAGACAGAAACAAAACATGGAATGCTGGTTCAGGTAATAGCAGTAGATTGCGTTGAGTGCATTATCCTTCGACAGCTGATTCAGTTTTTTTATTTCATAACATACCACTTACCTAACTGTACAAACAAACGTGTCTACGATCTTTATTCAAGTTTTCCACAAATGTTCATTCAGTTTTCAACAGTTATTTAATAATATGTATAAATATGTAAAAATATGTGAAAATATGTAAACCAAGATCCTTACGCAAAATACGCCATAATGTGGTCTGAGTGATGCCCAATTCTTGAGAACGCCTTGGAATTAACTGTTTCGGGTCGTTTTCTACGGACGGCAGCGATATTTTAGACACTTCGACCAACCCGTTGTCTCACTGGCACATCAACATTTCACAACGAATAAGTAGACTCAAGTTTTTACACTAAACTTGTTATTGCCTGTCTACTAGGGCGAGAATTACGACCGAAAATTGGAGTTAACGCTCTTAAAGTCACGGTCACCGACTCCGAACTTCGGCAAAAAAAAATTTTTGTAATTTGCAGACAGTGTTCAACCGTGTACTTTGTCATGAAAAAAAATGTCGATTTTACTGAATAAATTGACAATGACTGTTTGATGATAAGTGAAAGGGTGCTCTCACAGATTAAATCCAAAGTTGTCAAGTTGTTTACTTTTCATGTAAACAAAATTACTCGAAACTTTAGTAAAACGAAACTGATCTTTAAGTTGAGGTATCGATGGAAAAGTTAAGACCTTATATACAAATATTGGACAATTTATATAGATAAAATTGCTACAGAGGTTAAAAAAAAATGTTTTTAATGCACCACAAAATTTATTGAAAAATTTGGTAAAAATGAGTTTTTATTTTTCTTATTATTTTCTTTATATTATACGTATTCAATCTACTAAAGAAAAAAAATTGACTCATCAAACATTAATGTGTGTCAAATATAATCTTCATTTAGACCATTTGAAATATATCAAATTATGCAAAATATAGCTAAATTGCAGGGATTTGGTCGATAAAATTGAATTCATATGATAAAACTTGAATTTATTTCACAAAAATGCACTTTATGCTTCTTTTAAAATGTCCCTTCTAAAACTTTTGACTACGTTTCTTGAATAATTTTAGATTTAAAGACACATTACCAAAATAAATAATGATATGTGATAAGAAAGTATAACTTCTGACGTGCGTACATGAGTACTATTTTTTGTCATTACATTTTTCACAAAAAACTTATTAGGTGTAGTTTTGAAGACAGGCAGACACATTTTCACCTGTCATATTTCAAATAACTGAAGTTGCTAAAATTTCGTATAAGATTTGTGTTCAGAAAACCTTTTAAATCTGTTCGATTTTAGGATTTTTGGCTACGGAGCCTTTGTGGGCCATTTTTGGCCACCTTCCCCTTTAAGGATCTTAAATGTTCACACTGTAGTTTGGATAAGATTTCTATGCGACATTTAGCAGAAATATAAATATTATATTTTCTATTTTTTTTAACACAATTACAGCTTTAAAAAAAAATTTTAAAAATGTAAAATGTGTTCCCTTAATTTTCTTGAATAAAATACTAATCAATCCAATCAACTAATTGATTTGCATTTTAAATATCATAGGGCAAGCATATCAACATCCTCATTTAAAAATGCCCTTCTTGCGAATAATGAACTTTATTCTTATTCAAAGAACCCTCTAGAAGAATTTATTACATAACTTCAAATAAATATACGATGCTGTAAGTGTTAGCATTTTCTTAAGGCCACAAAGATTAAATAGAAAAACATTTTATCTTTCATTTCATTTCAAGTAGTTTGGCCTTTTGGAGCTCATTCACCTGCACCATCGAATCTTAATATAAGCAATTCATCTGTTTATTCAGTATTTTTTGGTTTAAATTAGGGCCATTGTGCATATGAACTTATAATTTATGATACAACCTTGTTTTGATAGAATGTCTTCAAAATCATCAATGTCATCTCGCAACTCATTTGACCCACAAACTTAACATAATCCAACCTGGTTAGACAAGCTGCTTGTTTTAATATTCTGCCCTTTTTCTTAAATTAAACATTTTTGATTTTCTTATGAACAACATTGAATTTATTTTTGTTTGATAAATAATTATTTTGATCGTCGATCTTTCGAAATATTTTATTTTTAGTTTGAAGAATGATGATGATATTAAGAACTTCTTTATTGGGGTACCTTGGTATCTATTTTTCAGGGCCATCTATTTTTTACTTGCAATACCTTTTAGACTGTTCGTTTTTGGAGTTTTCTTAGAATAAAGTTCTATGTTTTTGCAATTATTTTTTTTAATGTTTACTTTTTGTATGTTTCAGAGTTCTACTTTTCCCTCTGCTCAGTGCACTCGAAAAAAAATTGGAAATGGCTGGAAATGAATCTAAAATATGTCACTTTTCACTCACAGGTAAAACATACAAATATGTAAAAATCGAGCAAACTCTAATTCAGGATTTTAAATTACAAAAAAGAAATTCCATAACCCTAAACCTATAAGCCTGTATATAACAATCATAAAACAGGTACTTTTATCTACCTTCGTTTTTTATGATGGCGAAAAAGAAGAAAGAAACAAAAAGTATAATGGTACATAAGGGCATTTGGTCATTCATCCAGGATTCAAAGTTGAATGACCTACTACAGAATTCGTCGATTCTACGCCTTTTCCACTTGATATGGTTTTGATGTTTCTCCAGTTGTACTGCCTTAAATGGTGCATATATATAAAGTCACCAGTCACCATTCAACGTAACGACTTCTAGACAAAAAGATCTAAAACAATAAAAAAAAATCCTGCGGACAACACAAAAAGTGCCTGAACCAACAACAACTCAACCGAGTATTTCAAGTCCACTTGCACCTTTCAAAGGAGTTCAATGTAAGTATAAGTCTAGGCTGTAAGCGACAGAGGTCAATGGAATACATTTCAAAGCAAAGTCAATGACTTGGCGGTGGTCAATGGGCTCGGTGTTGCATCCGTCCATCGCATTGTCGTTGTGTCTTCGCTAAACAGTTCGCTTGTAGCTGCCTCACATTCGGATTTATCTTCAACTCGATCGTGGATTGTGATCATGTTTCTTTTTTTTAATTCCAGCTACACTAAGAAAAAATATTATTTTAAACAAAATCAAAAAAAAAATTGATAAACCTAACGGTGAAGGAGAGGTCGATCTTAGTCCAAACCTTCACTGGCAATATTATATAAAAAAAATAAATGTAATTGCTTACTTCTCATGAAGGTCATTGAAGCTTGATAAGCAGACAGAATATCAAAAAGTTCACAAAAGAGTTTTTTTTTAAATAATTAACCAAAATAAATTATAATCTAGAAATGTTTAAAATCTTAGCTGAGTGTACCTCTGGGGTTGTTTCTTAACAGGTTTATTTTTAGTCAGCACATTCGTCCTGCATTTATTATTTAAGAAATGGCAAATATATAAAAGAAAGTCGGGTTAGTTAAACCATTTATAACTCGAGAACTGCTAGACTGATTTTAATGATCTCTGATTAGTTGGATTCGTCTCCCTTCTGAATAACGGAATAACTTTTAAAACTTCAGGAAATCATGGTCTTGAGAAGTTTTCCCATGCATTGAAAAAAAGAAGAAAATCATAAAAAAACAACATCTCTGATACACGATAGAAACAGATCACGGAATGCTCGGTTGGAAAATGCCAACAGATGGCGTTGTGTGCATTATACTTTGAGAGTTAATTAACTTGCAAAGTCCTTTCATTGCATACAATTGAGGAAACTGTTAAGAGATGCCCGACGATTTATCAGATTTTTTCTATTTTGATAGTTATTTCATTTGAATTCGATTTAAATAAATACCGGTTAAATATTGCGAAATACAGCAAAGAAGATCATGAAAAAAGAGCTTTTGACCGCTAGAAAAGCGTAAAATATAGCGCGTGGTAGAAGTTTAAAAGAACTTCAAAACACCACGTGAATGATCGTGAAATACCGCATGGGAAGTTATAAAAAAAGCGCTTACTACCGCGGGAAAAAGCGTAAGATACTGCGCACAGAGAAAAACATGCAGTCAAGAAGACAGTGTGAAAAGTCGCGAAAATGCCGTGATAAAAAGCGCGGAATAACGCGGACTACTGATGAAAGATCACGGAATACCACAGAAAATAGCAACAAAAGATCTTAATAGTATAATAATAATAAAATACCGGGAAGAAAATTGATAAAGTCACAGAATAAAACGTTAGAAATGTATACTTTAGTTTATTTATCTCTTTATAGAACATAGAAAGTCTCAGATTTCCTGTTTAATTCCTCCAGATTTTCTGATAAAAAGAATTGCGTTTAATTCCTGTTTCATTCCTCCAGATTTTCTCATAAAAAGAATTTAACCCGCACTTTCTGGTAGAATTCTCCAGATATGCTTGGTAAATAAAATCTAGTATTCCTACCTGGAATATGGTAGAATGTACCAGAAAAGCACTTAAATTATTTGCATAATTCTATACTAGGAAGTATGGTTGAATATACCAGGAATATTTTTTTTCCTAGAAAAATGTACCAGCCAGAATGGTGGAATGTACAGGAAATACTTTTTGTTTGTACATTTTTTTCAACTTAAGTTTAGCGAAACAACGAACTGTTTAATAACTTTTCAGATGCATGCAACAAAAGTTAAAAATGTGAAAATAATATTTTTTTTAATAATAAAGGGTTTTCCAATAAGAGGTCTTGAATCGACGCTGGGCTGTTGGCGTAAACCGTATCTTTCACGTGGCCCTAAAGGAAGAAGTCGCAAGGTGTTAAATCACAAGATCTCGGTGGCCAATTGTGATCACCTCTTCGAGAGATAACAAGGTCCGGAAAATTTTCCCGTAAAAGATCGATGGTTTCATTGCTTGTGTGGCACGTAGCGCCGTCTTGTTGAAAGTAAACGTTGTCCAGATCAATACCATCCAATTCAGGCCATAAAAAATCATTAATCATCTCTCGATAGCGCAATCCATTGACCGTAACTGTAGCTCCAGCCTCATTTTCGAAAAAGTAAGGTCCAATTGTCCCAACAGCTCGAATTTGTCCACCAATTTCTGTATTGCGGTCCGACAAGGTGCTTCACGACGACCCAAAAATGTTTTAGTTTTACGAACCGTCTCTGCCAAATTTTCACCATTTTTATATTTATTTATTTTTCTTGGTTCTATTAACCAGAAATCCAGGACAAATAATCATTTACAAAGAAAAAGATAACATTTTTTCACTCCTTCTCCTGGTATATTTTACAAGAAAAAGTGTAAAACGAAAAGTTTTGGATGCAGCAAAAATTGTTTTAGAACGAATAAAGTAACATCTAGCAGACACACTTGGTTTTCGTGCTCCCAGACATACAGAATTCAGTTGGAGTAACGTGAAAAGCATTCCACACTGCATTTAGAACGAATAAAGTAACATCTAGCAGACACACTTGATGCTGAATAAGAAGGTTTCCGTGCTCCCAGACATACAGAATGCAGTTGGAGTTACATGAAAAGCATTCCACACTGCATTCGCTCCTAAAGTTTCATCAAAACATCACCTTTAGCCACAACAAAAACCAAGTCGCCTTCGCGTGCTTTCTTGATGTCGAGAAATAAGCCAAAATCATGCCACTGGAAAGTATTTGCTGCTATCAGAAAAGAAACTAGTCGAAAGCATCTCCAACCAGCCCAACCAGTTGATGAGATGGATGACAACTCAGAAAAGATATCACGAGGCTGAGAAACTGTCCGCAATGGAAATCCTGAACAAGAACACCAAGTGTGGGGAAGGTGAAAGAAACCGTAGGGCCAAAATACGGCGAAAACAAATATGATCTGCCTGGGAGAGTATTTTATCGGTTCATGTCAATATTTCAGGTCAGAAAAAGTTTTGAAGACTTTCAATAGATTTGTCTATATCGAAAGCGGAACTGAACAAGAAATTTGTTGAGGGAAAGCAAGCGTTTTTGTACCTCTGTTTAATGAATCCAATGAAAGAATACGATATTAATGGATTGCATTAATAATTTTGGATTTGAATAAAGACACGGTCCTTACTTGTTCTTAAGAAAATAAAAATGAATGTGTTTAAATTTTGACAATCGAAAGGGTTTTCTAAAAGCTCTTACACTGCATTAAATTAACTTAAAAACAAATCAAAAAAACATAGAATTTAATGTTAATGTGTTTTAATTTAATTAGTTAAATGAATTATTCAATTTTATAGGATATATTAACAAATGTTAAAAATTAAGTTATAAGTAACATTAGAATAAGTATTTGACATGACATATGAGTATATAAAAAAAAGATGTATCTAAGAAGTATCTAAACTGCGAGTGCTCCGCTATGAAGTTAAATACTTTCTTCTTACAAAAACAAAACAACACACTAGCCTACAGTTTTTTAATGCACTCATTTTATTTTTTATTTGTATGTTATATGAAACGTTCGTACCAAATTTCATTAATCTACCATTTATTTTAAAATAGTAATCGGTAATATTCTGGATATTGCTGACTAAAGAACAAGGCTATTCTGTTCATATAAAGACCAATAACTGTTAACATCAAAACCAGATCGCACTAATTTTTGATTTTTAGATCAGGCATTCAAAAATACTCTAAAATCATGTACCATATGAGTATGGATGCTTGATTTTCTGTAATTTGATATTTAAAATAGCGTGCGTAATACAGAAAAACTCCTGCATCTTCTTTTTTAGTTGGGAATCGAAAATGGCCCAATATATGAACATTTTTTTCAAGTACTAAGAATAAAAAGTTAATTATTCTTAAGCAACAGGCATGTGTATAGCCACGCCTTCTTTTATCAAGGCAATTTAAATACCTTTACTATCTGGTATCTTTTAAAATCTAAAAAACCACAAACTAATGCTCAGTTACAATTGCAATCTTCAATGACTTTTTCGCTGACGCAGTTAATACAATCTTACCATATTCCATCGCCATCGTACCTATTGTAAGTAAGAAAATTGCAGCGCATTTAGTTTTCATTGACAAACAACAACAACAACAAAAACGCAATCCTTGAAATTCATGTATTAATATCACTGACAAGTCCTTGGAATAAGTGCAAGTGCATTGAATAAGTCTTGTGAAGCCACTGACTGCAACTTCAACTGACCGACTAAGCAACCGCAAACTATCGAATCAAATTACAATATGAATGCCGACAGAAATGTTTGTTAAATATCATCAACTTACTCTAAGCTTGAACAACAACAACTACAAAATAAATAAACAAACCCCTATAGAAGGACAAAAGTATCTTTGTTTGTTAGAAATCGTTTAGTCGCATATGAGATTGTTAATGACAATGAATAGAATACTTCAAAATGCCTATTTAAGTTCGTATTACTGCAAAGATTGCGCGACGAATTCTTCGAGTTTGATTTGGCCCAAACATATTCTGATCATTGATTTGGACTGCGATTTGCAACTGTAACACAGAAAAATACACTCAACAGACTTTTAATTCAAAAGCAGCACTCTACTCTCATGCCACTCACTTCATCAACATTCAATACTACTTAATACTTGGGGTTAACGAACTGAGTGTTTATAACTCTTATAAAAAAGTATGTTGGTCATAATGCGTTTCATTTGACGGTCTGCGGTGCAAGCCTCCAATCAATTGCCTGCCAACAGGTAAAAGTACTTTTGTGGCAGGCCAGCCTGCATCTGCATACCGGGCTTTGTTGTTGTCGTTTCCGCTGCTACATTCAGTCGCTGCGCTGCTATAAACTTCAAGTGTTGCAGTAGCACGCAAACGAGAACACTATAATATTTTATTACTCCTCCAGCTATGTTGGCTGCAGATAAATTCTTAATAGATTGAGTTTGTGATTGTGATTACAAGATTAATGAGTTGCTATAATCAATAAGACATTCACATTTATAAATTACAATTACAACTACAACAAAATTATTATAATCCGAAATGTATTTTGAGTTCTTTAAAAATATAAAAGTTGCTACTTGCAGTCTTGCACGCATATACGCAGAATGTGTATTGAAAAATATAAATTGTATTTTTATTGATTTTTAAAGTTTACTGAGGAGATACATATGTTTTGACTAGAAGTTTATATAGTTAAAAAAAACAGCTCCGGAATTTAATTTCTTATTAATTTTTAATAATTTAGCAAAAAAAAGTAAAACTGAAACAAATAGACATGATTACAAGGGCGTATGCAAGGGGGCAGCGTTTTTTTTAATTTTTGTTGTATAAAACTTCTTATTAAAATTTATCAAACGAAATTTTGCAGAAAATTTGTCTCTTAAAGATTGAACAGCCACAAAAGCCGTAAAACTTATCCAATTAAAAAAAAAAACTAAAGGGTAATCGCTTTGTCTCGGTCGGCAAAATCTTGGGTTAGTATTTTTTAGTTTTTTTTCATTCGTCTTAACAAAAAAAAATTAGCACAAAGATTCAAAAACGTTAAAAAAAATTTAAAATAAAATACACGACTGGATCGCACAAATTTGCTCTTGCAGTTCAAAGTTATTTGTATATTGAAAAAAAAAAACGTATCTAAGAAAATCATTTTTTGATAAATTTTTTTTCAAAACTTCTTTTTTAAAAAACTGAATACTTTTTAAAATGATGAGAACAACCTGCTGATAAGTTTTGAACGAAATCAGTTGAGCCAGTAATGATACATACGGAAAAAAATAAAAATAATGGAAATTTTCCTGAAAAGCGAACACGCTCGTAAACTGAGCATGTCTTTCGAAAGTTTTTACCTTTTTGGAAACTGCAAACATTGTGCAAGTTTTTGAAAAAAAAAAACTCGCTCTATCACTGGTCTCTGGCATTCTTGGGACTTATGTCAAGTTTTATACCATTCTAGAAACTGCAAACATTGTAGTGCAATGTAGAGCCATACAAAGTTTTTTTGTAAGGCAATATATTGTTACATTAAATGGGTTCAATCTCTGGTCTCCGGCGTTTTGGGGCTTTGTCCCCATATAAGAAATCCAGGACTAGTAATAAGTTTTTATTTGAGATACATTTCAATTCTGTTGGACCTACATCCATTTTTCATACAAATTCTTTTCCCATCATCCTTTATGAAATAAAAAATAAAAAATCAGATTGAGAGGAAATTTTTTTTTTTAATTTTTTTTCAAAAACTATTAGCTTGAGCAGCAAAAAAAATTAAAATTTGCTGTTTTTTTTTTAATAAATTTTATTTTTAATATTAAGTAATATTTTTGAAAAATTCCCCTTCGCTCTTAGTCTCAGTACACTGCTAAAGCGAATCAAAAAATCCTATATAAAAATCACACAGCGAAATCGTTAACGCAAAAATTTAGTTTTTGCTTTTCTTCGTGGAGGCCAACTTAAAATTTCGTTTCGCAACAGCAGCGTACTAGGCTTAAACGAAGAGAAAAAGATCTCCACTCCCTTAAGATATTATTTGGTCTTATCCCTGAAAGTGAACTTCCTTCGAGCTGTCTAAACATTTGTACGAAATATAATTCTTAGTTGTTTTCGAAAATACAAACACTCACAGGCATATCTAACCACCCACCCGGTTTTTTAATGATTATCAGAGAAGTTTTGGGTTCTAATCGCACTTTCGTATACAGAATTTAACCAAGACTTTTTGTGCCTAGGTATGTTGTCAAAATATAGCCATTATTAGTAAGTATTTTTGAAAAATAATAACTGTGTCAAGTTTCAATTAATATTTGTTTTGATGGAGAATAAAAACATATTTTTTTTTAAATTCAACTTTAGATCAACAATATTTTACGAATCCGGTCAATGAACGCTGCCCCACCATCATGGTAGTGCGGTGTTCTTGTTGTTTGGGCACTCTTTGCTTCAGTCTCTGTGCGCAGTAATTTGTTGCAAGTTTTTTTTTCGAGAGTGGATACAACAACTCTGCGGTGTTACACTACACGTTTATGTGGCGCGACGCAATTGCAATTTTAACCATTCAACTTTTTTAAGGCCAATTTTGTGAGTGCAATGTGCAGTGCAGTGCAATGCAGCTGGATAGTGGGACAACCAAACTACACTCAACGGGTGCTACTTGAGGCTGTTGATCTTTACTTCAACTTATTTTTTCTTCCTTAATGGACTCAGATTTTTGCTTGTTTAAAAAAATATATATATTAAGAATTATTTTTAAGTGATTAAGTATGCGTGGCTTACTTGCTTTTGGATACTTAAGTAAATTATGTTTTGCCGACAAGCCGGATTTTGAGTATGTTGTTGTTGTGTTTCAATCATTTTGAAGGAAGAGGAAAAAGGAAAGTAGAGCAAAAGAACTCTGTTAAGGCTTGTTTGAACTAAGTACATATCTATTTGTATTGAAATGAAATTATGTGAAAAACTTTTTTTTTTAAATTATGATTTCCAGATATTTGGAGTTGGTAAGGTATTGGTTCTATGCAATTCTACATTGCCTACATAATTTCCAAATAATTTGTAAGAAATATTAATTTCCGGATATAGGCCAAAATTAGAACATAGGGCAGATCCTTAATTTTGTTGTTGATATATTTTTATGATTTCTCTTTGAAAATTCATAAGTCCGAAAGATCATTTTTTCAGAATTCTAAATTTTTAATGGGACGTAATAAAGAGTGACTAATTTTAAGACAATCTGATTATCATGATCAGCGATGGGATTTGTAGTCTGAGCAAAATAGAAATTCAACCCAGAAATAATTCGCTTAGAACCGAAAATTGGTACAGAGCATTGAAGCATCGATAGAAGTAAAATGTCAAAAGTCCTCAAAAGTCCCATGTATGCATAAAAAGTTATTCAAGGTTAATTGTCGAAAATGTTGATTTTTCGTTTTTAACTTTAAAACGGGAGAAATTATCAATAAACAGTATATGTAAGACTTGTAGGTCTTGTGATTCCCTAAAAACACGTTATATTTTTTTCTCTACGAGCAATCGTTTAGAAGATAACGCGATATGAAAATTTGTCAAATGTCGAAAATAACGGTTTCCTGCATATTGCTCTTAAACGGTGGTCATATCTAAAAGTTGACTTCTAAAAAGTTGTAGATTATTTTTGTTTAAATCTTTAATTCATAAGAAAATATTTTTTTTTTTTTTATTTGATCAAAACTCAAAAAATGCGAGATAGATAGATATATTTAAATGACACTCTATAGACTATAATGTATAGGTATAGACTATAGACTATAGGTATAGGATATGCTTTCGTTATAGTTATCATTTGTAAGGTAAGGCGCTTAAAAGAGAGGTCTGTGTGGAAAATATCGTTTTTTCCTATTTTTATTAAATGGTCAATGCTGTCGATAAAAAAATGTTCTAAATATTTGTAGATTATGTGTTCCCCTACACAATGAAATTCAGTTTAAATTTCTTACAACTTTAATATATATAAAAAAATAATATTTGATTTGGGTTTTCTGTACTTAACACTTTTAAAAAGATCAAGGTGATTTTTTTCGTACTTGCTATCATTTAGAACATATCGCGTTACTACGAGAGGACTATATCGTAAATATAGCTCATTTTGTCTGTTATCCTTAAACGGTATAAGCTGTAGAAGAGAATGTTTCTGAGTTTTTCTATTTAATTTGTTTTTCTACAAAAAACATTAATTTTTCATTACTATTTTTTTTTGCTCAAAAATCGAAAATTACTTTCTTAAATACTTAACTATAAAATATGAGCATTTTAAATTTCTAGAGTATTATATAATCTAAAAACTGAGTTAAAAACATTTAACAAAACGCGCGTTTTTAAAAAGTAAAGTATGGAAAACAGTAATTTTTGATTTTTAACCAAATCAAAAATTATTTTTTTTTTAAATTTTTATTAAAGCTTTAAGAAATTAAAACTGAATTTAATTGTGTAGGGGAACGCATAATCTACCATTTGATAAAAATAGGCAAAAAACCGATATTTTCGACGCACACCTCTATACCCATACTATGCTCGAAAGACAAATAAAAACTAAAATTTGTAATTTTTTTGTGAAAATATGCCAATTTTTAAAGAGTTTTGTATTTCAAGACCAACCTACCTACAGGGCTGCAGATACGCCTAAGTTATAGAAAAATTTGTCTTTTTTACATATTGGTAACATTTGCACCGTTAAGGATTTAGAAGCTGAAAACTAAGAACAATCCAAATATTTCGAGTTTTTTTGGGGCAAACTGCAGTTAGAAACACGTTTTTGTTTCTAGCTTACCCTACTAGTATATTTTCTAACAACATCGCAAAAAACCAGGGATGTGCAATTTTACCTAATACAATTTTTTTTTCTTGTATGACTAGCCTATAATCACTTTTTTTTGTTTTCAATGTTCAATAATTTTTTTCTGTTTTTGGTCAAACATTAAAAACCAAAATCTTAAATGTTTATTTATTTTTGAATAAAATAAAAAGCACGACTGGATCGCACGAACTTGCTCATGTAGTTTAAAGCTATTATGTATTAAAATAGCTTGCAAATTTTAGCTTTTGGTTTTGGCAAAAATAAATATTTTTTTTTAAACCGGAACACTTTTTGAATTTGTTTTATTTTTTTTTTTAATAAAAACTATTTTGTTTATCGACTGGATAGATATTTCACAAAAAAATCTATAAATTTATCTTTATAGAAGAAATCATATCACAAAGTTTAATCAAAATCGTTAGAGCCGTTTTCGAGAAAACTCGAATAACTCAAAAATGTTGTATGGGAGGTACTCGTTCTAGATGAGATATTCAAAAACAAAATAAAACCAACGTTCAAAATTAAATAAAAATCATCTCTACCAAATTTGAAGACAACCCTTAAAAACTTTTGGGCAGTGGAAATGTGTACAGATGGATACACGGACGCACAGACGCACAACCGCAAAGACGGACGGCATGACGAAAACCACATTTTTAGTCTTCACCGTTTTTGATTAAAACCTCAAATCTTTTTTGGCCCTTTGGAGCAAGTAAAAATAATAATATTGAAAAAAAAAAAGATTTTTTTCGTTTAAATCATTAAGTTAACAATTATAAAAAAACAGAAGAAAGGGAGCGATAGAGTTTTCTTCAACTTTACAATAACCGCAGGTTTCTTAACGGGCCACTACAAACCATAAGGCTCAATGGTCGGTATAATTATCAGCGAGCTGGTATGAATACATATACGGTTAAAACATTTTAGGAGACATGAGAATTACTTCAATAATTTTTTTTCAAACACAAATAGAATAAATCTTGGATAGATTAATAATTAATTAAACGTACCTGCCTACGCGCCAAAATTAAAAACAAAATCGGTCAACACTTGATCAAAATACAATCAAAATTCTGCACCGGAATCATCACCAGCAGGCCACTGTGCCAATATTTCTCTTTTTTGCCACATGATCCCACAGTATGTACTGCCATTCACCATACCATGCCCAATAGTCAAGCCCCACAAAGAGCCAAGGAGTCTCCGCTTTAGCCGTGCGTATGCATTACCTTTTTATCGTTATTCTATACACATGCATATCTGTTACACACATTGCTGCATATTCTTGCACTGGGTTACCTACATTCCCCAAAAAATATAAACAAATAAATAAATAAACGGAGGCAGCTGATATGCCGTTTGACTCGTTCTTCTAAGTTCATTGACTTCTCGCATGTAGGCCTGGTCTACAACTCCCCCCGTCACGGCCGCGCAACACAGACATTACGTTACGAAAAATAAGCTAAAAGCAACACACGAGAGCAGTGCTGCGCCGCGACAAGCAACTATACACTCTCTTGAGTCTTGAGTGAGATGATGATTTGTTATGGGACAATCACAATGCCTCACTTGTCACTTGTCAGATTGCGGTTACTGAGTTTGACGTTTGCATCGCAAAAATTACATTTGAAGCTCTGGAAGAAAACCAATCAGCCCCACCTGTCACTCTTTATTTACTCCCCCACCCCAGCAGTAACAAGCCAAGCCACGCGATCAGCGATCATGATGCAGACGTCAGCCGGGATCCAACTTCAAACGATGCGTGGTGTCATTACAGATGTCGCGTGAGTTCATTGTAACATAAAACTCGAAGAAAAGAGCGCAAATTCCATTTGATTACATAACCAAATATTGCTATATGGACGCGGCAGCGGCTGCGCCGGAATAGTGGGGCCAAAGAGAATCGACAAATACGTGCTCCTGCTGCTACTTTGCTTTAGCTTAAGCTTTAGGCATTGCTGCAGCCGTCAAAACGTAAAGCAAACGCGCATTAAGTGAAGTGTTGTATGTTTATTTTATACAAATTAAAAAGTCAGATTTTTGACTGTCAGAGGGGTTCCTCTAATGGAATACAAATTCTTTAAATTTCATTGAACACAAATCGGGTTGCGCGCATGTAACACGGCTCAATGTTGGCACACAAGGTGCGGCCAATGACCGACCAACATTATGTTGGTAGCAGTAAAAACAACAGCATCAACCAACAGCATCTTATGTATTTGTGCGCTTATAAAGTCTATTACAATTTACAATTACTTAGTATTTGTGTATTGGATGGGGTGAATTTAGCCTCGCGCGAAAATTACATTTATAAGTAAACCAGTACTCCTACAACACCCCCACTGTTATCGCAACGCGAGGAGGCTTTTTTCTTGACATCTATTAAACTTTTGCATATTGCGGGCGTCATTTATTTTATTTGATAGTTTTACGAGTCAATATTTAATTTATAATATGCTTGATAGTTGGCAGCACTTAAAAGTAGGTACACTGCAGTTGCAGTGTCTTTTTGTTTTGGTGAACTTTTGTGAGCGGGGATTTTTTATTTCTTCGCTGTCGGGGTTTAACTTTTATCATTCAGTTACTGCCAACTAGAATGCATTTTTTTCTAATGTGTTTAGTTGCCAAATATTATTATTCGAGGGGACTTTAGTTGGATTAGCATAATATTTAATATTAGATATTAAATGAAATACATATTATAATTTTATTCATCACCATTCACTGAATACTTGCACTATGATAACTAATATTAAAGTTTAATTAAATATAACTTTAATGGGAGATAAATAAGAACTAAATCCTAAATGACAATTTAAGGAAAATAACAGAAGGTATTCATACAAAAAAGCTTACAAAATGTATTACCTGTTTCTAAATGACAAACAGTGGCAAGTTAAAACTTATCCATCAGATAAATTATTTATAAGTGTAGAGTTATCAAACGAATAAGTCCCATGTCCGTGTTTTAATTAACACGTGTTCTAAGTTAATACAGAGTTATATACATTAAACCTGCTATATTTTTTTTAAACGCCAGTGAAAGCTTTTTATCAAATATTGTATAAAATATTTGGGTGGTAACCCTGTAACTACGGTGGCCTTGCCATAGGTGCTGTCATTTTCTTCCTTTGATAATCCTACAGAAATTACACACACATTTTTAGCCTTGTAACTAGTACGTTATAGTAAAATTGTTGTAGCACTCCTACTATGATAATGAAATATCGAAAGAGCCATTACTAGTAAATTTTGTAGTAAAAAACTTCACAGAAGCTATAAATGTTTTGGCATAATCACAAAAAAACAATAAAAGAATTAATAGATATTTGAAAGTTTTTTAAACATTCCTCATCTCTCCTTTGATAATTTTTTTTTTAAATAACTTCAGGTTCATGATCAGCACCTTAAAAAACACAAAGTTAGCCATTGAAAATTATTACTTTAGAACTTTCCACCTCTAAATTCGTTTTGACAGGAGTACCTACATAGAATATTTAGGGGAAATGATAAATTTCATCCTCGTGGAAAACGAAATTTCAAAAGCTTAAATTTAGAACGATGAAACGAAAAAAGCAAACAAAAATGTTTAAAGTGTAATATTTCAAAACTACTATTTTTTTCTATCAAAAAAAGACCGCGTAAAATACTGAAGCAAAAACAATAATGTAGGTTTATTAAAGAAAAAGCATTCCCTGCACTTGGTGCAAAAGTTTTGTTTAGGCAAAAAAAAAAATTCAATATGGCCAACAAATTCTACTCACCGTCATTGAATTATCGCCAAACGATGTCTTGACTAAGATGGTCTAAGTTAGCATAACTTTTTGAATCACTATCGTCTAGACTGTTGTCAAAATGATTGATAGCTAAAAAGGTATCGTCTGGAATTATTTTTTTAGTAAAATGTACTCAAAATTTTGTTTAGGTACTGTAAATCTAAAAGTAACCTTTAGACACAAATAAAACTATGTAAGTTATCATTTTCGATAGCCCGAGGATATTTCAAACGAGAGTATCTATAGCTCTCAATAATCGCGACGATAATGATTGAGTTACGTTGAGCAAATCAACGACGTTCTCTCTCCAAAATGGGAACTAACGCCTCTCTCTCCCCAAAATAAGGTTACAACTGCCACTTTAACTGTCTTTAGTTCACAGAATTTGCAATTAATGGATTTCAAATTTTAATAACTCTATCATTTTTCAATATTTTTTCGTCAAATGAATTTTATTTGACGTGCAATAGAAACAATTTTAAAATTTTAAATTGTATCAAATAATAAAATTTTGTTGGAAATGATGAAACCAGAAAAAATATTTGAATTTCGAAGTTCTTTTGTCTCAAAGAACATAATTTTTTTTTCCTGACAGGACATGCAGTATATGATTAAAAAGGTATGATTCTCTTCTTCTAACAGAAGTTTAACAAAATTAAATCGGTTGAGAAATGGCAGAGTTCTCGACTTGTATATTCAAAATTCACAAAATAACGGTTTTTAAGCCCTAAAATGAGATTTTAGGGGTATATGGACAGTTTTAATAGTGCTATCTTGTTCAGTTCAAAAAGACCAACAAGTTCTAACGTGTCTCAGTTCAAGTGTATTTTCACTGTAACACAGTGATATAAATTTTTTAAAAGATTTAAAAAAAAAGATATTCCATACTTAAGCTATTGCTTCTAAACATCTAAAAAGTAACTATCCTAAACCCGTTTTCAATAAATTGGATTTTCCAAAAAAAAAATAATAATGTTTTTTTTTTAAATAAAAAAAAAGTATTTTTTGTGAATTGAATTGAGCTACAGACTCAATCACTGAAGCGATTTTCTTCAAAATCAGGCTAAACGGGCCGATTGCTGGCAATACATTTTTTAATAGCGGCCATAAGAATGTGTTCCAAGCCACCGGCTAATCGGGTCGTTTGAAATGGGCCTCATGGTTTGAAATTAAATTTTGTTTAGCACCAATTCTAACGGTACCTGGCATATGAACATAAAGGTAAGGTAAATGTATCAAAAACGGCTCTAACGATTTTGGTTAAAAAAGTTTTATATCTGCTTTTGTTAGTAAGATCGTACTTTTGAAAGGAAAAATATTGTTCGAAATGCTAATAACGGTACCTCCCATAGCACGGTTTTTTTCATTTTCGTTTTAATAGAATAAACTAATTTTGATTAAATTTTATTATAAGATTATTTGATTAAAATTTCCAAAAAATAAATTTTTGGATTTTTAACAAAACTTTTTCGAAATCGTGTCATTATATTTTTTTGAAATTTTAGTTTAAGGGGAACGGATGGACGGACTCTTCGAATAAAATTAAAACTAAGATATTTAAAAATTGTTAAGAGATTATGATATTAATACATTAAAAAGAATGTGAACCCTTCAAATAGGTACAGCATATTACCTTCAACAGAGTTTTAAATTATTATCGAATATGAAAAGACAGCCTCCGAAGAGACATGTACATACCTTAACCCCCTCAAAAGTTCTACCATAAAAAAAGAAAACCTATAATTCGCAAAATATATTATTTAAAATAAACTTTATTATGAACACCACCTGAATTTATGAACAGAATTCAATTCCTCCTTTTTTCTTTCTACCTTCCTACCTACCAATCCATAAACTAAAAAGAAATATAATCCCAAACGTGAAATTAACATAAATAAATTGAAAGATATAAAAGAAGAAGAACCACGTAGAACATAATAAAAGGCACAAAGACCTTCGGTTAGCATTGCGCAGGCGCACCACCAATGAAGTGCCGATGCCATTAGCGCGATTCCCACATGTATGTAAACACCAGAACCACTAAGTTCGTAAACCTTTGAAAGTGAAAGTATTATCGGACGTAGACCTACATATACATCCAAAGTCAACTCATATCGTAGCCTCCTCATGCATATGAATGCTTGAATGAAGTGATACGAAAACTACAGTTATTAAATTGCGGCCTGACTTGCTACTTCACGCGTTGGTATGGAGTTCGCATTTTTTTATAAATTTTATATACCGGTTGCCGTTGCTAAGTTGTGCCGCGCCATCACTGCCGTAGAAGTCCATGCTTCCTTTATGTTTTATGCTTTGTAGATCCGTAAGTTTCTTTCTCTTAACGTAGACGCAGACGCACGGTAATGATTGTTTTGGTGTTGGTTATCTGATGGGAACTGTTCCTTCTCTTTCTCAGAGTCAGTCTCAGAATCACTTAACCACTCGAGTTGGTGTTGAAGAGGAGTATGTAGGTACTCATACTTTATAATGAACGGGGGTTTTCATTTAGAAGAATTATTAAGATTTTACTCAACTTCATTCGAAAATTATGAGTTTTGGCTAAGTTGACCAAATGAATTGCCTTCATTTTTGACCTGTAGTATCGAAACGCAGCGTGCAAAAGATAAACCACTAGGTATATCGACTCACACATTTTTTTTAGAATGTGAAAACTTTATTATCAACAAATAACATTTTCCAGCTATTAACCAAATACTACATTCAAATTAAACAAAAATTGGGGTACTTCACAAAAATTATTAATGGGGTTTTCTTGGTAGTTTATTGTTCTTTGTAGTCTGAATCCAAAAAAAGAAAATGGCGATACCCCCCCTTCCATCGCTTCCCCCCATTGCATTGCATGTAAAATACAAGTACGAGTATTAAAGCACTCTAATATAGAAGAAATAGAAGTATTTTTATGTGCATTTTTTACAAAGCTTTTTGTTTTATAAATAATGCAGATAACTCTAATCTTACCTTTTGCTGCATTTTTGTCTTGCAAAAGCAGCAGTCAGTCTGCTGACCGTATATTTTTACTTACTCTATAAGACAAGTATTGGTTTCGTATCAAAAAAAAATTTGAGGTTTGAATCAAAACCAACACTACGATGACGGAGAAACAAAAAAAGTGGGTTTCCACGCTTTAATCATTGATATTCCACCCTTTTCACCGCGAGGTATTTCGCATATTTTTCAGCAAGTCTGAACTCTTTTTTCCACACTTTCCACTCTTTTATTTTAGACTTTCTTTGCTTTCTTTCGCGGTATTTTATGCTTTTTCAATTGGCACTTAGCGCTTTTTTCATGACTTCCCTTTTGACCTGTTTCGCGGTTTTCCACCATCTTAATCGTTTGCCGTGGTTAGTCCGCAGTATTTCGCATATTTTCCGCGATTTTTCAAACTTTTTTTGCACTATTCCACTCTTTTTCTCTGTGACTTACTTTGCTTTTTCCGCAGCATTTTAAGCTCTCCTCGCAGTAACCTAACGTTCTTTTTCAAATGTTAAGAGATTAGTTCCTCACACTTTTTATGTCAAAGAAGATACCCTTGAGGGTTATGTGCCATACGATTTCTGAATATATACCTAAGTGCACCACAGCTCTTCCCCACAGTTGTGCAGATTCCTATTCGATTGTCTTGCGCTGTGTGAGCGGGTGAGTGGGTTCCAATGCTTGGCTTTCAATAGTTGTCTTTTTGAAACGTGTCACCAATCCACTGCCATTTGTACTTCTTCGTATAGATTTGCTATGGCTTCCTGACCCGTACTCCAAAAGATGTTTAAACATCTATTTATGAATGTTTGCAGCTTTTTTCCCAATATATTGAAAGTTTTCTACTGTCTTTTCGGTTGTCCTAAAATATTGAGCAGAATAGATGAGTAACTGCCGAGGCTGATCATTCTTGTTTAATTCGTGTTAATTTTCAACACTCATTCCTATCAAACCCCAAGCTCTTGCAATTTTGGCCATTTGTGCATTTTTAGTATTGATCCAAAGCTTACAATGTAAATATCTCAAAACATTTACATGAAGCATCGTATGGGTCGTTGCAGGATAAGATATATGTATTTTGTGCGATTTTTAATTAAATTAATGTAACTATAAAAGGCACAAAATAATTGTAAAACTTATTGATTGTTCCATTTTCTTGTTTAAACAACCGGAAGTTTTGTTAAATGATTCCACCTGCACTTAGTTAGCACCAATATGCACACTCACGTTTAAACGACGACGTAACTTGTTCAAAAAAGGAGACCAAAGATCAAACAAATTTTTGCTGTATCATATCAAATAAACGGACAGACCAGAAGAGACCATAGCATAATGAATTTTGGCCTAAAGTACCTACACAGCATTTCCTATTCTCTTATCTTAAGCGGAAAACCTCTCCGCTCCAGAGCAATAGCCTGAGCCAGAGTCAATTTTCATTTCGAAATTGAAATTTTTGTTTACATATTAACCGACATAATTTGCTGAGCGGATTGTTTATGTTGTTGATGACGATGATCAGGTGGAGGTGGTTGGGAGGTTGAGGTAAAAAAGTAAAGTGTTAAAAGTTAAACCCCTGTCTGCATTACCTGATTACGGCATGTGGTTATGCTTTGTATTTTTTTATGGAATACCTTCAATTGTGTTGGTGAACTCTCGTGGGCATATAATACGACTGTATGTCGGTTGGTCTGACGATCTGATGGTGTGTTGCTTTCTCTTCAGAGTCTTTTTCACAATGAAAAGGTTATTGTACCTACTGCCCAATCCAAAGTGTGTACCAAATTTAATAACACGGAATATATACCCACTTTATGAACGGGCTATAATAAAAACAATAAAAAGCGGAACGATGAAGTGCATCTGTGGAATTTCTGGCCACTGTCCGCATGGTGTCGTCGTTGTCGTCGTGCATCTTGCTTTGCAATCGTGAACATAATCAGGAACTTTTTATCGGTGTGTTCTCAGTTGGAAAGTGCATTTAAAATAGAAATTAAATTGGTCCCGATTTCTTCCTGATGCACGCACGTTTAGTGGACTTTTAAGGTGGGCCAGGGCACGGCTACTTTCCCCGTATAGCGAGGGTGTAATTATTTATAAAATTTACCTAAATTACTGGCTTATACGTAATTGAGTAAACCAATAACACTTTATCCTATATCTGATGCGACATGCAACAAAAAAAAAAACATGGATAAAATATTGTTTACTTAATGTAGGGCTTACAGCAATTACATATCCTGAATTTAACAAAAGTTATTGGTACAAAAAGATAGACTTTTTGGTGGATAGGTACAGGAAGAAAGATTTTTACAAATTTGCGAAGTCTTAGAAAACGTGATTTGGTCATTATCTCCAAATATTGGTTTTAGCGAAAAAAGTGATATTTTTGTTTTAAAATGTTTTAGTCGAAAGTTTTTTTGCTTTGGTTGCTAATAAATCAAATCAGAGGGCTTAAAATGGAATTGAATTTTTTTTGCTTGCAAAAATTTTCTTGCATGCAAAAAAAAACTGAATTGCATTTTTTAAATACAATTCCTATTGATATAGGGAAAATGGAGACTTTACGGGTTGTAAACGGTGAGTCGCAGATATTTACTTAAATATAAACCAATTTGATGCACTTATAATCTTATAACTGCTTGCAGTAAGCAGTATCCCTAACTGTTATCTTCCAAACCTTTACCGAGCGTCTTCAAAATACAAACATATTTTCTATTTTCTATTTTTGTTTTCTTTTTCCAGTTTAAGAAATATCCGAATAAGTGCCGATACGATTAACAATCGGAATTGCAATTTTCGCCACTCGGTGAGAATGGACTGGATATCTGGGGGAGAAAGAGGAGTGAAATGATTTAATTTAGTGAACTGTAAACTAGCCTTAAGCAAAACCACGTAAGTCCATGTTTTTGGTTTTCACTTTTAGGTATAAAGTTTTAAAACTAAAACCTTTATACACAGTGGTTCTAAAAAAGAATTTAGCCATAGTATATAAAAATTATGATTATCTTCTTTTGGCATTTAATATGTTTTAATGTTGCATTTAAAATGTTTTTTTTTTTTTTTTGAGCCGAGATATTCAATTGGAATACAGCAGGGGTTGTAACGAGAAATTAAATCTTCATACAAAAAAGTACGTATACGCCGTGGTGTACACATTTCCCTATTACAGTTTTTAAACTTTGGTAGACATAAAATATATGTCTACCAAAGCTAAGGATCTTCTAAAGCTGTTCAGTATAAATTAAAGTTTTATATTAAGAAAATGCTGGTTTCTACCTGATATCACTCCGAACTTAAAAATTCTTTTTCTTTTGACTAAAATACTTTTTTTTATTGGTTAAGTCTTATAAGAATAAAGATAAAATTAAAGCAACTTTGAGGTTCAACAAATTTTAAAACGTTGATCAGAAAATGTCTAAAAATTACCTCACAATCCATTGATAAGCTTCATAGAAATTTAAAATAATTTAAAATTTTAATACATCGGTAGTTGCAGTTTAATTATATTTTTAAAAGGCATAGCATATCAAAAATTATAAGTCCCAAACAAACGAAATTGTGTGTCGGTATCTACATACTTATTTCGGTTTAAAACTTTCTCATGCATGATTGCCATGAATGCCAAATCATTTCGCCAAATTAATTTTAAAGTTCAATTCGATTCGCAAAATCCCTTATTTAAAAAAATTCAGTTGTAATTTTACAAAACAATATTTACTACATCCTATTAACTTCGCCTTTCGTAGTTATGCAAGAAACTACTCTTCATATCACAAATCACACTTCGCAACTCAACACTTCTTACCGGCAGTTAACAACCAAAATCAAATAATAAAATCCATTTATTGATTAACGCACATTTAAGTCCGGATCTTTATGTACCTAGGTACTTTTTGTTTATTATTTATACCCAGCGTTGTGGTGTTGCATATGAAGTTACTAGTCCGTTTCCGTTGCTATCAGCTTTTTCTTTTTTCAGTTCCTGCTACCTAAGTTGTAAACCCTACCTGACAAACTATTAAAAGATAGAAGTTGATGGGAAGATGTACAACAAACTATTACGTCACTCTACACTATACTGCCCGTAATTTGGGTTATAATTTCCAAATGCATAGTTTCCACTTAAACATCATTTGGTGGTAAAGCCCAAGACGAGACGCCTCCAATCTGCATTTCATTAGCACGCATTACGAGCTAACCACACGTATTTATGATGTCAATAGCACATCACCACAAGTTCGCTGATGTGTCTACATTAAGTTTACCTACTGTATGAACTCAGGTAGTTTAAAAAAAATATCTGTTAGGCTCGAGAGTTGATAAACGCTTATATGACCACCGCAGTTGTTGTAGGCAAAAGTAAAAGAGTACCTATACCTCTTTCCATAACACTTGTACCAACCTATTATGCAAATATCAGATTTTTTTTTTTGATTTTTTTTTTTACCTTCATTGATAATATTTTTTGGTGAAATTTTTTTCTGAAGGAGGATCCTCCTCGGCCTAAACTCAAATTTCGGCCCGGTAACTTAACGTCATCTTTAGAGAGTGTTTATATAACAAAAGAAACTTTTCTGTGTTTTTACAGTTTGTCATTTTTGAGCTGGTATAATGACATCATTGATATTAGTTTCATTTCAAGATTTTCTGTTGATGTGTTTCGTTTAAATGAACTGACTTGAATTATTAACTTATTACCTACTTATGATATGTACGCAATTATTTGCAAAAGTATCAAACATTTGTTACCTAATTTAAAATAAAAAAAAAGATTTTAACTTGCCGAAATTATATTCAGGTTAGGTATAGGCTAACTGAGGTTGATTATGATAGCAGGTAGATGTAGTAGCACTAGGTAAGAAAAGGTAATAAATTAAGTTCATAAAGGGAACGTCCATTTTACTATGGAACGTTGGCCTAGAGTTAACACTTACATATGTGTTTGGTATCAAATGAAAGGTGAAGTTGACCTTCTTATACTTTTGTTTGAAAAAAAAAATTGTTCATGAGAGAATCTTCTCAAAAGAAAATTGCAGTTTGTTTTTACAAATATTAACACTGTGTGACATTGAAAATGGACGCTGGTGAACCAAACCCCATGTTTTTTACATTGTTGAAAAGGTCTAAATGTCTTCTTTCCAAAACAGTAAGAAATCCAAAATTTGTAAAAATTTAACGAAGGCAGATTTTTTTTCAATGACTGAAAGTCGAGAAAAACGTTTTTTGCCCTAACTTCAGATTTTGGGGGTGTTTCGCAATTATTACATACCGTTTTGTTAGTTTAACAAGCTCTACAAACGGTCAGCCATCAGACGAATAGGGGAAATAACATGTAGCATACGAAAACATGCACGTGCCGTAACTATTCGGGACTGCTGGAAGTGTGATCATAGCCTCTCCGCCGCGGCCGCTAGAAACAAGCCTTTTAAAAAGGTTTGTCTAACATGATCAGGCTGTTTCCCCAGGTTTGCGACAGGTTAATTCCATGTCCCGTAAAATTAATTAATTACGAGACCGACAACAAGCCTCGGAAACGGACTGATTTCACGACGATACCGCCACCAACCATAGAAGAGGTTGAGAAGGCTATAGGACGGCTCAAGAAAAACAAAGCCCCGGGAGCCGATGGCATATCAGCCGAATTATTCCACCACGGCCATCTGGCCATCCAACCTTACGTCAAGCAATACATGATATCATAGTGCACATATGGGAGCATGAAGAAATGCTAGAAGACTGACGAAAAGGTATCATATGCCCCATACATAAGAAGGGAGATGTCGCAACGTGCAGCAATTATAGAGGTATCACGTTGTTGAGTACCGCCTATATCCTACAAGACCGGATAACCCCATACGCTAAAACCATCATCGGACACTATCAGTGTGGTTTCATTCCAGGCAAATCAACAACTCAAGCGATGGAAAAATGTCTTGAATTTAACATTCCAACATACCATCTGTTTATAGACTTTAAAGCCGCCTATGATAGCATAGCCAGGGTAGAACTTTACAAAGCCATGAGAGAATTCGGCATCCCAAATAAATTGACACGACTATGTAGGTTGACCATGACCAACGTAACAAGCCAAGTTAAAATAGCCGGATTGCTATCCAGACCAATCAACATCTTTAATGGACTCCGACAATTGGATGGTTTGGCCTGCCTCCTCTTCAACCTGGCATTGGAGAAAGCAATCCGTGACTCTAGCACGGCAACAAGAGGGACCATCGTCAACAGGTCCAACCAGATACTGGCTTACGCAGACGACATTGACATCATCAAAAGAACCGATCATCCAGATCGAACAGGCGGCACAAAATCTGGGCAAAAGGCACTGTGACCTCGGAAAGTCTTTTGTGGTACATTCTATGGTAGACGGCAGCGTGGTAGACCATGCTTGCGCTGGAGAGATGGCGTAGACCAGGACGCCCGAAGCCTTGGGGTGCTCGGTTGTCGAGCCGATGACGATAAACAAGCTCTACAAAACGTGATAAGTCTCCGCCCGCGTATATTTTTCTACCTTTTTGTCACATAGTGTAATTGGTCATAACTTGTGAAAAAATGACGTAAAAAAATGATATTGACGATGATATTGAAACGAAAGATATTTTTTTTTTCTTTAAAATAGTGTCAAAAGTACTTCGCTATAGTTAACATACATATATTGATAAATTAAAGTTAACAACTTTTTTGTGCGGTCTTCGGTACACCGATATTTCAAAAAACCAGCAATGGCATATACTTTTTTTAAATAGCTCGAAATCTTGTTACTTTTAATTTGAAAAAAAAAAAAATATGGAAGTCACCTTATTTAATAATATCTATAGACCGAAAAGATAGATTTATATATAGAATGAATAAAATTTCTTTCGCCTAAAACAAAAATTTCAACATTTTTGAAAATTAGTATACTTACTCTGGGATGTCTGATGGTGATGACCTAATTAAAAGTCCCTAGGAATTCGACGTAAGCTCTAGCGGCAATGAAGAGAAACATGCATTTTTTCAGTTTTGCACGTTGCTCGAAAACGGTTTCTCGCAATGAAGAACGTTATTGTACAAAAATAAAGCATTTTAAATTTTGCAAAAGCAAAACTTTTATACATTTTTTCTTATATGTAACAGTTTATTAAATAGCTAAATCGACAAGACAAATATGCGTTTCGGTTTTTCGCGTTTATCTTGAAAACCTTTTTTCGTTTGGTGGAGTTAATATAGCTAAAATGTACTCAAAATTTTAGACTGAATTCTCATCTATCTAAAAAATGTCGAGTGCCAACTCTAAAATAGTTGCAAATATATGGGAACCCTATTTGAATGCATAAAAAAAACATGAAAACACACGTTTTTAGTCAAAATGCTGTGTAAATACTTTCCTCCTTTTTAGAGATGGGCAATATAAAATTTGATATGTTTTTAGCTTTTACTCTTGTCAAATATGGTACATTTTGACTGAAAAATTAGTATTTTTAGTGTTTTTTCTTGCGTTCAAATAGGGTTACCGTATACCTATACCCATTTTGGAGTTGACACCCGACGTTTTGTAAATAGAATGTATGTACATTTCAACTATTAACTCCAGCAAAATTTATATTATTTTGTTTAAATAAGAATTATTTGAGTGTGTTTTTCAGTTGAATAGGGTTACCACATTCTGAGCTTTACAGTCTTAACTTTATTTGTTTATTTTTGTTCATATTTTTGAATTTCGTTTATTTTAATAAACCAAAAAGTTAGGATGCATAAAGTGTTATAGTTTTTTTTTCGTTTAAACAGGGTTGCCACGTTCATGTACCCATTTTAAAAATGGTAGCCCTATGTTTTTATTTTCAGTATCAAGTTATCTTTCATTAGACATCAATTTAAACCTCTAACATTAAGAGCTAAGTAAACCGACGGTCGCCTTCCCGACTATAAAGAAGACAGTCGAAGACTGAACGAACTTAGTGCTGGGGTGTTTCTTTTTTAGGGTTTCAAATTTGTATTTAATGGTCCGAAAGGTAATTTCTAATCCAACGAAGAAGAGCGTCATCAAAAAAAGAGCTTACGCAGTGGTTTTGGCAGCGTCGAAGAACATATCTTCTGAGCAATGGGGTAAAGTAGGGCTAGTGGATTTGTGTATCTCAAGTCAAGATCTTTCAGAACGCTTGCCTTGGAAGAAGATTTATACTATGAAACCATCTACGCTTTCTCAAGTAGGAGGAGTCAAGGCACATTCTGGCTTGGGATAAGAAGTCGAAGTGGATTATCGATATTTATTTACAAAATATGAGAGCAGTTAAGGTTCTGACAACAACTCGAATACAAATCTTATTATTCTTTTCAATCTGCATGCTGCATATTTCTGAAGATATCACAAAATCAAATATTCTCATAAATAAAATGAAACTATATTTATTTAACAAACCTTATAAAGATATTGCTTTTTGCACCATTATTATCTGCTTTATCTTAACTTATTAAAGGGTTATATTTTTTTTATTACATTACTTTAAATTAACACAAAAAAGACTGCCTGTCAAAGATTTCAACAATAAAGTGACTGACATCGTTTCCTGACTGAAAAGCTCGACGAATGCTATAGCAATGTTCAAAAGTCAATAATTAAAGTTTTTTTATGTCGAATTTTAATTGAATACGCAACTGTACTCGAAACACTAACCTATCCCAGTCTTCTTTTCTTCACTGGGCATTGAATTTCACCAGCAGCAGCATCAGGACAATTTGATTGCTTGCATACCTCTGCCCTGCACCGTCAACGTCTTTTACAATTTTTGACATTCCCGTAACCGACATCGACGAACACGCCTTAAGCACCAACAGATGTGTAATTATGTCGAATGCGATGCAATAAAAAGACACTCATCCGTACCACGTAATGCTGCCCAAAAATGCACAGCAAATGTAAACGAAGCATAAAGTAGATTGCATCCTCATTTTGGCGCTTTCATCTGTTATTGCCAAAAAAATTGAAAAAAAAAAATTACAAAAAAAAAATGTATATCACGAAACTTGAACGGAACAGTCGAATTCGAAAATCTTCTGTTGATTGGTCCTGGCCCAAACCGTTGCATCAGATTTCACATGCGATTGCAGCGACGCGGCGGCATGTTGATTTGGTCGACTGACCAGTTACGGACAGTGGGGCGTGTAAGAAAAAAAATCCATAAAAATGATATTATGCCGGAAAAATGTTACAGAAAACGAAAGAAATTATGCTCTTGTGTAGTGGGCATATTATTGAGGATCACTCTTTTCAGAGATTGTTCTATAATATGCATACCTATGTCATTAAAATAAACCAGTAAGTTGTTTTTTTAGGTCAGAAGAAAAGATATGCACAGTGGGGTTCCTTTTATTCAAGTGGTTTGAGTTCCTTCATATTAAAATATTAATTACATTGGTAAATCCGAACTTTTCCGTACAATTGTCAGAATTTTTTTTTTTTTACAAAAATATATTATTTTTTGGGGGTTCTCAAGTTAAATAAATAAGAACATTGAGTACCTCCTTTATTTCAAAGATCAATGCCTTTAATTAATTGGACAATTTACAAAAATGGAAATTTGTGGAAAGTGTAATTTTTGAGAGGTTTTTCATATGAAAAATATAAAAATATTTTCTTATATTTTATTTTTTGTTTTATAATTTATTTGCTATTTATAAATGTTTCTGCCCCACTGTGCAACAATACGAAAACACGACGACGGGCTGACACTTAATGTCTCCGAAATTCTTGACGCGCCATCAAAATGCAGTTTAGTTTTATTTTGTGAATTTTATTTCCATTTTTCGAATGCATTCTGTGCTTGGCACTTTAGCTTGTAAATTATCGTAACTAAAAAGGGAAAGATTCATAACATTAATAACCTACTACCCAGAGAGTATGCGGCAGCTGCAATCCGATTTCGGTTTATTTATTTTCCAATGGCATGCCAATTGCAACAAACAAAAAAATCGTAAACATTTTGGAAATTCAATGTGACAATGCATGAACCAATGATGATGATTCTTTATCAGCGTTAAGACCCGATTGAGTATATTATATAAAGACATACCTTCGCGTAGTACAACTAGATTGGATTAAGAGATGATAACCTGCGGGAAAGTATATATAAGAATTTTTTTTATTAGGCATATCTACATTATTACAGAATTTATTAAAAACCCTCTTCTACCTCCAAACAATTAGTCCAGTTCTTACCAATGAATCTTAATACGAGTACATTGTGTTTCAAAAAATTAATGAAATATTATAAAAAATTGAAATAGGGTAAATTGATTTTTTTTCAAATATACCTAAAAATCCGCGATAGACTTGTCAGTTAAGATTACCGGAAGTCCTCAAGCTGCAACTGCAAGGTTCGTTAAAAGTAACAAGAATCACATTCGTCATACTTAAATAAAATGAGCCTAATTATTCTGCTGGCCAAATGTGTAAGACTACCTTAAGTTGAACAGGAAAATGAAATTAATTTGAAAAAGAAGCTTATAGATGATAGGTTCAGATGCAATTACAGGTTCCGATTTGTGTTTAGTAAAGATGGCTAACTTCTAATATTTAAGGCGTTTTGGATGTAAAAACTAAATGTTTGCACTTAGTACCCAAGATTATCCGTTAATAACTTCGAAATAAACAATGCAATCAAAAAGAAAAACCTGTTTCAGGGAACTCAAATACTAATTAATTTTGATCAATTTGAATAAGAGTTTTGCTACATATATCATTTGGAACAAAAAATCTTCTATATTGCCATTTGATCGGCATTAGTTTTTAATTAATGTGCACCTTTTTTGCATTTGAAAAATATGCAGAAGAATGATATTATAGTCAGAAATTACATTTTCAATTTTTCAGTTTTTTATCACTAGCAGTTTAAGTAGGTACAGTATATATAAGTTCCGTGTGGGAACTTTTTATGCTGAAATATGAAATTCGTCAAATTCTTTAGAGTGGGGATGAAATTCTCTAAAATACGGCTGAAACTGCTAACTGATCATCAAAAATATCTGCCACTTTTTGTTTTATTTATTAATTAATTCACTTTTTGGTCGTATTTCAATTTTTTGTTAACTCTCTTAAAATTCCCGATTTTCAAAAATATTTTCATTATTTTTTTTGTGTTGCTGCATAAAATGATTTTGACAGAATTTATATTTCAGCCGCAAGAAATTTTTTGGGCTGAAATTTTCAAAAGAGAGGAAATGAAAACCATTTCTCTGAGTACGCTCTATCTTGACAGATTTGAAAATTGTAGAAATTCGTTGTTTTTGACGAGTACCCAAACAAACCTTTACTGAATCATTATACTTTTATATTTGAGTATAATAAATGTAAGACCAATTGGTCTCAAACTTTTGACCGACTTTTGACAGTTTACTAGAATTTTTTTTTTTTAATTTTTTAGATTTATTCTTAATTTTTTTGTTGATTCTACTAATAACCAAAAAACGAAAACATATGAAACCAACGATGTTGTACTTACCAGCTTAAAGTGATAAAACAAAACTGGGCGCTAAGAATTAGATAAAATTAACTTTAACGATTAATTAACGTTTTTTGGAGACTATCCCGACGTTTTTTGAATTTTTTTTTTTTGGACCAAAACTAACGGTAACTGTCATATACCGGTTTTAGAAAAACCATTTTTTTTTCAAAAATGGTTTCTACTATTTTGATTAAAAAGATCATGGTCATGTTTTTGGATAAGGTCTATCTTTGAATGAAACCCATTTTTGTTTCAAAAACCTGTATTAACGGTACCTGCCATTGAACCGTTTTTTTTTTTTTTTAATTCTGATTTTCTCTTTAAGGACCCAATCAATTTCAACTATTTTTTAACATGAAAGCTTTTAAGTTGCAGTAATAATGTTAAGTAAAAACTAATTTCGAAAATTATTTTTTTGGGTCTTTAAAAAAAAATTGATTTTTTTTTTTTGTGAAAGATCATTTTTTCTAAAACTACAAAATTTAGTTTTTAGATGTTGATAAATAATATCTTAAAAATGGCGTACCAATTTTTGTTTTATAAAAGCCCTTGCAAAGCTTTATATAGAAAAAATAGTTTTGTTTAAAATTTAAAATTTTAAAATTTCTAAAAATGTATCATTATAGAAGAAATCAAATTACGTACTGAGTCATTCCATTTGAAAACGTCCAATCGGAAAAGCTGCCTCATTTTTGATTTTGCTGAAACTTTTTAAGGATGTTGTCTAGGACTATAAGGAAGTAAATCCATGGGGATTTAATTTTAAGTTGCGTTGCTTCCCCGCTACCCCCTTGCGAACTTTTGGAAAACGTCATTTTTATGTTATTTTAGTTTTGCTTCTTAAAACTTTTCTATTAAAGATATTTTTTTGTTTGAAACGGTATTTTAAAGCTTATAAATAGTAATTTTTTACTAAAGAATAAAAAATCAGGTATCAATCAACCCTGAATTAAAAACAATTTTTGAAAATACGGTAATTTTGTTGATTTTTTGTTGTTTTTGACGGACTCCAGAACCTCGACTATTGTGTGTACGTGGATAATATTTACCAAATATTAAATATACATTCAATTTAATAAAATAAACTCTAAATTAACAGCAAAAATGCTAAACAGACAAAAGAACCCCTACTTCAGGCTATGATTTCACTATGTTTGACATGAGCTAGAAATATGAATCTTCCAGTGTATTTTGGTTGGGTCTTTAACTATCAATTCTCAAAATAAAAGTTTTGTGTTTTTCATATCTTCTAAGTAAATGACTTATTTAAAAAAACACCAAAAAACCTAAACAGATAAAAGAACCCCTACTTAAGGCTATTATTTCACTATGTTTGACATGAGATAGAAATATGAAATTTACAGTGTACTCAGTTCTACTTCTTAACTAAAATCCCTGAAAATTTTACTCTGTTATTCACATATCTTTTATGTCTACGGCTTGTTTTAAAAACAATTAAAACACAAACAAAGCTAAAAATCCAAAAGAGACCCTTATTTAAGGCTATGGCTGCACTATGTTTGACATGAGATAGAAACATGAAATTTATTTATTTTTATTTAAAGCTTTAAACCCTGAAAATTTTAGTTTGTTATTTGCATATCTTCTAAGTCTAATCACTTGTTTAAAAACCCTTAAAACGCCAGAAACTTTTAAAACGCAGTAGGTATCTAGTTTTTGCTCAATACATGGATATCAATTAATTTAATCATAAAAACAATTTTTTTATATTCTGTACTAGCTAAAACTTTGTTATAAGCTTTCTATAGACACTGTTTCTATCACATGTCAAACATAGTGCAACCATAGCCTTAAATAAGGGTCTCTTTTGGATTTTTAGCTTTGTTTGTGCTTTAATTGTTTTTAAAACAAGCCGTAGACATAAAAGATATGTGAATAACAGAGTAAAATTTTCAGGGATTTTAGTTAAGAAGTAGAACTGAGTACACTGTAAATTTCATATTTCTATCTCATGTCAAACATAGTGAAATAATAGCCTTAAGTAGGGGTTCTTTTATCTGTTTAGCATTTTTGCTGTTTTTTAAACAAGCAATTCACTTGGAAGATATGAAAAACACACAACTTTTATTTTGAGAATTAATAGTTAAAGACTAGAAACAAAATACACTGTAAGTTTCATGTTCCTATCTTTAGTCAAACCTAGTGAAATCATAGCATTAAAAATGTGTTTTTTCAAAAACTCAAAACTTTGAGCTTAAAATTTTTGTAGAAGGAGTATACCCATCGAGTTAATTTAGAGTTTATTTTATTAAATTGAATGTATATTTAATATTTGGTAAATATTATCCACGTACACACAATAGTCGAGGTTCTGGAGTCCGTCAAAAACAACAAAAAATCAACAAAATTACCGTATTTTCAAAAATTGTTTTTAATTCAGGGTTGATTGATACCTGATTTTTTATTCTTTAGTAAAAAATTACTATTTATAAGCAAACAAAAAAATATCTTTAATAGAAAAGTTTTAAGAAGCAAAACTAAAATAACATAAAAATGACGTTTTCCAAAAGTTCGCAAGGGGGTAGCGGGGAAGCAACGCAACTTAAAATTAAATCACTATGAATTTACTTCCTTATAATCCTAGAGAACATCCTCACAAAGTTTCAGCAAAATCTAAAATAATACAGCAACGATTTTTACTGTTTTTAGACGTTTTCATATGGAATGACTCACTTTGTTTTTTTAATTTTTTTTTTTCTAAAACTGCATTTACAAATTTATAATTAAAAATGCTTAGCATATATAGTAACTTTATAAATATATAAAAGCAAGTACGTGCGATCAAGTCATGCAATTTATTTATTAAATGAATTTAGTTTCAAAATGAAAATGAACTAAACCCCAATAGTCGAATTATAAGACAAGATTTTGTCGTTCAATTAGAAAAAAAGCAAAAATTGATCCTCATTTTCTTGGGAAATTGTAAAACATCAATACTACGGGACCGATTTTTGATGCTATGGTCGGAAAATATTGCCATTGAAAATAACTAATATTTCTAGGGAGTATTTGAAGTCAATTATCTTTCATAATTAAAAAAAAAAAGTATTAAAACAGTAGTTGAAGGTCTTATAGGGATTTCATTTCTAAAATCAGGACTTTAAATTCACACAACTATCGTCCAACAGACACTTAATTAAATTCATGGTTAAAAGAGAATACAGTATCGTCGAAATTCCAAGATGATGGATGTGCTTTTTGCTATAAAATGCTGTCGAGTTGTGTATGGACAAAAGGAAAAAAGTGTATGGATGTTTTGTTGATTTGAAAGCAGCATTTGATCTAATTGAAGTTGGATAACTTCTTTTCAAGTTAGCGAATAAAGATTTTTCACTCAAATTTATTAAAGCAATGTATACGGAAAGTACTGCAGCGGTATGGTCCTTGGAAGTTTTGAAACTTTAAAATTAATGATTAATTGCTTTAGTGACTATGTGAGCTGTGGAACCTGTCGGTAAACTTGAAAAATAAAAAATTATGATCTTCAAAAAGTGAAGAGGTTTGCGTGCGAGAAATGAGTGCTGGAATTTTGGTTTAGAAAAAATAGAGGTGGTAAAAGAGTACATGTACCCTGGCCTTAAACACTCAATTTGGAGAAACATCTCGTTAATAAACCAAAGCTGCCATAATAAATTCCAAATGAGCTAACTCCTAAGGTTATAAACAAAATACATCTCAAGCCAAACAGAAAAATTCGACGGAAGTTGATTTATATTGCAAGTGAGAGCAGGAAGCTAGTTCGTAGGCAGAAAAACTAGAGCTGACCATACAAATTTAAATAAAACCTTTATTTTCCACAGATTTCAATTATTTATAAAAATTTTCTCATGGTGTAGGTCATCATAGCGCATTTTAAAATTATTGCTATTTTTATTATTTTTAGAAGGCTGTAAAATAAAAACATTGAACTCAAAATGCAAAAAATTATCTTTGCATACTTTCAAAAATATAATCAACAAACATTAATGTATGTGCATATCTCTAACATTATTGTACCTATATAAGATGTTTTTTTCTATGATTATAAACGATTAAATTTAATGTTGCAATTTGTATTCAATAAAATCGAATAATATATTTATAAAATTGCAAATGAAATTTGTTTATCAAGCACACTCTGAATAGATTAGCTTCTTTTTTAGCAACTTCTTCTACTATCACGGTGAAATGCATACATATAATCACAAAAAGGTCAGATGCGATATTCATATAGAGACTTAAAATCGTTTCCAAATTTTAATAAATTAACCTAAACACTAATCTATAGTATGTATTCCTTTTACCAAACCATCTTATAAACAGTTCATCGTCTTCTTTCGTAAAAACAAACCAAACCAAAAAAGATGCAAATCAAACGTTTTCTATGCCAACAAATGCAAAAGTCTACCATTAATCATTGACCACTAAGAAATTTATGCGACTTCTAATCGAGAGAAGTCTTAATAGATGACAGAGTGTGGATGATAGGCCTATGTGTCAATTAATTGAAATTTCATTTCGTTTTATTCAAATCTCGTGCATAATCAAAGACAAGATACACAAAATCGTACTGGGAATTCCTACGAGGAAAGGCACATCGCGCTCATTTATTAACATAATAGTATAAAGCCATCATAAACCCTCCGCGACACGACTCCACTCCACTCCGATAACAACTTGGGATTGGCGCATAAAGCGATCGTCATCATAGCTTCTTCAAAAGAATGGTCAGTGCCGCTGTCCGAAATTTCCAAATTTCTTCACTCAAGTCTGGCTTTGTAGTTGCAGATCATTGATCTCTTGGTCAGGGCTCTGCGTGGCTATATGTGTAGAAATTTGCGTTGCAAGACCATTGTTACATAGCAAAGTCCAACGACGACGACGCGACGATGAACGACGCGACATCGACAAGTTATGTGAGTCCATCAAAAAATCAGTATGCCACAGTTGTTCATAGTATAAGACTAAAAGCTTAAAGTGTTACCAAATTTGCTCACAACTGTGAGCTGCGACTGGGTTGGGTTGGGTTAGAGGGCCAAAAAAACAAACGTTTTTAACTATTTTTAGATCTTGCAAGCATGACATTGTCTTCACACTGTTTCGGCGTTTGGCTGTGTTAGTGCCGACGGCATCGGCTAGTGAACCTCGTTTTCTTCAGCTGATAAATGGAGAAAGTCTGGATATTTCGGGGTTCATTCAACTTTTTACTGTCTGTACTTCTGTTTGCCAAATTAGAAAAAAAAAGTTAGTGGTCTTCTTTTATTTTTGGAACACACAATATAAGCCTATAGAGGTTATGTGAAAGCGGTATCTATTATACGAATAGCTTTAGTTATGGTCAAAGATGTAGCGAATGCTTTAGGCAAGAACTGAACTTGCGCCATCTTTTGTATTATTTTTTTTCCGGTTTATACTATGCTTTTCAAATAGATATATTGCATTAGACAAAATGAATTCGAAGTTATTTGTATTGATGATAAAGCTTGGGACATTTTTATAACATTGTGGGTTATGACATTACGACCCAAAAATTGAACTCAATAAAAGGATAATAATAATCAAAATACTTGACACTATATATCTATTTTACATACATATACGTAGAAAAATATATTATAATCCCAAAAATGTTAAATTTTTGTAAGATTGTGAGTTAAAAACTTAGTACAGTCAATTTGTGATCAAAAAGGTTCCTAGAAGGAAAGTTTTGCGGTTGTTTTGATTTTTTTCATACATTATGTTTTTTTGGCTGCTGAATCCGAATCTGAGGTTTGTCAGCAAAATTTTGTGACGGGCCGCCTAATGTTAAAAAAATTCAAAAAGCCATGAAATTTCCACGTTTCTTACAGATTTTAGGATTAGTTCGAAGGATAAGTTTTTGGTTACAACTATGTACCTACTTGTTAAAGAAAACTGGATTTTCTAAAATTTGAGCCTAAAATTGACTACGAAGCCATAATTGTTTTCAAAAAATCCCTCTCTAAACTTTATCAATAGCTGAGACTTATTTGTTGGGAAACCTCAGATTCGGATTTAGAACTCCCAAAAACTTAAAGAATGAATTAAATCAAAGCTATTTCAAAAATTTCCTAGTAAAAACAAAATTCGATTGTCAGCTGAACACAAAATTTTTGCAGCTACAAATAATTTTTGATTTTTTTTTTAAGAACCAACATAAGTTATAAGTTTTACAATAAGTTCTAGGTACAGCAATTTTTGCAATGCTAATACTTTTCAAGAATGACCATTAATTGCGGCCAATGTTAAATTGTTCAGTTAAGTATTTTAACAGTAAATAATTTGTTTCAAAAATTAAATTGTAGTTCTAGAAGTGAAAACTACTATCAAAAATAAAAATATTTGACATAAAAATTAGTTCTTGGGTCAACAAAAAGTAATGTAATTTTTCTGAAGATAAAGAGTCATTTTTTTAATATGTGCTAAATGTCAAATGTCGATATATATTGAGTCAAAACAAAGCCTGAAAAACTAGACCAGTGCCAATCCAGTTTTCAGAAAGCAAAAGTTGAAAAATTTATTAGCAGGATAGAGCGGTGGGAAAATCATAAATGGTATCTGAAAGGGGAAAACATAAATTGCCAATAGATTGGGGGACAGGGGATGGGTGGGTGTGTTTTTTTTTTTTTTAATCAATGCAAAAGTTGTAGGTGGTAAGAAAAGCTACAACTTTTGTTCATGTAATTTTTCTATATAACCTTAAAAATATTGTGAAAAATGCCAAAAACAATTTTTTTTTTTTTGTTTTTTTATTTTTATCTTTTTCGAAAATAATTAATTTTCTATAATCTTGGTTTTAACGTACATTGATATATTTTATGCTCTCATGCTTAAAAACTCATTTTTTCAATACATGGACTAACGTTCTTTTACCTATTTCCCAAAGATATTAAATATTAAGTGGCCCAATATATGAAAACAATGTTTCCATAATTTACAAAAAATGCTTCAATTTCTTTCTCACCAATTGCACAATTGCTATACAGATTTATGCTAAGCCACGTCACTTCACTGCTCCAAAATATAAATTTGGAACAATGCTGCTGTGATAGTCTTTCCAGTGTTTTTTCTTCTTGCAAAAAATACTCTATAGCTTACAATTTGTTTATGCACTTATTTTATTATTAATTCGTATACATTCATACCAAATATCATCCATCAGTATATCACTTATATTAAAAGAGTAATCCGTAATATTCTGATTATTGAACTTTAAGTAAAAGACTTTTCATATAACTATGAAGGCTAATTATTTTAACATGATTTTTGGATCACGCTGGGTTTGGAATTATTAATCATGTATTTTTTATGAGCAGAATACAGCTAAGGTAAAATGAACATTGACCTCGGAAAAGTGCTAATTGAACATTTTTAAATGCAATTAATTATTTGTTTTGGCACAAGGAATACTCAAAGAAATTGACGGATCGTGTCCGCGTCAGAAGATATTCCAGGTCAAATGTAAAAAATATAAGTGTGAATCGATGGAGAATGGAGAAGAAGGTACAACCACGAACTCTACGGGCCTTACAGTGTGACCTTGTCAAAAAGCTAGGAATACAGCGATTAAGATGGCTGGGTCATGTGAAATTTTACAATTTAAAATTTTGTTCACAAAAATGTTTGACTGTCGAAAATTGTATTTAGGAAGTAGTCTTTCTTGTTAGAAGTTTTCAAAAACTATAAGAATTAACAGTTGAACGTGTGAAATAAAATAAAATTTTATAAAACAATATGTAACGATAAAAACTTCGACTCCAAGGTTTTTATGAGGATGTGGATGTGGAATGACAATTTTGTTCCCTTCAATGGAATTGTGAGTAAAGGTCAACTGGGGGTCTATTACGCATTACGAAACGAAAGGCAGAAAAACGATACACAAGGCCAACAATAGTCATGACAGAGAGCGATTATATAAAAAGAAAATTCGCCCATGAAAATATTGCCAGATCTAACTGAAAAAAGAATTATTTTGTATAATTCAAGACTTTATTCCGTCTCTGCTGCTGCATCTATCAGCTTTTTTTTTCAATGGTTTAATCTTTGCAACTCTTTAAGAATACCTTTAAGGTGGGTTTATATTTGCTGTATTGTTTTCTCTATTTTCAATATTTTCTGGTGGCAGTGGGGCATCATTAATAAGCGCATTTAGAATTTCTTCCGCTTCAGCTTCTTCCATTGAAGCAATAGCATTATTGTCGGCCAAAACATCAACGTTTTCTTTGCTTTGAGGGTCACCAAATTGCCTGCCTAATACATTTCCTGAGACAACTGCATTCAGGTCAAGAATCGCGATGACAATTTTTCTATTTTCCGAATACGTTTTTTGTTTATTAGGTTCACCCCCTTTGCCATTGGAATGCAAAAAAGTGTGTGACATTTTACGCTTTAGATTATATCCATACCCAAATAAAATGAAATATTAAATAAATAGACACCCAAAGTTATGCTTACTCGTGACATATCGTTTTCCAACCATCCATTGTTTTTTCTGGAGGACCACATGAGTTGAGCGTTCTTGACAAATCGTTCCAGAAAATGTTTGACTTGACCTTAGCTTGGCTTGTCAGCAAATAATTCTTCGCAATACTTCGATTGCTCTCCATAAAGGACATAAGCAAGTCAATTTGTTTGGCATTAGTTGGAGGCCTAGTATAATAAAACAATAGGTCCGTTTGGGAACTTTTTGGGCTGGAATATGAGATTCATCAGTTTTTTAGAGTGGATAAAATTCTCTCAAATGCTGCCGAAACTGATCAAAAACACGGGAACACGATGATTAAAAATATCTGCCACTTTTTGTTTTATTTTTTAATTATTTCACTTTTTGATTGTATTTCATTTTTTTGTTAATTTATTTGAAATTCCCGACATTCAAAAATATTTTGAGGATTTTTTAATTGTTTTTTTTTTCTGTGTGAAATGATTTTGACAGAATTCATATTTCAGCCGCAAGAAATTCTTTAGGCAGAAATTTTCAAAAGAGGGGAAATGAATTTCTCTCTCAGTACGCTTTCTCTTGACAGGTTTGACAGGACTTGGACTCAAAAATAGTAGAAATTCGTTGTTTATGGCGAGTACCCAAACAGACTTATATTTTTAATTTTTTCACATTTTAATTTGATTGCTAACTTACATTTTTTTGAGCGCGATCCATACACAACTAAAACCAAAACTATAAATGACAGCAATGACAGCAAAATCAAATCGAAAGTCAGAACGATAGCTAAAAGCACTCGTTAATTCAATACTAGTATCGTTTTTTTTAACGATACTCGTTTTACACAATCGCAATTTCACGAATACGTGGTCTTGCAAACGATAATCGTTTTACGCTATGGGAACTCTGGCCTGACTTATTGGGGAGCGAAAGAAACAAGCTGTCCTACCTATATATTACATTTAAAAAAAAATGGTACACATACGCCACAGTGACCAGATAAAAAAAATACTAAATAAAAAGTGTCTAACGCTGACCAAATTATTAAATCCGTTGACTTATTTATGACCATTAACTGACCTTTATATACATATGTAGGTATTATTTTGCACAGACACTAAGATCTCGAAGAGCCCATGTATAAAAAAAATTATAAAACAAAATGGCGAAAAAAAGTTGCACAATGCACAGTCCTGCTGTATGTAGAAGTCAGACGGAACTTGTCAAAATGAGATGAAAACAACGCATGTTGCTTTGAGAAAAAGGCAAAAATAGAGATTATCTTGGGTCTCAAAAAACACCAATAACTTAATTTAACAGGTTTCTATTTGAAAACTATTATCTCTAGTTATAGAATGCTAATAAGAAAACAAAAATTAGTTTTATTTGATTATTATATAGTAAAACCACAAAATAAATCATCTTTAAAGTTTAATCTTTATCTTAACGGTACCTACAAGTGATTGGTTAGTGTGTCTAGGGGCCCTTATAATTGCAAAATCTTAGAAGAATAGAAAAAATGAATACTTTCCATTCTAAAATCTGTATTTGAAAAAATAGTTCAGTTTTAAAAACTTCCGGGTCTTAATTATATTGAATCGCTATTATTTTAGACTTGAGTCTTGATATGAATAAAAAAAAACCTTCTATGGAACCGTGCACACTTTTATCAATGCAGAATTAACCAACTTGCCACAATTAAATACCCACACATAATCTTAATACAAACCAGAGCCACTTAAATAAAAAAAAATTCCTGCTGAATCCGGCTCTCAAATAAAAAAAAAGCTTGTTCTACGACCTCAACATAACACAGAAATCTGCAGATTATGCACCAACCTCAAACCGAAAGTTCACCATAAGTCGTCGACCTCAAATTATTTAACACTCAATTCGAAACTGTTTAACTTGCAACAACAACAAAAAAAACTATAGAAAGAGAAAAAGCATTCAAATAATCAAACAAACAACAAAAAAAACTTTCTAAAGTGTTACAAAAGTCACTGTCTGTTTGATGAAGTGAAGGCAATGCGAGGTGCGAGAGATTTCCCTATGAAACAGACAAACCATGATAGGGCCCACCATTCAACTCAATGAACCATTTTTTTTTTTCTACTAATTCCCATGGCCTACTCCCAAGGCCCCCGATGGCATTGAATTCGTTCTTCCGCTAGAGCCCACACTTAAGTATACACATATTATGTTGATGATAATGATGTTGATTACTTGAGCGACCGACAACGACGATGCCATGGTCTTCCAAATGATTTGCAGAATTTCTATAAATTCTCCTTTACGCCCTGGCACAAAGTGCAAGTTCATCTTTATGATATGACTCTGGCCTAATAAAAAAGAAAAAAAAAACAATCCCCGTGCAATAAAATTTCCTTCCTTCATATAGAATTGGAGGTAGCGTTGCAAAATGATTGAGAGGAACTTTAATACTTTCAAAAGTATAATTATTAATTTTTAATTTTAGAATTACCTCGTCTAGAAGCTTTGATGGCCCATTAAAGAAACTATCAATAGAAGGAGGAACTGTTCATTTTCTTCCTTCTTCTTCAACTGGTTGTCCTGTTAGAAAAGTTTGAATTCAACATAATAAATTTAAGTAAACGCATTACAATCCCTCAGACTATAAATTATACTCAGCACTCTGAAAGTATACAATATCCGACAGGTATTGGTCCATCTTAACTTCTTTAAGATGCTAGATGGTTGGTTTAAATATACATAACATAACAGCAATGTTTGACGTTTGTGTGTGAATTTTCCATCTCTCTTGTCAGAATAGCGAAAGCATGACCTACCTTTTGGCAAACGAAAATATAAAAATTGCAGTAAAAGTCCAATTGACTGTGCCACAAGTTATTCTATAAGGCTTTCACTTCTTCCGAGTTCCATAAACACTAGTAAATATATGCGGTGCGTTGATCATGATCAATCCGCAATATCCGGAAAAAGAAGTATCCAGAAGATTTAATATGTAAACCAAAAGTTCCGGCACACGTAATGTTTATCTTTTTTTTTCCCTATTGTTTTTATAGTAGGTAAAAATACTGTAAGCACAAATACTGTTTGTATAATTCCGTTTATTGATTTTTTTATTTGGTTGCTTTAAAATTAACGCTATAATAACTAAATCTGGTTCCTTGACTGACTTTGAAAAATACACTTTTTCTGACCTTGTCTACCTTAAATAATAGAAAACCAGTGAAAACACTGCCAAAGAACCATCAAAAGAACCAGCACTTATTTATAAGTTTTCCCATAAGGCGACCAGAAAAAATTACCCTTGATTTTACCAAGAATTTAAACAAGTGCACCCAGCTAAAAGCTAGTGCAATTTGTCAATGCGGCAGACTGGGTCCAGCATATTGCATTTTGCAATACTTTTTCTCTTCAGCAACAGACAAAATGAGCAGTGCAGTACCCCTTGGCCGCTTGGCGTAATGATAAGTGCGATGAACTATCACGCCGGGAGGTTCGGGTTCGATTCCCAGCCTATGCCACATTGAATTTTACACGTGTACTGCCTCTTGCAGGTAATTGACAAAACCATCTAGAGTTAGTAAAGTGTAAATCATTTAGTCGTTCGGAAAAAAAAAAGTTTAGGTCTCATCCATTCCTGTTAACTATACAAGCATATCAGTCTGTAGGTCTAAGTTCTTCGTGTTCAAATATGCAACGGATGAGTTCTTAAAACAACTTGCAGCTGCATGCAACAACATAAATATTTAATGCCGGAGATATACCAGATTCTTTTAAGAAACCCGTAATTTTTCCGATTTTCAAAAAGGGTGATAGGTTGGATACATCAAACTACCGTAATATCGCGTTTCTCAACTCTGCTTTAAAAATTTTGCAGGGATGGAATGTCACTGAAATTTGGTAGTTTTTTCTTTGTACATTGAAGACCTTCTTAAAATCAGAAGTCATGGAAATATTGAACGGCGAAGACTGGCAGAAACTGATACAATTTGTGAAATATTATTTAACGTATAGGAAAGAGATATTAAGAAAAGATTTTCGTGAGATAACACGTTCTCCAAACTTTAGTTCCAATAAATTGGTTGATGTGACATTCGCTGTGTGGCTTTTGGCGCAGTCCTGTTGAAACCACATTTCCTCCAAGTCCATATCATCCAATTGGGGCCAAAAATATTTGGTTATCATTGAACGATAGTGATCCTCTCATGGGATACGTGTGGATTGCTGCCTGACCAATACCACATATTTTGTTTATTGACAAAGCCATGAGCCTCATCGCTGAAGATGATTTTTCGATAAAAATTCGAATAATTTTCAAGTTGTTGCTCAGCCCAATTCATATTTTGTACTGTGCCTGTGGATTCAGATTTTTCCACTAGACGGTTAATTTTTGATCTGCTAGGAGTATTATGACAACCATAAATTGGACGTAGCGCTCTTAACGTTGAGGCCACTGACTCCGAATTTCGGTAGTAAATTTTAATAATTTCGACTCGTTGTTGGCTCGTTTATCTTTCCATCATAAAATGGCAAACCTTACTGAAGAAATGTCAAAAGAGCGGCAAGAAATATGGCATCGTTCGCTGTCCCTGTCGCTCTACTTTTATAGCGTCTTTGTTGAAAAACCCTTTATAATTTTAAGCAATTTGAGAAATAAAACTTAAACTAATATGGTGCTCTTCGAAATGATGCCAGTCTATTGATAACTTATTGCCACGATTAGAATGGAAAGACGGTAGGTAATACGCAGCAAATGCTTTATAACCCGAAAAAAAAACTTTTCCAATTAGTTGATGTTCCGTCCATCGATCTCTTAAAAAAGTTAGAATAGCGAGAGTAATTTACTTGTGTAGAAATTTCATGGAGTAATTTCGATGGCCCCGTTACCACTAATGTTAATTAAGGTTTAAGATAAGGCGCTATTATGCAACATTTTATTTAAGTTGTTTCATATAAGTATCAGTAAACCACTTCTCAAGGAATCAATTAAAAACTGTGAAAGACTTCAATTATCTCGGACCTGCTGTATGGGGCTAAGACAACGACATTGTTAGGAACTGATGAAAACCTGGTGGGTTGCGTGGAGAGAAAGAACAATGTTCAGTGTACATCGGCGGAGAATGGAGGACAAGATTCACCGACAAGCTATCTCAGGCCTAACAGCAAAGTTTTTCAAGTCAAAGAGTTGATAGAAACTCATGTTTGGTGGCACGCACAACTGAAGAACAAATTCATAACCGACTTTGTTTGCAGGTTGTAATTGCTGCCAAAAAAAGTATCTAACAAATAATGTTTTCGAACAGTTGCACAAAAAAGGAGTATTTTTTTTTTTGTAATTCACGCTAATTAACGAGCGAAAAAATCGGTTTGACTAAATATTAAATATAAAGAAAACCAATTTTTGTCAAAAATAAATTAGTACAAACAATTAAAAGAAAATTTTATGGTAAAGAGATTGCAAATGACAGTGTTTAAAGTTCTAAATTTTCATGCAGTTGTGTAAATGTTGACTTTGGCTAATGACTTTTTAATATTTGCCAGTAATGAATGTAATCGTGCGTTCGTAAGTGAGTTAGCAAATTCTTCGAAAATTTTAAACATTTTAAAATTTCCGCAGAAAAATACCTACAATGTACGGTATGTGTGCATTTTAATTTATATTGCCGGGGTAAAAGATTAAAATTTTATTTGTTTATTTTATAATAAAATTTTTGTTTTTTTTTTTTAAATGCCACAAAAAATACTAGACACAAAAATATACATCAAACATAACATATAGGAATGTAGGTATAATTTTAATTGATAATTTGTTTCCTTTGAGCATTCCAATAATTGACAACTGGACTTTCATCAATTGAAGGTTAATCATTGAACCATATTTTCCAAAAAAAATATCTTTTTGAATGAAATCAGACTCACAAAAATAAAAATTACATTTTTTAGGGAAACACCACTTGATAATGTATATTTTTGTAGGGTTTCCATATGTCAAGATTTTGCTTTATGACTCATTTCGTTCTGAATTAGTTGTTGTTCATCAAATTAAGCAATTATCATCAATGATGAAAGAATTTTACAAAATTTAGATTTTAGGAATAAGATGGCTTTTTTCATGTTAGATCTTAATTAACATAGTAAAGCTTCAATGGCCAAGTTATAATGAAATACTGTTTATGACTATTTTGGCTTTTAGTTTAAATTTCCATACTAGTATTTTAAACCTTTTAACAAACCAATCATCTCAAGACATTTAACTAAACATGTATTGAAAACTTGGCACACGCACATAAAAGTGTATCGAAAACGTGTTTTCTTTACGTTTTATGATGTTTCATGATGAAAAATACATCGCTTTACTTATCCTTTACACTGAGTTAAAGTTACAGTTTTAACGAATTTGTTAAAATCTTTTTGTTGAATAAAAATCAGACAAAATTTGGGAAAATGAACTTTCCGAAGCTATAGCTCTGATGAAAACATATAAATTTTATGAAACAATGTCTGAATTGAAAAAGGAAGACAATTAAGTTATCTTTTAAACTTACTTACTTACTTACTCAGGTCCTCAGACCTTAAAAAGTCCGTTGTGATCCCCTTAAGGGACAAAGGGCCTCCACTACTCCTACGCGCCATGGTGTACGGTTTCTGGAAATATAACGTAGTTCTCTCCAAATCTTCCCTAGCTGTGCAGATTCACTTTCGACTGTCCTGCCATGTGCTTCTCGCCCGACCCGACCCTCTTCCTGTCTGTGTGAGTATGTTCCATTACATCGCTTGGCTTGACTTGACTTGAACGGATGAGTTACCTCCGAGGCTGATCATTTTTGTTTTTGCCGTGTTAATTTTCAGCCCCATGATTTCTGCTTCTCCCTCCACCCTTGTTGTCATTTGATGGAGATCCATGATCCTATGAGAGAGTAAGCTACGTCATCCGCGTAGTCCAGATGTTTTAGTTGGGATGTCAGACTCCATTGAATTCCACCATTTCCGTTTAACAGGGCTGCACGCAGCACATCACTTATCACTAACAGGAAAAGTATTGGCGACAGTATGCAACCCTGTCTGACTCCACAATGGACTTCGAATTCATCCGACAACCTTCCTCTTTGTAAAACGTGAGCTTTGCATCCATCGTAGGTTGCTTTAATAATAGCTATTAACTTAAATGGAATGCCTCTCCTAGGTAAGGAAATCCAAATAAATTCTCTGTTAACACTATCAAACGCTTTTTTTTAAATCAATGAACAGCAGGTGAAGTGGTGATCGATATTCGACTCACTGTTCAAAAATGATCCGCAAGGTGTTAATGTGGTCAACACAGGATGAACCAGTGCAGAAACCTGCTTGTTCGGCGTCGAGTTTGTCTTCTAGATGTTCCTTTATTCGCTCTAATAAACTATAAAATCACAGCAAATACTTTTCACAACTAATTTGGAAAATGAATGATGTTTTCTGAGTTAGTAGTGAATACTAAAATAATTATAAACCGTTCATAAATTAATACGCTGTTGTTTATGGCGTATATATTAATAATTTAAATCTTGGAGAATAACTTTAGAACAACCATTTATTTATCGAATGATACCTAACATAACAATTTCCAGCGACCTATATTTATCATTTTGAATTAATTCGCGGTAGAAAAAACAAAAAACATTCTAGCCCACAGGAGCGTAACTATTACATTCTATAGTTATAACTTCTAAAAAAAAAAAATTGTTTGTTTGGTAACCCTAAATTTTAGGAAAGTTTTCGTTAAAATTGATTTTTATAAACAAATGTCAATTCGTATGAAAGATGTTCCTAATTGTTATTGCTGATTTTTGATTTGAAATTTCAAAACAATTACAGTCATTTTTAGTAAACATATTAAATTTATTTTATTATCAATTTATTATTTCACAAACTTGATGCTTTCTTATCGAACATTTGTAAAATTCAGCAAGAAGATTGTTCAGTAGGTCAACAAGTGTATTGATTGTACCTTAACACACCAGAAGCGTTGCTGGAGTTTTTTTTTTTGCTAGAGGCGTTTTGGGTTCCCTTTTCTTAGTAAAGTTATTAAGAATTCCTTTCATTTAAAGATGCTTTCTTAGCTGAGATTTCAGTTCAATTTCTTGTCAAGTTTTGTAAAAGATTTGTTTGCTAATTCAAATTTGATAGCTACTCCATGTTGAAAAATCAGTTGAGCAAAAGTTTAACCAGTAAATTGACTTCCGGCTTCTGAAAAACAAATGGATCATTGCTAATAAACATAAGATTATAAGTTCATTTAAATAATTCATAAGAAATGTTTACCAGAAGTTAAAGAATATGCTATAAAAAAAATTGTTTAAATAAATTGAATAATTATTCTGCAGTGAGCACCCTTCTACAAAGCTACGTACCTTTTCTTACCTACATAACCATACCTACACTAGTAGATACCTTTCGTTTTTTGTTTACAAACAATATAATATGCTCCTCAGATTCGAAAATTGAAGAAGATTGGAACGAAACGTTCTTCTTTTAATTAACAATCACTTATGTGCATTTATTTGTATGTGTTTTGATAGATAAGAAGCAGTGAGTGATGTCTCGTGGCCTTGTCAATTGAACGAGTGAATCAAAATAATGTTTCACTATCAAAATATAAGAAATCAAAATACTGATAAACTTTAATTATGTATAAGTCGCTTAAATAATGCAGAGAGACCATCATCAGCATCATCATCATCATCATCATCTGCATGCCGGTTATAAGAATATTCCTTTAACGGATGTAAAATGTTTGACCTCATGCTGGTTTGTGGAATCGTGAGGAATGAAAATTTGTTTGTTTTTGTTGGTTACTGACCCAAATTTATTTGGCATACTAAAAAACATCGACATTTAACCTACAATACACAAATACAATGTATGTTTATCTCAAAGATATCTACTTCTTGCAGACAAGTTTTTCTCCTGTAATAAATATATTGAAATGGTCGCTTTGGGAAAGATAAGGATGGCCCCATCATCGAGAGAAAATTGTTTTCAAAAAATGTCAATACAATGGGTGGTTGATGTAAAAAAGCATTTATTATATTTTATATGTAATAAATAAGGTGGTAGCTAAAAATAACTGAAGAATACCAAAATTCGACCATACGAGCATTTTGTTTGTAATAAAAAGTTTTCACTAAGGAGGCGAAAGGAAAAAGATCACCTAATATCATTTAAGTGGCTTTAGATATTATAAAATGAGATTTAAAAGCATTATTTTGTTAAAAATTTCGTTATTTCGTTTAATAATACACACCACTTGTATTGAACTCCAAAAAGACTGTGAAATCATTGAAGAGAATTGTTCTTTAAACATCCTAGGGTTTGATTGAAAAGTCAATCATTGGTTTCTGCATTAATCTCGACCTCGTCTAGTTTTGCAACCTAATTCTTTCTCATAGTTTTTCATTAATATTCAAATTTGGATGATATCACTGATTTATTTAGAAAGTCAATCACAAAAATTTTGTCAAAAGAAAACCCTTCTTCGACAAATCGGTGGGAGTTGTCGAAGTGAACATTTTGACATTTCTCGACGTTAGATCTAGAGTCTTAATCCGTTGTATGTACGTTCGTAAATTCGTGACACTTTATTTTGTTCTTCGGATGCCTTATGACGTAATAAAAAAAAACTGTTATGAATAAAAAAAATTAACCATCAGTTTTTCTATCAAAAAAAACTGTCCAAAATTTTTAAAAATGAGTTTTCCATCAAATATCTTGACTTCAGATAATTTGGAGGTATTCTTCACAAAATACCATTGGTATGAATTGGTAGGATTTAGAAGTAAATCCTGTTGAATTAATTTTTAAAGCAAAACAAAAAAAATACAAGAAAATACAAAAAATTACTGAAAATGGGTTTTCTCTCAAATATCTGACCCAGGGTTTAGAAAAAAGAGTAGAACTAGCAGCATATGTATCATTGTGCTAGTTTTTTAATTGTTCTTATAACTAATAACTTATTGCTCGTTTTATTTACTAGTATGATATTTTCTTTTAATTTGAAAAACCTCAACATTTGTTAACATAGATTATAGCAACACAACACAAAACAAACTATAAATTCGAAATATTTGTGAAATTTCGGCAGTTTTTTAAGAGCTGTATTTCAAGATCTATTGAACCTACAGAGCTGCGGTTAATCTTTAGCTAATCTTGTTTTCTTTTCCTGATGGCTTTTTCTTTAAATGAACATTTTAGAAGTTATAAGATAAAAACTGAAAAAAGTGCCAAAGTTTCGAGGTTTTTGGTGCCGTTAGCACAGGTATTTCGAAGCTGCAACACCATCTCTAAAAGAGCGATCTGCAATTTTTTGCGACTTAAGGCTCTTTATTTATTTTGTACTTCTGGTCTACAAGTATTGGTTTTGTGTCAAAAAAAAAACATTACGATGATGGAGAAGTCCAGGAATGTGGTCTTCGTCAAGTCGTCCGTCGGTCTGTGCAGCTGTTCGTCCATCCGTACACAATTCCTCTGCCCCAACGCGTGGACGGATTCTCTCAAGATTTGGCACAGATGATTTTAACGTAATTGAGAATGTTTATTTTTTTGTTTTAGAATATCTCGTCGAATACCTCCCATATATCGGTTTTGAATTATTAGATTTTTCTCGAAAACAGCTCTAACGATTTTGTTTAAAATTTGCGTATGTTCTGTGCTATGTAATTGTATCAAAACTGCATTTTTAGTTTAGTTTCTTTCAAAAAACTCAAACAACGGAGAAACAGCGTTGCGGTTTTTTTTTTTTTTTTGCAAACATTTTCTTTTTTTCCCTTTTTGTGAATACAGTGGTGGAAATACGAATAATATTGTTTATAAATATAGCCTTAAAACGACTTTTTTCAAATCCATCAAACCATAAACAAATTTTAAGTTAACGACATCGACTTTTTTATGTTGGAAAAAATAATAGAAACAAAGATGAGCTTTCATACTTTTGTCAAAAAAATTGCTTCCTTGTCAAAATTGGTCTCAATTCTTGTAGTACTTTTTTGTTTGTCCCTTCTTTATTAAAACTGCTCCGTCTTTATCACATATGCTCCATCAAATACGCACCTTGATCTAAACAGCCCACAGTTTTTGCTTGTTTTTGTTCTAGTATCACAAATCCTTCGCCTAGGAACCCCATATGTGTCCTATAGGGTAAAGGTCAGGCAGGACCAGTCAGTAACATTTTTTTTTTTTTGTTTCTATAAAATTCCTCATCCAGTTGGGAGCTGTGCTAGGATGAAACTGTCTTTGCCCTTGAATGACAATATTACATCGTTCAGGATGCGGTAATAAGCGACACATTAAACCTTTTATCCAAAAGATTGGCTCAGCTCCAGATGCTGAAAAGCATCTTCAGATCATGAGACATTCTCCACCATGTTTAACTGTATTTTTGGTATTCTAAGGATTGAATCCTGATAAATGCAAATTGCATTTATCAAATTTCGGAAGACATTGGATGCACATTCAAACACCAAAACGATGGTTTTGGGTGTTTTTCAAGTATAATTTTGCTGGTTTTATAATTTTGGCCGTTATCGTAGTTTTAGCTTGTATCCTAGTGAAAAAGATTTTAAAATAAATGTGCAAATTTTCGCATGTTTCTACATTGAACATATTTCTTTATACAAAATTAAGAAAAAAATGCACAGGTAGAATTTTTTGTTGTGAATTCGAATGGGAACTGTAACCTATACTTATCTTTACTTTATGAGATTTAACCGTCAATGCAGTATCTATTTATTTTAAAAGTAAGAGATTCAACTTTATTTGCGATTTTGTAAAAACCAAAATCTAACTTACTGAAGAGAGAGTTATCACATTACAACTCCCTCCCAATCAAAAGTCGACATTTACCCCTCCCAAAGAGTAAACTCAACTATAAAGAGCAAACCAGGTGCATTTCATTTAATATGTGCAATGTGCATGCTCAAATTCAAAGTGAAATTACTGTAAAGAGAAATTCCTCAACAGAATAAGAGTTTCTTTGGTGAATAAATGAGGAAAGCACGTGTAATTGTATTTGTGTTTTTGATCGCAACAACATCATCCATCCATGGTATGGATGGACAGAAAATAAAAAGACGAAGTGAAACAGAAAGAAGAAATCAAAAAAAAACAACAGCATTTGATTACATTCAGCGGTCGTTGAACCTTCAATCAATGCCCCACCATTTGACCCATATCTTATGAAAGTGGAACACTAGGTGACAGCTGATCGCAAGCATTTTCTGATGGTATTGGCAGAAGATATGCGTTTGTAGTTGAGTCTGAAGATTTATGTGTGTTGGCTAGATCGGTGCTGTAGTGTTGATGTATTTGTTTTTGTTTTTTTTTTGTATTTACACGGACGCGATGCGGTGCTGTCGCTGGCTTCGGAAGTGCAAAATAATATCATACGTCATGTGCGACTGTGTGTTTTGGGGATCATTCGTGTACCGTGTGGCGGGCTTACATTTCTACGACACCGCGGGGACTCTTTACCTATGTTTGTGTTCCTCGATAGAGGGCAGTGACTGCAAAGTGGAAGTAATGTTGTTTGCATTTTGTAAATTTGCGGGGGTAAGGGAGAAATAAATGCATGCAAAGTTGTTGTTGTCGAAGAAGAAAGCAATAAAGCATTTTGTATACTATCATAGCGACAGTGATGGGAGTGTAAAATAATTATTATCTGTTGTTGATGAACAAGGTCCGTGGGATAATTCATTTTAAATCGATTGTTTAATGTTGTTGATAGAAATAAAAGTAATTATTGAAAAGAAAATAATGGACATTTGCCATGGTTTTAAGTTTTAAAACATTTTTGTTAGAACTTTTAAGTTCTTAACAAGAGATTTGCGGATTACTTGCCTTCTTTTTTACTGACGGACTTTCTCTTTTTCAATAGAATACTTTTAAGGGTCAAATATATTTTTTTGGAAATAGGTATTTGAACTTACATATGTACTTATCAAAAAACAAAAAAAAAAAGAATGTACTAGGTTATATACTAAGACATACTTTCTCTTTAAAAGAAATAAATTATAGTACGTAGGTAGGTAGGTACATATGGGTAGCTAGAAGATAAAATACTAGAACTTTTCTAGTAAAGTTTAGATTCATAGTTCCTACTTCCGTGTTAATCAAAATATCAAAAAATTTAATCTCAGTAATTTTAGCTGACTAAATACTAATTTGTTGCGCAAACTAAAAGTTTGTAGCTCACATTTTGAGTTATTGAATTTTTCGCTTAGATAAGTCTGAAGTTAGCAAACACAATCTAAAATAATAATGTAATTCAAAATAATTTTGGTTGGCATCCAAATTTTAGCTTTTGAATTAAGTACTTTGTAGTATTTTAGACGAAGCGCATATTCTTAATTGCACTAATTTTCAAAATAGTTGATTTTTTCAATTTTGTTTTTCATTCCAAAAATTGTAGCTTTTCAGAACAAAATTAGCTGCAAACAAATTTTTATTGAATTTTGAATTTTTCAAGATTTTGGAAGGTCACTTTTGAGCATACTTTTTCAGCATAAACTTGAATATTTCAAAGAGTACTGGAGCTACAAAATCGAGGTTTGCACAACAAATTTTGGTTTCAAAAGCTTCAATTACTGGAAAATTTTGAGCAACAAATTAGCATTGAATTAGCTACAATTACTAAGATTATTTTTTTTTTTGATTTCGCAACAAAATGTCGCCAAAATAAAGAAAGTTATTAGTAAATAAGAGAAGTTATTAGTATATTATATGTAAACTATTATGTAATTCATGTAAACTAAAATTTATATGTAAACTAAATTGAGTTTATGCTTGCTATAGTCAATTCAGCGACAACTTCTACCTACATACATATATCTATTAAAGTCCAGTCAAATTGTAATAAGAGGTGGAAAGTTCTGCAGTAATTGTTTTTAATGGCTAACCTTATGTTTTTAGGGGTGGGCATGAATCTAAAACTGTTAAACAAATATTCTACGACAAACACGAGTAATCATAGAAAAAGTCCTATTTTTGTTGGCATATTATTTGAAAATTGAACTTTTTTCACAAAAATGGATTCTGTTAAATAAAAAAAAAGAGAAAATTACTTACTCATTAACCACATTTTTATTCGACTTATGATGGCTTTGGCTCAAAAAAGCATTGATAAATCTACAAAACCAGTAAAGTGCATATTTTTTTGAAAAACAGAAAAGAAATATTTTTCTTAGATAGTTTTTGCATTAACATGAAAAGTAAAGGTATACATGATTTTAGTAATACACGAAAAAATGCTGGCATTTCTGCGCAATCTTAAAGCAAGGGTGAGGGCAATACGAAAAAAAACATAAATCTAACACTTATGGGCTTTAGAGTTGAAATCTGAAAGTTTTTCTTCACAATTTAATAGGTAGTATGTCAAGGCATTTTTTACAAGTGATAAAAACAAAATCCTCGTAGGCAAAATATTGAAACAAGTCCCGAAACCAATCAAATGTTTTAATTTCTGTATAACGAAACATTTTATTTAAATTTTATTGAAAAAAAAAAACGATGGCTAAACACACAAAATTAAGAAAATAAAAACGATTTCCTTTCTGTTAACAACACTTAGTTACGATGATATCAACTCTTTCAAAAAAGTTAAAACATTTGACCACTGTTGCTCGTTATTGTTTACATATGTGAAAACAAAAATACACAAATTTGTATGTTCTTACAAATCTCGTTTGTCAAAAAGAGCTCAATTTTATTTTATTTATTTTAAAGGAAACTAGATTACCCGACAGAAGTTGTCCTGTCCTGATGCACTGCACACTGATTTTAATTATGTTCTTAAATTTTTTAATGTTCTTGTGTCCTTGTTTATAAAATTTATTAAAGTCACTGGACCGCAACTACAGTAGCTAACTAACCAGCAATTTATTTTATTCAATAATTTCAATAATTTTCTTCATACATTTTAGCATTTTAAATCTTTTTATTCAACTGCGCTCCGAAACATAGTATTTTTGTTGGTCCATTAGATATTGGCGTGACTTATGGAAGGAGGTCCAAGATTATCAAAATCCGAAGGATTGCTGGTTATGCAATTCAATTCATCGAAAATCAACAGAAGGAATATGCTCATGCTCTCCGGTTACTTTTTTTCATTTTCACCACAAAATCTCAGGACGAATTTAAATTATCAGCAGGATAATGCCAATGCAACTAGGGATTTAAAAAAAAACTCATACAATAAAACATTTGATTCAGTACCATAACCTTAAACACGCTTTTCGGGTAGAATAGCTCAAAATTAACCCAGAGATATAAGCAGTATAAAAACCCACATCAAATTTGTGACCAAAAAGTTTCCTTGAAAGAACGTTTTGGGGTAGTTTTAATTTCTTTCAATTTTTATGTTTTTGGGGATGCTGAATCCGAATCCAAAGTTTTCCAACAATTTCGTGACGCAACATGGTCAAAAATGCAAAAAAAAAACGTGAAATTTTACGAAATGTTACCCTACGTGTTAAAAAATACTGAATTTCAAACCAAAATTAACTGCATATAGCCCTTAAAATTTTGAAAATACGCCTCTTCAAACTTTATCAATTTCTGAGACTTCCAAAATTTTAAGTACGATTTGATTTTGATCCAAGAACATTTTTTTGATTCTAAAATTCGTTGAAAATGTTTACGACAATGGCCTCTACTGATATCTAAAGAGCACCAACATGAAGTACACATTTGTGGTCCACTATCTTGAAAAACCATTAGTATTTTTTAGCACGTATATTATATATGTAGTTGTAACCAAAATTTCCTAAAAACAGCAAAAAACGGTTTTTGGATTTTTGACCATCGAAATTTTGTTTGCTCAGATTCGGATTCAGAACCCCTAAAAACTCTCTCCTAATGAAAACACAATTCGACTGGATTTATGATATAAATTCAAGAAAATGAGGATACATAATTTCGTTCTCGACAAGAGATCTCTAATAAATATAACTTTTATTGTTTACTTCATTTTATCAACTTTTAAAACCATGGGTTCAAACATGAAACACTTTAAATTTGTTGTTTTTTTTGTTACTTACGAGTAGACATAAAATTTATTGTTAGGTATTTTTGAATTATTTTTTTAAGGAACTTATCTTATAAGTAGTAATATTATTCCTCATCACTTTTTTCTTATTATTTAAGTGAATGCAGTATTTACGAATATTGAAGTGGGTAATAAATTTGAAATGCACTGTATTTAGTCCTTCTATAGAAAACCTACTACTACTACTAAAACTAATAATATATTTTCTTTCCCTTAAAAAAATGTTACGCATACGCCACAGTGACCTGTCTTTAGGTAGAAGATATAACAAAAAAATTGATTTTAGAGAGTGAGGTATCCAATAAAAACAGGTTCAATATATCAAAATATCCAAATAGAATTTATTAATCCTATAAACTGTATAGTATAGTGTATACATAGATGGCTTCGCTCAAAAAATGTATCTAATAAAAAAATCTAAAAATCTTTGAACTTTGACTTCTTTTACACAAAATTGAACCAATCTCTAAATAAAATAGAAACGAACCTCCTACTTGTAAACGTACAAATCTCGTCATTAGTTTTCGTTTTACCTTGGTATTTGATGTTCTCACTTATTTTTTTCATTAAATACCTAAACGAAATTTAAAAAAATCTGTTATAGTTTTGCAAGTAGGTACCACATTGTCAAAGCCCGTATTTGTAAAGCAAAATCACATCCATTAAATGCACAAAAGAAAGTCACTCATAATTGCATTCCCATCAAGTAGACATACATAAATAATATCCAGCTAAAATAGAAAAAGACTTGCATTAAATTACCCATCCGTCTATTTGTCAAGAAAGACAAACAAATATTTAACTAGTTAAACGCCATACAACACTTGAACTGAGAAGATGCAGCAATGGCCAAATGGTAGCTTGTAGCGCCAAACGTAGAAGATATACGCGAAAGTTGAGGCTCATCATCATGAGCTGAGCACATGCTGCAATGATTTCCCGCGCTTACGGAAACTAGAAAGATGAGTTTCCTTCCGGAATCAATTAATAGCGCACATCCACTCTTTTTTCTACTTTTTTGTTTGCTTTACCTACAACTACGACTACCTACTATGATGCGCTCAAAGTATGGCTCTGGGATTTCCTAGAATTTCTACAGATTGCTCGGGGAAAGTGATACATACTTAAAATGGACGGTTTCTATTTTTGGCCCAAAGAGAGAGAGACCACCGACTCCCACCATGTGAGCCAGAGTCACCACCATAAGTTACTAGAGTGCAACGATCCAAATTTCACAAATGCAATTTTATTGAATCAGCGAACAAGTAGCGGAACGGGGGAAGCCCAGCATCATCATCATTCAGCATCTCAGCAACTATACTTGCAACTATACTGCATGGACCACTTGGACCGGCTCGGCTTAACAAAATACGAAAGCGGATGTCGAATTGTATATGCATGCAGGCGAATTTTCGAGGGCGCCAATGTAGGTTAGTGAAATAACACCAGTCAGCCAGGCCAGGCCAGGCCAGCAGCGGTAGTGGCAGCGGCAATATCGCAGTAAAAACATCAAGAAGAAATTGAATGTTTCAAGCGCAGCAGCAGCGCGACGGTGGTGGCGGCGCGACGGCGGCGGCGGCTTGGAGAGTGGTAGCAAAAGGTTAGAGACACTCAATGATGGTGGCGCGGCATCGGTTGCCATTGCCATTGCTGATACAGCGTTTCAGGAAGTAGGTGAAGGTAAGTTGATGATGACAGTGGAGCTGTATATCTTCCTCCGCTGTTGTTTGCTCTATGAATCATTCGTTGTTTAGAATTGGTAGATACATTGTTCGGAGCCGAAGGTTTGTGTGCTATCTAAGCTTTCTATCTGCAACCACGAACGATTAGGGTGTTCCACACAGAATATTACTCGATTGTGTGGAGCTTCGGTTCGTATGCAGACCGTGTTCTAACCCAAATTCCCAAAGACTTCCACTTCGACGTTGATGTCGACAACGACTACGACGACCGACCGCGACGTCGACGATGAAGGCAAGTACAACGTATGCCTCTCTTCCAATTCTCTTCGATTTGGATATTGATAAGCTGTCTGCCAATGATCCCCACAAATCGTTCTTTATTTTTTTTGAATATCATTGACACAAAAATAGGTAATCGCGCCCGTTCGGCCCGAGGCTATAAAAGACCCTGCTTAATGACAGAGGTATTTATTATTCCCAAGTGCGCGGGCGGAGTTTATTTGGAAAGAGGTCTGTCATTGAGGAAGCGGCAACAGTGACGTTGTGACATTTAAGGAAATGCATGTCATTTGTGGATATATTCTGAGCGTAATTGCCTTGATGCCGACGACAACGGTGATGTTGGTTGCGTCTATGCTAAGTTGGGATCCTGTGATACCTCCGACGCCTCGATATGGTCCCAATACTAAGATGTTGAAACAGAAGAACAGTAAGTAGGTGGAGATGTACTACATATCCAGCAGAGGTTTGTAATAGATGGTTACAAACATTTTTAAGGAGTGTAAAGTGTGCGTTCTTTAATTCTAGGTCCAGAGTTTATTGATTGGTCGGAAGAATGTGGGTCTAATCTATGGGAACATTGTGGATTATTTGAAGGCGACATTATGCTATATAATGATAGCCGAAGAAATGGATTGCTCAATGAAAGCTACTATTGGCCAAAGGCAATTGTGCCATTCTATATCGATAGCAAGGATTTTGGTGAGTAAATAAATAATGAAGATTAGTATAGGACGTGTGTACTTTATTTTGAATGTGGTACTATAAAATCATTTATGGATTATTGAGGAAATTGTCAATATTTTTCATACAGTTTAATTCACTGGTTGGACACACTTTTGAATTACATTTTGGAAGTTGATTTTTAGCATTCGAAAAGCCAATGAGAACAAAAATATTAATAAGTTAAAAGGTACATTAATACTAATTAAAATAGGCATGTTATTTGCCTTGATGAGACCAATATAAGAGTAATTTTACTTCTTTTTTCCTTAGTCATGCAAAAAGTTATAAAGTTCTAAAAAATCTAAATGTTCAAAAAAATGTGCTTGACGAATGCAGACCTACCATTGAGCGTAATAACTTAATAATAGTTCATTTCAGGTCGAATACAGGGTTACGCCACCTGTATTCGGTCAAGGTATTTGGAAAAATTGGCGTAATGTGCAGCTTGATTGTTAATGAATACTGGAACATTGCTTAGCTTTTTTATTTGTAAAGTGTACCTATAGATTTTGTTTCATTGAGTTTGATACGCAATTTTTTGGGTCAATCTCTTATTGTTTCCATTGCATTATGCAAATTTAACAACACACAACGGGTACAAAAATTGCAATCTTATTCGCGAACGTAGTTATAATGGCGTTATTATCCAGTGGCATATCTCTTGTATTGATACAGGGTGTCGGTAAACATCGGATAATCCTGAAATGATGTGAAGCCCACTTTATAACTGCCATAAAATACGAAATAAAAAGGCGATATCTCAAAGGGTTCTCAAAATAAGTGCATTTTTTCATCCAGTGAATTTTTATTTTACTTATTTACATTTTTGAATACCTCGACTACAAATAGATGAATTCGAAAAACTTTCTTTTGCAGTAATTTTCAACACTAAGGGTACCAAAACATTGTTGATAAAAAAATTTAATAACTCTTGAACTTTTTCTGTTCAAAAAAAAATAAAATATCGAAAAAATTAGTTAAAGCATCTCTGGTATAAAAAAAAATGGTATCGTATGCACTAGGTTTGTGCAAACTTTTTTAAAGATTGGCGCAATAAATGTAGATTTAAAAATAGTATATTATTTCTTACTGGGCATTTTTTTTTTAAATATTTCGACTAAAAATATAAGTTTTTAATACTCTTCGTAGATTAAGCCTGACCATTAAAATACAAATTTCACGCGGTTGCAAACTTTTCAATCGCGAGATTTGAGTTGAGAAGTTGAGTTTTTACCAACAATCTTAAGAATATAACACCAAGAAAATCCAATATACATTGAGAAAATTTTGTGGAGTTATGAATCTGCATTTAAAAGGGGATGGATACTCCAACTTGCAAAACTGCATTTCTAGGCGCTTCAAACCTCTTATAATTTATTAAGAAGACTGACTGACAATTTAAAATCAATTTTTGGACTAGGATTCTAAATGAAACAATAAAATGCTCTTTCGAGCTGACTGGTAGTGAGTGAAAAGCATTTGGAACATTTGATTTTAAAATTTTAATAAATACAAAAAAATTGACACTCACCTAATGTTGTTGTCTTTGTTTTTAATGTACGGTCAGTCAAAAAAATGTTTTTTTACTACTTGTGCCTTGGTTCAATTTAAAATGTGTAATTTTAACAAAAAAATATGATTAAATTGTTTCATTTTTAGTCGTAATATTCATAAACAAAAAACAATGCAACGAATTACATTATTTGATTAAACTAAATATTAGTACTTATTACAATATATTCACTTTAGGTATAGTAACAAATGTTACCATTTTAAAATCTTCAATCGTTGCGCCAATGCACTCTTTTGTTTCTTGTTTATCATGGTAAATAGTCTAAGAGCCGACAGCAAATTTTTGGAGTGGAGGTATAACCAAAATCTGAGTATGCAATTTTATAGGTACACGCGTCCTGATTTCAAATTGCACTAAAAGTACTCGTATTACCTTGGTTTTGATCTGAATCGGTTCAGCATATACTTATGTAGAAAAGCTTTTTTTTACATCTAAATGATCACCCAAGGGTAAATCAGTTTAATAGACACCTATTGCAATATTGATGCAGTTTTTTCAAGATGGTGGCCAAACCCAAAATGGGATTCGTTGGGACTTTTGGGATATGATTAAACATTACTACCAAAAATTCCCACCAATAAAAATGATGTTAGGTATTTTGTCCGGTTCAATCGTATTTTAATTAATAACTTAGCAATTAAATGGTCGAATGTAATTAGAAATTCAATTACAAATACTTTTACTTCAATGTAGTTGCCAATTACTTTGGAACATACATGTAGTATGAAAGTACTTATATTGTAATTAAAATGCTGTAGGGTTTTATTTACAGATGTATATGATATAGATGTATATATATGTATAGCATTGAATTTTTCCGGTAGCATAATGAAAGAAAGTGGTTAGTGTTGCATGCAATACGCAACATGCAACATTCAATATACAACACCAGCAACATGCAACATTGTAAATGTACTTTTTTCACAATGCCACTCGAATCAAAATCCGAACTAATGATTTGGGATTAGATTTCTTTCTTTTATGACTTTGATTAAGTCTTTCCGTAGCAATTTTAAAAAACTTTTGTATATATGATTGGTATAAGCGATATTGTGAACTGTTATCAGATGTATTTGCTAGAAATGGCTTAAAAAAATTCGCATGATGTTCTGCAAAGAGATTAGATTCCAGAGCTATTTAAAGAATTATTTCTCAATTCGTAGATCGGGTTTTAAGTTTATTGCTTATACAAACGGTTAAACGCTGTTTTATTGTCTGGAAATCTAGTATACCGCCATTTTCTTTGAGCTTTTCATTTTATTTTCAGTTTGTCTCTTGTTTGAGTAAGTTGATGTACTTTCTTGTGCAGCTTGTTGAACATCGGCAATGAATTGTTCCACTTAAAAAAGAAATAAATTTAAATTCTTTTTTTGTGGAAGTGTATTTTATGGAATATGTATTCACTTTTAAATTGCTCTCTTCCTTCTATGGTGACATAAAAGATAGTAAGACAATCTTCCATCCGTACACATACTATATGTCAAATCGAATTTTTGAATAACTATATTGTAATTTACGTATTTAATAATTCAATTATTTATATACATATGGGTGTATAAATTAATAATTTTATCTATTTTAAGATGGCACTCAAATTGGAACAATATTGAGGGCATTCGAAGAATATCACAAAAAAACTTGTATTCGGTTTCGACCTTACAAGGAAGGAGATTCAAATTTTATTGTCTTTAAAGGAAACTATTCCGGATGTTGGTCTAGTGTTGGTATGCGAAAAGGTGGACAGGTTAGTATCAAATATGTACCCAATATTTTTTTTTTTTTTAATTTCTTCTAATTATGGATACCAACCTACTTTCTTCTATGAAGGTGTTAAATCTAAGTACTCCAAAATGTGTAACACACGGTATTGTCATACACGAACTTCTTCATGCAATTGGATTCTATCATCAACAAAGTGCTACAGATCGGGATAATTATGTTAAAATTCAATGGGAGAATATCCTTGAAAAGCATCAACACAACTTTAATAAATACGATGCTGATCGGATTTCGGATTTTGATGTTGGATACGATTTTGGAAGTATAATGCACTATAGTGAAAAGGCCTTTTCCAAAAATGGAAACCCTACAATTGTACCATTAGTAAAATCCTAGCTTAATAATACTATGGTGTATGTGAGGTCATATAAATTGTGTTCTTTTATTTATTTTTAGAAAGGAGGAGTTCAAATTGGTCAACGTAAAGGTCTGTCTCCAAAGGATATAGAAAAACTCAGTGAAATGTACGAGGACGAGTGTGATGATGATGAATCATCTGAAGAAAACTTTGATTTCTTACAAGAGTTGATTAAGTTTTTCCAAAAGTTCATAGGATAATAATAAAGAAATGTTAAGACTTTACGTTGTGCCATTTATTTTAGTGTAAAACTGGGATTATATTATTATTTGAACCCATGGTTTAAAACCCATCCATCTTTAAAAATAGATACAGATCCAAACAAATTTACCTTACAATAAGAAAGTACAAAAGAAGATAACTTTTTCGATTTGTTAGCGATTATTATATTTATCGTATAGCTTAATTCTAAAGTTTACATTAAATGCTATTTTATGGCTTGCCATCTTGCAGTGTATATTTTAGCACAATTTTAGTATACAATTCATTTAAGCATAAAACGAAAAATGTTTGAGCTCATCCAACATGCATTGTGCCTCCTATGAATAAAAAAAAATCACAATTAGTCAAAGTAAATAATGATGCTGATGATGGTTAGGTGGCAGGACTTCGTACAAAAATATAACTTTTAGGCTTCTAAAAAGCAAACAAAAAATAAGATAACCTAAAAATTAAAACCTGTAGTTCAGCTGAGACGCTCTGATTGCCCAACTGTCACAAAAAATCTAATTTGTTCAGATTTTTTGTTAAATTTGGCCAATCAGAGGCTCTCAATTGAACTGAAGTTTCTTGAACCCAGCCAAATTATTTTATATTCAAAATTGTTTTACTGGTTTATTATTCATTCTTAAAATAAGAATGAGTTAAGAAGTTTTTAACAATTTTTAAATTTTTTGCTGTAAACAAGCAAAAAATCAGAACCTCGTACGTAAAATGGTTTCAGTACCTTAAACCATGTTACGCACGAGGTTCTGATTTTTCTATTGAAAAATACCCCAAAAGTTCTTAACAAGTCCCATCATCTAACCATCGATAGGATTTGCAATGTAATAATTTATTTACCAATCGAACTTCTTCACTTTTGTCATCAACAAACGATTCGATAATCTTTCTTACTTCTGATGACCATATATTTTGAAGACCACGCAAGCTAAATCGTCCCAACAAACGAAAAAGCATGCATAACCGCATTCGAAGTAATTGATCTTCGTGTTTTATTAAATTTATTAAATCCAACTTTGGGCTGAAAATTATTTTCTCCACTAAATCTGCATTTTCCGGTAGTTCTCGCAATATGCAACACAGCAGAGCTATTAGGCAATTTGTAATTCTAACTGTGTTTTTGTTTTTAAAATCTAAAATTAAAAAAAATATATGTATTAGTAAAAGATTTGAATATCTTTATTTTTGTTAATAAATCTCACCATGACTTAAAAAGTTTATCAACAGTTCATCGGCTGACAATATGACAATGGCATCACAAAACTGCGAAAGAAATTGCTCTTTTAGATGAACTAAATGACAAATCAATTCGTAAAGACGTGAGACGGTGATGATTTCTTCTTTTGTGAGTTCAGAAACTGATCGTATTGAATTTCTGTTGTTCGATGAGGGAGGCATTGAAGAATTTGAGTCGTTAATGTTTTTCGTGCTAATTAGAAGTTTTGATGCAAACATTAGATTAGGAACCAATTTCACTTCGGCATATACCTAAAATAGACAAATACATTCAAAAACAAATAAATACAAAATCATAAAAAAAAATCGGTTTCGATTGGACGTTCAGAAGAGCCAGAAAGCATCCAGACACCTTCTGAAAATGTTTAATTGGCACACAAATGAAAGACGGAGATCTAGCAACGAATTTACTTACCTCATTTCAACTAGGCAAAAGCCTTTAGTCAGTTTAAGGCTTTTGAAGTTGTAAAAAAGGTACTCATTTCCTCATTTAAACATCATTGATCCAATATACACAAGATAAATAACAGTTTAAGCCCTCAATGGCATACTGTAAGTTCGCTCGAGTATAAAAAGACTTAAAAAAAGATGAGCTTCTAAAGTATAGCTCCGATTTTGGTGATTATTGTTGCAAAATGTTTTTAAAGAAACAACGAATAAAGAACGAATGAATACCGTGCTAATTCAAAGCGGCATTGAATTTTCGGTGTTCGTTGTTCCATGATGCAGTAGCGTGCAATGAATTAAAATAACCTGCACGTATTTTTTTTTTTGTAGTGAATATCTCAGGTGTAAGAGCAATTCTGATTAGCGCCAGTTGTCGCCTATATTGTTTATGGAATGGTTAGGAGTGGTTAGTCTAGTGGCAGTAAAGCTGATAAATGTAGGCCATCGCCCAGTAGAGTAGTCACCGCACGATCTGTCACGCAGACAGCCTCTTTTTTTGGTTCCGAATAACGTTCAGCAACTCAGAGCCTGAAGACTAGTTCGACCAACAGAGAAACCAGTGTACCAGCCTGTTGCTCAAAAAGATTACCATGAGACTCACTCGCCTGTAACCTTATTACCTATGTTTGTGACCTAAATTGTTTGCTGAAACTGATGGCATTGACAATTTAGTGATGCCAAAAGTGAACCCACGCATATGCTAACCGCCCGTCTACTTGACAACCCGTTAAACTAACGAACCATTCAGCACCCCACAGCTCTAAGTTTGTCTGGCATAGTAACCGATGTGCAAGTCTCTCACTCGAAAGGTTAACTTTAGAATCACTCGCTTGTAGCTTTATTGTCTTTCCTTTATCTTGTTAAATTGTTGAATTTTTTCCATGGCCCAAAACAGCAGCTGTCTACCTGAAAAGCCGCTGCCTTAAGTTGCAAATTAAGTGCAAATTCATCTAGCAGAAAACCCGATGAGCAAGACTCTTACTTAAAAAGAGTTTATACGGACGTCATTAGCTAATGGATTTATTGTCGTTACAATGCTGGAGCCATTGTGTTTTGTTTAGGAAAGTAAATGAACAATTTTTCTATTTTTTGAACTTTGAAGACCGATTTCAGCAATATTCTGACTTAAAAAAAAATTAATTCTTAGCTCATGAAAGATAAGATAGGGGTGCATCAATGGGGCAACCCTGTCTGGACGAAAAAAGTTTATTGGAAAAGAGTAATTTTAGTCATTTTTTGTCATTCCTCAGACAATCGAAAAAAACAAATAGAAAAATTTTAATTTTCATCAACATTTGCCCAAGTTGATTTTAGGGGCGTTCATGAAACATGCGTGGTAAACTTTCCCATTTTACCAGATGAAAAAGTTTACCAGGTTTCATGAATACCCCCTTAGCCCGAAATATTTTTAACTGAAAAATATGGGGTCTATCTAATATCAGAAGAGTCCGTAGTGTCATTTTTGTGCCCATAAAACTTTTTCAGAAGGATGCTTCCAGGCTCTTCTAAACAAGACAATATTCGTACAGGACAAATTGGCAGTTCCGCTTATCTACCACGTTACACGAAGAGGTTATGAAAAGCGGCTTCTGAAAGACGGGGTCCAGTAGTAGTGTTTCCGACGGTCCCAAACAATTTTGGAAAATTTTGTTACTCATTTTTATTACGGCAACTAAAAATCTTTCATTGAAAGTTAAAACGATCGAGTTATTAGGAAAAATTCAAAATAAGAAAACGGTTCTATGTCGTTTTGGATTGGAAGTCCGGAAGCATCCAGAAGTATTTTGAAACTGTTTTATTGGAACAAAAATGACACGTATGACACAATAAAACAGAATGCTTTCGGACTCTTCTGGAAGTGCAATCGGAAACGACATTAGTAGAAGTTTTTGAAAAAAAATATGGTTTTAATAAAAAGATAGCCTTATTAATAAAAAATTACCATTATTTTTATAATCAAATCATAGTAGCCATTTTTGAAAAAAAATACGTTTTTCTAAAACCGTCATATGGTAGGTACCGTTTTTTTTTTTGATCCAGCAATATTAATTCCAAAACCCCTTCTGGACAGTCTGCAAAAATCACTATGTTGAAGTAAATTGATTCCCAGGTTAAGGCTGTGACTCTTCAGACAGATAGACAGATAGACAGACAGACAAACTAACAGACAAACGGTGGACAGATATACCAACCCACTGGGACCCACTTTTTTTGCAATCTTTATCATCATAATGTGGGTTTGATTGTTACCTCAAATTAAATTATTCTCACCGTTTTAATAAGATCTATAACACTGGATGGACCACCAAGCACCAGAGGCAAACTCAGCAGTTGGGCCACACCTTCAACAACTTTCGGCGTTGCATTTGTATTCCGCAGAGGTGCCACAATAATGCTAACCTGTAAATTGTACAAAAAAAAAACATACAAATTGTATTTTTTTTTTTTATTTTTGTAACAATTTTACCAAATTCTGTTGTTTTAATGAATCCAATTCACCATCGAGAACCTCTTGTATTGATCTATGTAGAAATGCCAACCATTCTTCATTCTCAATCACTGGACTTTGTGATTCATCGCATGAATCCCATCCTGGCAGCAAACATGGTGGTGTGTTTCTAGAGTTTAAATAATTAAATACAAAAATATAAATCGGAAAATATAATAATTGTTTTCTCCATACTCATTTTGTTTCTCTTCCATTGACTGCGTGCAAGTCTTCAACAATTTGTCTTTTTTCTCTGCGCACTTTCGGCCATTGTCCACGTCCACACTATTACCTAATCTAAGAGAAAAATTATCCAAATTTTGGCTAAGTTTTCTCTTTTCCAAATCTTTATTGCGCGATGTGTTCTTTTCCGGAGCACTTGGCAGAGCTGATTTCTTTATATTCAATGACAGATTGGCCTTTGATTTAAGAGTATCATTCGGGGGTTGATCGGACTTGAAATTATCATTCAGATGATTTACAATCATATTTGAGTTGCCTGACACAAAACAAAATTTTGCACCTGCTGCATTGCTTGTCCGCTGATTGGATTTGAGAGGATCAATTGATTTCGCAGGAGATGACTCAATTTTGTATGGCCGATCGGAGAAGGGAACTGTAACAATGTTACCAACATCTTCGACATCTGTTTCCAAGTTCTCGATGTCGCTTTGGAGGATGGCATTGACGCTGTCACGGGATGAAGTAAGATTATCGGTGCATTGAGAGCCACCTTGTAGAGAAAGCGATGCCAGGTTTTTACTGAGATTCTCATCATTTGATCTAAAATATATTTTAAGTTGGAAAAAACTTTTTCACTGTCATTAATAGAGTGTTTCACCTGTCATGAGGTATTCTTGTACTGCTCTGCTTGTGAGCTCGAGAATTCTTTTTGGGATGAATGAATGGTGAATTTTCAGCTACGATACCGGATATGAAAAGTTTCCCTTCAACGAATGGATGACATAATATCTGCGCCCATGTTATTCGTAGTGATGGATCTTTTTCCAAGAGACCCTTTTAATAATAGGTGAAAGGTAAATATAAATAAAAAGACTAGAAAAGTAACTTAAGTTCGAACTTTTCAATAAGATGAAATAAAGATAAGTTGAAAGCAATTTTAAATATCTTAGCTTAGATCTTTAGACCGATAGCCTTCTTTTTTTTCCGCAGGCTGATCAATAATAGACCACTAAACCATCATACTGAAGTCAATCTTAGAACCAAGTGCCACCATTTTTTCATCGAAGTTCAAAGTCACATAAATGGTCGGCATTGAATGGGACGAACTTGGTGATTTTTGACCTCCTTGTGGTAATCGCCGAATAGTGATCTCGTCTACCCGGACTTGACTTGTCAGTGTTGAACGAAAGAAAATAAGAACACAGTTTTTGGCTTTCCAGGCAATGTTATGAAGGTTCGCATTTATTTCGACTCGCACAATCAAGGTAACAAAACCAACATTACACCGCAGGTAAGGACTGATCAAAAATTGACAATGGCAGTTAAGGTCGCCAAAATGCAAGATTTCTCTAACTTGAAAAATAATTCACGTAGGTATATAAATAAGACATCTTAGGATAAAGTAAAGTTCGATCTTTGGGCTCGCCAATTCGTAACACTGTACTCTACTACTCAACTCCGAAAAAGCACCTGGAAACTTCCGAAAATCAGACGTTTGACTGCTACTTACCAAATCTGCACTCAATAGTTTGATTTTATGGGAGCCTCTATTTGAAAGGATCCTGAAAGCAAGTCCTGAAAAGAGGGATTTTTATAACCGGTTGGATGCCGCTTACCCACGCAGAGACAAAATAATGGTAATGGGAGATTTGAATGCCAAAGTAATCCATAACAACGATGGACAAAGACATGATATAAGAACATGGCGATAGCAGTTGCAATAAAAGTGGTGAACTATCTTTTCATTTATGGTAATATGTTCGAACACAAGACAGATTGGCAACCAAACTCCAATATATAATAGTTGCTCGTGCACAGGGAGACAACAGTGCTTATTTGTCTGAAGAGAGTTGATTAATTGACTTGAGCATCAGAGAAAGACAAGTTAAGAGTCTACGTATCGCATGAAGATAATAGCAGTTTAATGTAGCGTAATTACATCAAAGCATTATCTGAAGACCCGGAGGGGCCACAAATCTGTATGACAGCAAAAGTGTCCATTGATGCATTCCTTTTCTAACAATGATTAACTATGGTTGTTATGTCGAAAAAAATTATTTAGGAACGACCATGTGACGTCATATAGTTAAAATTCGTAACAATTTTGTATTAAAGGAACGACCATAGTTAACTATTGTCAACTACAGTTAACTATGGTAAGAAAAGGAACACACTTCATGTGATCCCAAGGAAGGAACACTTCGATTCGGTTTGAAATCCTGTGGTTGTCAGCAATATGCAATCAATATGCCCGGATACGCATGAGATGCCCAACCCAAGCACATAAGAGATGCCTCGATTAAAACACGGACGGCTATAAAACTCGATTGGCACGGCAACAAGAGGGACCATCGTCAACAGGTCCAGCCAGATACTGGCTTACGCAGACGTCATCGACATCATCGGAAGAACCGAACAAGCTGTACACGATTCCTTCATCCAGATCGAACAGGTGGCACAAAATCTGGGGCTGCACATTAGGGAAGGTAAAACAAAGTACATGGTGGCGTCGAATGCGAGAAGAACAGTTGGTCAAACAATCAAGGTAGCGGAGCACGGATTTGAAGTGGTGCAATCCTTTAAATACCTTGGGTCAACAGAAGCAGCCGATAACAACATAGAAGCAGAAATACGCCGGCGGCTTCTCAAATCCAACAGAGCCTACTACAGTCTGTCAAAGATATTCAAATCCAGAAATCTAACCATAACTTCAAAACTTCTGCTGTACAGGACCATGGTCCTGCCAGTACTCATGTATGGATCCGAGACTTGGGTGCATAGCAAAAGGCACTGTGACCTCTTAGCCGCGTTCGAGAGAAAAGTCTTACGAAGAATTGTTGGCCCCATATGTGAGGAAGGACGATTCCGGAGACGGTACAATCATGAGTTGTACGCAATCTACCTTGAAGCAGACATAGTGACAAAGATTAAGCTCGGTAGACTCCGGTGGGCAGGGCACCTATGAGCGAAGAGGAACCTGCTCGGAGTCTTTTGTAGTACATTCTATGGTAGACGGCAGCGTGGTAGACCATGCTTGCGCTGGATAGATGGCGTAGACCAGCACGCTTGGCCTTGGGGTGCGCAACTGAATGACGTCGGCTCGACTTGTTGAAGGAGGCCAGGACCGGACCCCGGTTGTCGAGCCGATGATGATGAAGATGATGATAAAACTCGATGGTATTCACGCAGAGCTCTTGTAAGCAACTTGTAATCAGTTTGAGCACTGCGTCGAATATTGATCACCACTTCTTTTATTGATTTTAAATAGTTAGTGTAGTTCATCTTCCTATTGGCAATGTGTTGATTACAGCTGAAGTATAATGATTTGGTGTTTAATGTAACTCATGTTAAAGAGTACACATTTAGGATTCATAATTTAATTTTTTGCAAGAAATGGACAAATGTTGTTCTCCTATCTGCCACAGATATAGAATTTCTTTGGCCAAAGCCGTGAACTCAAAAAGGTTCTAAAAGTAACAGAAAAATTATACTGAGAAGACAGAAATTAAGTTAACAAAAGGATCTTCATCTCTGACAAAAAAGTCAAATTTCAAACGCTAATCTAGCTCTAGATTTGAACGTGTGCCTACGTTAATAGTATGTTTTGTACCTAGAACACGCACGTCACCATGCTAGGATAAAATGGCCACAATTTAGCCGGATACTGCTATAGATGTGTCTGGTCGTTCACTGAGGAGGACAGGATATACCGCGATCTGCAATAAAGAGAGCTACTGCTCTCTAAATGTTGTAAATGTTTAAGATATAGTCATCAGCAAAACACCATTATCTTAAAAACTACCAAACTTTCGGCTTTATTGTCGTATAGGCTTTTGATCAGGAGTTCCAGTAAAACGACATGAGGGGGGGTTCACATGGGACAGCATTCTTGCGAGCTTTTGATTTCCAGCCAACATGGTGTTGTTTTTCCCTTCATATGGACGAGCATCTTATGTTGTCAAGTCATACTTGCTCATCTGAACCGCCCTATACTCAAATTTAAGAAAATTTTTCCATTATATCTCCAACCATTTTAAATTCTCTTCTTTGTAAAAAAAAATATAAAATTATAATGGTGACAACTGGGTCACGAAGAACCAAAGCCTACTGCGTGAATGGAGAGAACTACAATTTTTTGTTGATTCCGAACGGATTCCTCGACAGGCAATACCTCCTCTTGGAGGATTTGTCAATTCCTGATTGACTTCCGGCGTTAGCGTTATAATCCATCGCACTAGCCATTACGCTAAGGGGTACAACTCTTCTCTGTATACCATACAAAAGTATCACCACATTGTGTGAGTTGTACTCCAACTGTCGACTGATTATTTTGTAGATGATAGCCAGATCAGTGCGAGCGAGGAAAGTATTTTTTCGCATAACTATTTACGGAGGAAACCCATAAACTTTGTAGCATTTTTAGCATCTAGAATGTCTTGCATAACTGGACTTATAAGTTAGTGCCTAAGTATAAATCGCCAGGCTGTGGTCTAGTCTAATGTTTATATTATAAAAAAAATTACTTACCTGTAAAAATGAACGACAATCACTTGTAAGAAAACTAGGCCACTTGACTTCTTCGTGTTTGATAAGTTTGACCAAATGTAGTATGGAAGTTGTACAGAATGGCGGCTGCCCAGCCATGGTTTCATAAGAAATACACCCAAGTGACCACAGATCAGCTTGATGGTCATACGGCCTTTCAGCCAACAATTCCGGAGCCATATAAAGCGGTGTTCCTTTAATCGATGTAAGGACATGTGTGCCCATGGTCATATTTCGTGCCAATCCAAAATCACACAGTTTCGCATGCAAGTCGTCATTTAACAAGACATTTTGTGGTTTCAAATCGCGATGAAGAATTCGATTGGAATGCAAATAATATAGAGCCGAGACCAAGTGACAAATGAGTTTTTGAGCTTTTTCCTCGGAAATTGCACCGTTTTTCGCTAGATATCGATGCAAATCGATTTGGGCAAAATCAGTCACCACAACTAAATCGTTTTTTGTCTCGAAGGACTCAAACATCTCAATGACATTGGGATGCTTTAGCTTTGCTTGGATATCACATTCTCGTCGAAGGTTTTTTAATTCTCTATTCGAACGTCCTCGCTATCGATGAAATAGAAATGTAATTTATAAGCAAAACACTTTAATTTGGATTTGTTTTTATGATTTTGTTTTTTTTTTTTTATAATTTATACATACTTTTGATATTATTTTTAAGGCGACAATTTGATCATCGACTTTACGAGCCGCTCTGTAGACACGACCAAAGGAACCTTCTCCAATCAATGAGCTTACAGTATAGCGATTCATTGAGGATAGTTTATCGAATTAATTGTTTAATAATTTTAATTAATAATAGTTTGTTGAACTTGTTGCTCACCGCTGAAATATAAACAAAAACAAAGTTTGCCGCGACAGTCTCGATCGAGACTCGAGTCTCGACAAGAGTGACAGCTGTCAATTTGGTTGAATATACGATATAAGAAATCAGATACGATATAAAAACGGACGCATTCAAAGATTTAAACTACTGATGATTCGTGTACAATTTTTACAGCTGAAAACCATTTTGTAAAAAGCCCCCAATCTGGAGCAAACTTATGGTTCTTTACTAATAGCCTGTTCGAACTCGAGTTTAAGTGAAATAATTAAGCAAATCTGATAAAAAGTGTTTCATTACAAATTATCTCATTCCGTTTGACAGCTCATTTGCTGCTGACTCTTTTTTCTTACACACATCTTTCTAACTGGAATGCAATTTGTTTCCTTCTCTCCTATACAAAACAAATTTGTGAAATGTGTTCATAAATATTTTGCTTAATTTCCGAGTTCGTTCAGAATTTCCATGGGAAATTCATTCCTTTTATGGAATTCACAATACTTTATTCCTAGGGAGTAAAAGTTTTCGCATTCGCTTTAAACACAATTATGAACTTCATTTGGAAGCTCGTATCGTAAAAGCTATAAGATTTTTATGTGAACGCTGCCAATGTTGTATACGTAAATGCCCGCCGCTGTACTGACTATCTTCACAACAAACGAGTCTCGTTTTTATTCAGTAGTTGTCAAAAGTTTTTCGTTTTAAAATTATTTTTAAAAGACACAAATCCAAAGACCAGCACCAGCAGTAAAAAAAAATTTCTTCAAATTTAAACTATTTTAAAGTTATTATTCGTCCAAAACAATGGAAACAACACCGCAAATACTGCAAAACAAACTAGTAGAATGTCGCAACATCATCTACAACGGCTACACAAGTACCAATGAAAGTGGTATACCTTGGCTAAATAGTTTTTGTGATGAACTTGAAAAATTTGCCAACATTTTACACAAATTTCTAATATTCGAATGTTGCAAAAAGGACGAGGTAATTGAAACTATATTTCTATGTCTGACCCAAATCATCACATGCATAAGGCACTTGGAGAGAACCATCAAATCCGAGGAATCAGGCGGATGTGCCATCTCTGCTTCGCGCCAGCATTTTCTCGATCGAATCCTTTGGTGCTTGGATCGCATTAAAACCACAATTAATGCTGTAGCCAGCATGTCAACGATAATTGAAGAATCTAATTTTGTCACCCTCATGGACAAAGTCCTCGAGGACATTGCTCCATTCAGTTCATTCCACGAAGGCACCATTTTTTCGAACATGGCCGAAGAAAATGCCGAAGCTATGTTTGCTAGTAAAGAAATCCGATCGGCTGTCGATCAAATCCTGAGTCATACTCTAGCCTTTGCAAATGTAACACTAAAAAATGACAAAAAGATAATCAGCATTCTCTGTCAAAAGACCATTCGTGATTGCATGGCCTTTCAAGAAGAGTGCACCCTTTCCGATGTGAAAACAAAGATCAATGAAAGCGACCGCAAACTCAAAGCAATGTCGCTGGAAAACTCTCTCTACCAATTAGAAGACTTCATCAATGAGAGTCTACTGCGGCTAGTATTCAACACATTTCTCGATTACTCCAAGTTCTCAATTCAAAAACTACGCGAATCCATCCAGATCAATGTCGACGACTCCATCCTCGACGAAGTAATTGCCGACTTCGATGTGAACATCGACAGAACTACCCAAATTGGAGTATTTGCCATCGCTTTTGCTCCAAATGTAAAAATCAAAACTGCTGTGCGTAGCTGTCTGGCCTCCCTAGAGTCTCTGGATTCGTGCATAATTCCATCGCTCCAATCCAATTTAGACATCTATTCGGAAATTCTCGAGCAGCATTTCAATGAAGAGATCGAGAAATTCAAAATTGCCATTCAGGAGATCATTGATAGCAACGCTTTTTGTACGTCTTATCTGGAAATGTTATCTGAAGTTATCACAACCAATACCCAGCAGTTAAACAAGGAACAGCTGTCAGATATTCTGGAAATGGGTATCATCCTCAAGGAACACCTACATTTGAACAACGCCTATTTGGAATTCCACAAGGACGCAGATAAACGAACTAAATACGAGCAGTTCATTTTGATGTTGGAAGAATGTCAAGCGATATTGGCATGTCTCAACCAAGTCGAGCCGCAAAGAGTCATAAAACGTTTCAAGATTCTTCGTTCAGTTTTGTCCAAATTAAGAGATTCGCTCACCGATTCAAAAAAGGCATCAAAGAAAGTCCCAGTTGCTGATGTATTCATCACATCCGATGAGATGTGTGAGTCTGAGAAATTACTTGAATCTGTGGGCATTGCACCGTCTAGTAGTGGCATCCTCTACCGGAATGATGTCAGTTATCAGCAGCAAAGTGCTTCATTGAAGCCAAACTACTCCCGTTTGAATATCCCCACTCCCGAAGCTGGAAAACCAAAGCTTTCTAAGCTAAACGCTATCAGAAGCATTCGCCGCAAAGATAGTTTACGAACAACTATGTTCAAGAAACAAAAGTGTAACGAGTCAGAAAATTTGTACAAATTGTACCGAGAACAGTCTCAAGTTCGTCAAATAAGTGAAATTCTTCATCAAGTCACCGATTTAACAGGTAAAAACATCGACATTTCATCGACGAAGTAGATTTTGTTTTTATTTTTATTTAAATTCGACAAATACTTTTGTACAATTTCAAAAGAAAATAACAAAAGTTCAACGTTTTAGTTACTAGTTCCACACATTCCAATGCAACTATTATATTCGTCTTATTAATAAATTAATAACATAAATCTTTAATATGTGAAAATATTTCGATAAATATATTTTTAATCAATAGTATGATAATATGACAATATTTGTTTTTATTTTTCCTTATAAGTCTTCCATGAACCGTTAAAAAAAAATTATTTTTGCTTCTATTTTGTTTACCTTTTGTACAATTCCTTCTAAAGGAACACTTGCTGGAGATTTCCATGGAATAAGAGTAAGTACTTCTTATTCAATGGAGAATAAAAAACTGGAAAACGGTTTTCACACTAAAAAATAAATTAAAAGGCACGGCAGTGCCCAGCCGAGTTCTCTAGCAACTTTGGCACGAGGGAAAAATTCCCAGGGAATTATTTTATTCACAATAGGCCCTATTCACGATAGCAGGATTAGTTTATGAGATAAAATACTTCAAAATTGGAAAATTTGAAAATTTCTATTCAGGTGGCCTGGTATTCGACCATATTTACTGAAATGGTATCAAATTTGTGGAGCCTTTCTAACTATCGGATGGTTAAGATTAAGATATCTACACTAAAAAAAAATGACAGAGCATCAGTTTCAATATTTAAAATGTTCATTAAAGTGAATTTGTCATTCACAAATGAATTGGTTTTACCAAAACCATAAAAGGCTGAAAAATAAACCTGCCATTCTATCGCATTTGACGGATCTTTTTCAACAGTACGTATAAAGCTGTAAAACTGCATACTCAGATTTTGGTTATACTTTCACTCCTAAAATATTCTGTCGGCTCCTCGTCTACTAGATTTCCTATGCATTTTCCGTTTTCATAATCTTGTTTGTCATCTAGATTATGACGAAATCTTTTCCAAATCCACTCGAAGATACATTTATAATACATTGTTCTGTTTGGCATAACAGTTAAAATACAGCAATACAGAAAAAAGAAAAAAAGAATAGAAAAAGGGAAATTTGGTCAATACTAGCACCATAGAGTACCATTGCCATACAGAAGGCTGAAAAATAAACCTGCAAGACTTTCGAATTTGAAATCAGGAAGGGTATACCTATAAAACTGCATACTCAGATTTTCGTTATAGATCCACTCCCAAAATTTGCTGTTGGCTCTTAAACTAATAGTTTTAATAATTGGGGAAAAAACAGATTGATAGGAGCGAGTGTGTGGACAGAGAGTTACCAGGTGTCAACAAATATAAAAATAGAAAACAAGATTAAAAAATAACCTGATATATAATATACAAAACTAAAAATTGGTACAATAATATGTTTTATGCTAGCAAATCGTTAGAAGCATGGATGGGTGTGAAATATTAAAAAAATGTATTGAAAAAAACTTGATAAGGTTCAATTCTTAAAATTGGTACAACTAAAATTCGTATGAATATGTTGTATGAAATAGAAACGGCAGAAGTGGAGCCAAAGAGAAAAAAAAATTAAAATAAAACCGAATGAGTTATGAAACTGAAAATTGCCCTTTTCATAGCTATTCTTAATATTATAAAATGATAAAACTAAAAGAAATGTAGAAACAACCCTTTAACTATCTACACTTTTTTTATAGTAGGCGTTTGATTGCGTTTATTATATATTTTAATCTTTATTTTTTCCTTTACCCTTATTCAGATTACAATTATAAAAATCTGTTTCTTTTGTAACACACACACATTTTTATACCTTCACTCTACTCTCCACTGAAAGAATGTGGCTATCTCACCACACCTTATCTAATGGAAGCGATGCAATTTAATCATCATCAACTAGTTAAACAACACTTGTTTTGTTTTTCGCCCACATGACATTTATGTCAAACTATTATTTAACAGAACTCATATTTCTGACGGAAAAAAATTAACATTACCAACTTAGACAAATTCGTCAGTTTCACACTCAATGTGAACCCACTTCTAAACTATTAACTGTCAAATTGTCTATGAATAACAGCTTTGTCTTACCTGTGTAATAACTACACTTTAGTTAGACTCGATTTTTAAATATGACTAAGACTTTCACCCAAAGCGTTTTTTATATTTTCACCAACGAAGAAAGATGTATAAAAAAGTCAAATCCGGAATATATACTACGAACGCGCTCTTTATTCTCAACACAAACAGCTGTTTGTTGGGTATTCGTGTGACATCCAAAACAGAATTTATTTATCTATACAGTCGGTTAATTGGAAATAAATTGAGTTTTAAATTCAATTCAAATTGTATAGCACGAATTTCTTTACACAACGCCGCTAAACCATTTATAGGTAGTATTTGAATAAAACTATAATTTTGCACTTTTTGTTGGAATGAAATTTTGTTTGTATAGTCCATTGTTCATTGGTCAATCTGACTGTAACGTGGACGAATCAGAATTTGTTATTCTTGATGCCGGGAACAAATAGGTTGAATTGGATTTAATTCTTATCGTACTCAACAAGTAACAAGTTGGTAGTTTTTTTTATCTAGACATCACTTGAAAATTGAAATTGAAAAGCAAAACAATCTATTTAAGTTGGTTGTCGCTTGCAGAATTTTCCAAGTTTAAATCATAACAAGATTGAGATGAGTCTATCGGAAATTTCCAAGTTATTTACTGAAAAATCTCTCGATGAGATAATTGTAAAAGCTGGAGGTACTAAGCACACCTCTTTTAAGTTTGGCAAAGGATTTAAAAAGGGTGATTCTTACTTGAGCAAGGTATTTCGATTGTGTGTTTATGGAGAACATGAAACATTGGGGTATGTTTTTTTTAAATTTATATTAAATTGTTTCCTTTAAACAAATTTCTCATTCTAGAACCAAACAAGAGGTTAATTTGATTATAAAATCTATGCCTGATAATCTAGCTCGTAGGAAACTATTTCGATCGGCTGATTTCTTTCGTAATGAAATCTATTACTACACTAAGGTCATTCCAGCTTTGGAAAAGTTTCAACAGAGTAAAACTCCATTGAATCCCTTTACCGAATACCCAAAGTGTTATTTGTGTCATTGTGATGGAGAAAACGACTTTATTGCATTGGAAGATGTTAGTTTCCTTGGATATGGAAGTCCGAACAGGTAAATAGAATTTATTTCAAATTATTATATTTACGGTTTTTGTTTCTATATCTAGGCAAGATTATATATCTCTTGATGAATGTAAGATAACAATGCGAACAATGGGACGCCTTCATGGTATTGGTTTGGCATTTGCTGATCAACAACCTGAAACATTCTCCGAAACTGTAGGGAAATTGGAAGAAACCTACTATTCTGAGAAAATACGCGGTTGGTATATGGATTTCTTGCGTCTTGCAATTATTGTTGCCAAAGATGCTGTTTCGAAAACATACCCTGGAACCAAATATGAAACTGTTGTTAATAAGTTCCTTCAAGATGGCCTATATTCTGATCAAATTCAGATTGTCGGAACAAGAGGTTAGTAACTAAAATTCTATTTTAAGATCTTGTATATACTCTGGATTTACCCTTATTTCTTGACTGATGGAACTAAAATTATATTTGTCTGCAATAATTGAATAGATTCAGGAAACGTTATCCAGCTGTCAAATTAGAAAGATTGATTGGAAAAAAAACTGACTAAATATTTAGTCCGTAACGTTTCCTAAACCTGCCCATTCTCTGTACCTTCACAATTAATTCATTCATTTGATAGTTCTTACGAATATGTTCTTACCTGTTCTGGCTCAAAAGAAATTAAACAGAAAATCCTGCTCCAAACTGTTCCAGGCAGCGTCATTGAACAGCAAACTAGAACAAGAAAACAAAAAAAAATGCAACTGAACTACGAAAAGTTGGACTTTTCTGTTCCGAACAGTCCAGAACAACGTCATTGACCATACTTACAAATTATTAAAATCCTCTTATGCAAAAATTTTCATCGAAATCCTTGGAGTCGCTTACGAGAAAAAATAAATTGCACGACTGGATCGCACGTACTTGTTCTTATAGATGAAGTTACCATATATGCTAAGCCTTTTTAATTAAAAATTCGATTTTCAAATGACTAAAACTGCTTCTTAAATGAATTTAACATCCAAACGAAGTATGCAGTTTGATTTTTTCTATAATAATACATTTTAAGAAAAAACAAATTGAAAATCGTTAGAGCCGTTTTTTAAAAAAAAAAATGTTCTCTATAAAATTTTGTAAGGACTTCTATAAAAAAAAATTGTTACGCCATTTTTAAGATATTATTTATCAACATCTAAAAACCAAATTAGAAAAAAGAAATATTGAGCAATTTTCGAAAAAAACAATTTTTCAAAAAAAAAAATTCAAATTTTTTTTTTTAAATCCAAAAAAATAATTTTTGTAATTTATTTACTAAACATTATTACAGCAACTTAAAAGTTTTCATATAAAGAATAGTTGTTGAATTGATGAGTCATGAAGGAGAAAATCAGAATTAAAGAAAACGGTTCTAGAACAGGTACCGTTAATACCGGTTTTTTTTATGGTTTTCATTTGAAGACAGGACTTATCCAAAAAAAATGACCATGATTTTTTAATCAAAATCGTATTAACCATTTTTGAGAAAAATGCGTTTTTTCTAAAACCGGTATATGACCGTTATTTATGGCCCAAAAAAAAATAATTCAAAAAACGTCTGGGGATAGTCTCCAAAAAACGCCAAATACCTAGTTTGTAGTAAATCGACCTATCCGTTTAAGCTGTGGCTTCTGATAAATACAGAAAGACAGACGGACAGACAGACAGACAGACAGACAGGCAGACAGACAGACAGACAGACAGGCAGACAGACAGTCAGAATTGTCGGACCCACTTTTTTCATGTCATGTTTGATTGTTATCTCAACTTTTTTTTTACGAATGCATAACTTAATATATAGTCTATATCGCATGGAAAAATACACATAGATGTAGGTTTTATAATAGATACAAATTCTATATACTACAACTGAAATAAATTAATAAATCAGCCAAGTAGAAGACTTAGCACTATTTAATTGGACTTTTTAAATTATTGATTTAATAAAATCATGTTTACCTACATCTGGTAAACATGATTTTATTTCCAGAATTTGCTTCTCTTTCTACATATGTACATATCACGGATGAGAAAAATAATCTGGGTGAGGTAATAGAAATTCAAAATTTCTTTTTCCACCACCCAATAAATGTAAAAATTTGACAAAAATTGTACTACGCCGAACTAACCCAAATTTGAATGAGAAATGACGAGAAATGACAAACGAGACCATTCTATCTGTAAAACCTTAAATTTAAAATATGAATATAAAAAGATAAAACATAGATAGCTTTTGGTTCAGACCTGTCGTGTTTCTGCCTCAAGCTATAGCCTAAACCGCTGAAGCGGTTTTCCTTAAACCTGGTTGTAAAGGATTTTGAGTCGGTCCCTGAGGGGAAATTGAATTTTTTTTTCTTAGGATTAAAATATGACGGAAATGAAAAAAAAAACACTGTTCCTGTCAAATTTCGAGGAAAGAAATACAACTACGAAAAAGTTTTGAAGGGTCACGATGCTTTGCAATCGATTTGTTTGCTTTCAATTCCATTTCAAAATAATATTTCATTGCCAAATACGAGTAAACGCGATTGAGTTACCCAGCAAAATTCTTGGGACTAAATTTGTCAGAGTGCATAAATGTTTTACTCATTCACTCTTCTCCTCTTCTGCGAAAAACAACATATCTTTGAAGTTGGGAATAGAACCAAAAACTACAAATTACCAATTATAACAAAATTTTTCAGTCTCAAACTGATTGTATTTAGAAAATGCCTAATTATTAGAAATAAAGGTAAAAGAAATTTTCGGTATCCATTGGCCAAGAAAGATCAGCATTGTTTTGATTTTAAAGTATTTCTTTGTTATTCAATTTTTATTTATTTATTTTTTTAAGGTAAATTCTCCACAATTTGTCACGGGGATTGTTGGACTCCCAACTTTCTAACAAAATACCGTGAAGACGGAACTGCAGAGGCTGTCAAAGTTATTGATTACCAATTAACAAGGTAGGTCTCAAGTCTATAACACAAAAACGTTACTTACAATTTGTTTCTAGATGTGCTTCTATTGCATTGGACATTTCGTTTTTCATTTATTCGTGCACAAGTCAAGAATTAAGAGAACAACATTATTTATCATTGTTAAAGGTTGGTCTCTTTTATGCATTAGTTTTAAAAATCAAATAATTTATTTTAATTATGCTTTCAGGAATATCATAATAGCGCTTGTGCTTTAATAAAGGACCTCGGTTCAAATCCAGATAAGGTTCTTACTTTTGAGGAACTCTTAGCAGAGTTGAAAGCATTTGCACGATTTGGATGTGGCATGGGAATTGAATCTCTGCCAATGTCATTACTTGAAGATGATGAAGTTGCTGATCTGGATGCGATTAAAGAAAATGCCGTTTTAACTGATATTTGGAATATAACTCCATTTAAGGAAGAAGCAAAAAGGAAGAGAATAGCTGATATGTTTAAGCATGCTATTGACCAAGAATATATTCAATGATATTATTCTATTACAAGTTATTATAAATGTAATAGTCTTTTATACTCGAAGGGCAATGTATGGTTGTTGGTTCTTAGATATACAAATTTCTGTTTTACAATTTGCAAACAAAAATATTATACTGTATTATTTGCATTTTAATTTATAAATTTATGTTTGGATATGTTAAGCCAGTTCAGGTTTCTATGATCTAAAACAATTTCACACTGAAGAAGGAAAGTTTTTGTCTGCAATAAGGAGTCTATTTGGGTATTTTCTGGTTCGAAATCAATGATTCTTATTCATTGATTTCAAATGGCTCTTACTATACATATTAGAGGCATCTCGATTTTCTCTTTTTTATATGGCCTTTGACATTACTGCTTTTAAATTAATAATTTTGACATTTCTGCGATTGCAGCAATAAATCAAAAAATGATGATAACTTTTTATAAAGTTGTCCTATCGAGTTCATTTTATTCTTATTCGATCCATTACTTACTGACTTTTAAATCATGCCTCATGTGTATTAACATAAATTCTTTATCTTGATAAACCTTCATTAAGGTGTGTAATATGGTGTGTAATATTTATAACATTAAACAGTCTCATGAGTAACATATTGATATTTTAGACCTCTAAAACGACTCCTTGTCATGAAACGTGCATCTTCGGAACGGGCAGAAAATTGTAGATCCGTACAGTCTTGCTAACTATGTAATCGCATATGGTTGTGAGGAGTTAGTTAGTTAGTTTCATAAAATTTATATTGATCCATGAAAAAAAAACAGACAGTGCATCTACGCTCAAAGTAAAATTACGGTTTTACTGGAACATTAAAACAATGAGTTGTTAAATTTTGATGAGTCAAAAACCATTCGAATTAAAAAAAATAAAATCTTTCAATGAAAAGTAAGCATACGCCATAGTGTACCTACTGTTAAATAATCTTCCAAACAATTAAAAAAAAACAACCTGCATACCTGTTGATAGTCAGTTTATATAAGAAGGCAGAGTTCTTAGTTCCAATTTCATTTCATTTTTCATTATCACTGGTCAACAACATTTTTGCCTATTGCGAAACTAAAATATACTTTTTTTCTGCAAACCGAGACAAACAGCACTGCTCACGTATCGTATCAGCAACCGGGCCTTAAAAAATACCAAAAATATTTTTTTAAGGAACTAAATATCGCTCATTTGCTGCAAACACCGTCATATCTCAAAAATGTTCAAATATAGGAAAATGAGTTTAAGGATTTGTATTCTCATATAAGCTCCATAGAAGAAGCTGTTTTCAATAATGTTTTATGACTAACAATTTTGAAGTTACAGCCATGAAATTGATACAGTTTGAAGATTATGAATTAAACTTTCTGGTAGTATCAATAACTCAAATTGGATGTTTTTTTTTTGAAATATGACGGTGTTGCAGGAAATGAGCGATATACTTCCTAGGAGAAGTAGTATTTGAAAAGTTTAATTTTGTATTCCAAATTTTGTCAGGCACAAGGTTCAAATAAGTTTCTGGAACGATTAGGATATCTTGGGCACCAAAAATTGATAACGGATTTTTGTAGAGGGGTCAAATACCAAAAAAAGAATTACTGTGGGAGGGGGTTCTATCTAACCCGTTTGGGCGGATGGGGCAATTTCATGTAAAAAGTACTAAAAATGAAAAAAAAAATAGTTAAAAAATAACGACAATACCCACAATTAATTATTATGCCTTTTTTGAAAGCCAATACTTTGTTCTATTAGTCAATTTTTAAACCAAGTGAAATCTATGCATAGTTTCTCGAAAAACTAGTTCAAAACTCAAAATTTGGAAAACAAAGTGTAATTTTTCAAAACTAAGATTTTGTAATTTTTTTTAAATCTTAGAATTCGTTGCTCTCATTAATTCTTTATTATAAGACTATAATTTTATATCTCCTAGTTTTGGACAAAATTTGAATAGTAAGAATAAATTATATCGATTTATTCTTACACAAATTGACTACAAACACAGTTTTACGTCATCGGTGATCGTATAAACAGTAAGGTAGGTACAAGGTTGGGTGTACGCAAAGCTTCATTTGTTTAAAGAAACATTAAATTTATCCTACTATTCTTAATTCACATTCAATATAACTAACAAAATAAGACCACGCAAGATACTCAAGCAATAATTAATTTATGATTGCAGTTTTGGTAATTTTCAATTTCTCGAAAACTAGCCTCATTTTGAATAACACATCATTTGAACCTCAAAAAACTCGTCTATGGCAATTTCCCAAATTTTCCCATGTTATAGAAAAGACCTGCAAAAAAAATCGAATGTATAATGATTATAATTTTAAAAAAATACACTTTAACCAATGATATGGCTGTACTGTTTTTTATTCGTGATTCTAATGAACATCAGAATGTAATTTTTGTAATCTACCATTATTTTCACGGGGTGTTTTGGTACTCGTTGCATTGACGTTCTCTCTACCGTAAAAAAAAACACTTTTAACCAAAATATTTCGATGCACCCTTTTATTTCTTGGTTTTCATTGCAAATGAAACGCCCATGTCAAATTTTATCGCTGTACCACTATTGGAAAGGGGTTTTCCTGAAAAATATAAGCCCTGTTGCACTGAAAATAGGATTTTACATAAAAAGGACTATTATATCCACTTTGCGTAGTCGTATTACCTTGGTTTTGATGTCAATCGGTTCAGCATTTAAAAAGCTTATTCTGACACTTGAATGATCACCTAAGGACCATTAGTTGAATAAATATAGCGGAACCTAAAATTGCAATATTCATGCAGTTTTTTCAAGATGGTGGCCTAATGGGATTCGTTGGGACTTTTGGGATATAAGTAGGGTTGCTGCTCCCAACAACTTCCAATAAAAATGTATGGTATTTTGTCCGGGTCAATCTATAGTTTAAGCTGTATAGCTTGAGACACAACAGACAGAATTGGCGGACCCAATTTTTTTTTTGCACATTCTCTATCATCACAATGTCATGTTTCATTGTTATTTCAAGTTTAAGCTTGTTCACGAATCCTAAACTTGACCTATATAGCAAGTAAACAAATATTTCGAATTGAATTGAACTAAGTTTGAGACTGTTCCGCTCCAATGTTGAATCCGTGCTTCTGTATGGGTGCAGCACTTGGAAAATCTTAACAACTGTCACAAGCAAGCTGCAATCGTTCGTGAATAGGTGTCTACGAAACATCTTAAGGATTTTTTCGCCCAACCGTATTTCCAATGAAGAACTTTATAGAAGAACGGGTCAAGAATCCATTGACAGTACTATTCGCAGTGGATTGGTCATACGCTTCGAAAAGGCAACGATTGCATTGCTGGCCAAGCGATGCAATGGAACCCACTCACACAGGCAGGTAGAGGGTCGGGTCGGCCGAGAAGCACATGGCGCAGGACAGTCGAAAGTGAATCTGCACAGCTGGGGAAGAGTTGGAGAGAACTACGTTATATTTCCAGAAACCGTACACGATGGCGCGTAGGAGTAGTGGAGGCCCTATGCCCCTTAAGGAAATCACAACGGACTTTTTAAGGTCTGAGGACCTAAGTAAGTAAGTATGTAATTGAACCAAGTTTGGTCTGTTAAAATAAAAAATAGCCAAAACTACATCCCGTTGCGTTGAGAATATTACCCTTCTAGTTTTTCGACCTAGACACCCTGTACAAAAAGATAAATAATGTTTTGCTAAAAGTCTCGACTTCGAGAGATTGACGTGTCATACATAATATGTATGTAAGTGTTTTGTTATTATTAATTATTGCTGCGGGGGTATGGTACCCCTTTTCCCCTCCTGAAGATACTTATGTACTTTTTTTCCTTCAACCTAAAGGGTGAAAATTATTTGCAATACTGATTGGAGATGAAGAATAATCTTTAATTCTAGGTATAGGAATTTATAGAATTATCAGTTAAATAAACAAAAATTGATTAACTTTTGTTTGCAGAACACTTAAAAACGTAAGAAGAAGTAAAAGATATTTGGCCACTAAAACTTATGTACCTCTTACTGGTAGCCATGAGCTTATCGGAAGCACTCCAAAAGAAAAAAAGTTAAAAAACATGTATGTAGGTAAGTTGATATTCTTTAATTTTGGTTGTACATTGCATAAGAAGTATTACCAACATTTTATTCAAACTTTCTAAATTCATTTTCATTCTAAGGGCCAAATTCATAGTCCTCACTCAAGTCGACATGTTTTTCAAATGCAAGTTTTTTTTTACTTTGTTGAGTTTTTATCTTAGGTACCTACTTCTAAAATGTGAAAAAAATAGAAAAAGAAAAATATAGAAAAAGTTACCAACATGCATTAGGCAAAGAAGAAAAAAATTTGCTATAATTTAAGTGCTCTGTTATATTTTTAACTGGTCTTCACATACAGCTCTTCATAAACTGGCAAATATTTACAAATATTTTGAAATTATAAATAGTTAGATAATATTCAAAGTCCAGTTAAATAACATTTTGGTGTAAGATAAGCATACGATGGCAAATGATTTATAAGTATTTCTTAATGCACAATTAAAAGAGACTAATCACTAATGTCGTTTTCGATTGGAAGTCCAGAAGACTTCTCAAACTGTTTTATTGGTGCAAAAATGACAGATATGACACAAGTAAACAATTTCAGTGAACTCCTGGATGCTTTTGGACGTCCAATTGAAAACGGCATAATATATAAAAAAAATACGAACATTTCGCGATTTTGGTGCACTGTGCATGGTAGCACTAGTTACCACGAAGCTGCAAACTTGGTTTTACACTACTGCAACCAAACAAATGTGTGATGCGCAGTTTTTTGCGACCTTGTATGCTTATTACTTTTTGGATCTTAGATTTTTTGTTTAAGGACTAGACAAATTTAAGTCAATAATCCCCTCTGTGCAAAATGGTAGATTTCTACAGTTAGAGGACTTCTGAAAATCATGATATAAACTATATAAACTTCCAAATTTAAATAAAATCAGCCTTCCTGTATTTCGTTCGATAAAATGGGTGTTTTTGACTATCTGTATTCTGTACATACTATTATTCTTTAAAATTGAACTCTTGCATGGGCTATAGTACTTTTCGAGTTTAATTTTTATTTTGTATCTACATTTGATTTATAAAACATTAACAGCATAACATTATAATTCTATAATCCGAAATAATAACACATAATTAAACGTTTTCTGAAATAATTAAATACTTGCGAATCGTTTGTGTGTATTTTAGTTCAATTAGCGAATTAATAAACATCATATTTATTTTCCTATGTTTTGCCCAGGCACGTTCTTCTACATATGGCGCCCTGGGTCCATTATTTTTATGGGGCGGCCTATATGATATGTGTATGGTTGGATGACGTGCAGGATCTATGAGTCAGAAAAACAATATAATACTAAGGATGAGCTTATTGATGCCATCAAAAAAGCATGGAGTGACATAACCTTGGATTATTATTTGCCCAATGGGAAAGAAAAGACTTTGTGAAGCTACCCTTAACCAAGGCGGTAGTACTCGTTATTAGAAATTGCAAACCAATATATCCAAAGGTTTACTTTAACGTACAAAGTTGGAGAAACAACTTATTTATTGCAATTTTTTTATATCCAGGCTACAGGATGTACTCAGATGAGCTAAAACAAATGACTGCTTTTTTGATAAAGATATAAGTTAACGTATTTTTAAAAAGAATGGTATTTTCTAGAGGTCTGATTTTTCTTAGCTACAAAGCTTAATATTATGTCGTAAAAGTGGTGTTGGTTTGAAACAGATGTTGCCACTGTATTCGAAAAAAACTCAACTTGAATTTTTGCAAAGCATTGGACGTATTGAAGTGACCGGAAGTGTATACAAGACCTCGCCACACACAACGACTTTTCCTCATCGAGTTCGTTCCACGCTAACGTTTTGGCATAATACATTATTTTGGAGAAATAATTATAATCGTGTTAGGGTTTTCACTCCTATCCCTGCAGCAGCCAAGGTGTCCATCTGCTAAGAAGTTAATTATTCACACAAACGTACAAACGTAGGTAACATTTCAAAAACAATGGAGAATGGAGCCGTTCGCTTGCTTTCTCATTGGTCAAAATTCATTGGTAATGTAAATAAACAATTTTTCGAGTGCTAAAAACAGAAATAACACAGCATTGTTGTTGTTATTTTCAATGAAAATAATGTGTGAAAGAAAGTAGACAAAGACAATTCTTCGAACAGTTTCATAGTAAAGAGTTGCCTTACCAAAAGTGTCCCGATTATATGGTTGCAGTAACTTTAAAATAATTTTCTTCTACATGTTGATTTAAGGTTATGCATGTAAGTGAAGTGTAGTAGGTGGTCTTGAGGTAAGAAAACATTGCTTGGGGTAGAAGGCCTCCGTATATTTGTATACAAAATTATTTGAATTTTAAAAAATAATATTAAAAATAACGGCAACACTTAGAATTTTTTTTAAATCAAGTTATTCGCCCCCAATTATAGATGCCGACGAATGCGTTGCGGTGGAATTCGCACTTATTTCAGCCATTTTTTCTCCTGTACAACTCGAATGTGAGTAAGTGTGTTAGTGGAAGTGGTAAGGTAGTATTGATGATATAGTTCACCTGGAAAGTTCATAATTGAATTAAATGCGAACGCGAATCCTGCGAATCACGTTTACTCCCCGGGAGTAAAGTATTGCGAATTCCATAATTATTTTTAGGAAAACCTGTTCCAAAATTTATTTTCAAACTTGAAATTTTGAAAAATTTAATTAAATAATTATATTGATTTAAGGAGAATGGGCGGTTCCGTCCCATTGGCGTAGCAAGTAGTTACCTCTATATCGATAGGTAAATGTTTGGTCACAATTTGTTTGAATGTCTAGTAAATTAGGCCATAAGTAACTATTATTGAATAACCTTCCCCCCTGAAAAAAATTTTTTCTGCGTCCGCTCCTTACTGGAAAATTGACGTTATAGGTCTCTTGTTACCGCTCCCGGATTCAACAAAAAATTACAGCCCTTTGAATTCGTTATTGAAACGCATGAACCAATAAACCGAGGGTAGTCAAATTGTAACCTTACCTGTTAGATCGTAGATAACAGTTAAAAAACAAAATATAAAAACGTTTGTACCAAATTTAAAGCAAATCCGTTCAACTATTTAGGCTATCCCATTTAAAATTGACGCACACACGAATGGACGAACACCAGGGATGGTATGAGGAAAGCCACTTTCATATACATCTATCATCTTAATGTTTTTTTTTTTTTGAGCACTAAGTAAAAAAGCAAATAACAAAATCGGAGTACCTATACCTATGAGAAAAATGCATATACAAACAAAACTAACTAATCATTGGTTGATATCGTCGCAATACAGGGGCTCCCAAAGTGGCGGGGCCCTGGGCCCTGGCCTATCGTGTCCATGTCTACAGACGGAACTGGGTTTATTCTAATGTTTTCCATGGTAACACTATTCCCTACTTGCATCAATTATTATTATAATTTTTCTCTCTTAATGTGTGTATTTAATCGTACTTTCTATTATTAGATGTTTTTTTTAGATTATTCTATTATAATTTCATCAAAATCCACCTTATGGTGGTTGGAATTCTAAAGTACCGAAATGCTGATTAATTCTTTTGTGTGCCCCTTTAACTATAAAAGTCTTTTTTTTTTTTGCATTTATGTATTTATTTTTATTGTTGATGCAGCTCTTTCGATTTGTGTGATTGTTGTTTATTTTTTTTTTTTTTGTGTTGCAAGATAAGAACCATAAAAACAATAACAACATTCAATTATACTCACCACACAACATAGTGTTGTTATAGGTACTTCATTATCTAGAATTAGAACTACTGGGAACTTTCTAAGTCTAGAGCTCCATGAAAGTCTGTGAGTTTCAGTTGGCGGTTGTGAGTCGACGCGAACGGACATATTATTTTGTTCAGAACCTCATAAAGGTGAAAGAGTTTATATAAAACTTTACTAGACGTTTAAGAGAGTGCTGGTGTCGTGCGTGCCTTATAACATAAAAACTTTATTTAAATTCAAAAATCATTCCATCGGCCGCCACGGTTTTGGACTTGCAAATTGTTTTTGTTTTTTATGATAGATTAGGTATCTTAAATGCTAATGAACACGCTGAAATTGCCATAAAAATTCTAAGCAAATTCAAAACAAAATAAAATTAGTCACCCTTTTGCCTTGCTGATGCATAAAGTATGTATGATCCGTTGTAGAAGTTGGGAAGTTTTTTTTTTTTAATTTTATTTGCTTGGACTGATACTATATAAATTAACATTCTATTCAGGGAGGAGTTTTAGAGATAGAGTTACACTTGTTGCAAGATACGCCATCATAGCTCTACAAACACAAATGTGTGCAAATCACGATTCGTTTTCACACTTGATCGATGCGATGGACGTTTCTAAATGCTAGGAAATAGTTGTGTTTGGTCTGATTTTGAACTTGATATAGAAATATAATAGCATTGTTTAAGATTCAAGTGCTATTGTTGATAGCTCATTATTTTTTGTGTACCTACTGCGTGTTGATATCGCTGAGAAAGATCAATGAACTGCAAATGTTTATGTATTGCATTGGTGAAGAAAGTTTTATGGTTATTAGATTATATTTATAATCAGATATCTCGAAGCTAGGGATACATTGTTGATTTTAATAAAATTCTTTCTGATGTTCTAAAATCTTTTTTATCCACTATTTTAAACTTGGAAAATATTTAAATACATTAGGGTGCTTTTTTTTGCGACCATTATTTTTCGACTCCTCTTTCAAAATTTCTTTACAATATGAGCCCTCGTATAAAATACACTAAAGTTCTTTTTTTTCAAATTCTTATAACTCAGCACCAAAATTCTGTTGGGTGTTTCCAACAAAATTTTGAAAGGGGAAAAAAAGCACCCTAGTATACATAGTAGGATTGTAGAGGAGAGGTACTTATAATATCGAATAATTGTGAAGGAAATGCTGATAAGGTTACTTCCGATAAAGGTTTGATGAATATATTATTATGAAAACAAATATTGCAGAGATTGATTTATTGTACATATTTTAAACAATTTAGGTAAATTATTTATATATTGTTAAAGAAGAAAACTCTGAGCAGTTATTTATTCCTTATAAGAATACTAATAAGCGGGCGGCCACTGCAAGAATACTTTACTCATAGAGTTTAAGAAAATTTAAAATGAGAAGTGAAAGAAGAGTATTAGTAGGAACAAAAACCACAGGGCTTTCCGTCTGCATCCTGGCACGATAGGCGTGGTAAGGTGAACAATTTCCTAGAAATAGATGAAATTGGTGCCAAATTTGGTTAAAAACCGGTAAACAAACCGGATATTAACTTGGGTTATTAAACGGTTAGGTTTTTAAACTAGATAAAAAACCGTCTTAGAGACTTTCCAAAGACGTCTCCAGAACCGAAAATGGTCAGTTACTTTATAACTTCGTCAAAACAGTTATAAAAAAATCCTATATTTTTCGAATACTGTTTTTTTTAGACCTAATTTTACGGTTTTTTAATAACTTTTAATCTACGGTTAAAGAAGAGCCTGTAATAAACCATTTTACGGTTATTTTATAACCTTTTACAAACCGTTAACATACAGTTTTAAAAAAAGCCTGTACTAGGTTATTTGAAGGTTTTTGTATAACTGTTTAGCTACGGTTTTTATAAAACCTAGAATATAACAGGCTTTTAAAGAACCTATAAAACCTATACCTGCAGTTTTTATAAAACCTGTAAAAAACCTGTAATATACCTTATTTTCACAGCTATTTTATAACCGTTTATTTATAGTTTTTATAAAACCTGCAAAATGTTGTTTCACGCCTTTTTTATAACCGCTTACTTACAGATTTTATAAAACCTATAAAATGTTTGCTTACCAACATGCTGCAAACCATATGACTCTTCCCAGCTGAATGTTAAATATTTTAAATAAGAACGCTGAAATTTAAGATTCGTCAAATATTTTTTAATGCATTCAAAAAATTATACTTAAACAATAAATTTAAAACTAAAACAATAACTTAACCTAAAAACGTATGATATGTTGCGGATTGCCCATCAGAGGCAGAAGATCTGGTTTTGGAATTTGTATTGCTGTAAAAGTAAAAGTTTAAGTTTACTTAAATGTTGAATATAATTTTTTTTTTACTGTTTTTTTTACTGTTTACTGTTGACTGTTTTCCCAGTCTAAAAGGGGCTTGCTTTGAAAAACTTTAAAAAAATGAAGCGCCCTCGGCTTCGCTGAAAATGGGGTACCGGACCGTTTCCATAATCCACTTGATGAGGAACTTGCACAATTTAAACTATTTTTCAAACACGCGCGCGCAATAAATAAATACTTTTTGTCACCACCAGCCACAAGAGAACAATGAGAAATCTGAGAATGAATGAGTGACATGTGATGCGCGACGCTTGGAACGAAAATTTGGTTATTTTGTAACCCATAAAAAAAAATATAGAAGTTATTTAAAAACCTTCTTTTAATTTAGGATTTATAATAGGTTAATTTTGAACCAATATACAACTTCCATCTTATAGTCAGTAATTTAAAATCTCATTTATAACCTTTAATCAAATTTGGTTGATTTTTAACATATAAATAACTCTTTGTGTGAAAAATGAGTTATTAAAATACTTACTTGAAACTTGGAATGAAAATTTGGTTATTTTGTAACTCATAAAACACAAATATAAAAGTTATTTAAAAACTTACTTGAAACTTTGTGTCAAAAAAAAAATTATTAAGATACTTTTCTGAAACTTTTGAAGAAAAATGGTTATTTTTTAACCATTCCATTAAAAAAAAAAAGTTATTTAAAAACTAACTTCAAACTAAGGTTAATATTTAACCAATAAAAATGCGTCGAAAAACTACCAGAATCTAACCTGGGTTTATATGATTCAAAAGTTTATTTTACGCATAATTTTAACCCAAAAGAAACCTCCGAAAATACTGGTTTTATTTATAACTTAAAATTAACCAGAGACTTTTAATAACTCGTTTATAGCCGCTTTATGACCACGGCTATTTATAGTTATTTTATAACTTTGGTTATTTGCAAACGAGGTTTGAAAATTTTTATTTGGTAGATGTAAAGTCATCAAATGATCTGTGCATCAATATTTTTTTGCGATACCAGCTGTTAATTAAAAAAAAAAAGACGCATGCAGGTCTAGTAGAATATACAATAAAAATAAAATTGTTAACATTTTCAAGTTGTTTTAAATTAATTGAAATTATATTGAAGCAGTAATAATACTGAGCAAATATTTGTCAAGACTCATAAGGAGTTTCAAGCGCGTAAATTAATAAATAGTTAATTAATGAAATTGTAATTGTATTTGTTGGATAACTATATAATTTATTTAAATTTAAAGTATTTTCTATAATATAATTATTGTTATTAATCGATGTTGTTGTGAGCTTATATCACACAATTATGGTGGGAAAATATAGAAATTAATTAATACCAAAGGCATTATTGTGCCTCACGTCAAAAATCTTAATATGTATTATAGTTTTTCCTTAAAACTGCAGAAAACCTCGACTTTTTCAACTATTCTCCAGTTTTTGACAGTTTTGACCCTGAATAACTAGTTTTTGATTAAAAATACATATCAGTATGTAGGTAAGTTTTCAAACTTTAACAAATATAGCCCGAAATTGTCCACAAAGACCTAATAATTTTCAAAATACATATACTTATGTAGATCTTCAAAACTGATCATTTTCTTAAGCACGAAATTAGACGTAGGTAATGTTTTAAAATAAGTACTTCAGTGGAATAAGGTTTTGATTCAAATCTGTTTTGCTTACAGCAGAAATTTAGAGTAAATGTTAATGATAAAATGTAAATGTAAATGAAACTTCCTTACAGTTAAAAGGTACCTATAAAACAGCTCAACCTTTTTGGATTTGGTTTTTTTCGTGTTTTGGTTATATCTTTGGAACAAGAAAGTCGTGTTTTGATGGTGTTGGATCCAGTAACTTAAAAAACAAAAAGAAATGTGTGTGTTATCTTCTTGTTCTGACAAATCAAACAATCTTCCTACATTTTATCGCTGTACCTGCTATTATTTTGAATGGAGCTTCTGTAATAAAATAGGTTACTTAATGTTTACAGAAAATCCCGTTTGATAAAATTCTGTTTAGATTGGCAGAAAAGTTTGGATTTTTTTGGTGGCTATAATTTTAGCATGAAGAATTTTTGGTGATTTTCCAAAATGGTGGCCGCTGACCGAAAGTCCTTTCAATTTAGTATATAAAGGTCAATTCCCGTAACCCCCTTGATACGGTTTTTGTATTTGGCATCTGCAAAGTAGATAAAAAGTATTTGAAGTTTGACTGCGACATTAGATCATTTTGAAAAATATAGCAAAATATTGAAAATTTTGTTTTCTTCCCTTTTTGTAACAGAAACAACTTACATTACTTAAACAAAATTAAAAAAATTAATGTTAAATGTTCATAACCTCAAAAATACAGCTAAAAGACAACTACATATATTTTCTTCATCTTTGGTCTTATAACGTCTCCACTACAACTAATAGGTTTGAAGATCTAGATCGATTCACGTTTTTCAAAATGGCGGTTATCGCTAGAGGATTGGCATTCCGAAAACCACAACTTAAGCTTTTCTAATACCCCTCTTTTAGATTTGAAAATATCAGCTTTCCTGTATTTTGTTCCACGAGAAAACACTTCTTTCTTGTTCTATTGGATGAAGGTCTGATATTGTCGAAAACTTTAAATTACTATAGTCATTGTGATTAGATTTAAAACAAATTTTAGATATCCCCATATTTTTTTCTACGAATTAAATACAGAAAACAGTCTTTAAAACCTAGGTTCATTCGTTCATTTTTGTATACGGCGATGTGACCCTTGACTTTATTGATACATAAAAATGCAATCTCATGGTGGAACTAAATATTCTGTTAAAGATTTTGAATTTTGTATGGAGTGAGAGTTCTAGGTGGTAAAAGCAAAAAGCACTATAAAAAAGGGATTTTTTTCTGAAGGAAATATTTTAACTAATTTCTTCTTAGAATTTTTTTTTTTGACTTAGAAATTAATATTCTTTGTCTAATGTTAATATTTTTGTCGCAGTTATAACAAAAAAAAAGAACTGAAGGAAAAAGATGCATCTTAATCTGTCGGAATTTATTTGGGCGATATCGCTATTCGTATTAAGCCAGTGCACAGCTGTTGAAAAGTAAACTAAACACTCAAAATAAATGCACAAATACCTAATTTTTTTGTGCTAATAGGAAGCCTTGGAAATGTAATAATTCTAACCTATGCCAACTTGACCCTAACGATGAAGCAGATACTCCGCGTTTTGAAAGCCAAAAGGATTGTAGAATGTCATGTGGAAAATATGGAGCAATTTGGCCAATGCCAACTCAGGAATGTAGCATTGCTCATGAACGAGTTTATTTCGATCCGTTGAAAGTAAGGTAAGATTTGGGTCATTAAAACATCAATTTGAATTATAATTTGTATTTGGTTATCGTAATTGATACATTTTTCTAATTTTTTCTTAGATTTAACGTAGTGGCACCAAATTCACATACATCGCAATTCGTTCGTGAAGCAAATCGCATATTTGTGAGTAATGCACTGAAGGAATGCATTCGCAACTGCACATTGTCTCAAAGCAAGGAAATCCTAGTTAAAACCACTGTTAACTCAACCAGTTTAGATTTGGATTGGGATACAGATGAATCATATACGTTGAACTTGAGAACTTCAGGTTGTTGTTGTTTTTTTTTAATAAAAAATTGCAATTCTTAATAAATTGTTTCTATAGAAATGGCAACTTTCGTGGATATTAGAGCTACGACGGTTTTCGGAGCAAGACATGGTTTAGAGACATTGAGCAACTTAATAACTGGTGGATTAGGGTAAGTGCTTTATTTTGCAATTTTTGATTGCTTTGAAAGTTTAAAAAGAGAATGACACACAACAAACTCAAAACGGCGTAAAACATTGACACTTGCTCTACAAAATGTGTTGGTGTTGAAGTTTTTCTCAAGTTTTTTTTTTGGGTTTGGCCGAAACTTGCAATTTTTTGACCACAGGCGTACGGTTTTCCGCGATTTTGAAATAAAATCAAGCCAAAAGTTGTAAGGCATCAAAGTATGCCACTTTTTTTTAATGAAATATTTATCCTAAAGGTGGTATTACGCAACAATATACTGAAATAAAAAGTTCAAGTGACCTCGACTCCAAAATGCGTTTCGTCCAGATACAACAGTGGAGTTGAGGTCTATAAATATGAAAATAAAAATAATTTTCATTATTTTATTTTTTGATTATTTATTTATGTATATTTAACTAAGCTTATCTGAACTGGTCACTGTGGCGTATGTGTAACATTTTTTTTTCTGCTGAAATGTGAAAGGTAATAAATTTTTTTTATCTCTCAACTCTCACTAATTAGACAGATATGGCTTGAATTTCTCTGACCTTTTTAAAATATGATATGCGAAGTTTCGCACATAATAGGGTGATAAGCTCTTTGAGTCGAAGTTTTCTTTTTCCTCAATCTTAATATAGTATCAGATTCAGACCCTAATCGCTATATCAGTTGATACCTATAATTTCGTACAGGTAGTTTGCACATGGGTTGCGTCCAATATCAAGGCATAAGATTGCCATGCATTAAAATTCAATTTCAGGGTTTTTTTTTACAAATATCTGACCCAGCCTATACGGCAGGTCTTAAAGGTGAACAAAATTTAATATCATCAATATCGTGTACGGTTTCTGGAAATATATCGCAGTTCTCTTCAACTCTTCCTCATCTATGCAGATTTCTTCGAATGCGTCCTGCGCCATGTGCTTCTCGGCCGACCCGAGGCTCTACCTGCACCTGTGTGAGTTGGTTTCATTGCATCGCTTGGCCAGCAATGCAATCATTACCTGTCGGAGCGTATGGCCAATCCACTGCCACTTACGTCTGAGTATAGTACTGTTTATGGATTCTTGACCCTTTCTCTTATGAAGTTATTCATTAGAAATATGGTTGGGCCAAAAAATCCATAAGATGTTTCGACACCTATTCACGAACGATTGCAACTTACTTTTGACAGTAATTAGAATTTTCCACTTTATGCAGCTATACAAAAGCACGGATTCAACATTGGAGCGGAATAGTCTCAGCTTTTTCTTTAAGCTGATAAAAATATTTCTCCATATTTTAGACAGCATTCCGAAAGCAGCGTTTGCCTTTTTAATACGTCTGTTGACGTCCAGAAAAATGACTTGAATGGATATGAGTTACTTCCGAGGTTGATCAGTTCTGTTTTTGCCGTGTTTTTAGTCCCACGATTTCTGCTTCTCCCTGCACCCTTGTTATCATTCGTTCGAGATCCATCATCCTATGAGAGAGTAAGCATATGTTGTCCGCGTAATCCAAATGTTTTAGTGAGGATGTTAGATTCTATTGAAAGCCACCATTTCCGTTCAACAGGGCTGCACGCAGCACATAATTGTATCACTAACAAGAAAAGTATAGGCGATAGTATGCAACCCTGTCTGACTCCACATTGGACTTCAAATTCATCTGACAACCTTCCTTTATGCAGAATCTGACATTTGCATCCATCTTAAGTTGCTTTAATAATGGCAATTAACTTATCTGGAATGCCTCTCCTGCGTAAGGCAATTTAAATAAATTCTCTGTTGATACTATCAAACGCTTTTTCAAAATCAATGAACAGAAGGTGAAGTGGTGATCGATATTCGACCCACTGTTCAATAATGATTCGCAAGGTATGAATGTGGTCAACATGTGGATGAATCAGTGTGGAATCAAAGAGGGCCATAAACAATAATTCATGAATTGTTATATATATACATAGGTAAACACGCAAAATTTCATTTATTAATGAACAATTAAAACCATGGGAAAACAAACTTTTAAGAATTAACGTAATTTTTACAATCTATGCAGTGGCAGTCAGCAAGTTTGCAACATACGTTAAGTTAAATATTTGTGGAAGTCAATTTCGTACTTCTTACTCATGTTCTTAACCATAAGTTCGGCTATAGATCGGCTCTATAACAATGGCCAAGAAACGCCATTTTGAAAAAATGATTGATTTTTATATAAAAAAAAATAAGAGTTACATTGGTAATCGCAAAGTTTTCCGTGCTCGTGGTATGTACTCATTTTTGTAAGGTTTTTGTATGAAAAGTACAAGAAGGTTTTATTCAAAATGGCTGAATTTTGAACTTAACCTAAGTTTAGCTAAACCTCAATTTTTGACGTTTACAGATTCCAATTATCTTAATTCTATTACAAAAGTTATCGTGTTTATAAATTTTTAACGCCAACGACTCGGACACCGACAACGGCGCAGTGGTGCTTTTTATGAGTTTCAGCGAATTCGAATCTGAAGTAAGAAACAATTTATGACGTCACGTTTTCGAGATAAGGAGGTATTTTCGTGTAAAATAATCTCGAAATCGTGACGTCAAAGATTTTTTATAACTTCAGATTCGAACTCAGCAGCCCAAAATCTTTCAGATAAGTATATTTTAGGGTCACACAAAAAATTATATTCAGTTTTATTGAACATTGTTATTTTATTTTATTTCGCCTTTTGTAGTTGTTGCCATTAAAGTTAGTTGGCAACACTATACCTTCAAAATTGTCAATTTTTTTAATGAGGATCAATTAGCAAGATATCGAAATTGCTTATGGTTGACAAAAAATCCTATTAATAGGCCAAGAAATAGTTCTAAGAGTGTTTGCTAAAGTGTGTGTATATTGCAGGCAAAAATGGTCTCCTAAAATGAACTCCTTAGTTTTTTGTCCTGGTTATAACTGAAATATGCATAATTACGTTGCAGTCAGTATTTAAGGGCCTATTTTTTTTAAATGCAGCCAAAATTATAACTTAGAGAATGATTTGTTTTCAGTTTATCGCTTTCGTTGCTTGTTCCGGCCGCCATATTGGAGCCGCCATTTTGTAAATTAAAAAGTTGGCAGACTTTTTGTATTCTCCATAATTAAATCTCTAAGTGTACCAGATTTCATCAATTTTCGTTCAGAAATTTCCAGGGATATAAATTTTGTCGCTGAAACTCATAAAAAGCACCACTGTGCGGCGGCGCACGCACATAAAAATATCTCGAAAACGTGTTTTCTATACGTTTCATGGTGCTTCACGATGAAATAGACTAATTTAAGAAAAAAAAAAAAATTGTGCCAATCGCTATACTTATTCTTTACACAATTAATACAATAAAAAAAAAACAGCATTGTTAAAACCAGCAGTTTCCAAATTTCTTTTATCGTTATAAGTCCGTAAGTTTTTGAAAAAAAAGTTGAGTTTAATATTTTCATATGCCAGGCCTGCACAATAATGTATTTATATGGATGACAGTCACAATGGTTTGTGTCTAGTCATAAACTTTTCTTTTTGACACTTTTATATTTGATTCTCTTGAAACTACTTGCTCCTTGTCAACAAAAATTAAAAACATCAATAAATGCCATGACATTTGAATTTTCTGATATACCAAATTGTCTGACAATATTTTTAATTTTCTCCGATTTTTGTTGCAAACGTATGCTTGATCAGAGGGAATAAAATAATATTTAAGAGCGTGATAAATAATGCAACAAACCTATTCTAATGGAAGTTAATTATACCAAAATGAAGAGGAGCCTTAAAGTAATGTGCTTACCTGTCAGGTGTGATCTTTCGGCATGTACTAAGCAAAGAAAAAGTAAAAGAATAAACGATTTCTATGAGAATTGTGATGCAGATCGTAGAAAAAGATGCTAAAAGAACGTGACATGCAGTTTTATTTCAATTCAGCTTTCAACATCACCTCTACATCCACATACGAAGCTCAAGAAATGTTTTTGTTTTCAAAGAAATTCGATTTCTAGACGCTATCTCCAATATAATTTGAATCTTTTGGTAACTCCACTGCCTACGCTCCAAGGCCTTGAATTTGAAATATATTAGGCTCTACAAAGAACTTAAAATTATTGTATTTCTATTACAAAAACCATAGAGCCTTATTTATTTCAAGACTTTGAAGCGTGAGCGGAGATTGCGCCTGAAAAACGAATATCTGTGAAAACAAAAACTTTTTTTGAGCTTCGTATCTGGATGTAGAAGCTGAATTGAAATTATACTGCATGTCACGTTCTTTTAGCATATTTTTCTACGATCTGCATCACAATTCTCGTAAATAACGTTTACTCTTTGGCTTTTCCTTAATTAAGTACATGTCGTATGGTCACATCTGATAGGTAAGCACATTACTAACGGTTTCCTCTTCATTTTGGTATAATTACCTTCCATTAGAATAGGTTTGTTGCATTATTTGTCACGCTCTTAAATATTATCAAGCATGAACATAAAGCATACGTTTAAAACAAAAATCGGAGAAAATTAAAAATATTGTCAGACAATTTGGTATATCAGAAAATTCAAATGTCATGGCATTTATTGATGTTTTTAATTTTTATTGACAAGAAGCAAGTAGTTTCAAGAGAGTGAAATATAAAAGTGTCCAAGAGCGAAGTTTATGACTAGATACGACCATTGTATAACAGTTTTTGTTTGCAGTATTGTGTACCTATACTGTATCGGTAGTATCCATATGCATTATGCAGACAATTGCAGACAAATTGTCCGCTGAAGTTTGAACAGCCACAAAAGCCGTAAAACTTGTTCGATTTAAAAAAAAACTAAACTGCTATCGCTTTGTCTCAAAAAACTCTAGAGGGATATTTTTTACTTTGTTTTTTATTCGTCTTAGCAAAAAAATAATTGCAAAAAGATTTAAAACTTTCCAAAAAAATTTAAAAATAAAACTGGACTTTTGGACTGTAATAATTGACCGATTTTTGGAAGACTTACAACAATTACATCGTTCCTGCAAAATTTATTTGAGATATTTTTTAGTTTTTTTTTGAAGTTATTATATCAAAAGATAGATACCACATATCTTTTAACAGTAAGCTTAAAAAATGAAAACTTTTTCGTTTATTGTCAGAATTTAAAGATTGAGGTGTTGAAATTTAGCTAAAATATTAAGCTACAAGAAGGTGTAATTTTTTTTATACACAAACTTGTAAGAGAATTAAATAAAATATGTTGCAATGCAAAATCAATATTTGTTTTCTATTTCTTTTTACAAAATGGACGAAATTTGTTTGAATTTCATAAAACATTGTACTACAATATTGTTGGTACAAGTGTTTTTAATAAGCAGTATACATTTTTGAATATATTTATGCATTTTTAATGATTTTAGAATGGAAACTTTATAAAAGTTTTATTGCATATAAACTGTATCTATATCTGTATATATGTAACTTTGTTTGTAGTTGCAAGATTTTTATAATTGAGATAGATTCTATCAGATAAAAATAATAAACTAAAATTGTGCGTAAAAATATTGCACAGTTATCATACAAATTGCCACAGAAGTTATTCAGAGAAAATATATTTTTTAAGGAATTTATTAAAATTTATATATTTATTTAAAGAGAGAAAATAATATAATATTACAAAAATATTTTAATAAAATTAAAATATAAAATATTCTACTTTTCGTGTAGAAAAGTAGAATATTTTATATTTTATATTTTTTTATATATTTTATATTGGGTTGGGGTCAAAATTCTGCCGGGGTCAAAATTCTTTTACCAAAATTCTGCTTTCAAAATTCTGCTTTTCAAAATTCTGCTTTTCAAAATTCTGCTTTTCAAAATTCTGCTTTCCAAAATTCTGTAATTTCATTTTTTTTAGCGAATATACAGAAAATCTTTTTTCTTATAAGGTTGTTCTTTTGTTTTAAATAATAAATATTCTGTTCTGTATATAAATAAAGAAAAAGAAAATAGTGAAAATTATTTTTTATTTTTATTTTTAAGTGGAGTGATTAAATAAATTAAATTTTAAATTTCAAGTGACCTCAACTCCAAAATGCGTTTCGCCCAGGTACAACAATTTGTTCTATCTTAAGCGGATAGCAAAACAAACAGTTCTTTCTGGTATTATTAAGTTCCTTTTTTGCTGTTGGTAATTATTTTTTATATTTTGTTTGTTATAAAACATATGTTTATGATAATTTTTGTTGACAAAGTTAGAAAAAAACTTGTTAGGTATATTTTTATCGTTAATAAACATGTTACATATATAAAACAGAATGAGCAGATTTTTTTTTTTTTAATATCGATTGCCAGAATTTTGAAAAGCAGAATTTTGGAAAGCAGAATTTTGGAAAGCAGAATTTTGCAAGACAGAACAGAAAAAAAGCTGAATTTTGAAAAGCAGAATTTTGAAATGCAGGATTTTGACCCGCTCCCTTTCATATTTTATATATTTTTTTTCTACACGAAAAGTAGAATATTTTATAATAATATTTATATTAAAATTTAATACAAGTTTTATGTATTAAAATATTTTTGTAATATTATTCTTTCATCTTCTCTCTTTATTATTCTATCTTCTCTCTTAAGTCTATAAAATGAATCCCATTATTTTGTAATATTAAAATGGTGATATCATTATCTTTATTATTTTTTTTTTCGCAAATTATGTGAAGTCAAATTTTATGGCAATTTAAATTTTATCAGTAAACCAAAAGCGCCTTCAAAATAGTGCAAATTTATATCATTTTTTCTCGAAATTTTTTTTCAGATAAAGGGTACCTGAAACCATACATACATAAGACATTTTTAAAAATGGCTTCTGTTATCGTCTACGTCTGGCTTGCTGTTTTAATACAGTTTGATTAAATTTTAATTTCCTTAGATTAAAATCCTTAGGATTACATTCTAATCTTTTTCGTATTAAAAATATCAATTTTAATACAAAATAGTTTTAGAAAAATTTAAATATTTACAGAATATTAAAAAGTAATATTCACTGTATTGCAAACGGCTGTAATACAAAGGCTGTATTAAAAAGTAATTCAATTTTTTAACCGTGTACATAGAAAGATTTTTAAAGTGTGTTTATTGAGATAAAAATGTTAAATTGAGCATTTTCGCAATAGGGTGACTCAGAAACTGTTTTTTTCTACTTTTACTTGTGGAATTCAAAAAATACTACTCAAAAAAAACCCTGCAAAAACTTTTTGTGTAATTTAAATCCAATTTTGTTCGTAAAGTGTAAGAAACAAAATTGCACCACCCTAATTGAAATTGGTATTAACTATGTAGATTTTTTTTTCATTCCATGTGTAAAATGTAAATGTAGAAAATAGCATTTTTTTTGAGCCACTCGAATGTGAAAATAATCATTTAACATTATAATCTCAATAAATACGCTTTTTAAAGTTTTGTTTTTTTAATTTGGGAAAAGTAAGATTTTTTCCACCACCTTAATAATTTTAGAAAATTGTTTTATAACAATACAAAATATTTCAACTTATTGATTTAAAACAAAAAAAAAACAAACAAATCGTACTCTTAATTCAAAAAAGTTTTCTTGGACGTTTTATGAACGCTATTTTCATGAAATTGTATTAAGTTAGGTTGCACATTTTAACCTGCAAAAATCCATTTTTCTTTTGCAATGATTTTTGTTAATATAAATTATACTAGGTACCAAATTTCTGTTTTCTTTAAAAAATAGGAACGGTTTAATAATGGTTGCTGGAGCTCGAATTCGTGACAGACCAATGTTTCCACATCGTGGTTTATTACTTGATTGTTCAAGAAACTACATTCCTGTTCGATCCATAAAAACTACTCTAGATGCAATGGCTACCTCCAAGATGAACGTTCTTCACTGGCATGTTACAGACTCTCAGAGTTTCCCGTTGGAAATAACAAGGATTCCAGAGTTGCAAAGGTCTGGCTATAAAGTTAAAAAAAAAAACAATTTTATCTCTAATTTTCATTCAATATGATTTACAGATTTGGAGCTTACACACCTGAGCATGTGTATAGCCGCACCGATACGCAAAACCTAATTAAATATGCCAAAATCCGTGGAATTCGAATGCTTGTTGAGCTTGATGGACCATCACATGCTGGCATGGGATGGCAATGGGGTCCCATGGCAGGATTAGGTAATCTAACAGTCTGCATGAACAAACAGCCATGGCGTTCATTTTGCTATCAGCCACCCTGTGGCCAACTAAATCCAGTCAATGATAACATCTATGGTCTGCTAAAAGAAGTTTTCGAAGATATTGCAGAGTTTAGTTCGCCAGAAGAAACCATTCACATGGGTGGCGATGAAGTTTTTATTCCATGTTGGAATGAAACTCAAGAAATTGTTGAACAAATGATCAAAACTGGGTATGATAGAAGTACTCTCAGCTTTTTAAAACTATGGGCTGATTTTCATGCGAAAAATCTTGAATCCTGGGATGATGTAAACCAGAGACTCCATCCAAATCTTCAAGTTCCCAAATCAGTAATAATATGGTCAAGTCATTTGACAGATCCTGCCCTTATAGCTGGATTTTTACCAAAGGAACGGTATGTCATTCAGACTTGGGTAGATTCGTCAACGACTTTGAATAAGGATCTTCTATCTATGGGATATCGTATTATTGTTTCGACAAAAGATGCTTGGTATCTAGATCATGGATTCTGGGGTAGAACAAATTATTATAATTGGCAAAAAGTTTATGGCAATCAATTGATTCGAGAACAAAATATGCTGGGTGGAGAAGTTTGTATGTGGAGTGAATATGTTGATGAGAATTCCTTAGGTATGAAATATAAAAAAATTAATATTTTTTGTTCTTAACATATAGTTTTTGTTCATTGATTTTTAGAAAGCCGCGTTTGGCCCAGGGCTGGAGCAGCAGCAGAAAGGCTTTGGGCAAATCCAAAAATTTCAGCGATGCTAGTGGAACCCAGGTTTTATCGCTACAGGGATAGATTAATTGCACGAGGTGTAAGGCCGGATGCAGTTACACCCAAATGGTGTGTCCTTCGTGAGGGTAACTGTTATTAGAAGAAAAAAGTGAAATTATTCAACCAATGACAAAGACTAGAGTAAATAATTTTTTTTTAAGTTTTGTACTTTTTGTTTAAAGATTTTTATTTAATTTAAGTTTCAAAAACTTTAAAAATACATACCCATTTTTATCAACTGAAATAATATTTTCTTTTCTATTCTCGGTTTTTCTTCCATCCGAATATTTCATCTCTCTTGCACTCATTTTTAAACAGTCGTAAGATGCGTACATAGTTTACTGGTGGTAAAAATTCTTCAAAATTTTGCAAAGCGTTACAGGTACTTCGTCGTTTCAATGACTCCTTCCTCAAGTCAATCAATGAAATGATTTGAATATCTTTTTAAGATACTTTTCAAATAAAAATAGGTCTCACTAGATTACAAATAGTTATTTTTTTTTAATTTTGCGCTATTTTTTTAAAGCCTTTAACCTAGGAAAGACCATTATGCAAAATTAAAGAAGAATCAAGTCATTATGTATTGTTCTGGAGTGTATGATAGATACAATATTCCTGTCTTGTTTACCAAATATTGGAGAAAACTTAAGAAAATTTCATTCAAAAATGGTTGAGCAAATTTAGCTTTCATTTTCACTTAAAGTTAATTATTTAACTTTAATTCTAAGAATTATTGAAGCAAGAAATGCAGTTCTAAACCAGACAAGAAAAGCCAGCGATTTATTGGAATAAAGATTAATTCATTTCTTAGTTAACTTAAGGCTGGTATCTTCCCATTGTTACCCTTAGAAACTAGGTGCCCTTACAAACTAAAAAAGATCTCAAATTAAAGATCTTCATTAAGTGTTAAGTATTATAAATGAAGCGTAGCCGTTTGTTGTGGAGCTTTTTGAATTTTGAACAGTTTTGGGGTGGGGCTATCTTGACCCGCCAAAGTTTATATCTTGATTCGTTCTCGAAATATGGTGAATAAAAAAAAGTGCCACGAACGTACGAACGTACACACACACAGTCGTCTTTATAAAAAAACACGGATTCAGTCTCTAATGGCCTCAAAACGTCGAAAAATTTCAAAATTTTCACTTCAACAAATGGCACCAATCACAATAACTTCCAATGGGAAGTTAACTAGAATGTGCTTTTCTAAGTTTTGTTAAGTACCTGGTAGGCAGGGATAAATTTTCAAGCAATACAATGCAACAATACATTCTGGAACGATAAATAAAGACGAGATACCTTTCTCGTTAATAGTATAAACTTCGTTTTGTCTTCATTAACAGCCAATCCCATTTTTGCAGCCTCCGATTCAAAACCAGCAAATGCAGTAACCACAGTTCGCTTTAGTTTGCCAATGCTTTCATTTTCTATTTCGTTTCCCCTGGTTTACAAAGGGTTTGAAAAATATCGTAAAATTAAAAAAAAATGATTTTTCGAAACCAAGTGAGACGGGTGTATTTTCATTATTTGAACAAATTGTAAAACGTTTCGAATTTTTGCACGTGGTCAGCAAAATTTTACAAAAAAAAACCACATCATAACTAAAAAAAATAATTTATTTCGTTTGGCAGCAACGTCGACTCCGCTTTACTGTACTCCGCTTAACTGAAAAATCGGTTAACTGAAACGAGAAATGTATTACGAGGCTTTTTTCAATATTTTTCATGCTATGGATGATTGAGCTTCGCTTAAGCTCCTTTTAACTGAAACAAACAATTTTGACTCAAATATGTAAATACTTTCACCTATTCAGCTCCGCCTAAATGGAAATATCACTGAACGCTGCCACTAAATTTTCAATTGAACACATCTTTTCAATTTGAAATGTCAAAATGTTTCTTATTTCTTTATTCTCGAACATTTTTTATAAAACTCCGCTTATGTCAAACTAGTTTCAGTTATCCTTACTTCGTTTAATTGAGAACTCCGCTTAACTGAAAAAAATATTCTGCAATTTTAGTGTTTCAGTTAAGCGGAGCCAACTGTAGTCAATTTAGAAATTTATTATGAATTAAATTATTTAAGTTGAATGCAATCTCTTTGTTCTTGGTTCTCATTACAAATGAAACGTTCACGCAGAATATTATGCCTATAAGTACCATTATTGGAAGGTGGTTATCAGAAAAAAATGTACCTGTTGAACTGAAAATGGAAACTACATAAGAGAGTAGTCGTATTTCCTTCGTATTAGTTTCAACAGATTTAACATACAAATAAGCTTGTTTTGACATTTAAATCAACATTCAAAAACAATTACTTTAGTAGATATAATATGTACCTAGCATTATTCATGCAAGGTTGCTTAATCCGAGCAATTCCTACCATTAAAAATGCTGTTAAATATTTTGTTTGGCCCAAAACCCAGTGATTAGCTGTACTGCATATTTCTTTGACCCCACGAGATACAAACTTGTGCCCATATAAAACAATTAAGTACCTACTAGTCGAGACTTTTTCAACGATATATAGGTCACCACAGCACGAAATCCCAAAGGAATAGTAAAAACGTTGTTTTATTCCTTGTTGAGTATACATATATTCAACTGGGTTTTATTAACGTTTTTAAGCTTTTGGACCATTAATAAATTAATAAATTGCACTTTCATTTTTGCAAAGGAGGCTCCCACGAGATACGGACTTACATATGTCCATACAAAGAATTGGACTAGTCGAAATCTTTCCCACGTCTTACACAAATGAGACGCTGCCCTTACCCATTCTCCTCCACACCTAATTAGAATGAAGCAAAGAATAAAGTTAAAGAAATATATTTGAGCTCAGTTTTTTTTTAAATTATCGGTTAAAGCTCAGTTTGAGCTTATTCATAGTATTAAAGTTAGGATAGGTATATTTGATCTAAGTTTTTCACTGACGTATCCATCGGCCAGTAGATACTCAGTGATTTGTGAGCCACAAAATATAATTAAAAAAATAATTCATGTCTGTTATGGAATTCGCAGTATTTTACTCCCGGGGAGTCAGCGTGATTCGCAGGGTTCAAATTCGCATTTAAAGCAATAATGAACTTGCTGGGTGAACTATATTATCAAAACGAGGAACTTCCTTACCATTTCCACTAACACACTTTCTCACCTGCGAGTTCTACAGGATAAAATATGGATGAAGTAAGTTCGAATCCCGCCGCAACGCATTCGTCACGATTCTGTAATAGGGGTGATTATTTTTCTAATTATAATAATAGTTTAGTTTACAATTCACCAAAGAGTTATTAATGTTGCACGCAAAAATTGTTTGCTGCACTATAAACTAGGCTTAATCTATAAAATTATTCATTCTGCTTGAAATTTTGCATGCCCCTCTTAAATGGCGCCCAGTTGTTTTAGTCTTTGACGCGTGGTTTGCACACCACCTTAAATTAAAATTTACTATTACGCACTATATGTCTATAATATTTGATGCACTTTTAATAATACCACAACTCTTCCGCTGCCCCAAACTGATGAGCAATTCATATAAACTCGAAAAAATCAACTTCATTGAAAGATTTCATTATTACATTTTCCACTCCTAAAATGCATTCATACTTTTGTAATATTTCAACGACCTACCTAATTTCATTTATTCTCAATCTCAATCTATTCATCCATATCACTGTCCCTTTCAACACACTCAAACCTTTACCTTCATGCTATTCAATGATCACATTTGTTCCCAGAAACCCTTTTAATGTATTTATTTAATTAATTTGCAATCATCCAATGTATCCCAATACCCATTTGCATTTAAAAAAAAAAACACCATTGTTAACAAGTCGATGAAATGTGCCTACCCCATTATACACACGCCCACCGTTACTCACTCCCTATTATTATTTTCAATTTGTACACTACTCATATGGCAATGCCTTTTTTCTTGTCTTCCATGTATACAAAAGCTAAAATAAACAACAAAAAACATTGCTAACACAATCAAAATAAATAACATCGTTTCGTCGTTTTGTGTCGCTTTTTTGTCTGTTTCCGCTGATTTAATCATCGATCCCTTACAACTTTCGAATTTAATCAACTTCAACTTTTGAATCTCTCTCTCCTCCCTCAGTCACTGCCCCTTTCGAAACATCTAAGCGCACGTTAACATCATCATTTTCATTACTAAACAAAAAAAAAAAAAAAAAACCAAAACGAACAAACATTCAACTTTTAACCATAAAATATGCATTACCTACATGCACCCGCACTCTGAACCCACTATGGAGTGTGTGGTATAGTTAGGCGGTAAAAACCGAACACCAAATGTTGTAAAATAAAGTTCTTTTGTCATAGAACAAAAGTCAGTTCTTTTTTTATGTTGTAGAATTTTTTTTTTTTATGTTTGCACCACTGCGCTCCATGGATATGGGATATTAAAAAAAAAATTGCTGAACACTGAATGATGACTGGGAATCCAAATGCAAACTCAAAGATCTCTTGGTTTTCATTCTAGTTTCTTGGACAGCACTGGATATGTGAGTATGAGATTTGAAAAAGTAATAAATATAAAAATATTAATTCAGAAATTCCATTGTTTTCAAACACATCACCATTGTGATTGTTAAAATCACACACATCATCGTCCTTTTGTGTGGAAGCACAGTGGGAGAGATTGTATGTTGACGTTGGGGTAAAATCAAACATAAACACTATTGAAATGGGTACTTAACGTAGGTATACCGATTTTTTCACATTTAATATAATCTTTCGCAAATTTAAATCATTCGTTTACTAATTAAACTAGCCTCATACAAAACAAAAAATTAGGAGATTTTTTCTTTTTATTTTTAAGCGATTTATTTTTCGTTATTTTCAGTTTTCGAGAAAACCTTTTTAAGCCTTTTTTGCATCTGGGTTTAAGTTTTGGATTACAAATTGATAGAGACAGTTAAAACTTTAAACAAAAAAAATATACTAGATAATGTAAAATATTTGTAATTAATAGCTTAAACTGAAAAAAACTAATATTTTTTGCAAATGCAAAGTTTGAAAACAATTTGTTCAAAAACTATCTATCGGAAAAATAACTTTTTTTTAGGGTCACACTTGAAATTGAAGGTTTATGAAATTAAAGAAAAAACTATTGCTGTAAAATGAACATATGGCGCTCGAGGTTGAAAAATTGGATTTAACATCGACTTCACCGATTATATAAACAACTCAGCAAAAGATCAGAACTACCGGATTTGGCGCTAGGTCTCCTTCCTGTAAAACAAAAAGGTTAGTGGACTATAAAATAAAACAAATGCATACATAATTGTTTCCAATTTATCCTTCTAGATAGACAGGAGACTTAGGCAAAGCAAACAACGCTATCCACCGAAAGTTCTTGCCACATAAATGTCCATGATATCGTCAAACTGTTTTACAACTGGTTCCTTGCGTGTTGCGTCGTCGTCGTCGGTCGTCTTACAATTGGCCAAACATGATCCAGTTGTCATGAATTAATTGTACATATGTATCTCTTCTATATCTTCTTCTAATGTGTTTTCTTAATCGACTTAATCCAAACAACCGACCGATGGACATCTACATGCTGGAGGGGAGGCTGTATTTTAATCTCGCAACGTCACTTGAACTGGGCGTTTTAATGCATTCCGGACGGCAGCTTCTGCTTCCTACCGGGCTACGTTCAGTTTCGCGTTTTTGTTGATTTGCGAGTAGAACCGCTTAGCGAGAGAATATTGGAAACCATTCGAACAAGTCTGTCTGTGGAGTTGATGGAACTATTATGTGAGTCCATTTGAATTTTGAACGAGTTACGAGTATCAGCTGGGAATTATATTATTGGAACTTTTTTTTCCATCAGATTGTCGTGCTAGAGGTGTGCTTTTCTGGCAAGGTCACTTCGAGATTTAAACCTCTTCGTACCGCAGCGTCTGCTGCCTGCCGAGCTAAATTCAGCTCCGGGTTTTTCGTTGTTTTGTGAGGCAAATCGCTCAGTGAGAGGTAATTGGGTGTCATTTAAACAATTCTGTCTGTGGAGTCGATGGAACTTTTGAGTGATTCAATGTCATTGTTATTGATGTTTCCATCTGATTCCGTGCGGATAGAATTCTCCGAGTCTTATTCTTTGTGGAGACCGATCTATAAAGCAAGTTAAGGACTCGTACAAAAATCGAAGTCTAGATGAGAATCATACAAGACATGACGATTATAGAGAATACAAAAAAAGTGGTAATCGAAATTTTGTCTGTCTGTCTGCCTGTCTGTGTACACCTCAAACTACAGCCCAAAAGGCTAAAGCAATTTTCTTCTCATTTAGTGGTTAAAGGTACCTGGTAATTCCCTAGAGGGGAAATTAAATTTATTTTAGGACCAAAACTAACGGTACCTACCTCCCATATAGCCATTAAGGAAAAATTAACTTTTTTTCAGATACGGCTCTAAAATGTTTGTGTTTACTTTTGAAATGACATACTTTTGAAATGAAAAAAATGGTTGTAAAAATTTAAAAAACTTGCAACTTTTTTTTCAAAAACTTAGAAATTATGTTTCTAGGCGCTGCGCTCTTGAAAAAAGAAAATTGGTATTGGAGGCATTGTTGCAACTGTTTGAAAATGTCCGAAGTAGATTTACAAAAAAATGCAGTAGATTAAATTTTTTTGCAGTAGATTTGTATTTTTTTTTTAAACCAAGACTTTTTTAAGTAAAAACATAACATAAATATGAAATTTTGTTTGTGTTTTACACAACCAAAACAATAAAAAAAAATTTAAAGGTAATATGTACCTTATAAATTATTGGTATCAATACTAAGCTCCACTTTCACTGATTCTGATGGCTCCCAACAAAGAAAGTCAAGTAAGACTGTTGACATCGTCCAATTCTTTTCATAGAATAACATTTTCTGAAGTATTTGCATTAAATTTATTAATAGCTGTAGAAAATTTTATGTGGGTAAAATTATCAATATTTAAAGTGCTACATATATTTGAAGAGCTTTTGAACCATAAAGATCTGCGATTGCACAATTATAGAAATTTGTATCTTCTTTATCTGCTGCCTTATGACTTTTTTTGTGGGATGCACCTTTTAGGAGAAATAAGATAAATGCTACATAAATTGCACGACTAGGTCCGACGTACTTGATCTTATGGTCAAAGATGCTGTGGACGTTAAAGCTTCTTATATGTTTAAAGTTCTTTAAAATAAATAATTTTATAAGAAATTGTTAAAAAAAAGACATATAAAATTTATTTCTAAAACTTCGTTTAGAAAGGTGCGTTTTTATGAAAATACATTTATAGAATCGCAATTTCCAAGAAAATAGAAATAGATTTCTTTTATTTTTTGAGGCTTAAATCTTTCAATTGATACCACAACTTAAAAAAAAAAAATTAGAATCTATGCTATTTTTAATATTATTTAATGATATTGCGAAGCTTGTGAGTGTCTTATTGAAGCAAATTGTATATCAATATAATTGTTGACATTTTAGGTCTAGTTTTATAAAATAAATTGTTTAAGTAGACATAGCCAGCTGTTATGAATGGTGCAATTGGTCAAAGGAGAATAAAAAGTGCATTTTGTTCGATGTTTTTTCTGTAATATATTATTTACAGTCTTTGATTTTAATTTGATCTTAAAACTTTGTGCCGCATTGTTTAAAAGAACAGATACATCTTAAAATTTAACTAAAAATATATTCAAAATTATCAAATTTTTCATTAAATTTTGTAATTTTAACGCATTCATTCAAAACATATTTTTACTAAACGACCTCTGTGGCAATGTTTAATAAAATAATTGCCCAATATTTTTATGCAGAATTATAGTCCAACATTTTTTCTAATTGAATCTGTTCAATTTGTAAAATTAAGTTACAGATTTTAATATCCAATGAAATCAACTTTAATGTGTTTTTTTTTATTTGTTCTCTCTTAAATCTGTATATATGCATTTTCATGTTTAAAAATATTTATTGCCTTTCAAGAATTCTTAAACTAACAATATTGTAGTACGTCGTTTTATGAAACAAATTTCATACCATATTGCAAAAAGAATAAAAAACAAAAATTTGTTTGGTCCTAATCACCTTTTACTCATTATTTGTATATGTAACTGTGTATAAAAAATTACACCATGTTGTAGTCTGATATTTGAACTAAATTTATGCACCTCAATCTTAAAAATCCGACAAGAAACAAACCAAAGCGAACCATCTAGAATCCATTTGTGAGCCAACGGTACCGTTCTCCCCTGGTGGCTGGTCGAGTCGACGAAGCAGACAATTTTGTTGAATTTTGTTGAATTTCGGTAAAACTCTTTTCAAGTTTGTGAAGCTCTTATAGAATGTACAGTTATGTATGATATATCAATATAATTGAATCATAGTTTTATGAAGCTTATGGAAATAGTAACTAAGCAATGCGTAAACAAAACTCTTTTTACCGTTATGTCGGCTCACAAACAACAGAAAATTGTCAAAGTTTGTACAAAAATGCGTTTACTCAATATATAATGGCTGTGTAAATTTTAAGTCTATAAATGTAAAAGTAAAAAAGATAAAAATAAAATACAGTTGGAAACGGTCAAAAAACCACCCTTATAGACTTTCAAAAACATATTTGTTTTTTAAAGCTCAAAAAACCGTTGTGGAGCATTTTATATGAAACCCGTATTAGATGCCTAATTTGTTTTTTATTATCTTTCAATATGCATAATTAGTTTTTCAAAAGAAATTATCAACTGTATCCATAATTACATCATTTTCAAACGTCTAAAAAAATATTTGATATTAGAAAATAATTTTTAACTTGAAAAGTTGAATTTTTAGAATTTTTTTTTATATAAGAACTCATCATAATTTATCTATTCAAATAAATTTATTTCTTAATTTTAACCCTTATACTTTTCGAGATGTACAAAATGTTTTTTTTTGTCTTTTGACCCATTTTACCCTAACTTCCCGGTGGAATTTCAAAAAAAATCCCGTTGTATCTGAACCTTGCTATTTATCTTTTGGTGTATTTATTTTTTCCTATTACTCATAGTGTAGAAAATTAATCAGTCGGGATATCAATATTAATGGCTGACTTCTATAATTTAATAAATTTATTGTGTTCCACACAAACTGAAATATAAAAAAAAAAAAAAAATATAAAATGTAAGTGTGTGTTTACTCTTTGCCTACTTATAGTGTCTGTGTGGAAAAAAACAGTAATAATGGGCTGAAAAATCTTTGTGTTATTACTGGTTTAATATTTTTATAAACGGCGGTAAAGAAGTATAACTTCAAAAAATAGTTTAATTGGACATTCGACGATTTACAGTTGACAATTAATATGGATTAAAGATGATCAAACGTGAACAAATTAGCCCTTAGGTCCAATTTATTTACCTTTGATAATCTTTAATCCATGATTATTGACAACTGTAAACAGTCGAATGACGGTTAAATTAATTTTTTTCTGCGAATTCATAGTTTGAGTTTTTAATAATGGATTTAGGTAAACAACTAATTTTGGTTGATGAGCACATTTAACTAGAACCTCTAAAAATTATTCCTGCATATTGTTATTGTACAAAAATTAATATTATCAGATTTTTGTTGATCCTAATTTTCGGCAAAGTGATTGAAAAGAGTGGGGGGTATTCATAATCGTTTCTTAAACTCCAGTTTATCCTAAGCTGGCATTAATCCAAGAGGATGAACTCCAATTTTTCTTAAAAACTACTTAAACAACGCCAACGTTCCTACATTTATATAAATATACCCCAATGTACTCATATCATGGCTCGGTTTTAGTCCAGTTTAAAAATTATTCCGTTTCACTGTAGGTGGGTGGGTGGTGAGCAATACAGATGAATTAATCCTGGCTTGGGTGATTTTGATTTAGTTTCGGTTCATCACATCAAATATTGCCATCGGGTTGCATATATGGGGTTGTGTGGGAGGTGTTTTATATTCATCACATATTTCAATTAAAATTTTCATTCCACAAGAGAATAGCAGTCTTTCCATTACAAAAAATTTCTATTCATTCACTCAGCTGTGCTATATAAAAAAAAAACATGTAGGTATACACAATTATGTAGATAGTATTATTATGTAGGTTCGACTCACTGAGCCGTTTGCAGATGAGTTAGTGAGTTTAGATTGGAACCAAACCAAACCAAACCATCATTTCATTTAGTTGTGTTGGTGTTGTGAGCATAATAATTATATGCTTCAAAATAACCATGAATGTGATATATGATGATTATTTTTTAATTTTATAGCATGTAGGGTGCATTTCAATTTGTTTAATATCTATAAGTATCTATAGGAGCGAACAAAAATTATAATAACTGCAGTTTATTCGTTATACATTATGTTATATAGCAGGTTATGTATGTATTGTATATGTTTCATGTATGTAGGTGTCTATAGTCATGAAAATATGTCATATAGAAATAGATTTATTTTTTTTGTATGTATACCAATATCATGTATAGAATTAAATAAATTTCAGAAAAGATTATAATGTTTTATTGGCCTAAGGGTCTAAGGGTCCACCTAAGGACAGCCTACCCTCCAAGAGGAAAACTTGCTACCACCAAATTTTTATTTTTGTTCTATAAAATTCGTTCTTGAATAAGCTTGCCGCACCCTTATAGGTAGAAAATGTTTAAAAACACATGGATATCCTCAATTTTTGAGTTTTTTTTAAACTATCCTACCCAACTTCCAAGGGAAATGAAAAATTTGCTAATGGATTTTTATGTTGTTTTCACTTGTTTAAAATACCAATACAAAATAAATCAATGACAAATTACTAGAAGACGATTTTGTGAAAAGAAATTTTTGTTTAAACTGGTCTTATTTATTTTCCTGGTACGAAAAAATGTTTCGTGTCAGGAAAGAAAACATAAATATATGTACATTTAAACAAATATTTTCTTGAAATTGGCATTCAAACTTTTTTTGAGAATTTTTATATGTGTATAAAAAATTCATGTTTTTTTTAAATGGCTCCAACGAGTTTCAAATTTTTTTTTTTAAAGAAATTAATCTTTTTTTAACGAAATTAAATGGCAAACTTAGACCAAAACAATTTAAAAAGTTGTTAAAGTCATTTTAGTAGTAAATGTTATGTTTATTTTTTTTTATTCCTTAAAAAAGTATTTACTTGTAAAAACTGTATAAATGAAGCTTTACGGCGGCGATTCCGCTACACACGATCTTAGACATCAATTTTTAAATCACAGATTTGTATATTTTTTTGAATGCAAATATATTTGAAAGAACATCTAAACTTAATTATTAAACAATTTTTATGAGCCTAAGTTTATAGTAAAGCATTTAAATTCCAAGTTCTTGTGTAATCAGAAATCGATGCCTACAAATTAATGAGTGTAGCAAATTTATTACCTGCAAGTTGATCTTGTATAACAATAAACTATGCAGTGACAACATTGTCACATACTTTCATAAAAATAAATGCAGGTAATTTTTATTACTTTTTATGTTATAAGGACTAAAAGCCTTATTTTCATTAATTGGCTTCCTGATTAAAAAAAAATAATAATAAAAATTCTGTTTTCTTGAATAAATTTGTCTTTAACATTTGAAACTTTGTAGAAAATAGAAAATATACAAGCAAAACTCATAATAGCTTAAATCTGGCGCTTGAGGAAAGTTGGACTGAAAAAAATGTTGCTCCCGCAATAGCTATACAAATAAATAGCTCAATTCTTTCTTTTGTTTTCTCAAATTTTGAATAACCTAATTTTCGATTGATATCGAATCTTTCAAAATATGTACAAATGATTTTAAAAAATAAACAATCTGAGAGGGAAGAGGGAAGGACGATTGTGTTGCACCTGCGATGTCACTTTGATGCTTATTGAGTTCCTAATGAGACATTAAATTCAAATTTAGAAATGAGTTAGAGAAAACAGGCAAAAATGTAGGCTTCAAAGAAAATCTTCATTAGAATGTTTATTTTTCTATTAGAAAAAGGCAGCAAATGAGTGAAAATGTTGCACCCGCGATAATGGAATCGCCCTTTAGCATCCACAGCAACTTTGACCTTAAGAGCAAGTACGTGCAACCCAGTTGTGCATTTTATTTGGAATGATTTTGCTTCGAAGATAGAAATTTTAAAATTTTTGGTTCTTAAAAAAAAACTGAAAGCTTATATTACCAGTCTAGGTCTTACCCATCGTGCCACCTTTCATTTTAAAATTATATGTGTATATTGCAATATTGCCAGTTGAACCCATTTGAAAAATAAATTGCATATCTTAGTGAAATATGTATATATGTTTCAACGTGATTTTAAATATATTTGTGTAATTTGTTACAACTTACAATTAAGTTTGACCGGAAAAGCGCTGTTGAGAATCATGGCAACACCGGCGCTATCGAGAAATAGATGGCGCATAATTTTATTTCCTGTATATTTCATCTACTGTGAACTCATCTTATTTAAAATTTTAATGTAGAATTTTCTTGCCTTTCAACTTGAAGCTGATAAAGCGCGTGGACTGAACCACAAATTTAATCAAATAACTTTGTATTAATATACATAAATTTGTTAAAACTGGAAAACTAAACGTAAGATATACATACAACTACTAATTGAAAAACTTATTCTAAGCAAATAAAATTGTATCCTCATAGGAAATTTTAGCTCTTAATAAAGCTCGAAATTCGGAAAAAAAACCTTTTTTATTTTCACTTTTCCATATTCACTCAAATCGGCGAATTTTGCCACAATTTAGAATAGGTTTAAGCTAATCGATCTACGCAATTCAAACAAAAATATACAATTTTTATGAAGTTTATAAAGCGTAATTGGATGGTAGTATAAAAAGTTAGATATCATTCACAATTCACAAAACTGAAAAACTGCAAACACAAAGTATACTCTAGTTTGGGAAATCGAAAACAACACAAGATGTCTTCAAAAATTAAACTCATTTTCAAACTGGAGTTTGTTAAAATTGTGTTGCATTGCTTGTTTAATTTTATCAATGCTATACAAGAACAGTTTGTGATCATAATTAATACAAATTCGCAACTATTATCCTGGTTAAGAAAAAGGGAAAAAGTGATTTGAGAAATTAAAATGGGATTTTTTTAATAATTTTTTCTTTAAAAACTTTCCGAGATTGAGTGACACTTGACTTTTGATTTCGAAATTCAGATTTTGTTATTTGAATTAGACAATACTTTTTTCGATTCCATTCGGAATCGAATCATCTAAATCATTACAAAATCAATTTTGAAAAAAAAACAAACACCCTGTGGTATACATAACCCAAAAGTACAGGACATTTTCATTTCTCTTTATCTTTAAAAAAAAACACTCGAAGAACTAATTTTTCCAGTCTGGTAAAAATATAAATATGTTGGTATATTTCTTAATGTATCTGGTGTATCTATAAAACTGTGTCCGTATAAAAAAATAAGATACAAACAAAAGCACTCTCTGAATTAGTTATTCTCTAAAATGATAACAAATGCAACTTAAATAGAAAACTTAAAAAAACATTATTGTTTTGTTAAAATTCATCGGAGCAAAATTTTACGCATGTTAAGTTTTGTCACATTATAAACAGTGCATTCTTTCGTTAAGATTGTTTTGCTTGTCATTTTTATTTACAGTGTCGGATCTTATCGCCTTTCTTATGTGATGCATTGCAATATTGCCTCCAGCAATCTTTGGGTTTATTTAAACAAAAAAAAAACAAAAGGAAAATACAAACACGGGCGTTATTCCCTTTTCAAAGTGGCAATAAAAACTGCAGATGTTATTGTATTTTTCGTGCATGTAGTTATAATCCTGAAAAACTGAGAAACGGGCCAACTTCACCACAATACTGTTTGTTTCTGAAAACTGACAACATGGGTCTTTCTTTGGTGACTTCACAAAACTTGGGGGAGCAATGAAATTGCGTAAGTGAGGGCGCCGAGTGTGGGGCTAGGGACCCCCAAAGCCGCAAGAACGAAAACATAATTTAGTCAAATTATAGGTGATAAGAGCCAAAATCATGGAGTTGGGAAATTTATCTGTAAAAATTATTAAAAAAATTAACTTTGTTGAGTTCAGTTATCATTTAGTAGTTCCTACGGACAGAGCTCAAAATTATTAAAGCAATATTTGCATTAAAAAACCTAAAATACTTAAAATACCAAAAATATTCAGATTTTGTTTCGAGAATATTGTGTAGCTAGCTAAAGTGAGTGAGTGGGTGTGTGGAATGAAATGTCAAATTACTCGTCTGATATTTCGAAGGCGAGTTTTGAATGTGTATCTAAAATTTAAACATTTGCATATGTTAGCGTAATTTTGTGTTTGAAAAATGTCAAAACAATAACGTCCATATTATTGACAAATTTCAAAACAAGTTTTATAGCAAAACATGTTTCGTATAGGTTGATAGTTAGAATATGTTAACGAATTGGTAATATTAACGAAAAATGAAAAACTCTCAAAGACAATAGCTAAATTGTGGAAAATCTGCATTTTTGAACTTCTTTAAAGCAACTCAAAGAAGAGGTTTCTTTAAAAAATTTAATTCGATTTATTGACGGTTTTTTTCTAATTAGTAAATAGACACAATGCAATTTCTGAAATAGCGTACAATTGCAGGAAGTTGGTAATATTCCTTGGTACATTCTATGAATGTCATCTTTTAAAATTTCCACAAGAGGTTTCCAAGTTGTGCGCGTTTACTTGATAAAAATGCCTTCATGCTAAAAGTAATATCAAATAATTAACTACACTAAACTTTGCAAACCACTTTTATAGTAACAATTAAATTATTTAGAATCCCTTTCAAACACATATCTTGGACGGTCCGAGAAAAATTGTTTTCCTAAAAGCAAATAAATACATTTTTTAACTAACACAAATGACAAAAAATGACATTTATGATGAGTTCGAAAAAAAATCAAACATACTCATTCCATGAAAGTAGCTAAATCGTTTTTGCGAGAGAAGTGAGATGAGTAAGGCGAGTTGGCGAGTCATCTAGATGAGATGACTCGCCAACTCGCAAAAATAGCTAAATCTCGACACTGGACATCAAATTTTTCACCTCCCACATTACGACTAATTGCGGCTTTTTTGTACTCACTAATAACCATCTCATAAAAATTTCAGAAGTCTGCAAAGCGCCAGGTGGGGTGTGTGGAGGGCAGGAACCTCCAAAGGAGCGAAAATAAAAAATTAACTTTACTGGCCCCCACATTGTGCTTGGCAGATAACGGAAATCATATTATAAAACGGCGAACACTTTTTTGTGGTACAGATTACGCGGCCGATGGAGCATGATTTACGTATCAAACTATAGCATTATTTGCATTGATGTGCATTGGCTATTAAATTATTTAAATATTTTATACCGAAATTGTTTAAAACAATGAATTGAAATTGCAAAAAAAAATGCGAGGAAAACAAAAACAATTGGAAATGTCAAATCCACTGACATATGAAAAAAATGGCAAATCCATAAACCCAAGACCAGTACCCAAAACATTAAGGTGGATTCACATTAAGGTTTGTTCACAACACACAAATCCACCAACACGACAGAAGTTGATGAACATGCTGTTGAATGTGAACCCCCCTAAATGAAGAATCAACTCAAAATTTTAGGCATTTTCTATAGTAGCCGCGCTCTTACAATAATATTTTGAAACATTAAGCGTTAACTACAATGGGCACTTTTTGCAAAAAGTAAAAAAGAATACACAAATACACTAGCAACATCTGATGTTGAAAAGAGCGTAAAATTTAGACCGTATTTATTTCAGTTCAGACATCTATCGGTGTTTTTTTTTTTTTAAATAAAATATAGAATAAATTGGCACTCGAATTCCGAGTGCTGAGCCGGCTAATATTACTTAAACGTCTTAAGACGGTATAAAAATGCTATAGTTATTCGTAACCAACAAATTCTTTTAAATTTGGGGGTTCCTGATTCCCATTCTTTACACATGGCGCTTGGCAGACTTCTGGAATTTTTCTTAGAAAGTTTAAGAGAGTTCAAAAAAGCAAATAATGAGCATTATCAATTCACGTTGTTAGATTTTAATTTTTACTCTTTCCTTTCTACCCCCTACACCTACCACCTAAGGTCTTGCATCTTTAGGCTCAGAAGCATTAGGGGACTGCAATCAGTTTAATAATTTTTAGTCGCTTTGTCTAACTCAAATAGTATCTACATAAATGTTACAACCCTTTTTTGCATTCCTTAATACTGCATAATATTGTGATTAATCTTTTCACTTGCACGAGTAATAATATTTTGCTATAAGTTCTGTTTAAGGATAGGTCTCATAGAGAGGTGCTATAATGCATTTATCCATCCATCCCGTAAAGAATTGCAAAAATCAATTCCAGAAGTTGAAAGGACGCCCTCAAGAACAAGAAAACGTCTGCCGCGCATCCCCGGTTTCAGTCCGAGGACGGGAAATAAAAGAAAAATACAAATAATAGAATAATGATTAGTAAAAGGGGGAAGAATAACAACAATAGAAACGACTTTCAATAATACAAAAAAAAAAAGAAAGGAAAACAACAAAAAATAATAAAATGCTAACGTACCTGCTGCTTTATTTTAGTTTGACTTTGACGTAAGGCCAGCTTGTGCAGGGTTGTGATTGTGATATTGCCAGTACTAGCAGTACTCCAGTAGTAAGCAAGAGAGTTTCATGTTCCAACTGATGCTCACCATGCTATGCAATGGAACAGAGGAAAAAAGTTGATAAATCAGCTACCGCAACTCTGTTTATCAAAGTAAATTAAAAATTTTAATTACAGTCGGCTGCTGATGCTGTTGCTGCTGGATGATGATGATGATGATGATGGTTTTGTGCCATTGTTGATCTATGTAGAATATAGATGTTGGAATGGTATATTTCTCAACTCCGCTATCAGCACATTGGACTTCCAGGCTACTAGCAGTAAAAAGTATTTTATTTTTGTATTTTTATGACTATGTAGATATATACCTATGTGTGTTTTGCATTAATGTGCGGCCTCTCTTGTGCATTAATGAATTAAATTCAATAAAAGAAAAATTGCGACCACATTTACCCAAACCTACACTTTTTCCACATTGCAACGAAGAAGGACTACTTCCTGGCGCCCATCACTGGTGCTGGCGCTCACTGGGCCTTTATATAGAATTAACATGATTATTTTAAATGAATTTTTGAAATGCATTTGTATTGAATTAATGTTTTTATGGTTTCATGGTGATTTTGGTAAGAGAAAAGAAAACTGAGTTGGGGTAAATTTGTTTGCTTTTCTGTAACAAAATTAACTTAATGAAGTAGTCCAATTAAAAGATTTGTTTTGTCCTTACTAAGGTTCTTAAACCCTTATGGTTGATTTCAGGGGCATAGGGCCTCCACTTTTACTACGCGCCATCGTGTAAATTTACTGGAAATATACCTAAGCTCTCTCCAACTTTCCCCCAGCTGTGCCTTTTTGTCGTCCACTTATTCTATATATTTTTGTTGCGATGTCAGAGTCCATTGAATTCCTTCATTTCCGTCCAACAAGGCTGCGTGCAACACATCACACAGCACTAACAAGAATAGTATTGGCGATAGTATGCAACCCTCCCTGACTCCACATTGGACTTCAAATTCATCTGACAACCTTCCTTTAAACAGAACGTAATATTTGCATCCATAGTATGTTGATTTCATAACAGCAAATAACTTAGTTGGAATGCTTTTCCAGACGATTGCTGCCTCTATTTAATATATGTATGTATAAAAAGATTGATACATCTGTCGCCAATACGTTTAAATTAGTTTGTTTACGTATGCGACCATTTAATAACATGCTTATTTACTTGTTCAGTGTCGAGTGTGTCTACTTGTTGTTCTTTTATTCGTTCTAGAACAATTTTTCTGTTATCTTAGCAATCGCAGGCAGAACTCAAATCCTTTTCCAGATTTCAAGCTTTATCAAATCTCCAACGTCCTAACAAGAATTTGGCTTCTAGTCTTGAAAGTGTTCAAATCATTCTTGAAACATCTTCATCGGTCTCAAAAACTCATTATCTGACGCACCAGTATGTGGGGTATTTTATTTAAGTCTCATTTGGGATTTTTAGTTTTCAAGATTCTAGGTCTTTTTTTTTTTTTTGAATTTGGGTTTTCTAAGTTATGGGATTTCGGAATTTTCGGCTTTCTGGATATTCGGATTTTGACCACAACGCAGTGTTTTGCTTAAAGGTAATAAAGTTGGAATTTATTAATTAAGTATTTAAGTAGAAGTTAAAATAATTAAATAGTCATATAGAAGCTTTGTGAAAAATTTGGTATAGTAAAATTTTCAGACAATTAATGGCCAATAATTTACACTGCGTGATACTTAAAATATATGTGGGTCAAGACCTATGACGATTTGTAAAGCTGGTTGCACTGATTACAAAACAATATGAAAAAACTCCGTAACACCAACAAAATCTGGAGTTAGGGGCAAGAAAAACGGTTTTTTCGACCTTAATCCATTGGTAAAAATCTAGCTTCGTCAAATTTTCAGCCATTTTAGATTTTCTTACTGTTTTGGAAAGAAGACATTAAGACCTTCCCAAAAGTGTAAAAAACATGCGGTAGAACCACCTAAACTGTATAAGCTGAACGATTTCAATTTTTTTATAAAATCAGATCTAATAATCAGATCTTCACGATTTAGGTCTCCAGACTTAGGAAAAATGACAGACCATCAGTTTCAATATTAAAAATTTCAATTGAAAAGGATTTGTCTTTCTCAAATGACTTGGAATTATCGCGTTTTTCAACCCTCCGAAAACCACAGAAGGCTGAAAAATAAACCTGCCAGTCTTTTGAATTTGAAATCAGGATGCGTATACCTATAAAACTGCATACTCAGATTTTGGTTATACCTCCACTCCCAAAATTTGCTGTCGGCTCTTAGACTATAATGTGGGTTTTGATTCAAGCCTCGAGTTTTTTTTTTATGCAAAACCTTGATACTTGCTTTATAGAGCAATTCAAAATATTATGGATTTATGTCCCACTTAGATAGGTGGAACATAATAACATAATTGAGTCATGACCCTCTATGATGGACTTATCTCCCTGCGCCACGAAGGTTACTCTTTTATAGGAATAACTTAACCGGTCACTGTGGCGTATGCGTAACATTTTAAATGATAGGGGTGCTTAGAATTCGGAATCATATTATAAATTAAAGTTATTATAGCAATAAAAATAGTTTTAAATAAAAAAAAACATGGTGATGCGCACAAGATGTGAAAATCAAGAAAAAGAATCTTATGGTAATTTGTTTCCTTTTTTTTCTTATAACTAATATTATTAATTTTCGATTTCTTTTTAAATGAATAGTCATTCAGGCATCTGAATAAAATAGTTTAACCATAAAAGTGATAAGAACATTGAAAATTTAAAAAAAAAATGATAATATTGTGGAAAAATTTTGAGTTTGAAATTATTTTTCCAAAATCTATTAGCTATTAATCCTGGAGGAAGAGGAACTAAAGCAAATTATCTCGGAACCGGGCAAAACTGCTCCGACGTGGATATTTTTTTTTGCAGTTTTTTGCAATTTCCAAGGTTGCTTTTTTTTTGTTTTTGAATATCTCGATTACAACGAATGCCTCCCATATAACGATTTTGAGATATTGGATTTTTCTCGAAAACAGCTATAACGATTTTGATTAAACTTGGTATATGTTATGTTTTGAGTGATTGACTACATTTTTGGTTTTTCTCAAATTAATTCGAATAAAAGAAATATAATGAACACGCTTTTTAGTTATCTCCTTTATATATCTTTACTGGCTCAACCAATTTTTTTCAAAACTTCTTTTTATGATTTCAAAAAATATTGTGTATTTTATTTTTCAACAAAAAATAATGTTAAAAAAATGAAACAAACAATTTTTTTTCTCAATACATAATAAAAAATAATATACCAAAAACTGAATTGTTCTATTACTAACAAATTTAATTTTTCTTCTTTGAACTACAAGCGCAAATCCGAGTGCAATAAGATTTTTGTAAGCACATATTTTTGTTTAATAAGAAAATCTTGTTAAAATTTTATAAAATAAACTATACCAAAATTTTTCCAAGTTTGTTTAAAGAAAACAACTAGTAAAAATAAGGGTCAATGGTCAAGTGGGAGGGGGAATTTTCTCAAAAACTGACTTAGAGCAGAAACAAAAATTACTAAAATTCAAAGGAGTTAAATTCAATATCAAATTTTATGCTTCTTGACAGCGAGAAATATTTTCTTTTATTAACATTTTAAATAAAATTATTCCAATAAATAGTTTAATAAATAATAATTTTCAAACCTAGAATTTTGGAAAAAAAAATCAATCAAAAATGTTAACTGAATTTTTTTTACCAAAACTTTTTTCTTCCAGAATTCAATGGCCTTATTTGGAGTCAGCTGACTCAAGAAAAAAAAATGGTATATGTTGTTTTGAAAAACTGTGATTCAAACTTGAATTTTAGGAAAAAAATATTATGTAAAATAAAATCAAACTGATTTCATAACATTAAATACTTTTTGGGGTCAATATTTTTTTACATTCTAAGTTTGAAAATCACTTTTTCCTAAACTATTTATTGGATTAACTTTATTTAAAATGTCAACAAAAGACGGTCTTTCTGGGTATCAAAAAACTTATATGTATATCTTGAATTTAACTCCTTTGTATTTCAATAACTGTTTCCCCCATACCATCTGAACTGGAGAAAATAGACCCCTAGTTTTACTAGTTGTTATTCTTAAATAGACATGAAAAATTTTGGCTTAGTTTATTTTTTTTTTTAATTTTATCTTTTTTTAGTTTTTTTTTTTTGATAAAAAAAAATATTTGCTTATAAAAATCTTCTTGTTTAGTTTAAATAAAATGCACGACTGGATCATAAAGCATCATACGGTATATGTATGTAAATATATATAATGTAAAAGTTTATTTTTATAGGCTATTTTTATGTTTGGTTAAGATGACTAGTTAAATAATTCTGTCAAATTTTATCACTATACCATCTATACAAAAACTGCAAGAAAGAAGCGAAGAAGAAATGCGCCTAAATTCAAGCAAAAAATACGGAAGGCCTGTATCGAGAGCTAGATGAAATTTCTACCCCGATTGATGGTGCTATTCAAGAGCTACGACAAAATGCTAATAAGGGTGCAACCATCTCCAAAATAGCCACACAGAAGAGAAATCAGGAGATCAGTTCGCCAAAGTTCATCAACAATGCTCAAGGCCACCTACTTGTAGAAGACGACAAAATTCTCCACAGATGGTGACAGTATTGTGACGAACTTCTAAATGAACAATTTCCGAGGCTACACTTTCCAATAGCTTCACCTAACTTAAGCGAAGTATCCGATGTCACAGTCGAAGAAGTTAGTGAGGCGGTAAAATACTCCAAAAAGGGAAAAGCTGTTGGACCAGACGAAATACCCTCAGAGTTTTGGAAAAAGATGAGAGACATCGGGTCTAGATGGCTCATGATTCTTGTCTCCAAGCTTATACGAGGTGATCCCATGCCTAACCAATGGGGGAAAGTTAACTTCTTCCAATATACAAAGGGAAGGGTGATACGCGAAGCTGTGATAATTACCTTCAGATTAAGCTGATGTCACACACCATGAAGATCGTCTTGGGTAGCCGACTGCGAAAAATAATAAGGCTATCTGATGACTAGTGCGGATTTGTCGCTGGTAAATCAACCACAGATGCAATCCAGAGTATCAGAATCATTATGGAAAAACATCGTGATTCCTTGAAGAATTTGCATGTCATATTGGTTGATTTTGAAAATTCTGCTATCTTCTGTGATCGAAAAATGCGAAAAATACGTAGGACAGTTATGATCCCCTAGACATCGAAATCATAACAGAGTCGGTAAAAAGGAAGAAGAAGATACCATCTCTTTTGAAGGGGTTTTGGTAATAATGTAATTGTTGACTGATAAAACAAGATATTAAATGACAAAAAAACCGGAACTTTCATAAAGTTCTACATTTAAAAAAAAATACATTTAAGTGATGTGCCATTTGTTCATTTTACACTGACATTTTTTTTCTTTAATTTTATAAGAATTGAACTTCCGGTCTGACCTTGAAAAACACGACTAGCGGCCATGTTATTTATTGTGAGTCGTTGGAAGTTAAAGAATAATAAAGATTTTGAAAAAAAAATTACCCGTTGGTATCCATTCCGCAGATAAATCCTTATTTTACTGGACTATAAATATGATAAACACATAAATATTAGTATTTATTATAAAACACTCGTTCATATCTCCTCTTATAATAATAATCATTTTATTTTCAGCATTTGTTGCCAAAGAACGAATTATATCTACCTAATGTTCAATTCGTTTGCTAAATGCAACTCTGATGTAGATTAGCAAAATCTGCATAATTCTATACATTTGTGAATTAAGTGATAATTAATTGTGATTGTTTATAATGTGCAATGAGGTTCAACAAAAAGAATAATCTAAACAACTTAAATTTCTAATTTTTAATTATTATTATGTGTTCGAGTTTTTATCTACATAATCTCCCCCCAATCAGGATTAGAGGAACAAATAAAAGTCGCAAAACCATGTTTTTCGAATCTCTGGATTTATTTAAAATTAAAATTGAATATTTCTTTCCCGCTGCATGCGTTTGGTTAGAGTACTGGCAAACACTGTATGTGTATAATTGTATAGGCTGCTCAACTCAAAATATACAATTTTGTTTTTTTTTTTTAATTTTTGGAAACCAATTTGATTTATGAACAGGAAATCATCCATGCACAAATCCAATGATTTCCAAATTAATATTATTTCTCTCATTTCCTGCCCCATGCGCCATCCATGCCATAGTCGTTATCGTTATTCATGATATGAATTCACTCAGTGGCTCCTCGATTGACCACAAAAAGCCGTGCATTTTGTTTGAAAGGTTTTTTGGGATTTTATTGAAAATTTTGTGAACGTCATCCCATTCACGACGAATTATTTTAAACTCAAAGAGTCGAAATCAATTTATGAAATTGCAACCCAGTATATTTGGGAATGAGTTAAATATATACTATACATGCCTACACAATCGCACATAAAAGCCACTTTCAATGAGATTTCAGCAATTTGATTCCTAATAAATTTAAATTTATCTTCATTACTTATCGCCGATAACATTGGGTTGGAGTAATCTGTTCAAAGTGTTGATGGTATTGAGAGTTGCATTGAATTCGGCGAATTTATGCATGGGCCATTTGAATTGAGTTTTGAATTTTATAGCCATTTTACAAAACTGAAAATAACGGTTGGTATAATGTCTACAGCCAACATATGTATAATTTGAGCGTGTGGTTGTTAGCTTTGTTTGAATTATCCCTTTTTATGTAGAGAGAAAATTGTATTTGGGAAGAGCAATGATGATTTTTATTCATTCTGTTCCACGTGACTGAGCCTGATGTTTCACATAGCTATACTGACACAAGAATTAGTTTAGACTGTTGTATTTTTGACGTTCTAAACCGCACAACTATTGATAATAAATTCATTTAGTTTATGTTATGATTCGAATAGCAATTCAATGGCTTATACCGCTGGATGAATGGAAGGCAAAAAGCCAACAGACTTTTTAAAAAAAAATTTTACTGGAAAAAAATGTATGTAAAAAATATGTATGTTTAAAACACATATTTCTCTTTTTGGTTTGCAGGATCACAACAATTGTCATCCAATTTTTTTCCAAAACTCCTCTAGCGAGTCAAAATGTCATAAAATATATATTTTCTAGGTTGCTGAATTCGAGAATTTTGCTACGAAACATTTTTAAAAAGTGCAAAAATTAGATAAGTCCAAAGATTTTGAATCATGCAAAGTAAAATAAGGCCCAGGAGACAACTGCCAAACGTGTGATTATGTATGTATACTTAAATTGTAATAACAACTATTGTTCAGCTTTATAAAATCATCACCTCACGGTGATAATAATTTTCGACGTTTTTGAATAACCCTGGCACAAGTCATTTTCATTATGGTTCTATAAAATTTGGCTTTTACTTTACGGTTAACAAAAACTAAATAATTTTTTACATAAAAATAAAAATAGAAACCTATTTCATCCACGCGTGCAACACGACAATGCAAAAATTAAAAAAAAACTTTTTGATGTCCTTGATCAAATTAGAAAATTAAAAGAAGTAGGTACTGGCTATACAAAAAATTTTGAGTGTCTTATAAGCTTGATATTATTTTTCCCCAGATCTGAACTGGATTTTATCTTGTTTTCAAAATTGCAAACAACACTTGCACACTAGCACTTCGGAAGAAGATTTTTATTCTACCTCGTTTCCACCGTAAAAATAACTCATACCTCAGTCCTCAGGCCTAATGGGCCTCTTCACACGAGACTAATTCTTCTTGGGGTAACAGTAGTTTTTTGGTGAAAGAAGCGAAATTTGATAGTGGGTGCGATCAATGCGTGGTACAATGTCGAAGCAACTTTGAACTTTAATTTTTAAGTACCTACTGTATAACATACATAACTGTATAACAAAAATTAACTAAGTGTATATAACTAAAAGCTTCATACAATCGTACAAGTAAATCTCCTTTTTTATAGAACATACTGTCCCCTTTCATGTCTTTACCAAATTGAACTAAAGAAAAATAATGTGGGAAAAGTTAATCATGAGCTATGACAAGAGCCACATACTTACTCAAAGCCCCCAAACATACACACATATATAAGTACCCAGCGTTAATCCATTATCCTTGAAGCAATGTTGTCCCCTCCACACTCTTTTGTATATGCAATTCACACAAAAGTAGCTATTAGTTCAAAATAAAATAAAAAATAAAAAAAATATATACAAATGAACAGAACATACACCATTCACATAACACAACATTCACAGCGAAACAAAAAAAAAATAATGGGTGGCTGAAGAGCGGCCGGAGATTGAATGCATCAGGAAATGGTTGGTAATTTCCCAGCTTATATACCGTAATAACATAAAACAATATAACACGAAACACCATCATCAACTGGAACAACATTAATATAAACCTGCAGCATCACTGGATCTACTGAAGCATCCGAAGCATATTCTTCCTTCGTCGCCTCAGGGAGGATGGGTCGAAACAAGGTTTTATGTAGGAACCTACTTGTTTTTTTTTTTACTTTTTTTTGTTTTTAATATAAATAAACCGTAGTACAATACATGTATAAAATATAAATGTGCACAAATAAAGCTGAGGATAAATTAAAAATTTTAATTATCCTCAAACAAAAAGCACCAGCAGTAGCACACAGTAGCAGCGCAGAGGAGACGGACAGACGGACGAACAAATAAACAAATAATAACAACGACTCCAAGGAGTGAAATAAAATTCTCTTTGTGTCATCATCATCATCATTTTCCTTATCCTGCCTCTATGCCCCTCTCTACTGCATCATTTCGTTCCTCTTACCATTAATGTTGCTATGTTCTCTGTTATACCTCTATTATCATTATTTATGATTATTGTTATTATTTTGTAAACGACGACGACGACGGATGAAAGCAACGAAATAACAGCTCCTTCGAAATAACAAATTCTTCGTCATGTCTTCTAACTCAATTTCAAGTCTCCGATTTATTATCTTAGAGAAGCGAAATGAGACTTCGTCGTTGTCATCGTCGTCGGGCGTCTTTGGCGGATTGCCTGAAGCTGGGTGGAGACTTGGAGACCCAGGCCATCATCCAACATCGCCTTATAATTCCAAAGAAAAGTTCCTTTTCCCACGTCTGTCGTCGTTGTCAACACGAAATCTGTTTTGTTTCCTTATTTCAATTTTTGTAATCAACAAAGGGATGCAAATCAAAATTACATCAGGGACGAAAAATAGGACTCCTTCACTATGACAAAAAAAAAATGATAACTACAAAACAAAATTCTTTATGAATTATTGCCGTGGGAGGGTGCGGCGAAGAAAATGAAATCACTTCGCCGCCGTTGCCGCCATCGTCATCGTTAAAACAACAACCATCAATTTTGTTTTGCAGCCAACCAAAGTATGGCACATCGCCATCGGTCCAAACCAACAAATCACCCTCAACCACCCAACAACTAACAACCCCCATGGTGGTTGTGTATAGTGTATTACAATTTACAGCCATACCCGCCCCGACTACTACTGAGGATGGGGAAGGTGCAACTGAAAATTTCATAAAAATATAAATTTGGTGAAGTAGGTAAGCCATTGTTTCCGAAATTCGTGAATGGGGGATGAAGGATGAATGCGGATTAAATTCAGATACATCTCCATCCCTGGGAGTCAGGCAGAATACAACGACAACGATCCCTTTTGGTGATGCTCTACACCTTGAGGGGGTGGTTATCCAATCAGAAACGAATGTTTTTTTTTTCTACTGTGAGCGAACAATGCGGGAGTATTGCTGTCTGTATCTGCACTGCAAGTTTTGTTCTACGAGTATTAAATTTCAGAGTAAATTACAATACAACTGGTAATATAAGATTAAGAATGAAATATCTATCATACGTATTTCACTTTTAGTACAGGAACTATATAAATCAGAATTTGCGTCAAATCAGGTAGTTCTGATTTTTTGCTGAGTTGTTAATGATGTCAAGACGATGTTAAATCCGGTTTCTTAACCTCGAGCACCAAACCCAGCATTGGTAAAAATGCAAAAAAAGAAACGCTATTTTTCTGCACTTTTTTCAGTAGCATTTCTTGCTATGGGGGGATAGTTTTTGTGTATAAACTATGTCCTACGGTATCACCAATACTATATTTCTGTAGATTCAGCAGTTTCCAAGATACAGCTTTTCAAAATATAGTAATAGTAATGAATAACAGAAAGTAAGGTAGAAATTGAAAGTATATTAAGAGATTCCGATTTTTTCCCATAACGACAAAATACAAAAATAGTGGGCTCGGGGTGTCTATATCCCCCGTTCAGGCAGAAGCGGTAATTTAAAAAAAAAAACTTTCTTCACATGTAAAAATAACTATTCAAAGAGAACAGCAACACCTAGAAAAAATCCTTTAGCTTATCTTAGAGCCAGACACCTAATCTTGAATTTTATTTTAAAATAAAGTTCTTTTAGCCCCGATTTTTTTCTATATACCTTACCTACAAGATTGTTGTTTGTTGTTGTTTTAATAGCTTTTCAAGTCGAAACATAAAAAAATATTTGTTGGGAACTTTTGCTGCCCTCTATCTTTTTTTGTGCTAACTTCAGAGGGTCAGACCTTCTGCTTCTTCCTTTTTATCGACACTGTTATGATCTCGATGTCGAGGGGATCATAACTGTCCCAAATATCTGCTTCACACTAGTGATCCGCCTGTGGGGTTCGCCGCCGCCGGTGTGACCTCAGAAATCGGCGGCAAGCCTTCCGGTTTTGTATTGTTCCATTTCTGAGGCCAACTAAATGCTGGTGTTTTTGCATTTGTGTGTACCAGGAGTGTTTAGGCCTACCTTTCTTGTTTCTTCCTGTTGTTGGAACGTTGTTTAATATTGCCTTTTTAAAGGGGTCCTCAGGATCTTTCCTTTGAACATGGCAATACCAACTGAGTCGGTCGTGTTAAATTTTTTGGGAGATGGTATTTTTAACATGAAGGCTTCCTCGGATCTTCGTTTTTCTAATTCTATCAAGCTTTGTAACTCCTGCTGTCATACGAAGCATCTTCATCTCAGCTGCTATTAACTTACTGTCATACTTTTTGTACATTGTCCAACCGCGGTGTAGAGCCTTCCTTTCAGCATAGGGGGCATTTTTTGATCTACGCTTACGCGATGATTGATGTCGTCATCACAAGTAGCTTCATTATTTATCATATACCCTAGATATTTGAACTTTTCACACTTGGGAAGCACTACTCCATTCAAATAAATGTCAGGAATAGGCCTGTGCGGATCAGAGGGTCAGACCTATGGAATGAAATGTTCAAAAGTGAAGTTGAATATTTGTTTCTCACAAACTTTGTTTCTCTAAACAACAGGTATGTTGATTTTTCATGTTTTGTATATTCTTAATAATTTTTTCAATTTCACTCATGTAAATGAGATCCAAACAAATGTGTTTTTTAGCATTATGTTTGCTGTTATAGAATAACAATAAAATAACAAAATGTAATACAGTTGCTACGAATGAAAAACTTTTGCGGAAATTGTATTAACTTTCCAACAAATGATTTTCATTTAATTCAAAGGATATGCTTTAGCCACAAACGAAAAAAATGTATTAGTTCTCTGAGTGTATAACTAAAAATTTCGTTTATTCTACAAAACTTTCGTGGTGCAAAACAACGAATCTTTTTCGTACATTGTACGAAATGATTTCATAAATTACACGGATATGATACCAAAAAAAAGTTAATACATTTGTGTATATAACAAAAGTTTTTTTTTATTTTTGGGAAATATTGTGACAAAAATGTAATGTGGTATAACGAAAACTTTTTGAATATTTTGTGTATTCTGTCTGCAGTTAATTGAAAAAGACTGAATTTCTTCTTTTAACTTACAAAAGCTCTTTGAATGTAAGACTACAGTCAGCAGTCAGTACTAAAATACTGACTGTACAGGTAATGAGAGCAGTTATTTGACTAAAAGTTAATTAACTGCAGTATGTACTATTTGACTTGTTTAAGGCACACAACAATACAAGAAATTTTCTAATAAAACACCAAAACCAGTCAAAAAGTACTGCAGTTAATTAACTTTTAGTCAATACTGCTTTCATTAACTGTACACTTAGTGTGTTAGTCCTAACTACTAACTGTTTATTTTGGAGTTAAGGTACTTACTAGCAGTACCTACTTAGTGCAGTTAAAATTAAAGTCAGTTAACTGCGATTGAATTGACTGCATCACCAATTGACTGCATTACCAATTTACTGCAGTCTTTTACAGCTCTAATAGGTATATAAAACTTTGAAAATCACAAGTTTTGTTGTTCTTGTTTGTTGGAATTTAATTGTAGATATTACGGCCAATATCTTGACAAAGTTCTAGCTCTTAAAACTCAATTTAAGGAAAAAATTAGAACTCAATTTGTTTCAATTTCATTTCCTTTTGCCTCAAATGTTATGAGCCTTCTCTGATTGGCTCTTTCACAACGTTCAAAATGAAAAATTGGCGATGAATTGAAAACAATTGAATTTTTTTGTATGTATTGCGTCCGAAAGATAGATAGATCAAATCTATGGAGTTCTTGATTGCTCTAGTGGAGGCGTTATTAGGCAGTACCTAGTTCAATTTACATGCCTTTTTCGGTAGAGAGAGAGGCATGCGCTCTGGATATTAAAAAAGGGTTCCAAGACGTTTTGCATAGGGCCCTTTGGGAGTGATACGGCACAACAGAAAAGAAGTGACTTTTCAATTAATCGTGATAGGTAATATAGCATAAATAAAATTAAAGGAGTCCAAGCCTTTAAGATAAAACACATAAATAACATTTACGAATGTTTTTTCCTCGACTCCCCGTTTAAAAAAAACTGTAACAAAAAAAACAGTGCACGTTTGGCCCGCACAATTTCATCAGTTCACTCGGGTTCCTAAGAAATGGCCTGAACAATTCTTTACAACTATGCCCCTTTTTTCTGTACACAGCTACTGAGCTACTGACGTGCAGAACACGAGTTCAATCCCTGTGGTCAGGCCGATGTGATTGAATCTAGGGCCCGTATAGTCGAGTAGATCTGGAGATCCTTTTACCCGTTTTACGCGGTCCAGATTCCAATCAGGGAAGGCAACATAAGGCCAAACGGCCCATGTATGATACGATTTTAACTACATAAATGTAATTGTTTATGAAATAATATTTTATTTTAAATCAAATATGTATAATAGAAAATATATGTCAAAACAGAAACCGGATGCTTTTTTGACCCAAACTAACGGTGCCTATTATATACCGGTCTTAGAAAAACTCATTTTTCTCAAAAACGGTTCCTACGATTTTGATTAAAAAAATCATGATAAGTTTTTTGGATTACATCTATGTTTGAATGAAAACCATTTAAAAAAAAACGGTATTAACGGTACCTGCCATAGAACCGTTTTTTTAATTCTGATTTTCTCATCATGACGCAACCATTTTTTTACATGAAAGCTTTTAAGTTGCCGTAATGATGTTTAGTTTAGTTTAGTTTTTGTGGATTTAAAAAATTTTTTAATTGAAAAATCATTTTTTCGAAATCTTCTCAAATTTTTTAAAATTTTAGTTTTTAGATGTTGATAATAATATCGTAAAAATGGTGTACCAATTTTTTTTTTCCATAAATTTTATGCAGAAAAAATATTTTTTTTTTTCAAACGGCTCTTACGATTTTCATTTTTTTGTTTCTAAGAATGTGTCATTGTAAATAGAAGAAATCGGCGATATATAGATATTCTAAAAACTTTGAGGCGCTTTTGTTTAGCACCCGAAACACGTCCTTTTTATAATAATATGGTTTCATTTCATCAAAAATTATAACTTTGTAAGAAGGTGAGTGAATACGAATGGTGATTTAATCTGAAAACAGTAAACATAAGTTTCGATAAAATATCAATTTAAAAGTAGAAATGAAGCGCCCGAAACTTTTCAATCACTATATTTGGCCCTGAAACACCTTATATTTTAATTTTATTTTGCAATTTCGAAATCAGCTTTTACCAACAAGCTATACTCTTATAACATTGGTATTTTAAAATTATTTCGGCTTAAATTAAAACACTTAGTTAATTAGCTCCGATGAATGCTACCTACAATCTACATACATACATACATAATGCTTATAGTTATGTGCAGTGCATTGCATATAGTTAAATCATGAAATCGCAAAGTTGGATGCCGAAATTAAAAATTCCCATAATGCTAATTGCATGGTCCCAATGTCACATTTAAAATTATGAATAATTTCTCTTTTTTTGTTGCCTCCGAAATCTCATCATCACCTACATTAGCACATGAATGAGAAGAAAAGCCTGCAAAGGATGCAAAAATAAAACAAGAAATAAAATTATTTTCCCTGCATTTTCACTGAGTTCTGTCATGTGCAAATGAACACATATACTTAGTAGGCATAGGTGGCACCACACCTATACCCTATCCTATCCTACCTACCTATCGCTATATAGACTCTGTTAAAACACCACGAGTCTAGGAAGAAAAAGACATGGCCTGGTCCTCCGCTCTCTCACACAAACAGAGTGCCGAGTACAAGCAGCTCTGACAATGTAAAATTAAAACATATTTCGTAATTAAACTCTTGACGCCATTGTTACAGAAAGCCGGATCCCTCCGGGCTCCCTGGTCCTGGGTCCTTCCTATACCCGCCATCATGCAAAAGTGTCGCATCACATAATTTTTTCATTAAATTTTTCCCATATATGTAATATGTTATGTTAGTGGTGGTGGTGCGGTGGTATAGTGTTCTATTGAACTACCAGGTATATTTTTGCCAACAAGGACCTGTCGCAGATGTATGAGCTGGTGCTCGTTGCTCCGAGGAAGGCTGCTGTTAGAGAAGATGACACATTAGGTTTACACGTTGCTCCTTGCCTTCAGTTTATGACGATGATGACTGCGAGACTGATGCTATTCATGTCATTCATTTGTGTGTCCTTTGTTGCAATGAAGGATTTGGATGGTGTTGCTGTATGTATGGGAAAAGTTCCTTGTTCCTCGCAGCATATTTCATTATTGTTATACACTGTTTTATATGATGTTATTATGATGTTTAATATTTTTTTTTTTCTTCTGCCCAAGCCCAAGCCCAAGCCCACCTCCCACCGACCAGCCAGGTCTTCCTTTCTTATCCTATGATGTAGGAGGATTCCCTCTTCCTTGCAAACTCTTTGGCTCTTGTTGTGTTGTACAATACAAGTATATTATAGTCGTTTTGTGATTTCATTTTACTCGGAAAACAAAAAAGCAAGCTCGTCCTTACTTTATTATTATGATTATGATTATTTTCCTTTATGCAATGTTTTGATTAATTTTTGCCTTCATGATCCTTCATAATGCCTGGCGTTGTTATATCTTGTGTTCCAGCTGGAAAGAGGAGTGCTAGTGCACCCACTCTCAGCTTTGGGTTTGGGGTTGCTTGCTGGGTCTGCTCTGCTGTATATAATATTGTTGTTGATGGGGGCTGGTGAATTTTGTTTGCTTATTGTTATATGATTTCAGTGATTTCATTTCTTGTTGCCTCGTAGTTTTTTTTTGTTGTTGTTCTATTCTTTTCTGTTTTGTTGATGATTTTTTTTCGTTGTTGTTGTTGTTTCACTATATTATCTTTCCTCACTTTGTATTGTTTTGCAATAAGAAATATTATGGTGGAGAGCCGCCCATTACGTGGGTAGGGTACCTACCTTTTGAATATTTGATTTGATTTATTGTAGTATTTAGTAGGAATGTATATTTGTACCTACCCTTATTTGTATTTATAGAAAAGAAAATGGTAAAAAATAAATTGTAATTGGGAATTGAACAAAATTACTTTAAGTTGGGTTTGGAATAAATTTATTTGTTCTTAAAACTTCCTTTATTAAGTTAATTACTTTGGAATATTAATGACTATCACGCTGCAGTCTCGGTTCGATTCCTAACTTATACCATCTTGAATTTTTCAGGGGTAATGCCTCTTGCCAGGAATATAGTCAAAACCTCATACCTCAAAGTCAATGAGCTTGGCTCTTCGTGAGCATATATTGTACCAAAATTTTATTTAATGTAGGGCCAGTTTCTCAATATTCAGATAAACAGTTGGTTAGTGCATATATCTATTTTTCAAAAGTCAGATAGCACGTTTTCTTTTGAATAATTATTTCAATAGTCATTTCAGAACTTGTTAAAAAATATTCCTAGGAATACATTTTCAAATGTCAGCAAAAATTTTCGTCATACCTGTTCTCAAATCCGAAAGCCTTACAACAAATAAAAACAAACAACAATCAAAAATTTGATTATGAAAATGAATTTTGAGTTCAAACATTTTCAATTTTGATTTTCAACAATTTTCCTATTCTATAGAATAAATAACTGAGTGATTGAAAAATTCGATGTACATAACTATCTGATTGCTTAAGAATCTGATAATTTTATTCTTCTGCTGTTTTCTGATCTGATGATTGAAAAATCCGCTCTTATTTATTTATATTACTGAGTAAAAATTATTGTAGTCCCCCCTGGGTGTACTGGTTAGTTCGATGTTTTACTTAACTCCACCCAAATTTGTACTATTTAGTTTTAAATACGAATTATTTGAGTGTGTTTTTTTGTCTAGCAGATTTTCCACATCCTGGCTTAACAGTTTTAACTTTATTTTAAAAAAATTTACCATATTTTTATCTTTTGTAAGGCAAAATTAATAATTTCATTTCTTAATAAACCACAAAGTTTTGATGCATAAAGTAATGAAGCTTATTTTTCATTCAAACAGGATTGCCACGTTGATCTACTCATTTTAAAAATGGCAGGAATCGTCAACTCTACAGGCTTCTTCAGCGATGCACACGGTTTTGATTCTTCACATCACTTTGACTTACACAGCTAAAATGTTCCACCAGTTTCACCATTTCCAGCCGAGAAGGTGCTTAGCCTCAATGACCTCGATGACCTCAAAAGTGATCTAGTTTTACGAATTTAACGAATTTGTGTCTTCAAAAATCACGAAATCAATTAAATGTTAGAAATGGAAAAGTTTTTATCAAACAAATATCAGTTTTTCACTATATAGACAAAATGTTCCACATACGCCACAGTGACCAATTTCGATAAAAGATTATAGAATGTGCTGTATATTTGGCAATTATCGTCCGATCTTTAAGATTTAGGTATTAAAATAAATGATAAATTAAAGCAAATCAATATATTACATTATTGATAAATATAACAAGCTATTTGCATAAAAATTGTACAATATAAATATATTTTAACAATAAATACCATCTGTGTGCAAATAAAACATTAAGAGTTTTCAAATTGGAAAATTTTCATATATTAACACATTAACCTAACAGAAGCATAAGACATTGTCCGTGTCCCTGAATGATATCAGTTCACCCAAAATTTTCATTACATAAAAATAATAAATGGTTCATATGAGTGAACTAATTAACCGAAAATGGTTCCATATTATTTGGAAAAGATCTATTGAGTAACGTTTCCTCACTTATGAAGCTCTTAAATTACTGATTTATGATTAAAAAAATCCAAAATCATTTACTTAAGAAGACTTGAATCACTTATTTTCTCAAATTGCAGAGTCCGAGCGCAGTCCAGAAGACCGGCATTTGGTTCCTTAGTAATCTAAGCCGTCTTTAAGATAGAATAATTATCCCTGTTGGACTTTTAATATAGTGAGGGGGGCGGGGCGAGGGTATGGGTACCAACGTTGTAAAATAATTTATTTTCAAATGTTGAAGAATGGTATTTATCTAAATTTCGTATGTTTCCATGGTTGCAGTAAGGGTGCTAGTTTTGCGTCAGTTTCTATTGATCCTTAAACGACAACGACAATTTGAAGGTGCTATTACAAAGCTTTTTTCCTCACAAGATTGTTTTAAACTTAAACAGCTTAAAACAGCGTGATTCAGAAGCAAGTAAACCCTCTCAGCCACATGACGTTGCTTCGCCTAATTGTTGGAATTATCGTTTTTTAATTGCATTGAATATAAATCTATATTCCTACCAGCATTTTTAGAAGTTCCTTCAATTAACTGGCCAACATGTTTTTGCTGCCCAAACTTTGATAAACCTTTCTAAAACTTTCAATCTCGCTCTAAGTGGAGTAACTAAATCTCAAAATAAGGCATATAATCTCGTAACCGCTCAAAACTGCTCTGATTTGGATGATGTTAAAAATAGGGGTTTATTTTCACCCGTTCAGATTCTAGAGGGAAGTTTCTCAAAACCTGACTTAAAGCAAAAAAAAAATATTAAAATGCAACGGAGTCAATTACAAAATCAAGTTATGCATGTATATTTTTTTTGACAGCTAGAATATTTTTTTCAAAACTCACAAAAATAAAAGCGCGTTGGTTTTAATTTCCATTAAAAAGAATAAACTATGTGAATCAAAATTTCTCAACTCGTTAAATAGTTATGATTTTTGCAACCAGAAATAAAAATCCTGCCCAATGTGTGGCTCTTAAACAGAAATATGTATTTCTCATGAAGTGTTTATTTTTTTTTGTTTCATGAATTTTTACGATAAAAAAGAACAATTCTGAAAAATATTGGTCTGCAACAATAGCTTAACCTTAATAATGTTAACTTAGTTTATATTCAAATCAAATTTGTATTTATGTAATTAAGTAAGAGTTGTCTGCAATTGCTTATTAAAAGAAAAAGGCATTTATGCAAAAACGGCTTATCATGCAAAAATATATCACAGCCAACTTCAATTGAAAAATTGAAAAACACAAAAATGATAATATTTAATAAAAATTATGTTTCTCTTTGTCCATCATATAATTTTTTGCAATTATATAAGATTTGACTTTTCTGAATCTAAATCTAGTTTCAGAAAAATTCTACCACGTACAGTTTTTTTTTAATTGATTTTTTTTTTTAATGTGATTTTTTGTAGAAAAAAGCTTTTTTAGATTCGGCTGACCTGGTAAAAATATTAAACCGTTAAGCCGATTCGGCTTAAATTTGGAGTACTTATTCCACATAATTTTTGTTAAGATTCCAGTGCTCGTACAAAAATTTGGTGCAGTCAAAAATTATTTCTCTACTTTTATTCTACATTAACCGTTTAGCGAAAAATGTTCACATTTTCAACTGTAAGCCGTAAACTATGATAACTTCAAAAACTTTAATAACTTCAGCACCCTAAAAACCATAATGTTAGCCGATGAAAAATATTACGTCAAAACTTTCCACCTCCAAATACGCTTTCACATGACTAAAGAGAATATATTAAGCAATTCATAAATTTCACTTTGCAATATACATATTTGCACCAAAAATGAATTGAGAAAAGATTTTAAGTTATTTCCATCTCATTAATAGTTTTGTAACAAAGTACCTATTAACCAGTGAAGAAATTCGACGGTTAATGTGCATGTCCTACGGTAAATTAACATTTACATATGAAATATTAACATACATATCTCGAATAAGTGAGGTGCTAGAGTAGTTTTGACTTCAGATTCGGGTTTAGGGAACAAAATAGTAACGAATTCCTAAAGAGGGACTTAATACAAGCATTTTTTTTACTATGGAAAGGGGGTCTATCTCCCCGGCAACACTTACAATTAAGTTTAATATGTTTTTTTTTTTAACCAGTAACCTGTTCTTTTATTTTGCTTTTAAATTTAGTAATATCTGTATGTAGTTGTGATGAAATTGAAATAACATCTTTTAGATTTTCTTTGGCAAGTTATAAGTTATTTAGAAAGCAGCTGCTGACATTTGATAAATTCAAAGTTTCATTAAATCCAGATTCTTTAAATGCGAAAGAAACTTTGCTTGAATCCTACTTCGCTCCTACCCCAAATTCAATAGTGACCCCAAGCAGAGGTTTGCAGGGGGGTAGCATGTCTCCCCTCCCCCCTCCCCAATACAAACCTCGCTGTTTGTACCCGTCTTGCTGGATGCTAGCACTGAATTTATGTAAGTAAGCTTCCATAAATACAAAAACAATACAAATTGAATGAATAAGTAATTTTTTTGTAAGTTGTAAGTTTTTTTTACAACTAACTGGTTTAGCGTGCCAAAATTATAATAATTTTGGTGAAAAGCTATTTTTGTTGCAGACTAGTGTAATTAGAGATACAATTGACCACCTAGTTAGAAGAATATTAACTCATAATCCTCAAGCTGTATTGAGTTAATAAGCTGAAACTTCACATGTTTAATAAAAAAAAACATATGGCAACAAACATTTTGGTAGGGAACAGCGAAAATGTAAAAATCAAAGAACTACAAAAATTAGACCACCCTTATGTGCATAGAAAAGTAAAACAGCTACAACTACACATATCATTACAAAATATATAAGCAAAAATTAATTTGTTTCTTTACCTTTACTGTACCTATACCTTTTAGTTTTGAGTATTGATTAATTTATGTAATTATACATTTGAATTTATTAACAATTGATACTTTGTGAGCAAAGTGAACATTTTTTTACATTTTCTATTATACTTCACCACATACATAGGTACTTAACTTATAGCTATGTATGCCTTAATGTAACGAATAACGAATAGGTACATAATAAACCAATTCCCTAAGCAATACACTACATATCCTTTTCCCCTCAGATCTGTCAACGACATCAAGCACCTAATTGCATTTCCATCAAAAGCAAAATGAAGCTTCTTGTTGATTACCTAATTAATAAATGATTTACCTACGCTTTACGACTCCATTGTTCTTGCAGTACAATGACACCACCCACAAGCATACCGTGCAAATGCATTATACACAAGTGCACCTACCTGTCGTCGGTTATACACAGAGAAGGTAGGTATATGCACCACTGATGCACTACCAACCCCCCTGTCAAGCCACATCTGCTTATTATTAACATTCCGCCACAACATTCTAGTTTTCTTACGCAGCAATCTGGTAGAACGTATAGAAACTTTGTGATCCTTTGGCAGCATCGCAGCAATCAGCTTCAGCATCACCATCACGAGCAACATCGTCCCTGCCACTGCAACTGCATGAATCCATGACATGCCATTGCCATCACTGTTCCCACGTGTCCTAATGAATTTGCTGCAACAACCATTGTTTGTATTTTAATTTATTATTATTTTTATGCAAAACTTATTTACGCAACACAAAAACATCATACTAAGAACAATTCATATTTCATAAGGGGATGCATTATGATTGGCTTCCAATGCCCCGCCTCCCTTGTTGTAACAGGATAAATTTAATTTTAAGCGCAGGCGCCATCATCCTTAATACCGGAATGTGTGCATATTAATCTTTCGCGGAAGTGTAAACAAGAACAACGGCTCCATTAACA